>CM053765.1:88145469-88241753 GCA_028658305.1 Pachyuromys duprasi
CCCCCCCCCCCCCCCCGTTTTTTTTGTTTTTTGTTTTTTGAAGCCAAGCTGGCCTCAGATTCACCACAGAGCTCATACTGGCTTTGAACTTGTAGAAATCCTCAATACCTCAAATTCAGGGATTAGAGCGGTACTGTACTATATCTGGTTATTTGTTCTTTTTTCAAGTTTTTGTGATTTTGTTTTGATATGTTTTTAAACTTACTGAAAAGCTGCAGCATGTCTGCTTTGTGGGGCTCCTTGGAAGCCATTTACATTAATGACTGCACCTGACTACACCTGTATGTCTGAGTATATCTGAGTTCCGGGTTTATTTATACTGCCAGTTAGGATTTTTTTGAACTTTTGTTTACATGTTGGTTACATGTGACCATCTCAGGAATGATTTTCTCCGATTCTTAGAGGCTGTATAGATCACCTTGTAGATAATTTAAGCTAGAGGTTGGCTACTAAAACAACTGTTGTATGAAAGACTGGCTGTCCTTGAAATGTCAGTTTGTAAATGAACTTTTGGATCACAAGTGGGGTCTCTCTGGCACGCAAAGCAGCCTGAGACTCAGTTTACTTTCCTGATCCAGACTCACACTTAGTGAATGGCTGAGCCAGGCTCTTGGGTCGCTCACTTTGGCTGGCCTTTTCTGATTTACTTTATCATTGAACACATTTTCTTTTTCTTTTCTTTTCTTTTTTTCTTTTTTTGAGACAGGGTTTCTCTGTGTAGTCCTGGCTATTCTAGACTCTCTCTGTAGACCAGGCTGGTCTCAAACTCACAGAGATCTGCCTGCCTGCCTCTGCCTCTCAAGTACAGATATTAAAGACTTGCATGACCATGCCTGGCCTTGAACATTTTTTATTCTAAGTTGTTGAATTTGTACACATAATAGTTGACAACAGCAAGCTTATGTCCAAGATCTGTGTCTGTGTAGTTCTCTGTGTGTGCAAACCAAGTCTACGGTATTAACATGTGCTGGCTGTACATTGTCTTTCTCAAAGCAGAGTTTAATTTGTTGATGTCAGCCTGCCTGGCCGTCCTAGTGTCTCTATAAATACCAAGAAATGACTAACCCTTTTCTTTTTTCTTTCTATAGGAATTTGCTTGCTAAAAAACAAAATGCAAGACTGGATAGACAGAGAGACTTGGGATGGAAGCTGTTTGGAAAAGCCCCACTCTGGGAGACTGCTCAAAAAGAGTCAAAGAAAACACAAAAGGTAAGCCACTGATGTGTGCAGTTGTGTGCTCATGAACCACACAGGTGTCCCTCCCTGTGGCTTGAAGTTGGAAAGCTCTCTGTGTTTGTTGGGTGTCTGGGTTCTTACACTTAAATTTATATATAGTGTGTACTGGGATTTAACTCTCTTCCCCCTTCACAGTTTGTAACATGCATATGGGGAAGTTAAGCTGGGCTTTAGATACTTAAACTTGATAAAGGTTAGTCATGCGGTCCAGTAGCAGTTGTAGATGTGTTTATAATCAAGCTTTATTGTATTTGATAGTAAAGTGGTCTCCATACATCTTGGAGCTTAAATCTTTAAATATTGCTCTGGAACATGTGGGCTAGGCCATCATGCTCCCAAGCTGTGGGAGGGCCTTGTCCCTTGCTTACTTACATATTGTCTGCTTTGGGAGTTGGGCTTCAAGGTTAGGCCAGGCCAAACCTACACCAGCATCCCACTGACTTCCTTGCTCTTCAGGTCTGTAGCTGGAGCACCTGCTTATCTTTTTAGGGAGGAGCCCATGCCAAATGATGACAGACCTTCGGCAGCCCTGACTATTAGCACTAGCAACTTCTCTGAGTCTCCGAACCTGTTTAACTTGAAGGTTAGCTGTTGGCCAAGTGCTAAGGCCCTGAACCCATTGCCTTGAGGGTCTCCTGTTGGCCAAGTATTTGTCCTCAACAGTCTTCTGCCCACCTTAGATTTATGTTCACTGGACATTAGCTGTTTGAACCCTCTTGAGACCGAGCTAAGTGCTAGTTCTCATGACTGACATTGAGGTTTGAGAAAGGACATGGGCCAGTTCAAGCAGGCAAGGCCCACCAATGGCAGGGCATGGAAAATAACCAGTCGGTCTTCATAAGATGGTGCAATTGATATGGGGACTGTGTGCTGAGAGATTATTAGTTTTAAACTGTGCTAGTTTTAAACTGTAGCCTTTGTGCTTCAAGCTTATTTTAAACAACAACCCATGATGTTCCCCGAGCCTTAGGTATAGGGGTTGTGTTATAGATATATCAATTGGGACTGGGCAGTTGTGCATTTTGATAAATTGTGGCTTTCTGTAATGGTGTCCACCTGCTGAAAAAAAAAAAAAAGAAGATTCTCTGATTATGGGTTAAGAGCTATACTTATCTGTGGATATAAAGATGAATATTTAGATTTCAGTTGGGAATTATACTGGTTTAGAAGATTGACAGTAATAGGTTTTTCTGTAGGGTCCATAACCTGATTGACCATCTATAGTTGGCTAGGTTTATAATGTAGGCAGAAATTCCCTCCTATGAAGTGGGCCTAAAGTTCAGTAAGGTGGCTGTTGGTTACTCCTAAGCTATAAGTGTCACTATTGCACCCTTGAGTGTATCCATGCTGCTCATTGTTGGAGTTTATAGGCTTTACAACTGAATAGGACTTTTATTTGTTTTCCTCCCTTGGCAGCTTGTGAGTGCTAGTCCTCAGGTATGAGGCTTCCAGGTCAGTCCCAGCTAGATTCCTCCAACTGTTCTTTGAAGTATGTGGCTCTCCTCTTTGCCTCAGCATTTTCTTCCCCTGCCCAGATAAAGAAGAGGGGTTAGAAATTGTAAGAGCCAGAGGATCCAGACATCTGCTACAAGATATTGTATATGTAAATGACAAAGAACTGAACCTATCAAATCTTAACAGTGTTATTGCCTAAATAAGACCAGTACAGGGACACTACCAGTTGACATCCTAATATAAATGGGGGGGGGTATTGAAAGGTCCTACCCCTAGGTGAAGAGCTATAGGCAATTGATGGCTGCTAAAAGAGGAAGAATCAGTCTTTTCCAGTGATGAGGCCCCTGATAGGTTATCCAGTTCCAAGTGGCCATTTCTAAACACATAGACATTTGAGCAATACTCAAGGAACTCAGCAAATTGTGTGTGTATTATTTTGTGTATATGTAACAAAATAGTTAAAGACATGAATTTGAGAAGGAGCTGGCAGGGGCAGAAATAATTGGGAGGGGTAGAAAGGGTATAAATATAGCATTCATGTATGGAATTCTCAAAAAACCTCAAAAAGCTACCCCATCTTATGAGAAAGATAGTAATTGTCCTCAGCTTACTGAGGAGACATGGAGGTGCCAAGGCTGAGTGACAAGCGTCATAGTTGTTAGAGAGTGGCAGGGCTGGAATGCCAATCACGGCAGTCAGGACCCAGGGCTGGGCAGGAGGTGCATGTTGTTAGCCCTGAGAACTGCGCCTCAGGAACAGAGGGAAGGCTGTGACCTCAGTGGTATGCTGGTGCCCCTCTCTGACTGGAGGGCTTTCCTAAGCTCACTTGCAAGTACATGTTGGGGAAGAGGGACCTGGTCTGTCTGAGGTCAGGAGTGCCAAACACAGGGCTGATGACTATTAAATGTAGAGTATGCAGAGATGAGGTAGGCTTCAACACAGTGCATTTTCATATCTTTGCAAATTAAATTTGTTAGAATATTGTCTACCTTTCCCTGGGAAATTCACTAAAGTTATCAGTGTTGGGGGGCGGGAAGTGTTTTTTTCAAAGCTGGGTTTCTCCATGTAACCCTGGCTGTCCTGGAACTCATTCTATAGCCCAGGATGGGCTTGAACTCAGAGACCTGCCTGCCTCCCAAGTGCTGGGATTAGAGGCGTGTGCCATCATATTGGATCTTGTCTTTGTAAGTTACATTTTGATGTTGAGTCGTTATGGAGGTGTAAGTGAGCATACAGTTAAATATGAGTTTGTATGCAAAATTTAGCTGCAACTTTCCTAGGAGATGAAGGTTACTTCATCTACACTTTAGGAGTGACAATTTTGTTAATAGGCAGCCATATGGCTCTTGAGATGACTTGCTTCATGTATTATTGCTCTGAAATCTTATTGGTGAACTGGAATGTGAAGGCCAGCTGGGCTGTGCAGGAACATGATTATGCTGAGAAGACCTTTGCCTTTAGCCATCAGTAATGAAGAAAGTAACTGTACCCCCGTGCATTAGTCACACAATCTTGCCTGGGACCTGTTTGTATATGCTTTGTGTCTCTGGCCCTCTCATATCTCAGGTCTTATCCAAAGTTGGCAAAGCCAGAGAAGGAGGGAGTCAGAGTCAGAACTTCTGGGCACCACTGGCTTGAGCTGGCTCTGTCACTATTGCTAGCTCCGACTTTACAGAGGCCAGAGTTGGAGCTTTGATTGTCTATACTTTTGATTTGAGACAGTGACAGTAACTCAGTTTAGAGCTAAAACATAATCAGGTGCCTAGGATTCTTGGACTTTTCTATTCTTCTTTCTGGAATTATTTTCTTCCTTGGGGAAGCATCATCAAAGAACATAATGACCTTGGGCCAGGCAATGGTGGCATACTCCTTTAATCCCAGCACTTGAGAGACAGAGGCAGGCAGATCTCTGAGCTTGAGGCCAGCCTGGCCTATAGAGTGAGTTCTAGGACAGCCAGAGCTACACAGAGAAACACTGTCTCAAAAATATAATTTTAAAAAAAGTAAAAAGAACATTTGCTGCCAAACCTAATTCTCCAAGTGCAATTTATGGTCGCATAGTGGAAGGAGAGAATTGACTCTTGGCAAGTGTGTTTTGACCTCTGGACATAGGTATTGTTGGTACATATGTACCAACATGGTACACACGCATGTGCACACACACACATACACACATAAATGTTAAAAAAAGAAAAAGAACATGAATTTTGCAGATCGATTGCCTGGGTTTGTGTTTCAGCTGTCACAATTTGGTTGACAAGCTGCTCAATCTTTTTGAGCTTCATTTCCTCAACTCTACAATTTGGAGGAAATGTGCCTACCCTCCCAGGTGGAAAGGATTAAATAAGTGAATTATACTGTACACTTAAAATAATATTGAGCACAGTAAGTGTTGCAAAACTGTTTGCTGTTATCATTGTTTCTTTCTCTTGGCAAGCTAACCCTGAGCCACAGGAAACAGTGATAATGAGCTTGAGCCGTTGAGCAGACCCCATTCATTTGCTTGTTCAGCAAGCATTGCTCCATGCTGTGCCAGGTTGTATCCCAGGCACCAGGGGCATGAAAGTGTATGTGCTGATGTGGCTGCAGAGTTTGTGGTAGAGCACTGGGTCAGGTGTGCACACCAGCCAAGAACCCTGGATTCCTTTCACTTGTGTGACCTTGGAACAGTTGTCTTCTTTGGATTTCCACAGGTGTGGGCTTGGCACTAGAATACAAGTGTTCTTGTAATTTAAGAGATAGCGTATAGAATATATTTTGCCCAGAGTTGGTCAAGGGATGCTGTTGAGATATCCAGCTAATAAATAGGCCCATAATAAAAAAAAAATGACCCAGGATAAGAGAATGAAACTAAAGCCATGGTTCTTGAAGTGAGATGAGACATGTCTTTATTACCTGCATATGTAAGAAGTATAAGTCTTGGGCTGGAGAGATGGCTCAGAGGTTAAGAGCACTGGCTGCTAAAACAAACAAACAAACAAATAAATAGTCTGCAGCCTTCATGCCTCCAGTAAACCTGGGTTTTGGGACCCAGAACCATGTTTTAATAACTACAATTAATCTAAGGACGATGGCTGTGCAGTGTTCCCTATTGGGAATGTACTCTATTGGGTATTGCGAGGGAAGTACTCATCACTGTGGCCAGCTACACACAGGGCCACTGAGCTAGAGAATAAAGTGCTGTCTTCAGTTATCTACCCATTGGGCTTAAATGAATGGGGGCCCTGGCCACTTAGCAGGGATGGAGATACTGTTTCAGAAGTGCAGTCCTATCCCTTGTGAATGACATGTGGGGTGTCTTATTCAATGTGTGGTGTTTGTTGTTTGTTAAGGAATTAGCATAATTGTCAGGCAATAAGGTTGAGCAGAAAGCTGAAGTGTTGGTTCTTGCTGAGGCAGCTGCTGGTTATGGCAACCATAAGCTTACAGCTTCAGCATTAGCTCTGTATACCCTGGAACATCTTGGATGGTCTCCTGGAATCAAGTCAGCTTCTAGATGTTAGAGAATCCCAGAAAGTGGTATATGCAGGGCAGCCGAGAGTGAGATTCACTGTCCTGAGCTCTACTTTCTGAGAAGTCTGGTATACAAAAGATCACCATTATAGGAAGGATATGTTTGGGTGGTCAGCACAGGTAGCTGAAAATCTACAGACAAAATTTAAAACAATGAAAAAACAACCTTAACACCCTGCTTAGTAAGTAAAGGCACTTTCCACCAACTCTGAATTCTAACCCCCGGTTCTATATGGTGGAAGGAGAGAAGCGACTCCTACAAGTTGGTCTCTGACTTCCATTTGTACTACTTCCACTTGTACACCCCCCACACACACACACAATGTAATAAAAAAAATTTAAAAGAGAAGTAAATAGGACAAGGTCGCAGTTTCAGGTCCAGTAGAATAGGCATGTCACTTCTCTGTGCCCAGTAATCTTACTGTGTGGACAGAGTGCACAAAGCATCTACTTGCCAATGCTGGAAAGCACTTGATAGCAGGGGTGTGCAAGAAGACCACAATGTAGAGTGCTGCTGAACTGAAACTGAATTTATGGATTTTTTCCTCCTCTGACATTTTTAGCCTGAACTCAGGCAGACCAGACCAGGAAAGAGGTGTTAACATAACAGAGAACACCAGAAGGGGCTGTTTCCAAAATCTAGATTGGGCAGCTCAGCCACCTGTAAGTCAAGCTCCAAGGGACCCAATGTCACCTTTTGAGCTTCTGTTAGTACCCACATATACTTGCTCATAACCCCCACCACACACACAATTAGAAATACAATTAAGGGGCTGGACAGATGGCTCAGAGGTTAAGAGCTCTGACTGATCTTCCAGAGGTCCTGAGTTCAATTCCCAGCAACCACACGGTGGCTCACAACCATCTATAATGACCTCTAATGCCCTCTTCTGGCCTGCAGGTGTACAGGCAGACAGAACATTGTATACATAATAAATAAATCTTAAAAAAATACTATTAAGATCTTTAAAAAAATGTACCAAGGGAGTCAATATTTTTGGATTCTTTGAAGAAAAGAACTGTCAACCCAGAATGTTTTATCAAGAACAAGGGTGAAAGAAAAGTGTTCTGTGACAGAGACAAGAACATTTGCTGCCAGGGCCCTTGCTGTAAGATAGCTGACCAAAGACAATTGTTTCAGGGATCATTTCCATAGCTCATGTGAGAGTTGGCTATTGTAGGGTCATTGCACTAGAAAGAACTTTGGAACACAGGAAGAAAGAGGAACAGAAATGGTAAACATATGGGCAGATTTAATTGTACATAGGCAGTTCTTAGGGGATTCTTTAAAAATGTGTTTGGTTGACTACAAAAGTTAGTGTTGTTTGGCCTTTAACTGTATGTAGAAGTAACATATAAGACAATCATATATCAGGGGAAGGGCGATGGGTTCCCACTTGAAGTGATAAAATACTGATTCCAATTAGACCGTGAAAAATTACATATATACATATGTGTGTATGTATATGTGTGTGTATCACACATCAGCTCCTAGGCCAACCATTGAACAATGCAAAAAGATGACCAAGAGCAGGATAGATAAATTAAAATGCAATTACAAAGTTCAGAAAACTCAAAATGGAGGCAGAGAAGAAACAGGGAAGAACCAAGAAAAAAAAAAAGTAAAGATAGGATTTAAATTTGGACATACCAAATTATGTTACATACAAATGGCCTATGTACACCAATGCTGTCAAAGAGGCTTGAAAAAATGTTATCTTCAAGGAACTCTTTAAATATAAAACATGTAAAGGTAACACTTAAGAGATAGCAATAGATTGGTCTGATGGTGTAGTTTAGTGGTACAGTTTGTGCTTGGTGTGCATGAAGCCCTGGGTTCAATCTTCAGTACCTCTCTTAAGGTAGGTATTAATGTCATAAAAAGTAAAAAAAAAAAACAAAAAACAAAAAAAAAACAGGCCTTTAAAGACAGTTCCCATAAATAAAGAGGGCTGTTGCCTAATGAAGACCATATAGCTCTGACTGTTTCAGCATCTAATGACTGTTGCAAATCCACCAAACAGAGATACGGAAAACTGGATATGTCTACTTTAAAAATGGAGGGTCAGTGCTGCTCTAAGACACATAAGAATGAGCAGCTGCAGACAGAGCAAGCCAGGACATGGGGAAGCTGAACACTCCTGTCCAGCAGCTGAATGACCCTTCCAGAACATTGTACCCCCCAGTACTAGCTATCCCAAGTGCCTGTGAAGCATACACCAGGCAGATCATGTGTGGATCATAAATGAAGATTTGAAAGGATTAAAATTAAGTAAAATATGTTACTAATTATAGTGTAACAAAGCAGTAACAAATATTAAGAACAACTCCCTAAATGTGAATATTAAATAAGTAGCAAACTTCTGAAGAAGCCACAAGGAAAATTTGAAAGATGCAGTTTAGACAGGAAATACCTATCATTAAAATAAAAGAAGGAAGGTCTCACATCAGTAATCCAAGTTTCTGTTTTAAGACTATAAAAAGCAAAAGGAAACAAATAATTCAGAAACATAGAAATGAAATTAGTACTGTAAGGGGTAGTGAGTGGGACCAGGGTTGGTTCTTTGAATGTTCTGTGTCATAATCCCTCTAAGCTGAACTGCTAAGGAAACAAAAACACATTTTCAGTAAAAGGCATGAGCAAAGTGAGTAGGACTGTGGACCCTGCAGAACTAAAGAGAAAAATGAAATTCTTTGAACAACTCTCTACAGGAATTTGTCATCTCAGATGAAATAGTCTATTTCTTTGGAAAGTAGAAATTACTAAAACTCAGAAAGAAAGAAAGAAAGAAAGAAAGAAAGAAAGAAAGAAAGAAAGAAAGAAAGAAAGAAAGAAAGAAAGAAAGAAAGAAAGAAAGAAAGAAAGAAAGAAAGAGAAAGAAAGAAAAAGAAAGGAAGAAAGAAAGAAAAAGAAAGGAAGGAAGGAAGGAAATTACCAAAACTCAACAAGGTAAAAGATAAACTGATCTATCTTGTAGTTTTATTTTGTTTTAAGACAAGAAAATTAGTTAAATACTATAGTGCTTTGAATGTGCAGTGTTCCCCACAGGCTCACATGTTTGAAGACTTGGACCCCAGCTGCTGGAGCTGTTTGGGAAGGTTGTGGAACCTTCAGGAGGTGGAGCCTCAGTAGAGAAAGTGGATCATTGGGGGACAGGGAGGTTTAAGGTGCTGGGGTTCCATTTCTTGTTCACTTTGTGCTTCCTGTATGTTGATGCAATGTGATTAGCTGATCTTTTGTTCTTGCTCCATGCTCTCCCCACCATGGTGGACTTGATCTCTTTGCAACTGTGAGCCACAATCAACCCTTTCTCCTCAAGGTGCCTTTGTCAGGGTATTTGACCACAGCAAGGGGAAAAATGAGACAGATAGTTTCCAGAAAAGTTATCTCCAGGGCCACATGGTTTCACTGATGAAATCTACTGATTATTTAAAAACACTGCCAAATTTAGAAGGAAGAAGACATTTCCCCAACTCATTCCTTGATGCTAGGACTACTGACTCTGAACTCTAGTCTAGTGTCCATGATCTTTGGCATGCTATTAGCAAATTGAACCCAAGACATTTTTCAAAGTCAATACACAGGACTAAGTGACATTTATCCTAGGAATGTAAGGCAGGCATGATATATGAAAACAGTCATTGTCGTCAACTGTATTGCTAACCTAAAGAAAACCACATGGTCCTCAGCAAATAGAAACTTTCAACTGGAAATAGAAAATTTCAACTGGAAGAGGATGCTACAAAGACAGCTACAGCAGCTGATGTCCCTGGTGGAGTTTCTTCTAGTGTGAAACCTAGGCAGTTACTTAGTGTCATGCAGGAGAGTTGTTTCAGAATCTCCTATGGATCTTCAAATTCTTTGTCATAAGCCCCTTTTATAAAATGGTAACCTAATATTGTCATGTGCTTAAATTATTTCTACATTACATGCACTTCCTAATATAGTACAACTGCTGTCTAAGAAGTATTACATTGTTTAGGGAGTTATGATAGTCAGACCAGACAGCTTTGGTTTTCTTTTGTTTTTTCTTGAGGGGTGCTTTTGATCTGCAGTTGATTGGATCTGAATACAGACCCTGCAGACCACCTGTTCTTAAAATTAGCTTACCAGTTTCATCATAGGTATGTACTATCAAGAAGTTATTGTTTATGCTGGTACAAATTCTTGATATGAAGTCTCTCAATGCAGACCACCTCATGGCAGCTGATCACATTTGGGCTGGATATGTATTCTTTGCTATGAACTTGGAAGGGCCACCTCTATTCAGTACACCCCATTAATACATTTCCCCATCCCCCATTTTATTTTTTCTGGCTTGCTTTCTGCCTGCCCTAAGCTTTGCTTTTGCCCTTCTTTCAGTATGGTTTTCAAAGGGTGGTCACAGCTTAGATGATGGCTTCTCAGGTTGCCTCTAAAGGGATTTTATCAGGCTTTGGGGATATTTCCTGAACAACATTTTTCTTAATTGGAAGTCCATGTCCATTTGTTTGTGGCTTTATTGTGTGTCTCTCAAGTAGCACCAGCATGTGTTGTGAAGAGCAAGGGTCAGACTGCATTTGCTTGTTGATGGCTTAGGATGATGCTTGGCTTTAGTGTGTAGTTAACTTATAGACCAGCTCTCCTTTATGACAGTATATATTTTTCTCTATAGCTTTGCGTATTGTTGTATGATTTTATTTTTACTTAGTGGTCTTTGGAATTGCTGTTTCATCATTTATTGACCACCACCTTAGATTGGACGCTGAAGTTGCTCTTACAACTTAATTTAATTCTTGTGATTTTCAGTGGCCCGTTGGATTTTTGATGTGTTAGGAAGTGAACAGTGACTCAGTCTTGCCTCCTTGACTTCAGAAGGTAGAGATGTCTCTGCTACAGATACACAAATTAAGCAGATAGACCAAACACACTAATGGAGAAGCATGAAGTCTGGGAATGAATTCTGGTTAATGCAGGAAACATTAGAAAAAAAAACTTGTTATATGTGTTAAAACATATAATATTTTATGCTAGTGTCTGAAAGATGTGATTGGTCCTTTATATTTCACATGTAGGTAAAAGTCACAATACTTGCTATCTCATGGTATAATATGTAGTCAAAACTTTGTAAATGGTATTAGGTTCTAAATTACAATACAGAAATTGCGCATGCTAACACATTTTTAGTGCATGCTTATGGCCACCTTGACCAGATTTAATATAAGTGACTCTGTGAACTCAGTTCTGGCCCCAGTTGGCTACTTGTAAATTGTTGGGTGGCCATTAGGCAGTGAGAGTCCAGATGATGGTAACAGGCATGGTGAGGCCAAGAACTTGCTCTTGTCTCTGAGAACTGAGCTTCATAGTGTTTAACCAGAGGGTTAATCCACAAGCACTGTTTCCAGAAAGGCTCTATTAACTGCCCCCCTTATCCCAACACTTTGTTAGTGGTGGTGGGGTCCCTCAGTGGGTTTTTTTTGTTTTTTTTTTTTTTTGTCATATCACTGAGCACTGACATGACCACTGGCTGTTTGCTTATCTTTGAGTGACGTAGGGCAAAGACCTTGTTCCTCTTCATTGCTGGGATCAAGCACTTGCTGACATACTTGCTGGCATACTTGCTGGATGGCAGGCAGGCAGGACATGTGGCTTCTTGTACTGGCATACTGATTCCACAAGTGCTGTGTGCCTCCTCTTCCAGGTTCTTCACTGGGCCCTTGCCTGCTTAGTAAGAGGTGAGTCAGATGACCATGTAACGACAAGTTGTACATGCCACTAAGACCAGGATACAGGACCTGCTGAGTTAAGGCGTTAGGGAGCATTTCTGTGAGGGTATGCAGTGAAGATGAGACTTGAAGGACAGTTACTCAGCCTTTTCACTACTTTCTTCCTCTTTACTCCTATGGGCTGGATGTTGCAGTATTTAGGAGAAGTCATGACATCTGCAACTTCTTTCAAAGTGTAAATGTTTTTAAAACTAAGTAAGGTGAATACTGTGACATTTTCACTGTATTATGATCTGGGGGAGTATTTATTTGTATGTGCTCATTAGATTATTCCTTGAGTACTTCCAGAGATTTGGAAACTTTCCCTCCTGTTTTGAAGTACTAAGATTGATTCCAGTGCCTCCCACAATGGGTATACATGCTACCCATGAATTAATGCTCCATGAAATCCACTCACTATAAGTACTTAGTGACTCCTAATGTACAGTTTACCCACTTGCCATTGCATCTAATTTTGGAAGATTTCTATCAACTGAAGTTTGCAGCCAGTCCCCACGCCTTCTTCAGGCACATACTAATTATATTCTCTAGAGAGTTGCCTTTTGAAGAGATTTTAATACAGAGCCCCATCCTGGCTGTCTTCCTTCTGGCAGCTCTCGCTTACCCCAGTGTTTCTGAGGCACTTTCATCAGAGGGACAGGGCAGTAGTTTCCTCTTGTTGCTGGTTCACAGCTGTACATGCATTCCTCAGCTGCTGGGCGTTTGGAATGTTGGAGTTTGATTGGTACACCAATGTTGTGACGTTTTGTGTGCAGGACCTTTGTAGGTGGTTTCTCTTGGAGAGCTTCGCAGGTGTGTGGCTGGTGTATGTTGAACTGTTAAGAAACTGGGAAACTTGCTTCCAGGGTGGCCCTGCTGCAACCATGTGCCACCATGTGCCATGCCAGTGTCTCTCTTTTCTGGTGGATCTCCAGAGCTCCTGCTTTGTGAGGAGGTTTCTGTTGGTGAATGAATCATTAAGTACTGAGTTTTCAGAAAACCAGTGGTGAGTGAAGTTGCCTCGTAATTCCTAGTACAGGTCTGGCCTACCCACTAGAAATAATTTAAGCCCTTATTCAAATTTATAAAAAAATTATAAGGTGTAACTTATAGTGGAATCCTCTGATTGGAAAGGTAATAGGCAGTTTTAATGGATGCATGTTGAGATAACAGTTCTGTCACCCTGGAAAGTGCCAGATGACCCTCCTGGAAGCTCCCCAGAAGCACGCTCTCTCCTGAACCCTGTCAGTAATATACTTTGTGCTTATAACCAGCCAGTTTCTGAAAAGGCACCAGTGTTAGTTATGTTTATGGAGTTTCTTTCGGTGACACATATTTCTGATTTTTTTCCGGTAATCTTACAAAGTAGAACTTTGCCCTTTCTCTTCAGCATGCTGTCTTTTGCTAACTTCCCTCGCTGCAGCTAGCACCCGCGGTTCTGCAAAATTGGCTGGGAGGCCACTGAGCCTTGACTTAGCCAGCCCCGCCCCGTCTCCTGTGGAGGAGGTCCTTGCCAGCTAGACCAGCCCAACCCAGGAACACTGAGCAGGGATCCGGGAATCGCTGTATCTGTGAGCGATTTAGTGTCCTGCCTTCCCTGCTCCCGCCCGCCCCACCCGCCCAGTGTGGAGGTGCGTGTAGAGCCGAGGTCCAGAGGCTGGAGGGAGGCCGGCCTCCACTCAGCGGGCATGGAGCCACCGGCCACGCGCCTCTGAGGCCTGGCGTTCATGGTGAGTCTTTTGCGGGTCTGCGGTCCCAGCTCGGCCTCCACTGGTACCTCGGCCTGCTCTTCCAGGCCTGTTTGGTCCTGTGCGCCGTATGTGCGGGTGTGTGCATTTAAGCCTGAGTGCAGGTGTGCGCACATCACATGCATCTGTTTTACCCACTAGCCGGAGCTTGCTGGGGAAACCAGTGAGGCGCCTCCTCCCATGGCTTTCTTTGTGTCTGCTGCTCGCAGGATTTTCTTTCAGGGTCCAGTGTCGGTACAGAGAGCTCGCCCTGCCACCTCTCGTTCTTACTTCTAGAGCCACTGCTCCTTTTCCAGTCAGGTCAGTTTAGGCCAGGAGCCACATAGAGATGGAATGGTCTTGTTTGAGGGAATCTGGAGGAGACTCAGGACAGACTACAGTTGGGTTTCTCGGAACCCACTGTAGTTACAGTACATTTCAGTTTCTGGTGCCTGTGTTAACTTTTGTGTTTTGGATGTTTGTAAGTAATTTGACCACTAGAGATGGTCTCCTGAGAGCTGCTGTTCCCAGTGCCAGTATTCCCGGGAACTTAAGAGAATGCTTTCTGGGAGGATACTGTCCTAAGGTTGAGAACAGAGAAAGGAGCCTAGCCTTTCCAGGTGTTCAGGGCCTTCACTATCTACTCTGTGGAAGGCACTGTCACCATCCGTGTCTTCTGGAAGGCTGAGTACCTGTAAAACCTGAATGGGTCACTCCCTCTTGAGATGGCAAAACAGCTCCATGTCCTGGAATAGCAGTTTTCTCCCAAGCGCTTGCTGTTACAGACATTGAGGAGTGAAACCAGCCTGCCGTGCCACACTTGAGTCTCCTTTGTCTTTTCCACAACCCCATCTAATGTTTTTATAGAAATGTTGCGAGAAATTATCTTATAGTAACACGGTGACAACCATGTACCCGGCATTTCTGACATCTCCTTTAGGTACATGTCTCATGCCTGCTTGTTATCATTTAATCTTCACCCTTAACAAAGAAACAAGCATGGAGGGGAAGACAGTGCTTACGGAAGCAGTGCTGCTAGGAACAGCCCATCCTGCAGCACCTCCCTACTCACTGCCTTGTTGGCAGACCCACCCCTTGCTGTGTCTTAGGTTAGTTTATGCTAGCTCAAGTCCCGCATGGGATAGCCTGTTCCTGACACAGGTCCCAGATCCTGGACTTACATTAGCAGACAGATCTTGTTTCAGTAGATGGCTGAGTCAGATGTGAGCACTGGCCTGGTTGATGGCCTTTTCTTCTTGGTGGACTAATACTGAGCAGATTATCACTATTCTTGGCTATCTTGTTAATGACTCCAGTTCTAGGGGTAGTACTGATAGGCCATCTCTCTTGTCTTACTCCAGAGAGACGTTCTTCCATTACTTCAGATCCCATCTTCTCTCCCTTTTAATACAAATTTATCTGTTGCTGGGTACGTGCATGTGTGTGTGTGTGTGAATGCACTGATGCATGTGCATGTGTTCTCCCTTTTTAAAACAAATTCTGTTGTCTACTGACTTTCTTCTGGTTCTTACCCTAGGTAGTCTTCAGATAAGGTCTAACCCACATTCACGCTCTACTCTCTTCCCCTCCTTGGGAATGTTCCACCAGCTGTGGGTAGCTGTGTGTTGAGACCATCATGGCTAGGCAGAACAGTTTTGACTCACATCAACCCTGTTTAATATGTTCTTGCTAATCCACTGACCAGGATCTGTGTCTGAAATAGATTATCCCATGAAAGAGAAACTTGGGCTAGCATAAACTAAGAGACAACATGAGGTGGGCCTGCCAAGAGCATCAGTAGTGTCCAGGGAGGGCCATCCCCACCAACACTGAGTGCCTCCTTGGCTACTACTTGTGTGTCAGAATGCCCCTGTCCGTTATGGCCTCTGGCTTAGACCGTATCTGTCTTTACTTAAATGGTATGGGTAATGAGAGCCTGTTTCTTGTTCCTTTTAGCCCTTTACTTTTTGTTGCTTACCCCTCTGTATTTCTCATGGTCTGTCCTGTGCAGTAGCTTTTGCCTGTGCTTACTTTCCTTGCAGAGTGGTCCCTGCAAGTCTGGAGGTGAGAGTCTCTTAAACTAGATCTCTTCACAAATGAGCTTCTTTTTTTGTGTGGTGGTCTTCCTTCTTTCCCTGCTAAATTTGCTTTGCTCAGGCTTCTTGACACATTTTCTCTGAATTTACTCATTCAGCAGACCACACCCTACAGCTTCTCTCGAGGTTAGCAGCTGCGTTGGCTTGGTCTCATCCTCCTTAGTGGGATTTATTACCAACTGCTCAGGTCAGGGATTTCATCCAGGCACTTCTGAATCAGTGGCTTGCAAATTATTTTCTTAACCAATTAAGTTGATTTGCAATAGGACTTTGAAGAATACTGATTAGGATGGGTGAGGCCACAGTTGATTGTATGGGCTATTTGTTTTACTCATTGGTCTGCAGGACTTTTGATAAGCCCAGCGGGGCAGAGGAGTGTTACTTGATTTAAGGCAAAAAGACTCACTAGCTTGGTCCAATGTGGGTGGCAAGTGAGATGGACACAGACTCCACAGGTTTTGCTTGGTATACAGAAAGTCCATCCAGAGAGCAGGCAACCATCACAGTATACTACCCTATTTAATGCTCACAGTGGCCTTGCCAGTCACTTCTGTTTATAATGAGGGAGTGGAGGCATGAGACAGTCCAGACTTGCATAAGGTAAAAGGCAGGATGTAGATCTTAGTCTTTTAAGGCTTTGCTCCTGCTGCATTGTGCATTGGCCCTAGTGCTGATGAGTCAAAGCGAGTGCTCTTTCTCAGGCCTCAGAGTGAGTATTGTCCTCTTGTTTCTGGAGCTGGTTTGTCTGGTTACACAAAGAGTCTACTGTGGATCTCTTAGGTGACTGTAAGAGAAGAACTAGGTTTGGAGCAGGACTTGTGACCGTTCAGTACCATTCCATTTGTATTTACAAGTACCACTTGGGTTTTGAAAAGGATTCACCTGGGACTTCAGGTTTGGGCAGGCCAGGCTCTATCATTTTAATTATGCATCACTGTGTGATGAACCATGCTATTTGACCCCATTTGGCACTAACTGACTCAGGATTATAGGTTTCTATCAGGGTTGAAAGCTTTGTTGAGGCTGAATGTAATGAGATTGCTTCCTATGGTGTGCTACCTGTACGAAGCTCACGTGAATTGGTGAGAAATGTCCCTAAAGAACACAGTGCTCAGAGTCTGATCAACTTCCCCATTCTCCGCAGAGCAAACTGTGATATCAGTGGTCCTCCAGTGTCCATTAGAGTGGCGGTGGCATCCTTCTCTGAGGATTGGTGTGCAGATTAGATCAGCTGTGCTTGGGAGGGCCCTGGAAAGCCCCTGCTACATTGGCCTGACCAGCTGCCACTGCCCACTGTTGTTACTGGTGTTAGTAAGGAGTGCTTGTTGACAAGAGCTGATGTTTTGGCCTTGGAGCAAGGCATTCCCTTCTTTTTGTTTCTATGCCCCATATCTTTGTCTTTTGAACTTTGGTGGACTCTTTGATTGGGGTTTAGAACTGCGGTATTTTCCTTGCATTATGCGGTCATTTCAGGTCTGAGGAGAAAATGTAATAGTGCGTGCAACCCTGTCTATGCTGCAGGGCCTGTGCTGATGCATGGCTGTCTCCCTATTGCTGGCAGCAGCCTGCTCTGATAGTGCGCATGTCCACCTGGTAGCTGTGAGAACCAGGCTTGAGAATTCTGTGAACGTACTTTGCCTGAGCCTTAGCTGCTGGTTAGTGGATCTGTGTTTTGTTTCAATTTCTACCTTGCTTCGGAAGCCTCCCTAGCCCTTGGAGGACTCAGTGTTTTCTCTCCCAAACTACACGTTTGTTTGGGTATAGTCACAAAGGAGGTCAGGCCTCCTTAAGGAGGCAGTGCAGAGGGACCTGCAGTCCCAGCCCTGCACTTTGTCTGTGTGGTGGAGCCACACTTGCCCTACTGCTTGTTAGGGAGGTCAGGTGAGACAGTTTCTATAGCCACAGCAAATGGAAAGGGGCAGACAGACAGACTGGGGCATCTGACTTGTGCTCTGATTGCTGACCTTAGCATAAATTGCACCAGACCAGGCTCAGCAGATAGGCAGCGCCCAATTGGGATGATTGTTCCTCATTCTTGCCAGAATGCCACGTGCATTAGAATCACTGTCAGCACAAGGCTCTGGGTAGATTTCCTATAGAGCTGAAGATGTTGACACTTACTGGACTTGGAACATCCTGCTGCTAGCACTGGATTGTCACCACTCAGCCTTGTACAAGGTCCATGAGTCAGCATCAGTCTCTCAGCTCTAGATAGTTGGGTAACTGGAAGAAATTTCTCTCTTCAGTGGGACCAGTTCAGGGTAGGCAGGGTAGGATCTTAACCCTGTATACCCAGTGTCCTGGAGCTGTTGTACTTCTTTAGAAGCCTTAGCTGGCTTTTCTGGGTGAGAGAATAATTGCTTGCGAAATAATTTTTCTAGCTACTGTCAATAAATCCTTTTCACAGGATAATGCAGCTCTGTCATCCAGAATGTCATGAATCTATGGAAGCTCCACACTTTCTTCCTGCCCGGATCATCTCCCTTAGTGATGCTCCTCACCTGAGATAGACAACCAAAGTAATAACAACAACAACAACAATAACATGTTTTGATTTTGTAGGGAGCCCAAATCATACATTATTCCAGAAGCTGATCTCCTGAATCGTTCTACTGGTTGTTTGGAATGTGGGTCACCAGGTGTGACTAAGCTTTTGTGGCTGTAGTCCGCCACATTAGTGACTCTGTGGTTATGGAGGTCAGTTTTAGATTGCCAGAGCATGGTAGAATTCTTGACAGGACAGTGTGCACTGAGGGCCTAGCAATCACCATTACAATAGCCATCCATCTCTTACCCAGTACAGAAGACTTGTCATGCAGGAATCCTGATTAAGGTGCTGAAGGCCCTTGTAACTTTGTAACCACCTGCAGGGGAAGTGTGCAGACCTGTCCTCAGGCATCACCATACCTGGGAGCTCTTGGACCCCTTCATTCAGCCCAAGGCTTTCCTTCTGACCAGCAGAGAAGACTTGAAGTGTACTCACTCTTACAGTGAACTCAGCTACGAGAAGCTCCTCTTTGATGATATGAAACTATTTGGGCTCAGGGTCACCTTGATGTCTTTGTCCTAGGAATATGAAGACAAGGCTGGAAAACCAAGCAAGCTGCCCTCTCCAAAGCAGAATGTGAGGAAGAACCTAGATTTTGAGCCACTGTCCACCACAGCACTCATCCTTGAGGATAGACCTGCGTGAGTCTAAAGAAGAGCCTCTATGCTTTCTTTGTTCTGTCTGCTGTGGGGATGAGGCTAGCTTGCCTGCTCCCTTTCTGGAGGCAGGAACGGGGAGAAGAGTAGTTGGGTCTCTCTATCTTTGTGTCAGCCTTCATTTAATGTGGCATCACATGGTGTTTTGGGAAACTGTTCTGTGTCACAGAACTTTAACAAGGCTTTTAAAAGGCAGTGTTTGCTTGTAGTTTTCATCCTGGTTTACATTGTGTAACTGCTAAAAATGCAGTTCAAGTTCTGGAGTACAAGGAACTCTGCAAGCATGCTTCAAACTGGTGCTATGGAGATACCTTTATTATTCTGCCCCCGATACCTCCTAGGATGGATGGCCTATAAAATTTTTTGGGTGCTTTGAGTCAGAGCATTGCTCTCTCTGGGCCTTGGTATCCCCATAGTGTGATGAGGGGATCATGCTTAGAGCTCTTCCTGGAGGAGGAAGTCATAGCTAATCTAATTACTGAATTTATCCAGAACAGTGTGTTGGGAACAAGGTTGAGGAAGAATAAGAACAAACAATAGGTTGTCCAGCACTGGGCTAGTTAATTCTGGGCTCTTGTTCATCCTTGATATTTAAAACTGTCAAGTTAGGCCAGGAAGATGGTCAGTGGGTTAAGAAAGGCACTTGCTGCCAAGCCTGATTCCTGGCATCTGAATGGTACAAAGAGAAAACTGACTTTTGCTAGTTAATCTCTGATTGACAGACACAACAAATACATACAAACACATACACAGGAAGAGAAAGTACAGAGAGAGGGAAGAAGGGGGGAACCAAGAAGGAGAGAAGGAAGAGAAAGTACAATTTAAAAAACAATTAAAATGTGAGGTCCAATGAGGAGTGTTATTGGCAGAGAAATCCTGAAGAGGAGGTTGGAACTGGTAAAGAGACTGGCTCTTTTAGTGTGCAGACAGGTAGACAGGGCTTGCCACCTTTGGCCAGTGGCAGTGGTTGCAATCTCACAGGGATTACATGGTCATAGTACTTGTGGGATGCAGGCCAGGTGCCACCACATCTCATTAAGTCAGCTGCCAGAGCCCACTGGCATTTTCTATTAGACACATATAGTGTCTGTATGCATTTATATAAAATCGAGCAAAGGAACTGCAGAGCCATGTAAGTTATTGCTCTCATTGCTGTGGCAAATGACTGACCAAAAACCAAAACCAAAAACTCAAGATAGCTTTATCTTGGCTCACAGATCGAGGGTATAGTCAATCATGGTAGAGAAGGCATGGTGACAGGCCTGTCAGGGGCTGCTCACATTGCATCAGCAGGCAGGAAGCAGAGATGATGCTGGGGCTCAGCTTGCTTCCTCCCGTCCTTTGGAATGGTGTCACCCACATTCCTTCTTTCTGCCATCTGGAAATACCCTCACAGACATACCCAGAGGGATGTTTTTAAAGGGTTGTAGCACACACTGTGATTGACCATCACTGGAGCTGAGCTGAAACTAAGCACTTAAACTGCCGTAGAATACATACTGTGAGGTCATCCTGATACAGGGATCAGCTGTTGACACTACTGCTTTGCAATCACATCAGTTTCTTTGGAGAGTAGGGTACCTTCTTTTTCTGTGTCTTTATAACCCAATGTTTTACAGTAAGTATGTTACTTTGTAAGAAATTTCTTTGTGGAGAGATAGCTCAGTGGTAGAGCCCTTGACTAGTGTGTAAGGCTCGAGGCTCAGTCCCCATCTGAGTAAGGTAGCACACATCTGTAGTTCCAGCACTTGGGAGGCTAAGATAGAAGGGTCTCCTGCACTATGTAAGTCTCAACAAAACAAATAAAGTTTTAGTTTATGAAAGAGCTGTAGTTTTTAAAAATGGATTTTTTAACTTCAGGTTTTACAACTTTTATGTAGTAATGCTTCAGGTGATTTTTTTTCCTGAGACTTTTATCTAGTTTTAATAGTGCAAACCTGTTTATTTCCTGTCAAGAAATCTTCCAGCAAAACCAGCAGAGGAAGCCCAAAAGCATAGACAGCAATATGAAGAGATGGTGGTGCAAGCCAAGAAACGAGGTACTGTGAAAGCAAGCCAAGCTGTTTTCTTTTTATCTTTTGGAGCTCTTTATTTTTTTTTAACAATTTATTTATTTTATTTTATGTGCATTGGTGTTTTCCTGCATGTATGTCTGTATGAGGGTGTTAGATTTACAGACAGTTGTGAGCTGCCATAACTTTAACCTTGATGAAGGCTTTCATACCTGGAAATGTATTTTTTTTTCCATTAAACAAACAAAAAAGGATTTTTCTCGCCATTCCTGGAAGCATAATAATCTTACCTGAGGATAACGTGAGGTAGCACATACCTGATACTCCAGCACTTGGGAACTTGAGGCAGGAGACTCATGAGTTCAAAGCGAGTCTTCACTATAGAACAAGACCCTGTCATACAGAACACATAGACTTGAGAAAAGAAACTGTAGGATAAGAAGTGTGTGCTAGAAAGAGTTGCAGCCATTACTGACATGTAGCTCTTTCTCCTCCTTGGGCTGTTCTCTTCACAAGATGTGAGTGATTTGATAAGTTCTTTGCAACACCTAAGAAGCTAGAGAGTGCTATGACTCTGGAGTGCTTTAAAGTACATAAAACAAATAATGGAATATCATCCACCCTTTAAGAAGGAAATTCTGACACATTACAGAATGGTTGAAACTGATTGATCCAAAGTGAAACAAGCAAGGAATCATTTGACAGATACCATGATTTCGTTTCTTTGGGGTGCTTCAGCAGAAGTGGGAGGGCGGGGATCTGTCTGAGGACAGAGAATTAGTGGTTAATGAAGACAGGTTCAATCAAGGGGAAGATGAGGAGGTTCTAGCGATGACAACGGTGGGGTGTATGACAGTGTGAATAAATGGTACAAAGTTATACAGTTAAAGTAGTAAATTCTATGTTATGCCTTTCATAATTAAAACAAAAACAAACAGAAAAACTATAACTGTCCCCAAGTATCTATGAGTAAGTGGGTTCCAGAACCTCTTGCTGCTGCTGGATTCTAAAGATCCTCAAGGCTTGTTTATAAAATGGCATTATACTGTGTGCATATAAATTGTGTACATCTTTCTATATTTCAGGTCATCTGTAGATTACCCACAATAGTTTTACACTATGTAGATATTTGTCAGAGGATTGGTTAGGGAATAATAAGAAAATAGTCTGCATGTGTTTGGTGCAGATATGGTTTGGTTGGTTAAGTCTGAGACTGGAGAACCCATGGATGTAGAGGTTACCGTGGAGTGAACTAAGTAAATTGTGTGCTTGGTTTTCTTCAGAACTGGTTTGGTAAATCAAGAGTAAAGTACAAGGGGCTGGAGCCATGGCTCCATGTTTGACACCACTTGTGGCTCCTACAGGGGACTCAGCTCACATTTGTTAACTCGTAACCATCTGTAATTCCAGTTCCAAGGACCTGATGTCTTCTTTATCCCCCGATGGTGTCCGGCATGTATATGATACACATATATGCATGCAGGCAAAACACCCATACACATAAAGTTAAAAAAAGAAAAAAGAGCACTGCACAGGCTGTTACGAGTGAGCTTAGGAGTCACATTCAGAAAGAGTGGGTGGGGAACGGAGTGGACGTTCGGTGTTCTTGGGATATATTCTGTCGCTTTGATTGGACGGTTTCATAGGCTTGTGTTTTGTATTCATTGAATTGTATTTGTGATTGTATAATCGTCTAAAAGAGCAAGTTAGACTTAAAGCATTTACTGAAAGATAGGTAGTGTTAATAGATGCTGAAGGACAGTAAAATGTTCTATATTTCACGAGGCGTAGGGTAATATATATGCATCACAGCACCCTGGAGGAAGAGGAAAGTAATGAGTTTGAGGCCAACCTGGGCTATCTAGCAAGACCTTGGGTTCACAAAATAAGCTCATAGCTTATGAAGTGAGTATCAAGAGCAGACATTTGCTGTCTACCTCCCCTATCTGTCTCCGTCTCTCTCACTTTCTCTCTCATGTGAGTATGTGCTTCATGCATGCGTGTGTGTGTGTGTGTGTGCGTGCATACTCACAAATATGCACACAGGCCAGAGGAGGGCATCACATGTCCTATAACTGTCTGTCTTATTCTTTGAGGCAAGATCTCTTGCTGAACTTGAAGCTTGTTTTTTGTTTTTGTTTTTGTTTGCTAGACTGGCAGCCAGCAATCCTCCTGTCTCTACCTTCCCCAGTCCTGGGGTAACAGTCATGCACTTATACTCAGCTTTTATGTGGGTGCTGAGATCTGAATCATAGGTCATGCTTTTGCAGCAGTTAACTACTAAGTCACGTCTACAACTCCTACCTCACTGTTGTTTTTCTGGTGTTTTTGCAACATGAGTCTCTGAGAAGAATCACAGAACTTGAAAATGGCAAGTACTGGCTGTTCAGTGTTTTCTAATTTATTTTAATTATGATTTGTAGAGCTTAAAGAAGCCCAGCGGCGGAAGAAGCAGCTGGAGGAAAGGTGCAAGGTTGAAGACAGCATTGGAAACGCCGTCCTCACCTGGAATAATGAGATCTTGCCTAACTGGGAAACCATGTAAGCCTTGCCTAGCTGGTGTTGAGTGTGATTACTCCTTTCTAGAGTATGTGGGCAGCAGTTGTAGTTGAACAATTCATTGTAGAGCCTTTGATAAAATTATCTTTTGCATTGGTCCAGCTTGCTGTTCCTTGCTGGACATGGTGACAGCTTCTTCCAGTTTATCATTTGAGACTCTGAGCCATGTTTGAAAGTTTATGTCTGTGTCACTCCAAACTTAGAGTTTTGGTAACTTCTTGTGCATCCCATATGAAATTTGAACTGTGTGCCTTAATGGACAGATGTCTGTGTGAGATGGCCTGCCCTTCCTCTGTAGACTGTTCCCAGGACTACACCAATAGGAACTACTAATCTGTAACCTTTGGTCCTTTGCCTTCCCTTTTCCTCTCTACAGTGTCCTGAACCTCTTAATCCTTCTAAATCCTGTTTTTCTCTGGCTCAGTCTTCCCAGGGAAAAGTTTCCTGCCCCCACCTTGTAGAAGACTCCCTTGAGTCTCCTGGCACTGTCTGCCTGAGCATCTGTCTCTCTCCGAGGGTGGAAACCACTTGTCTTTGATGGCAGCCTGTAGTGTCAGTACAGAGTGACACCCCACAGCACCTGGCAGCTGTGGCATCCTCACTTCCGAGGATCTGCTGCACCTCTTGTTTTTTCCTTTGTGGCCAGCAGGGTCAGGGTCATTGTGACCAACAGTCTTGAATGACTGTGTTGTTCGATGTTCCCAATTAGCATCCTGTCTACAGTAGTGTGTGGCTGCCCTGTGAGGCCCCTTCCCACTATTATTCTGTAGAGGAGAGCTGCCTGCATACCTTCCCTCTCTCCAGCATGCCCCACTGTTCCCTACACTCCTTACCTCTGCACAGCTCTCTGCAGTCCTGTAGGAGGCCATGCTATTTCCCCTGTCTGTGTTTTCTGCTCAGAAAGTCCTTTCAGTCCTTCATGTGTTTAAATTTCTACTGATCACTCAGAACCTTGTTCTGGAAAGTTTCTTGGTTCTTTGGTCTGTGGTGTTCCCTGCTGTGCCTTCAGTACCTGTCACAGCAGTGGACGTATTGTCTGGATTTCAGTAGAGCCAGGAGGGTGAGCTTCATGAAGGACAGGGTAAGTGGGGTGAGGCTTATGTGCAGATGAGCCTTTCTCCATTGAGAGAAAACTCAGAAACTCATGCTTCCATTCTATTCAGGTGGTGCTCTAAGAAGGTTCGAGACTTGTGGTGGCAGGGAATCCCTCCGAGTGTGAGAGGCAAAGTTTGGAGCTTGGCCATTGGCAACGAGTTGAACATCACCCACGGTGAGTGGCCTTGTGTGTTCCTAGGTATTGAGGTTCACCCCGGGGTGCTGGGATTTCTTCAGTCCCTTTTGCCACATTAGGGAGTAGGGTAACCACTGCCGGGAAGCTGTGGTAGAAAGGCCAGGTCAGTCTGTCTTCCCTCAGAGAGTGTCTGAGTGGTGGGTTCAATGCTGCCTGTTCCAGTTTCCCAACAGGTCAGAATAGGTTTCCTAAGAGAAGGCCAGCAGGCACAGTGCTCCAAGTCTCAGTGGGGCTGGGTAGGCAGAATCTCTCCTCAGAGTCAGACAGAAGAGTGAAGGTGGTTGGGGTACTTAGAGTACCCTTTGGAGGTGTATTTTGTTTGTTTGTTTGTTTTGTTTTTTTCAGCTGTAGAGAGGTTAGGGCTGCTACACTTCGGGCATTAGCATGAAGCTAGCATGTGAGGGAATTTTTAAGCTGTTTATCATACTTGTCAAGTACCCAGCTCCATGGTAGAGTATTTGACTAGCATGTACACAGCCCTGGGTTCAATCTCCAATATTGGAACTTTGAGGAAAAACAAGTGTGTACATGGTGGTACACACCTGTACTATCAGCATTTGAGAGACTGAAGCAAGAGGGTTGTCGGGAGATCAAGACACCCTGGGCTACAGGCTGAGACTCTCGTCTCTAAAGTAAAACAAGTCTCCAAATCTCTCGAGTGCTCAGCTTTGTGTGCTCTGCCACACCAGCCTAGGTTTACTCATGTATCTCCAGTGCCCAGCAGGGCTCTGAGTTCTGGGAGCACACATGAAGTCGTAATACAGGAGAGCCCCATTTCCTCCTGTTTAAAGTAAACTCTGGCAGGCAGGCCTTCCTGCTTCCTCTTATGGCCCCATGCCTGCCTGCATATTGAGGTCAAGCTGCTTTTATTCTGGTAAAGACTCTCAAGTTTAAGGCAGATTGCTTGTACCTAGCCCCTCTTAGCTTCTCCTGTGACAGTAGCTTTGTTCCAAACAGTGTCTCCACCTTGACTAGCAGAACTGTCATTTAGGTGGTGACTGACCTCCTTCAAGGAGGATGGCAGGGCAGGGAACCTTCTTCAAAATCCTTTTCTGACTAAACTGTTCCTGCCAGAATTTCACTGTAAGATCTTTATGTGAGAAGATGTGTAATGTGTGACCTGAAGTAGATCTTAGCCTCTCAGAAGAAGAGGTGAGAAGCTGGCTAAGCATGCAAAGCTCTATGTGCTTGAGAGTCTTCTAACTTCTACCAACAGTCCTGTGGCTAATTGGATACAACATGTCGTGCTTGTGTATTTAATTTTTGGCTCTCACGGATGCCTGGGTTTAATTTACTTAAATTAAAACCTATGATGAGCAGATGATGACAGATGGGGCTAAGCAGCTACACATCTTGCCCATCTACCTGTGCCTTGGTCCTGGCTCACTCTGTATAGCTTATGTCTGTGAATGCTGCATCCTGTCCATTGCTCCTTCTATAGTGCCTCAGTGCACTGCTGTCTTCTCTGTCATTTGTGCCTATTCTAATCTCATGCATGTGGCAGGCACCCATGCAGTATTTGTTAAGTGAATGAATGCACCTTTCTGACCTCACCTTACTATTTGTCCCAGCCAGTCTGTCACAATGATCTTGGTCTGTTGGGTGCCAAGCACTCGCTGCTGTACACTACCTCATGTTTTATTTAATGTGAGCTGTGATGGTCACAGGCAGGTCTTAGGAGCCTCATTTTTTTTTTCTTGAAAAAGTTTAGGCGCTGTGCCTTTTAACTGTGGCCAGTGTGTGTGTGTGTGTGGCGGGGGCCTAGTTTGTGAAGGTTCTCATTTCTACTTCTGGCTGGTTCTGACGTTCATGTTCTGACTCCGGAAGACCCAGTGTCCAATAGCACTACTAAATTTCACCCTTGAGCAGTTTTGGTGCTCCTGTCAGCGAGGGGTGTGTGTGTGTGTGTGTTTTCTTTTCTTTTTTTTTTTTTTTTTGGGTGGGGGAGACCTGACAGCAACAAAATCCAGGAAAAAGGGAGGGAGGAAAGAAGAAGAGGGTGGGAGGGCAGGACTGGGAGAAGAGGAGGGAAGATGCTGGGATGGGGTTATAAAAGAAATTTTAAAAAATTAAAAACAACAACAACAAAGCTGGGGCTTCCCAGATCAGAACATGTCCCAGACCTGCCGCTCCGCCTGGAAGCTGAGTGTGCATGTTCTAGACCCCAGCCCTGGGCACGGCTGTCTTTCTCTACAACAATATAAAGTTGTGTGTCACAACTGTGCCATTTTGCCATGGCATGCCAACATAGGTTGCATGCATGTTAGAGTTGTCACAAGGCCAAAATGGGATCATTAGTCAAGACGTTACTTGCTGGATTATAATAATGTCACTAGGATGAGTTATATTAGTAAAACACATGAAGGTAGCTGTGCTTGGCTTTACCCTGCAGAGCAAATGATGAGAAAGGTAAAGTGGCAAACACTCGGTGAAAGGCAGTGATTGGTCAGTAGTTCTCAGAGATGGGAGCTGGGAATCATACAAGCCAGACGTCCAGGGAGAGTAAGTGCGATGGAGGGACTGGGGCGCTGAGGACAAAGCTGACGCTTGGGACACGGTGGACCTGGGAGTTCGGGTGTGGTGTTGAGTCATGAGCATAGCTTGTGGGATTCCAGTGGCCCAGGCTGTCAGCCTGCAGTGGTTATTTGGAAGCTGAAGTTATCTGACTATCAGCAAACTGCCTGAGGAGCAGGGCTTCTGAAAATCAGGTTCTGAAGATGGAAGCAATTCAGTGACTATTCTGACAGTTCTCTGACAGCAAGAATTTTTGTTCTTTGAGAGCTCTGCCTGTTCAAAGCACTACTTCCTACCCTACCCCCCCCCACAACCCCCAGGAGCAAGATGAGGGTTCCTGTGCCATATGGGTAGCAGGCTCCCTCTGTCCTTATTTGAAGACATGTTCATCTTAATCCCAGAAATCTTAGTTCTGAAAATTTTAAGTTCTGAATATTGAAATTCTGGAAACTGAATTCTAAAAGCAATTCCCATGGAGAAAAGGCTACAGTTGTGGAGTAGAAACCCAGATTCTCTGCAAGGATTGGTCATGCAAAGCAGCAGAGTCTAAAATGCCTGTAATTTTTTTTAAAGTATTTGTCAGCAGTGATGTTTCTCCAAGCCAATGACATTCAGTAGCTTTAAAGGAACTCAGCAGCTTTTGTCTGAAGAGGTCAGGAGTTACTGGTTGATGGGATGCTTCTAGAAGCTGGCAACAGTGTTACAGGCTGATCACTGGTACTGCTTCTGCAGTCTCTACTTCTGTGGTTTCTGAGTGCAGTGGAATAGGTACAGGAAGCACAGTACAGGAGTCCAGGCAGCATGGAACAGTCATGTCTGTGTAAGGTGAGTCCTAGAATTTGAGAAGGAGCAGTGATACACAGAAAATGAACATGGATGTGCCCAAGAGCCACAGCTTAAAGGAGAGAGCAATATGATGTGCTTTGTCAGCTTCTGTGGGCTACCTCCATGGAGCTGCCCATATTCTTCCCCTGTAAAATGCTTTCCTGTATAAAATGTCCCTTACTCTGTTTTTAAGTATCACCCCCAAATTGTTGGTATTTTTTGCAGTTTGTTGTGCTGTGATATGTATGTGTGTTTTAAGATTGTATTTTTTTTGATTTATGGGTATAAGTTTTACTTGCACGTATAGCTGTGTACCACATGTATGCAGTGCCTACAGAGGCGAGAAAAGGGTTAGATCCTCTGGAACTGGACTTAGAGATGATTGTGAGCCACAAGGTGGGCGCTGAGAATTGAACCAAGTCCTATAGAAGGTCTGTCAGTGTTCAGTGCTGAGCCATTTCTATAGCCCCTGTCGTCTGTACATTGTCTTCATGCCATTTTCAATATTCAAAGTAGAAATTGTATATAAACTTTAGATTACTATAATTCCTTCTACACATTTCTTACAGATTTGACTCTGTAAAAGTTTATTACTACAGTGTTGATTGTGAGATTGTGTATGCATAAAGATAAGAATTTCCTCAGTCCAGAAGGAGATGTTCTTTTGGACATCTGCATTTGTGAACATTCTTTGAAGTCTAGGTTCTTTGGGTGACTGTGTATGCAATGATAACCCGTCTCAATGTTGCTCAAAGATTTAGGTCTCCTGGCCCAGTGTTTTACATGGCCAGTTAGGAAGCCTGGTGCACAATTATGAACCATAATGATAGCTATTCATACACTTTGCTTTTCAGCATATTTCTGTGTGTATAGGTCATCTGTTTGTGACTTAGGCATACAATGTCCTTTATCCACTGTGATGCTTACAGTAGCATTGAAGCCTATTTTGTTGCACAAAACAACACATAAAGTATTCTGTTGTTTTTATGCTTCTCAAATCTCCCGCTTAAGATGTAAGTAAATGTCCTTAATTTTTTTTTTTAAAGAATTCTGTTTTCAGAATTTTAGACTTTAAGGATTCAACATTTAGGATTAAAGCCTTTTTTTTTTTTTTTTTGAGACTATGACTCAAACTTGTTAGAAACCAGATGAACTCTGTCCACCTATCCCTTAGTCCATAGGTGATATACTGACTGACTGTTCTCTTCAGTCCCCAGGCCATTTAGTCTGGATACAGAGGTAAGCAAGAGACTTTGACCATCCTAGAGGCAGTGGGCCAGTCACAGAAAGTCAGAGCAAGAAATGAATAGGTAGCTGTGTAGCAGAGGAAGGCACCAAGCATTATGGAAGTGTGCGTGGGGTTCCTTTGTAAATGGTTGTCTCTAGGCAGGTGCTTTTAGAGTAAGCCAGGAGTTGTTGTTGGAAGAGTGCCTTCCTCTGTTTGGGGAAGGATATAGTTATGTGTTCTCTGGTGTTGGTGAGGGAACACATACATGTAAGACTTACCAAAGGTTTTTCTTTCAGAGCTCTTTGACATCTGTCTTGCTCGGGCCAAGGAGCGGTGGCGATCCCTCAGCACCGGAGGCTCAGAAGTGGAGAATGAAGGTACAGCTCTTCCCTCATTGAGCGGTCACTCAGTAGTACTCCTCCCTGGTTCCAATGTGCCTTTATTGCAAAAAGGACTGCTAAAAAACAAAAATGGACTGGGTGTGGTGACACACCTATAATCCCAGCACTCTGGGAGGCAGAGGCAGGCAGATCCCTGTGAGTTTGAGGCCAGCTTGGTCTACAAAGCAAGGCCAGGACAGCTAAGGCTACACAGAGAAACCCTGTATGAAAATCCATTAAAAAAAAAAAAAGGAAATGAAGTAACTTTTAGAAGAGATAGAATTCCGCACTTCCTGAAAGGGTTTGTGTCTCCTGCTCACAACCAGTTGCTTCTCATTAAAGTTGCCTGGTAGCCATTGAGTGTTGTTAGCTTCCACAGGCACCAGCAGTGTGTATCTGTGAGATTAGAGGAAAGACCCACTTTTGCACACAAGAACCATGCCTCTGTGGGTAGGCAGTGTGACTTTTTATGCTATGGTATATGGTACTGGAATTTTAAAGCACATAAAAATTTTTTATGAATATTTGGACATAAGCTGTTTCTACTTTTATTTTTTAAATTGATGAGATTGTATGTGCCTATCATGTATAACATGTTTTAAAGCATTTATAGCATTATGTTTTAAAGCATTTATAGCATTATGGTAAAAATGTAAGAAAATGCCTTCAAATAAGTTTTTTAAAATTTAGAATTATATTTCTAGGATTTCATACTTTAGAAATTTTAACATTTAGGATTAAAGTATAAATTATGTAATTAATGTTAGGTAATACACATTACCTCACACAGATTGCTCCCTCTCTTCTCTAGCTTAGCACTGGGGATGGAACTCAGGGCTTACAAGTGCTAGGCCATTTTTCTGTTCTGATCTATGTCCTTAGTCCTTAGGGGTTTGTTTTGTTTTGTTTTAACTGGGGAAAACACTTTACCTCTGTTCTCTTGGGCTGTTTCAAGGATACAGTGTTTGATTAGCTATAGTTACCATGTTGTAGGGTAACTCTTTATCAGAAATTTTGTATCTTTTGACCAGTATCTCCCTGGTTCATTCCTGCCCTGCCTCTGGTAAACCTGTCCTGATTTTTGCTACATTGAGTTCAACATTTTAGATTGAGTGCACAAATGATATGGCCGTCCTTGCCTTTCTATGGTTGGCTTATTCTTTGGCTCAATGTCCCTCAGCTCATCTGTTGTCTACTTTCTGTCATCTGCTACCTTTTCTTCATCTGTTTACCTGTAGACAGCCAAGTAGGTTGATGAGTTTCTTGACTACCATGCATAGTGCTGCAGCGAACACGGACCTGCTGTGGTCTCTTCAGATATCGCTCTCATTCCCTTTAGCTGCGCACCCAGGAGTGGGATTGCTGGGTCATATGTGGTTTTACTTTTACGTTTTTGAGGTAACACATGTCAGATACTTTACCCGAGATTCTTGAGGTGGAGCGACCATCTTTATTAAGATTTTGCATGCCTGGGTTCATTGTGTAGGTTTCTCAACTTATACTTATTTTCCTTGTTGTTGTTGATGACAAGTAATATCAAATTAGATTTTGATTTTTAGACTTCAGAAAAAAATCTGATGATGTTCTGGCTTGTGCTGTGAGGCATTTTGATTTCTAGAGTGAGAGATTCTGCACTTGCCATGCAATCTTCATTAAGGTGGACACTCTGTAGGCAAGGTGAAACTGATCTGTACGTGTGAAGAGCTTCCCTCTGTCTCACGTTATAAAGCTTCAAAGCCTGGTAATGACCCATGTCTGTGCTGAGAAGTGCAATGACTTTTGCTTTTTTGACAGATGCTGGCTTTTCAGCAGCAGACAGAGAGGCCAGTCTGGAGCTTATTAAACTGGACATTTCTAGAACATTTCCTAATCTCTGCATTTTCCAGCAAGTAAGTGGTGGGGATTTGTCACAAGTGTGCTCTGTTTAAGTTTGGTGAATGCTGAGCCGCATGCCTTTGTAGTAGTGTTTCAAAGATTAGTTAGGGTTTTGTAGGGAATAAGGTGGGTGTCATAGTACACTTAGATGCTTAAAATGTGTGTAACTGGTTCTTACTGATCATACTTCAGCCTTAGAGATGATGGGTTCTTTTTGTAAAGTGTGCATGCCAGAGCCTCAGTAGGCAGTGCAGAAGAGCTTATGGTTCGTCTTGTTGTCAGAGTGTTTCTTGGTACTCCTCTGTTTTTAGGACTGTAGGTAGCTGTGTCCACTTGGTAGGAGCCTCCATGTGATTTCAGGGACCTGCTGAAAGGAGGGACAGGAAGGAGTGCCTCATAGCCTTGATGTAGCCAGGATGGGTGGCGGAGCAGAGGTGGTGGGATTTCTGAGATAATGAACCAGGAAGTATGGGGATGGAGTCTTGTCTTTGGATGTTAGTGGAGCAAGAAAGGCCTCCTTGCAGTCATTTGGGCACAGCTGAGGAGGGTTGACAGTAGATCTTAGAGTCCCAAAGCTTAGAGTTCTCTTTCAAGGCCTTGTGTTCTTTGAGCCAGGAGACATACACCCAGAGGTCTCTTTTGAGCCCTCTCTCCTATAAACCAGCAGTATCACCAGCTTTCCTTCATAATATTTCTGCCTCTTTCCCTTCTCTGTGCTCACTACTTTATTTGAGAGCCTAGGCATTGTAGGTCACCATAGCAGCCTCCCTTGTCTCTCCTGGCTGTCTTGCCTACTTCCACTCACCTTGCCTGCTGGTCATATTGGAACCTCCAGTCATGCCCCCAGCGTATTAACATGCCTTACACACAGTGGCTTGCTGGGAAAGGGTGTTATAAACTGGAATGAGTTGGTTAAGTGGCTGCAGAATGAACAGGCCCAGAGTGTTGAGTTTAGGTAGGCTTGGAAGGAATGCAGTTTGGCTGGACAGTCTGACAGCACAGGAGAGCCACTGTCTTCTTCTGGAAGGCGGAGCATCAGGGGTCACATCTAGAAGGAAGGGAACAGTCTTGTCTGCGCATGCAGTCTGGCAGAGAGTAGGTACCAGGTGGAAGCGCAGCTGGGACCAAAGTATTGGGACCCTGTTCCCGGGCCGGAATATGAGTGTTGAGGACACAGCTGTCCCTGCAGTCTCCTTAGAGTGTTTCTTTGTTCTGGTGGGTGCAGAACTGGTCTTCGGCTAGAGCACAGTATGTTGAGGGTAGAGTTCTAGGACTCTGGTTTGTGGCTGAGAATCAGGCAAAGAGCATGACTTGTCTAGGCAATCAGGGACTAGCCAGCTTCAAAGGCAACACCAGTCTGAGCACTGTGGGTGCATGGGGAGGGGATGGCCAAGAGGAGTCTTTGGGTTCCACTGAGACAGGGTTATTGCTGTCTCAGTGATTCCAAAAAGCAGGGTCCCAATGTCTAGGAGGAGCTTAAGACATTGGGTATTTGACCTGCCAGTGAGCACAGTGTCCTTGTCTGCCTTTTTCCCTGCCTGAATTCCTTCACTGTTCCTTCTGGCCTCTGTGCCTCTGGATTGGATCAGTGTTGTTGCTGAGGTGTGTCCTGGGTGGACTAGGGTTCAGATGAGGACCCTGGTGTTACCTAGTGGGGCTTTTGTTCTCTCTTAGTTTTCTGTATCTTAATCCAAGAGTCTTCAGGACTCTTACAGTCAGGGCAAGGGAAAAGTCTCTATAGCTGTCCAGCAGTTTGGTCTGGTATCTAGCCCACAACCCCTGGGAGTAGTACTGTCCTGGCTTGGTGGCAGGTGTGGACTCAGATGGGCAGTCATCTTTCTCTCTCTGAAGGTTTGCCTTTCTCCTCCCAGCTCACTTCTGTAGACTTCAGTCCATACGATACCTTGTAGCCAGCTTCCTGGTCATCTCCTTGGAGGCCTTCTGGTCTTGAACACTTGATATTTCTATCTCAGTGGGGACTCCTGTAACTCCAGCTCCAAAGGGACCTAGGCAATGCTGCTGTATGAAAGGGATTCACTTTGGTTTAACAGATTTGGGTTTGATTCCAATCAGTTGCCTTCTTGCTAATAGTTTGTCCTCAAGTAAAACATTTCTATGCCCCGTAATCTGTTCTGTATGTGACTAGGAATCATCTCTGCAACCTACAGGTTTGTTCACAGTAGTTGACTCACAGAGGGAAGCCATCAGTGTTATAGCACTGACAATAGTATACTATTAATTATCTTTGACTATATTTGAATCTAAATGACATTGAGATCCACCAAAGGCTAATGACTTTTCACATTAGGCAGCCTAGAAGTGGGGACGTGGGAGTCTTTAGGGGGAGTTTGTGGTACCTGGTCCCTTGCCTGCCAGGGAGGAGATCTGTATCCTTTCTAATTAGCAGAAGTAAAACCAGAGATTTGAGACAAGGAAGCAAGTGGGACTGAAAGCATGGCAGGGCAGGCTTCCCAGAATGTCCTCAGAGTCCTGCTGGGTTGTGCACCATACCTCAGTGTCATGGAGGCTAAGAGCCTGGGAAGGCTCTGCAGAGACTGAGGCCCAGCTTTGCAGTACTGAGTCTGAAGGGGTTTCTACTGAAACATGGTCCCTGAATTCTCCTTTGGAAATACTGAAACGGACAGTTCCTTGGTGCTTCCCTGGGAGCAGAGGGTGAGCTCAAAAGAGAGGATATGGAAGCTCTGTGGTCCTTTCTGGGTACGTTGTTCTCTCAGGCTTCCGTTAAGTGAGACTTCCTTGGTTAGTCGGCTCCAAAGCTTGGGAATAGGTAACAGTAAAAGCAAAGGCTGGGGAGGGAACCTGAGAGTCTAGCATAAGCAAAGGTCACTCAGGAAAAGGAGCTGGCACCATCATGAGCGGATGGAATGGCCAGATGGAAAATCCTTTAAGGAAAGATGAGTATAGTTTTCTCAGTCTCAGATTGCACAGAACCTCTTTGTAGTCAGTCTAGTACTCAGGTCAGCTTGCGGATCTGCCACCATTGTTCCCAGTCTTATATGTTGTCTCCCCCACCACTACTGTATTTTCTTTATTTGGCTTTTTGTGCTTTGAAAGTGTCTCTTCTTTGATACAGCTTTTTTTTTTTTTTAGTTCAGTGATTTTTTTAACATGTGCTAGAATATTTCATTATGCCCCTTCACTGTTTTTTTTTTTAATTCATCTTACATCCTTGTTGAAGACCCATCCCCCCTCTCCTCTCAGTCCCACCTTCCCTCCCTCTCCCTTCTCCCCTCCCCTTTCCTCAGAAAAGGGGAGCTCCCTTTCCCATCCAGCCCAGCTCATCAAGTTGAGTCAGGACGCAGTGTGTCCTCTTCCCCTGTGGCCTGGCAAGACAGTGCCTCCAGGGGAACTCGATCAAAAGGCTGGCAAGTGAGTCCATGTCCAGTGCAGTCCCCACTTCCCTTTGATACAGGTTTTTTGTTTTTGCTTTTGTTTTTTAAATAGGGGGAAATGTAATGGTCTATGCTAGGAGTTATAATTCCTGTACTTACGATGCGAGGCCAGGGTTTGGCTGTCTTGGGCTGTACATTGAGATCCTATCACCAGCCAACCAACCAACCAAAACAAAAAAGAAAATGTGATCCTCTGGTTCCTGTCATTCTGTTGTAAGCCACCCAGAGGCACCTGTGGAGTGACTTCATAGTCTTATGCCAGAAAGAATATTTATTTCTTTATTAACTGAGGGTGTGAGGTAGATGTAGGCAGTAGGAACTCCATGGAGGTCCAGCTATTTCTCTTTGAAGTGTCTTTGGCACACTAACAACAGAATGGGGCAGCTCTCGGCGTGTCCCTTTGTTGAATTAAAGGGGAAAGCTAACATTTTTTTTGAAACAATTACAAGAGCAAATGGAAATCTTAGCAGGTGAGAGGGCTGGGAGAGTGCTTGAAACGAAATGGAGTCTACTAGGAGCTAAGACTTAGAGCATGTTTCCCAAACCTGCTGTTTGGAAAGAAGCAGACGAGACAAAGAGTGATGGGCAGGAGAAGGGGGGCAGGGAGGGCCATACTTGTGGGCACAGGCTGAGCTTCAGTAGCCCGGTCACCTGCTCTGCGGAGTCCTGGCCATGGCTCACCACCTGAGCCTGGAATGGAATAAGAGCCAAACAAAGGAAGGGCACTGACAGCTGACCCTTCAGCCTTTCCAGAGCAGCTCCATAGGTAGAATTGCAGGCTTTCTCATTAACAGTAAGTCACTAGCCCATTTATTATTTGCATAATGCATCTAGAGCTGCCAGCATGGTACTCAGCAAAGTCCCTCCTGTGTGTCATAGGGTGACAGTGGCAAAAGTCGCAGCAATGGTATTAGACGCTGTTTTTAAGACTAACAGTACTTACACACGTGTTGATTTTGGTATGTCAATCCTTTTAGGGCGGTCCATATCATGACATGTTGCACAGTATTTTGGGCGCTTATACTTGTTACCGGCCGGATGTGGGTTATGTAAGTGATGCTTTCCAGTTTTTTAATGATGTTATCATCTATAAAGAAAATCAAAACATTGCCTATCTTTTATATTGAATGTCATTGTGGCTTTTTGAGGAGTATGAAAAATCTTGAGACAAGTAAGTTGATTCAGTTTCTTTAGACAAATTGCTCTGACATGGCTGCTCTATGGCATTCATCACATTTTAATTAGATGTGATGTTTACTTTTTGCATGTGATTTACCCCTGAAATTCAGTAGAAAAGGCTTTGCCAATGGCCACTTTTAGGAAGTGTGCTGCCGCTGTTTCTGTGGCTTAATAGGTAAGTGCATGTGTGTGTGTGGTCTTACCTAGGCCTGCTAAGTTCCTATGTGTGACCACAGCACCACACCCAGCACGGCAATATTTCAGATGCCAAAAGGCCTAAGATGGGGTTGGCTTATGGTTTTCCATTATGAGGGAGTAGGGATGGAGGGGAGAGCAGGTGGCTGATGGCCAGAGCTGTGGCTCTGAGGAGGGTGGGCCTAGTCTGACAGCGTTTATTTAGGTGGTGGGTGGGTGGTTGTGTGGGTTTTGTTTTTTTGGTTTTTTGGTTTTTTTATAGTGGAAAGGTGTTTTGGTTTCTCTTAATAAAAACTGCTCTAACCTTTGTGGCCATGTTAGTTAACATAACCTTTCTCTCCTTTCTCAGGTTCAGGGCATGTCCTTTATAGCTGCAGTGTTGATCTTGAACCTAGATACTGCAGATGCCTTTATTGCTTTTTCTAATCTTTTGAATAAACCCTGTCAAATGGCATTTTTCCGAGTGGACCATGGCCTTGTGAGTATGCTCTGTGTATGTCCCAGTACCATGTCTTTATGCAGCAAGAATTACCCAATCATTCAGTCTTTTTAAGGCAGGAAGTGCATATTCCTTTTATAATGGGTATTTGTAATGAGGAGAACAGTTGAACTTAAGTGTGGAAACATATGGGCATTGTCCCTTGTATGATCAGATTAAAGCATACTCCTAGAGAGACAGTGTGTCTGGAACACTGTACTCTTTAAATGAGGGTGGAAGGTGATTTCTGTATGCTCTTGGGTTAGGGAGATGTAAAAGCAGTTGAGTAAGTACCCGAGGGCTGATGGATGCTGCTGCTCACAGTGCATCACAGTGGGACACGTGTGCAGGAGAAAGGAGGTGTGCTCCAGACCATGCTCCCTCACTTCAACAGTGGCTTAGAGTGCTGTGTAGATGGCCTGTAAGAGACCCCCACATACTTCACAGCTGCGTCCCCTGCATAGCAGATGTGGGAACAGACTGAGGAGGAAAGTGGCTTGTCCAAGACATATCTGGTACCTGGGAGAGCTGAGATTTGATTCCATTCCGGCTCCTCAACCTTGTTCTTACTGGAAGAAAACTCACTAATCCATCAGCTTTAGGTTGATGTTGCATTGATTTTCTGGTCATTTCCACTCATCCATCAAGACCTCAACTATCTGATACATGTCAGCTGACCACTTCTTCCTTAAATGTCTTTAGAGTCCCAAGCATCTTTGTTCTGAAGCTGCTGCTCACTCTGGCTGTTAAGAGAATGTCAACTGTGGTCATTCAGGAAGATTATTTGGTATTCCATTTCTGTAGCTGAGAGTGGCTTTGGTTCAAAGTTGTTGTAAGAACTGATTCTGAGAAAAGTTATAATTGTGAACAAAGCATTATGCATAGAGATTGTTATTACATAATTATAATTATAAATATTAGAAGGGTTTAAAATGAGTTAAGGGGAAATGTGGTGGTAGGTAAATGAATCTGTCAGACCCCCAGTGTAGCAGTGACACACACGGCTGTGTGAGGAGTATGAAGTAGATTTTGTACAGCAGTTACTTCCTGTAATAGCAGGGAATTGAAGTACCTCAAAACCAGGTACTTCATGAATTTGTATTTTTGTCACTGTTTTGTTAAGTATTTTGAGGCCAGGTCTTAATGTGTAGACTGTACTGGCCTCAAACTCCTCCTGGTCTCCTGCCATAGCCTCCTAACTGCTGGAGTACGGGGTTCATCAGAGGCATGGAATATAGTGCTTCTGTGCTGTCTGAGTTTTCTTCACAGAGCAGTTACAGGGACTTCTTTCAAAAGCAGATAAGACCTTTTCTATCCAAGAAAATAAGTGAAATCTTTAATAAAGATTCTCACCCTTGAATAGATTATTGCTACTAACATACTGACTTTATATTGCCTATGCATTAGTCCTAGAAAGTAGTCCTGGATATCGGTTTAATTCCTTTGTTTTGGAGCAAAGTTTTACTTGATAACCCAGCTGGCCTTGAAAACATAAGCCTATTGTCTCAGCCTCCTGACTGCTAGGGTTATAGGTCTGTGCCACTATGCCAAGCTTTAATTTTCCCATTTTGTATATAGTAAGATGGTACCTGTTTCTGCTAATTTTGAAGACCCCAGATTTGTCTCTTAAAAATAGAATTGAAGAAAGGGAAACAGAGCATTGTAGTGGTGAGTGGAACATTTGCTCTGCACAACACTGGCGACCTTTAGGCCAAGATGGTTGCTGTGGGGGTTCCTGCTCATTGGAGGCCTGAACACAGTAGTGCCACCCTTTCCCACAAGTGTCTCTAGATGTTGCCTCATGTCCCTGTGCTCTACAATGTAGTCCCTTCATGGAAATGAGTAAAAGAAGTCAGGCTTGTGTTCTGCCTCTGCACCTGGTGCACAGTCAGTAGAGCAGACTCACCATCCCCAGATCTGGTGGCTTCCATCCAGCAGGAGCTCTTCTTCTTTCTTACTGATTGCTTTATACTGTCTCTCCCCCAACTGTGCTTTCTTTCTTTTCTTACAAAGCTTGTAAGAACCCAGCCTGTTGCTGCTTTCTTCTTGTAGTGTCTTCATCCGTTGTGGTCAAGGCCTATATGTTTAAGCTGGAGCTATATTGCTCTTCTCTCAGATTCTTGTCTTGTCTCCCTCTGGATATGCTAGGCATGAGCAGCAATTAGCCTTGCTTTCCCAGGCATCTTACGCGATGCACCTGCAACCGTCATAGTATTATAGGCCATGGTTCCAGTCCCAGCTCTGCCATGTACCAGTACTTTGCCCCTGTGTGGCGAGTTAAGTACCTGCTTTGATTTCAGTGTGAAGAAATGATAGGATGTGAACAGAGCTGCTGGGGAAGTTTAGAGACGGTCCATACTTACCTGCATGTTACCTGGATAATAATTCCTATATTCTAAGTGTACAAAGCTTTTGACTCCTGTGGATTGGAAAGTCATGCCAACGACTATAGTTTACTAGTGTATTTAACATTGTCTCCTAGATGTTGACTTACTTTGCTGCATTTGAGGTATTCTTTGAAGAAAACTTGCCGAAATTGTTTGCGCATTTCAAGAAAAACAACTTAACTGCAGACATCTACCTAATCGATTGGTAAGACTCAGTTTTCCTGGTTTCTAGAGCATTTCTCATCCCTTGCCCATTTTCCTATTGTCACTGTTGACTTCTTGGAGGACTCAGCTGAGTTTTCTTGTTGCTTCCCAGTTGCCCTTTGTTTTGAAGGCCTATTGTCTATTCTCCAGGCTCTTTGTCATAGTCTGTGACTTGCGTGGTCTTCTAGACTCCCTTAGTAGGCAGGGTCTTAGACCTATCTGTTTTTAAAGCGCTGTTGCCTAATCCATTAACTGAGATGTCTCTGGGCAACAAGTCTGTAATAGACCTTTTACTAGAAGTCCACTGATATAATATGGGGGCTTGAGTAAGTATGGCAGGGAAAAGCAGCCTGTGGGCCTCAGAACTTTGGACACTGCACTGCCCAGCAGCAGACACTAAAGTAGAAGGGGAGGGAGGGGCGGTGGACCCCAACTTAAGGTGATAGGAGTGTGGGGAACAGCATGTGGGTTCTCAGTATAAGTCAGAACATAGCAGCTAGGCTGGTGGTGCTGGGAATATTTTAAAAAGCCAAGTATAAGGGTTGGGAGTTTGGGATACAGAACATTTGGGTTCCAGGGGTTCAGCTGTGGGCCACAGGAGATGGTTGACAGCTTGTGCTTGTGGTAAAAGTCGGCTTGAAGGAGCTTAGGAGGCAGGAGCTCCTGGGTGAGAGCTCAAGTGAAGGCAAGCAGAGGCTGGTGGAAATTAGGGAGAAGAGTCATCGGGTGGTCCTAGGAATATGTTGTGGACTTGCCAGGGGGTCATAGTATTGGTGATGGTGCTGAATGAGGGACTGATGATGTTAGCAGCTGATATCTAAAACACAAAGGGGACAGATTTTACTTTGAGCATGAGATTTTGAGCGGCCTATTGGAGACTAGAAGTTTCCTGTGACCTTTAAGTAGGAGCCTTCAGAATTATGAGCTGGAGCAGTTGATAAGTTATATCTTTGTACAGAAGTAGTTATGGTCATGAGGAGAGGGTGGCTGTCACCCTCAAGTGTACCAGGCTGAGGGATAGGTGAGAGGCCTGGAAACCTGAGTGCTGTAGGGAAGAGTTGTCGTGTGATGGAATAGTGTGCCTCAAGAACTCTATGTCCCAGCCAGATGTGACATACTGCATTATGATCTGAAAGGGCCAGGGAACCTCTCTAACTGTGCTCCTGCAAAGATGTGATCATTGGATATTCAGAGCATTTCAGGTTGACTACTCTGTCTTGGAAAAGGGCACTTTGTGGGAGAGATGTCACTGGACTGCGCCACTAACTCAGAGAGGGAAAGTGAGCTACTCAGCCACTCCGGACAGACAGCTGGCTGGTTTGAGTTTTCACTCACTTTCTTCAGGAGACAAGAGAACTTCTAGAAGATAAATCTAAGTACTGTCCATGCCCAGGCCAAACCACTTGATAGAGCAAACCTGTCTGTATCTTTGGGAATGAGTGTCAGACATCCGTTGTGTTGCTTCTCTCTTAAACCTGATAGCTGTTTTAGGTTCTGCTGAGGGTTTGGTGGTTGGACTTGTAGCAGAAGCCATTGGAGCTGATGTTCCTGTAGAATTCAAACACCAGGCTTGGATTGCCCACCATTGGAGACACTCAGGTGTCCCATATGCCTATCCTACACATAAGTGTTTGGGATACCCTTTTGAAAGGTATCTGTTTAACATATGGGGTTTTTTTCTTCTCCTCTGTGAACACAAGAGTACACAAGAGGCTCCTGCCATCCTAATTTCACCGTCTATATTTGACTGTCAACCTGAACTCTTGAATTTCCCCGACTCAGAGCCTAGGACAAGAGATCATTGGGAGGCAGACATCTGCCTGGTCTTGTGGAAGCCTTCTAGATTCTAGATTAGGGGTTCAAATCTTTTTTTTTTTTAACCTTGGCTTGTAAAATGCTACATGTTATGTGATAACCCAGTAGAACATAACTCATGTGCATGTGGACAGAGGCTCCATGAAGCAGAACCACCATGACAGTAATGTTGTGTTCTGTGGATGATGGTCTACTCTCACTGACTTAGAGCCTGATGGTGGCTGGCTGCGTCCTAAAAGCCATGGCCTGAAGGGCGGCTTTGTTTGTTCTTGTCCCAGCCCGCAGGGCTGAGAGTCCAGGGTGCCCATAAGGAAAGGAAACTGCTGGGTTTTGCTTCTGAGACCTTCATGCCCTTATGTGGTTGATGCCCGAGGCCTTCTGACTGCTGTGCTTCCCTGAGGGCCTTCAGTATGCCATGTTCCTGATGTGATGCTGCTGCATTCTGGAGTAAGGGCCAAGAAGGATGCCAGCTGTGTGTCCAGTCCTGGCACAGGGCTATCACACAGGGAGGCTCTGAAAGTGCTGGCTACGGTTGAACCAAGTTCAGGGAATGCCTTCTCCTGATTAGCCTTACTCTGTTTACTAATGGTCTGCAGTAAGCCTGGCTGGCTCCCAGTGGGTGCTGATGGTCAGGGGAAGCTCTAGTCACTAGAGGCAACCATACAAAGAATACTCATTGCTTTGTCCCTGCAGCTTTCTCACCCAGTGCCCCCCTCTGTGTGTGTGTATGTGTGCGCGCGCGTGCGCGCACTGTTTAATTTGACTCTAGAGCCTTTCTCCAGTTGTGTCCTGACACCTTCTTAAGCCACACACACCCATACTCAAAATTACTTTGCCTGCCTTTATTGTCACTGTGCCCTGTACACTGCACACATTATGTGAGAAGTATCTGGCCTCAGGGGTCAAGTGACTGTGTAAGCTACCTCCTCTCTGTGTGGCTCCACGGGTGCTCAGAGACAGCCGCAGACACCTGGTGCTCTGCTGTCCACTCTCCTCCAGCACCACTCATGTACTCAAGGTGTCTTATTTTTTTGCAGTTCCTTTCAGAGCCTCGTGATTCCCTTTCGTATCCTCGAGGCCTGGCCCCCTCCTTGGCTCAAGTCCTAAGCAGGTCAAGGGCATTTCAGTTTTCAAGGGTTCCTTCAGGTGCCAGTGGCCTAACACCACTTGTCCACTTGTCTTGCTGCACAGGCTCCTCCCTTTCTAGCCCTGCAGGACAGAGCTTCACGAAGAAAGCTGGCAAGGGCCCTTGTTTAGCTATGGATGGTCTGCCTCTCTGCTGTAGATGTGACGATCAAAGCAAGAGCCTGTTAATTTTCTTTGTTTCCTGTGGAGTTGTATTTTTGTTTGGTTGGTTTATTTTCATGTCTTCTTTTCTTTTTTCTTTTTCTCTCCTGAGATGAGGTTTCTCTGTGTAGCCTTGGCTATCCTGGAACTCACTCTATAGGCCAGGCTGGCCTCGAACTTATAAAGATCCACCTGCCTCTGCCTCCCAAGTGCTGGGATTCTTTAATCTTTAATGTAATTCTTTAATCTTTAATTTAATTCTTAAGTCTTTAAAGAATTCTTTAATTCTTTAATGTGCCACCACTGCCCAGCTCCTGTGGAGTTTGAGTGTTGCGACTCTCAAGGATCCAGATGCTATGGGGAAAGAGGGTAAAAGGTAGTTTAACTTTTCAAATGATTTCTCCCTCATATCCAACAGCAGAGTTACTTGGGGATGTGAGTGGGTTTTGTAACAATACTCTTAAGCTAATCAAAAGACCTAGCAGAGTGCTCCATATATGATGACACCTTGAGATGAACAGCCGTCTGGTTTTCTTTGTGGGGCAGGTTCAAGGAAGTGGCTGTCAGTGATTTGGGTTTCCATTGCATTCTGTACAAAGTTCATCCATGTATTTCAGGTTCTGGGCTATGGATCTGCCCCAGAACAGAATGAGGGTAGGTACCACATTGTAGTCACAGTTCTTTAAAAAAAGAGAGAACCGTCCAGCACCCTCTGGAAATGTGTTGGCTAACTGGGGCTTTGAGTATGGTTGAAGGGAGTAAAACTCTAGTAGTCCTGACATACAACTTGTTTGAGTACAGGGCTTACCATCACTTCTTAGATGCTAGACCAGAGAGGATGCCACTGACTCAAGGTAGGGCTGCAGACAGCAGAAAGCGCTTTTCTGACTACTCTTAAGACCAGGAGTGTTTCTGGACTTAGTGCCTGAATTTGAACTGAGTCTAGGTGGCCACCTTGGCTTTGCCCACATGCACGTCTACACTGGGAGTTGGCGGCCGCAGGCCTGAGAGTTCTTAACCAGCACTTCTGTTCTGTTCTGTCTGTTCCTACCTTTCTCAGAAACACGGGGAACCTTGGTAGGTCATCAGCTGAGGGTGTTCCTGAACCAGTTTCAGGTGAAAGACTCATTTCTGGGAACCAGTAAGGTTGAGGAAGTTGGATACAGCCAAAAGTTAGTGCCAGGGCCTGTAGGTATGTCTTCAGCCATAAGTTCTCAGTGGTCATGACTGTTAAGGTGACATTTCCCCTACCCTAAGCTGTGATCAAGTTTCCTACCATGCCCTTTGTTTTCAGTATCAACATTTGTGAAGTAGAGGTGACCCCTCCTTTTGGGGTTGTAGTAAGGAGGTATGCCCCATGGAAGAGCAAGGGTGCCCTTGGGTCACTGTTTACAATCTCGAAGATATCCCAGGGCCTCTCTGTAAGGACCCTTGGGGGTCTGTCCTGGAGCACCAACTGATGGGGAAGGGGCCTGCACTCCTTCCACACTTCTCCCTGGAGCTTTGGTCCTTTTCATATCTAACCTAATAAAAACTTAGAGAAGTGATTGGGTGTGGCTATATAAAAATAGTTGTGGAAATTAATGAAATCTCAACAGGAAAGATTATACCTTGTGTTCACATGTGCTATGGAGAAATGGATGCTCACAGTGCTGGTGTTGCTATCGTAAAAGCCCATGGTACTGGTGCAGCAGCACAGAAATGCATTGCTTTGCAGTAGTTGGACTCAGCCCTGAAAGAGCCTTGCTTGTGCAGTTCAGTAATTGCAGTGGCCTGGGGGAGGGCGCAAAGAAACATTTCTTCGTGAATTCTGTCTTCCCACTATGATAAGAGCACCAGAGGGTTCTGGGAAGGCCAAGGGACTTGATTGTCCACCCTACTTCTGTACATAGTCACTGGCTGGGAGCAGGATAGAGCCTTATAGAGAGGATGTGCATTTGGGATCCAGCTCAGGGCATGGCTATGTGCATATATCAGCCCTCTTATTCTATCTATTTCTGCAGGACCAGGGCTATCCTGGCATCAACTCTTAACCATGGCTGAGTCAGATGGCTCCATGGGGGTACTGTCCAGCTCCTGTAGAGTAACTTTTGAGACTGAATGTGGTTTGAAATATAGCTAAGCATTTGGAAATTCCTGGCAAGAAAGGAGAGAGAAGGGAATGGAGGCACCACCTCCAAGCACGTGAGCTGAGAGCAGGGAGTATGAGGGGACAGCTGAGAACTGAAGGTCTGAGTGTTAGAGGCCCAGGCAGCCAAGACAGAGGACAAGAGAGGGAGCCCGTGCTTTTATGGCTGTAGATGGGCCCTGACCTAAGCATAGGGGCTTTGGAAGCATGTTATTAATATGTCTGCTAGAGCCACAGGTCCTGAAGATGTGGCGGTCTGCAAGGCACAGAGAAATCACTCGGGATTAATAGAGACAGAGCCCCTCCTTGCCAGAACTGTACTGCCTCTGAGAGAACTAGAGCTGCTCTGGATGACGCATAGCGAAAGGATGCATGAGGCTCAGTGTGACCATCGACAAGAAACACTTGGTTATGACCATGTGAAGACACGGGGAGGAGCAGACAAGCCAAGGGACAGGCCTCAAAAGAAGCGGGGCATCCCTGCTTACACCTGATCTCAGCAAGACACTGGATCATGTGAAAATAGATATCCATATTTAAGCCCAAACAAGTCAAAACAAAATGTCCCCAAACAAAACAACAAACAGTAAGATTTACCTATCCTTTTCTGACCATGAGGGTTAAAAACAGCCTCCTAGGAAAAGTCACCAGGGCTGAGACTTGGATGAGGAGGTGTGAGACAAGAAAGATCTTATTTAAAAGACACATAAATATAAAGGTAATACAATATTCTAAGCCTTAATCATTGCGCTCTCACATAGAACAAATGGTAGGTACTAACAGTGAGGTCAGGAAGAATTTTCTATGTGGAGTGCAGGCTGGGAGCAGTTTGATAGCTTCACTTTCTGATCCTGGTGGTCTTTTCTTGATTTGGTGCTTTCTACACAGACTATTCACGCAGCTATGTATCTGGCACAGAACTTGCCCTTGAACTGCCAGTCAGTACATGTATCACTTGAGTCTCCAACTTTTAGCACATACTGTCTCAAACTCAGAGTTATAAAATGATAGTTTCATTCTTTGGGTGGCTCAGCTGGTGACCTGATATCTTGAGTTTCTCCTTGCTTCCTCACAACTGCTCAGGTCATACCTGATTTGGACTAGCTCTACTGCTCCTTCTTTGGTCCATGCCCAAATTTATGACAGTAGCTGTCTGGGGCATCCGTCCAACCTGTGTCCTCGCTAGTTCACTGAGGATAAAGTCCAAAGCCTGTAGAACAGCCTACCAGGCCTTGCTCATTTTGGGTCCATGTTCTTCCCCAGACAGCCTTTCTCCAGTACCTGGTTTGCCTCATCCACTGGCAAGATTCATTATCATGCCGCCCTCACATGTAGTTGTCATGAACTCTGCCACAGGTGTGGGAGCATCCCTGGAGCTCCTCTCCTGGCCACCTGCTTCCTCTTCAGGGTAGAATGTTCTTTCCTGATCACCTGATGGAGAACAGCATTCACATGCATTCAGCCATCTATGTATGCATGCGTAGTGCAAAACCTTCTGACAACCTTAAGGTTTCTATCCTTAAACCCCACTGTATGTCCTCTCTGCTCCTGAGTTGTCTGTCCAGGGCTTTGCGTCTTCAGAGCCTGTAAGCAGCAGCTAGCATACAGCAGGCTTCAAGAAAATATTTTATGACCTAGGACTTTGCCACAGGAGGGTGGCAAGTTTGAGGCCATCCCGGCCTACTTTTTTTTTTTCTTTTCAAAGATGCCCAGGGGTCTGGAGAGATGGCTTAGTAGTTAAGAACACACACTGCTCTTCCAGAGGACCCAAGTTTGTTCCCGGCACCCATAACAGGTGGCTCACAGCCACTTGTAACTCCAGCTCCAAGGAGACCCGAAGCCTCTGGCTTACAGGTACCTTTACTCACGTGCACATACCTACACATACACACATAATTTAAAATATTAAAAATAAGTCTTAGAAAAAAAGAAGAGATGCCTGTCCTGAGTTATTTAGAATCAGAAGGGATGGGTTCACAGCCATCTTCAGGGAGACATGGCCTTACTACTTCAGTGCTGGCTCATACCCTGCCTAGAGGAGTTGATGGAGATCCACATGCAAATATGTTTTATCCTACATGGAAAAAGGAAAAAAAAATCAAGTTTACTTCGTGGATTTTGACAGAAAATATGGGGGAAATCCTTTTTGTGGCTCTTGTTGGCCCCGTCAGTCTTTAAGGAGACCGGAGACATGGTTTCTATATATGTACTGGGGCCTGTGTGTGGGAGGTGTGGCTTAGGTTTCTGCATTGTCATTTTTAGTTGTTTTACACATGCATTCCACCATACCCAGATTTCTCACTTTATAAGTTAACAGCGCACATTCTCTGGATCTACCTAGTGACATGGGCACAACCCAGGTTAGAGGTGCTTGACCTGGGGCATAGTTGTTAGGTAGTTTGTGTATGAGTGCATATACTGTGTGGGCGAGAGGTCAGCTCCAGGGGTCATTCCTCAGAACCCATTCAACTTGTTTTTAAAGACAGGGCTTTTCATTGGCCTGGAGTTCATCCACTAGACTGGCCAAGCTGGCCAGTGAGCCCAGGGACTGTCTCCTTTGCCACTTGAGATTACAGGTACATGCAAGTGCATCTGGGTGCATCAGACTCAGGTCCTCACTTTACCACTGGGTTATCTCACCAGCTCCTAATCATCATATTTTTTAACAGAGCATGGTGGTTTGCATTATTCATATAAGGTCAGTTTTTAGTAATCTACAGTCAGTTTTATTGAGAAAGCCAGGCATAGTGGCATACAACTGTTAAAACATCACTCAGAGATTGTAACAGGAGAATCTCGAATTCTAAGCCAGCCTAGTCTGCTGTGTGACAAGGTTCTGACGCAAAAACAGTAACAACAGAAAAATTGACACCTTGCTGCTTTGCTGACCCTACTAGGAGAACGACTGCTCCCTCCTCCCTGTTCTTTCTCCTAGTCCAAGCTCTAATGAGATATAGCTTCAATATGCAGCACCTGTCTCAGCGGGCACATAGCAGGTGATTGATAGGCATCTGCTACAAGGAGGAGTTACTCAGTATTCATGATTCAGAAGCTATGTGCTGTTTGATAACACATGTGCCTGTGTGTGGGAGGTGTGGCTTAGGTTTCTATGTTGTCATTTTTAGTTGATTTACACATGTGTGCCACCATACCCAGATTTCTCACTTTATAACAGCGCACATTCTCTGGGTCTACCTAGTGACATGGGCGCAACCCAGGTTAGAAGTTTTGTATAAAATGGAAATTGGCATTCAAAGTGAATGCAGGCCAGTGTCTTCCGCATGTGTAAAAGGCGTGGTATTGTACATGCTTTACGCCATCCCCAACCTGAAAGCTTTATCTCTCCCCAGGATCTTCACCTTGTATAGTAAGTCCCTGCCCTTGGACTTGGCCTGCCGCATCTGGGATGTGTTCTGTCGAGATGGGGAAGAATTTCTCTTCCGCACAGCTCTGGGCATCCTGAAGTTATTCGAGGATATCCTGACCAGGATGGACTTCATCCACAGTGCCCAGTTTCTGACCAGGCTGCCTGAGGACCTGCCAGCAGACGAAGTGTTCGCAGCTATCTCCACAGTCCAGATGCAGAGCCGGAACAAGAAGTGGGCACAGGTAAGCGAATATGTGACACAGCTGTGAGACTAAAGCAATGTGCTGCTCAATGAGCCTTTTCAAGAGGCTTTTGGAAATGGTGCTCAGGATGGAGGTATATGGCCTGGCTCATATCTGGGTTTCTGATTGTGTGTAGGAAGACTGCCCCCATTCTGTAGTGTCAGTACTTCTAGGTCACATCTGTAGTACTTCACCAGAAAGCTCCCTCCTCCCTGACCTTCTTTTAAACATTATTTTCTGTGTCTGACTGTATGAGGGAGGGGCCGTGCATGTGTCCCACCGAGAGTGTGCAGATCAACAGCTGACTCATGGAATTGGGTCTTTCCTTCCTCTGTGTGAGTCCCAGGATTGAACTCCGGTCTTCAGGTCTGGTGGCAAGTGCTGTCTCAACAGCATTTCTTGAGGAGATGAAAATGTTTTAAGGTTGACTTTTGGTGAGGTTTGTACCTACCTTTGAAGATCTTGAAACCCACCCACTTACTTGCATGCTTTATGTGGGTGAACTGCCCATGAATTATAGTTCAGCAAAGCAGTTAGAAAGGTGTGCTCAGCTCATGGAGGAGCAGGACTGACTGTGCTGTCATCAGCAATCCATGGGCAGAGGAGAGCCTTTCTTTGACTGCTAAAGAACAGTGTGAATAGAAAAATGGGGCTGGGGCTCTAAAGTTACTGAGAATTTGAAGAGAGCGGACACAGAGCCTGAAGCAAAGGAGAATTCCTTTGAAAACTGTGTAGGAGGCTGTGTGAGGGTTTTTAGGATCTTCTAGCCTATTGCTTATAGTGGCTTTTTTAATCCAGATGGAAAAGGCAGGCTTTTTCTCAGAGGCAGACTGTCCTTCCCTGACTGCATGCACACACAGCCACAGCTGCTGCTCTTCTGTGTTGTTTCTGTAGATAGAAGGGCTCATGCCTTATCCTGCACATGAACAATGTGTAGAAGAAAGGATTCAGTCCAGGCTTTGCTCCTTGTGTTTTAGGGATTAGGTTAAAGCTAGGTAATGGGCTATTTGCATGAAACATTTTCTCATTAGTGGGTTATTGGTAGCAGATGATCTGATGATGATGGGCGCTAGTGGGTTCATGCAGCTCAGTTCTCACAGGGTCGTGCACATTCTTTTCAACTCTGTGTTTGAGTTTAAGGTTGTGCAAGCTTTTCAAAACAAGACTATTTATGCAATCCTGTCCTTTTGAAGGTGAAGGGTACTTTTTTCTGCTATTTCCCCTTTTGTGTAATTAATTGAAATCTGTTTAATAGGTTTCTGCTTCGCTTGTGCTGCAAGGTAAGTCCTGTGCCTTTAAGAATCCCATGGTTTTGAAGTTGGATGGCCTTTAGGTGTACTTGACAAACGTTCAGGTCCCTCACAGGAGCCACTGACTTTTCTGACTGTAGATGAGATGTTGGGTTGAAGGTGACGGCCTCGCTGTCTCCTAAGAGTGCTCTGCTCGGCCTGCAGTGGGTGTTCAGCAACAGAGCCTTCGGCTCTCACTGCTGCTATTAGGCGATAGTACAGTGGGATGCTTTTTAAAGATGCCAGCCAAGAGCTGGGAGAACAGAGGAAGGAACAATTACCTCAAAACTGTGTCACACGTCTGGCCAACTTCTTGGTGAAAGGGACCAGCTATATGTGCAACATGGAGAAGATGGGCTTGTTAGTGCCCTCTGGGAAGCCTGTACCTCAAAGCTGTGTTCAGGGGCTAGCAGGAAGACATTTGGGGGTGGGGGCTGTTGGATGGCTGCTGTTTTTCTATTGTTCTTATGAGATTCTCAGGTCAATGTGGCCTGTGGGTCTAACCATAGTTGTCTTCTCTGTGATTCTAGGTGCTGTCTGCGCTGCAGAGAGACAGCCGGGAAATGGAGAAAGGAAGCCCGTCCCTCAGACACTGAGGCTCAGGAGTAACTCGCACTTGTCACTAAAGCAGAGCTTCAGACTTAAACCTGGGAAGAACAGGGGCTCTTTCCATGTCGGACTTCTGATGCTGGAGTTGGCCTTAAAACAAAACCGCTCTTAAGGAATCACATCCAGGCTTAGCCTTAAGCAGCTCAGTGGACCCATGCACTGGCATTGGTTGTGGCTAGCCCCTTTGTTTTCCATGTGGGTTCAAGAAAAAGCAGGCTGTCTCCTTGATCCTTAATTCCAGCAGCAGCTAATTAAATTGTGATGCTATTATGCCAACTACTGGAAGATACATTACAATTTTTCTTAGCCAAGATGCATGAGAAATGTTATTAGGAGACCTCAGAGCTGTTATTGGCTCATGCGTTGGATAAGAAAGGGATTACTTATTTAGTTACTGAGATAATCTTTCCAGAGATGAAGGGTATGTTTTAAATCTCCCTACCAAGGACAGTGTGAGAAAGATGGGTTCTTGTAGGGTAGTTGCTGGTGAATGCTCATAGGCTCCTGAAAATCCACTTGACCTTTGTGTTGACATTTGACCCTGTTGCCTTGACACCTGATAGCAAGAAGGCTGAGAGTTCACATTAGGATCCCACTTTCCAAAGTAGCACTCCTTGCATCTTGGGAGCCATGGTGGTTGGAGCAGGGGAGCCACATGCTGAGAAGGGATAGAGACAGACCTTGTAAAGAAAGAGGTGTGAAGGGTCTGCAAAGTTTGACCCTCTCTTACCTGCTTGTTCCTGGGGAGGCTGGGCATGGCAGCCTCTGAAAACACCATTGAATAGGGAGATGGTTTCCTTGTTTTAGCTGAATATCCCTTTTTGCCTTTGTCACCTGAGTATTGGGATTCGTTCTAAGTACCAGTGATTCTCTCCTGTCCCCAACTGGAATTAGAAGATAAGCTTCACACCCTGCTTGGAGGACCGAAGTGTAAGGCAGTCTTCCAGATTCTCAGTATTAGGAACCCTCCTCTGGTCCAGATGATTTCTCGTAGCTTATTGGTGAGGTTGTTGTTCTAAATTTTCCTTGACTTGAGAACTTTGCATAAGAAATTTGATTATCCAGATTCACAGAAACAGTTTTTGCATTGAGTAGGACAGTCTAGTATCTGTGGAAACTGGTTACCTCCACTGGCACTCTGGTACGTTAGGGTACAGGTAGGCCAGGGTTGAGAATATATTTTCCAGCACATGCCTGTGTGGTCTATAATCCACAGCCCTCTGCAGCCATACCTACCACCCCCAGAAATCATCCTTTCTATTGTTGTAGTTTCTGATAGACACTGGGGAGTCCTTGACTGACTGTAGCATGTGGCAGGGAAACTCTCAATGTGTTTGCATGGGTTCCCTTCATCTGCTACACCTATTGATGATAGTGCAATGTATCAGCAGGCTGTCATATTCATGCTATTCACCCATACCACCACTTTCCCTTTTCTCCTGGAGTCTCATTTGTAGTCTTGTGGCTTCTCTAGGGAGGCTACAGAACATCCTCCATATAGCTCTCTGCCTTAGTGTGAAAGGCTGATGTCTGACCTCTTGGAGGAGGATATCTCCACCAGCCATCCAGTAGCCTCCAGACCCAGCCATTCTTGACATCAGATACTGAATGTAGCCCAGGCCCAGCTGGCCATGAGAAGTGGACTACCTAGCCCTGTCTGCTGTCCTTTGCATATGTACTTAGTTTTCTTCTACAACATGGGCATCTGTTCTCTCAAGATGTATATATTTTCTTAGTGTACATAAAGACATTCCTTAAGTCACACAAAGTGTTGTGACAAGGGGACTTGGGCACCTTGTTGTGAATGTGGAATTCTGTGTTCACAACCCAGCTCTTAACTTTCTTTGTTTGACATAAATCTGTGGACATGCATGAAGTTCTCAAACAAGACTCCATGCCAGCTGAACACTGACTGCATCTCTATTCCAAATAAGGTTTTCATAGCCTGTTTGGGACTTGTGTGAGCCTGATGTGCCCTCCTTAGAGGCTATCCAGTTCCAAGTTCCTCTACTTTGAGGGTATCCTCATACTCCTGTTTTGGCAAACTGGAAAGTGACCCTGCAGAGGTCTGCACACACACCCCCCACCTCACTTGCCATTGACTTTCAGTACCAAACTTGAGGGTGCTGGGCAGCTGGCACTCTAGAGGGAGCTTGCAGGAGAGGCTTCCTGTCACCTCCGGAACAGCGCTCTCTTCAAAGGTTCTTCTAACTGCTCAGTTTGTGACTATTTTTAAACAGTTTGCCAATAGGAAACTCCTGATAACACTTGCTACATATCATGTTTTAATTGCTTGTAAAGTTAACCTTTAATTTTGTTTAGTAAAGTGTATCAAACTAGGACTTTTTGAATTGTAAATATGTGGTTTTATTAAAATAAAGTCATGCAAAATTGTTACTTTTGTTCACTGTGTACTTTGGTTTAAAGCTGACATTCTTGCTTTGAAGTGTAGCAGAAAGTATTCTAAAATGTACTCAGGGTTTGTGAGACACGAAGCAGGGCAGTTACTCTCCTCTGGGATCCCACTGATCAGCATGTCCTCTCTAAATTGCTGGGGAGCCCAGCTGTGATGCACTTCCTGAAGCCTGCCACCTTGACCTCTCCACCGTAAGTCTGCTTTCCCATGAGAGCAAGTAACCACATTTATTTATTCTGTTCTAGCTGCTGAGCTAAGGTTGTTCACACTCTGGAACTTTTAAACCTGGAGGTACAGGGGTGGGCTCCTTCCTGTGAGCCACTTAGGAAAGTGGCTGTGTATGTAGTCAGGTCCGTAAGCTACTGAGAACCAGACAAGACAAATGCTTGTATATGTCAGTCTCCTTTCAGATTCCTACTGCTGTCACTTCCAAGCCTCCTAAGACTGCTGGGAGATTGCCTAGTATGTTACAGCCTCCAGCAGGGACAAACACAGGGCCCACTTCCCTTCTAAACCAATGGCTTCATTCTCCAAGCCACTGATCTTTGCAGGTGGTGAGGTGAGGTGATAGACTGTGAGGTTACTGAGGGCTGGGCTGGCTGCTCTAGCTACACCAAGCTCTGGCACAAGTGTTGTACATGGGTTATTAATCTCTACAGCAACCCCCTTAGAAGAATATGATATAAAATGCTTGCTGAGGCTCCTACAGCAGATTGGTAGCAGAGCTGGCATCCATACCACCCCTGAAGGAAGAGCTGGCTCACGAACGCTTTCTGCAGAGGTCATGCTTCCTTGGCCTTTTGGAGACCAAGCACAGGGCTGGGTGTGGCCTAGATTCCTCATACCTTCCAGTACTTCCAGTGTGCATTGCTGGGTGCCTTCAATATGGGACCAGCAGTTCAGAAACCCTACACATCACGAGCCTGTCTGAAGAGGAGAACAACTAGTGGTCAGCAGCAGGAGTAAAGTGACATTACTGAACCTTGAGCAGAGTTTTCAGGTGGACAAGGGATAGGGCCTGCCCAGCAGAGGGCAACCTTACAGCCTAAAACCAGTTCTTAGATGAAACCTCATCAGGACTTGTAAGTGCTTGGACCTGAATGGAAATGAGTTAAATATGTTTTTGGGGGGACTAAATATGCTGTGAAATATTTAGTATTATTCAGGCCTGCTACCCAAGGGACATAGTGTCTTTAAATCTCTTCTGTCAGCACTGCCTGCAAGTCCTCCTCCTCCACCCTCCACCCCCACCTCCAACTAGCTCATTCTAGAATGATGTTCTGTTCCCTGGTCTCCCTAAATCAGCTAACAATGCCTCCCCAACCCTACCTCCCCCAGAATTCCTATGCCTTGCAGGGAGTTTTGTGTGTGTGAGAGAACCACCTTCTTCTCTTCAAATAGCTTCTTGTCCCTGTTCTAGAGTTTCAGTAGATACTACTCCTAACCCAGGCTGCAAATAGTTTGGCTAGAGGGCAAGAGTAGGGCCCAGGAGTTGAATTCATGGTCAGTGGTCAGCTATTGGCATTTAGAAGCTCTTTGATCTTGGAGAATTCTCTAAAATTCTCTAAACCATTTTTCTCCCCTCATAACTAAAGGTTGAAGGACCTAGCTCCTTTCTACTGGCTTACGGAGGATTAATAAGAGCCTGAACTGCCCCCTAAATAGATGAACATTCTCCAGACAGCTCTATTAGTGCCCTTAGCCTATAAACTTTTAGTATTTTGTGTATTTGGGAGAGAGGATGGGGAGGGAAAAGACACAGTCTCACATTGTAACCTGTGATCTTGGAATTACAGGTGTGCACCAAACCCAGCTTAACTGGTGTGTGGCTATACATTTCTAGTTAAGCATGAGGAAACCAACTCAAGGCCTTGCCCATGCCACACTAACACTTTCCTGGGTTGTATCCCTAGAACTTTTAGTACCTTCTGCTTATGAGCTTATGAATTAAAAATGTTCCTTTGTGTAAGATGAGTGTACAGAATGCACAGAGGGAAACTTTTTATTTTACCTTCAAAAGAAGGCATTTCTTCCTCAAATGTGTCTCCATTTCATTAGGCTTAGACAGGTGTGCATTCTAGGTCAGCTGGATCACAGTTTGGGCATTCCTGCATCTTCTAGATAAGACTTGTCATTTTATTAATCTGGGATGATGGTGCATGCCTTTAATCCCACCTCCCAGGAAGGCAGAGACAGAGGCAGGTGGACCTCTGAGTCTGAGGTCAGCCTGGTCTACAGAGCTAGTTCCAGAACAATGAGGGCTTCACGGGGAAACACTGTCTTGAAAAAACAAAAATAAAAAATGATTGGGAAGTGCAATTTTATTAAAATTTGCACATATTTTGTCATTGATTATTTAAGTTAAAAGTGATATTTTGAGAGGGAGACAGATTTGTCACTGCACAGTTGATGTGCTCTGAGCTGCTTTCCTTTCATGGAATCTGTGTCACTTGCACTCTGGAACCTTCTGAGGTTAAATACAGGAGCAGTGCCAGGCTGGAAGACATGGGCAGGCAGCTCATACCAGTGGCAAAACCCTAAATTATATCTGTAGATTAACTTACACAAAACCTATTCTACTTATATAATTTAAGGATCTTAATTGTGACAAGTCACCAAAGTAAAGTTTCCTTTTCCAATACTGTGGGCTGTGCTTGAGTTACAGACCCTCCTTTGATATTGAAGAGGACACTTCTAATTCATATCAGGCAAAATGTGTTCAGTGCCTACATTTTTTTCTGGGCTCTGAACTACTTGATGAGATCTCCTGATCAAGCACTCATCTTAGATTTAATTAGAACCACATGGGGAGGTAATCAAATGAAGAGTGTCTTGTAATTAATTGCAATGTGTCCAGCATGAAGGGCTGTGGACGAGGGGCCCACTGGGGACTTACAGTATAATTGTTACTTAGGACACGTTTGCAATTTAAGGTACGCTAAGTTTGGTGCCCTGTGTGACCCACTGCTCACCACGTTCAAGGCTCCCAAGCAAACATTCAGTTAGGTAGCTGATGGGTAGAAGCCAGCTGAATGAGTCAAAACATTGAAGGATGCCATCACGATAAAAATGCCTCGTCACTTCCAGTACCACTGCCTCCTAATTGCAGCACCTTCTGAATCCCAGCTCCTAGTTGGAACCACAAAGGATTCACCCTGTCAATGGACAAGGTAGAGGGAAAACCAGAACTGTAGCAACTAAGGGGGCTAAGAGAGAAGTCAGCTTTTTGAACTGTCCTCAGTACTGCAGGTACCATACACGTTATGGTGCTAAATAAAGTGTTTTGAAGCCATGGAAGTCAGAAAGGAGATTGTAACTTCATTTACTTCAAAGCCAATATACTTAACAAAATTATGTCATCTACAGGAAGCAGGGTTATGTAGTGCCAACAGCCAGATTGCTGGTGCAGTGTAAGAATGCTTGTTTGAAAGCTTGACGAACTGAACTCAAATCTCTAGCGCTCACAAAAAAGCCAGACTTGGCCTTGCATGCCTGTAATCCCAGTGTGAAGAAACAGACACAGGCAGATTCCAGGATCTCAGTCTAACCTAAGCTCCCAATTGACTAAGAGACCCTGTCTCAAAAAATAAAATAAAATAAATGAAGGTGGAGAGCAAGAGATGCCTGGTATGTTCCTCAGGCTTCCACACACCCACACATAGAAATGGGAATTTGTGGGCTAACTGAGACAGTGATTCGAGACTATGCAGTTTAATTAGTGCAAAGATGACTGAGTGATCAGACCAATGCATAGGGGTTTTCTGTGCCTTTCCAACTCCTTGAACCTTTAAGCCATCCTTACATATAAGCAAGGAACGGTTCTAACACTCCTTTAGACTATAGATCTGCTTGTCTATAAAGGCTTTTCATCAGAAGTCAATTTAATCACTCCACCCTCTCTCTAGATGAATTTTACTTAACCTCATGTGGAACTACTGCTATCCAGATGTGTTCAGCAGGAGTTTGGAAGCTGAATACAGACAAAAATAAAGTTGCATTTCAAGTCCCACAGAATGACAGAGGGCAGAAGAGAATGAAGGGCAGTTTCTGGAATTTCCGAGGTTTTGCCAACTGTCCTGTCAAGGACTGTCAAGGGGGTAGGAATGCTTTGGTTTCCTTGATTTTCTGCTTCACCCCTTTGCAGGACATGGTGAGTCCGGCATGATGGCGCTTCAGGGATTCCAGACGCTTGTTGAGCTGTTCTGTTTTCTCCACCTTTTCTTCCATGTCTCTGAGGAGTGATTCCTTACCCAGAAGCCCACATTTCTGATTCAGCTTGATGTTGTCAGTTCTCAGGTTGTCGCGGGCTTGTTTCGTCTTCGTCAGTAGGTCTCTTCCTAGGGCCACCTGACCCTCGATTTCCGAAAGGTGTGCCCTTTTGCACATGTTCTCCATGTCTATGAAAGACAGTTTTTCCTTCACGTGGGTTATAATCTGCACGTTGCTGGTCACCTTAGAACGCAGTTTTAAAAGTTCCTCATTTCGTTCCTCGACTTTCTCGTTGAAGGTCTGGTTCTCAATTTTGAGCTGTTCAAAGTCGATGAGGAGCAGCCCCTCAGCCAAGTCCTCCTGGGCCTTCATTCTGGTTTCAAAGTGTATCAGGCTCTGCTTCAGCTGCACGTTCTCAAGACGCACTGCGCTTATCTCCTTCTCCTTTTTATCCTCCAGAGCCTGAATCTGTTCCACCTCTCTCAGAGCTGCCTGGCGCCCACCGCGCATGCGGCAGCTGCCCATGACCTGCATCACCACCTGCTTCTTGAGGGCCTGGAAGCGCCGCCACTCCTTCTCCACCCTGGCCTGCTTCTCCTGGCACTGCTGCTTCAGCTCGCGAACCTCCTCGCGGTACCACTGGAGGTCGTCTGCCTCTTGTTTCTTCAGTTCCTCCAGCATGGCCAGATAGCGCAAGTACGCTTGCTCTTTCTCGGGAGATTCTGGTTCCACGCTTTTGTCCGCAGGTTCCGCTGCAGCTTCCAGGCCCTTCTTGCGTAGGCTGTCCTGAATCTTCTGCTGCAGGTACATGTTGTAGCGCTGGTACCGGGTCCTCTCCACCAGCAGGTTGCGGTACTGGTCCACGAGCTCCCCGCGCAGCTGCTGCTCTTGGACCTTCTGCACATCCGCCGACCACTCAAAGTCTTCGAAGTCTTCCTTCTCGTCATCCTCCTCATCTTCCTCCTCTCTAGGGTGAAGATGCTCTTTGCTTTTGTGTCGTTCTCGACCTGTCACCTCTTTCGCCTCAGTGCCTCTCATTTGCTCTGACTTTGCTTTCTCAGCCCCTGGGGCTGGAGCAGCCGACTCCTCGACGATAGTGGTCAGCGGCAGAGAGGGCCGGAACCGTGACCCCTTTCTCTTTATCTTCTCTTTGTGCTTCTCCGGCTTGTCGGATTCCTCGTCCTCGTAGTCGTCTTCATCCTCATCTTCGTCCTCCTCCTCCTCCTCCGGCTCCTTGGGCTCCGGTTCGGTCTCGGGTTGGGTCTCCGGCAGGCTCTCCGGCTCGTGGGACACGGCCTCACCCGCGTCCTCTCCTGCCTCGCCCGCGTCCTCAGCGGCCTCCACACTTTCCAAGACATCGACATACTCGGAATCGCTCTCCTCCGAAGCCTCTGCTTTTGGGCCGTCCGCCACCGACTGGATCTCGGGCTCAGGCTCTGGCTCCGGCTGCAGCCCTGCCTCCGGCTCCTGCACTGGTTCCGACTCATGCTTCGGCTCCGGCTCTGCAAGGTCGGCCGGGATCTGAGGTTCAGAGCTGACCTTGATCTCGGATGGCTGCCCGGCCAGGCCTTCCTCGGCTCCGCCTTCCCCCTCGGCGTCCCTGTCCCTGTCGTGGCTGTCCATGCTCGACCTGCTGTCGGGGGGTATGAGAACCGCTGCTGCCTGCTGTTAGGTTTCCCCGGCAACCAGGGCGCGCGCGGTGGGCGCTGCAATTGGTCGCTCGCCTTCCCTTTCTCTCCGCCTCCCGGGCAATATTAGGCCAATGAAGGGCCGCGAACAGGTGAAGGGCACAGATAATTGGACGCTGGCTTGCGGGAGGCGTGGTGTACACGACTGACTTCCGGTCCGCGCCCCGCCAGCTGTCAGGCTTGGGGCGGGGCCGTTCAGCTGCTCCAGCCCACGAGGCAGCCGGAGGCGGTGGCGCGCAGGCGCAGAGCGGAGGCTTGACTGTCCGCGAGGGGGCGCGCGAGGGGCGCCTGCGCGATGCGGCGGGGAGACAGCGGCGGCGGCGGCGGCGGCGGCCGGGCCGGGCCGGAGGGCGCCTGCGTGCTGAGGCGGGACGCTGCCCGCCTAGCCGGCTCTGGCGGCGCCTGGGCGGGGGCGGCCGTGGCAGCTGCCGGCAGCGGCGCGGGCGCGGCGGGCGCGGCGGGCCCGGCGGGCGGCGGGGCGCTGACGGCCGGGGGCGCGGCGGCTGCGGGCCGGGCGGCGAGCGAGCGGGGGAAGATGGCGGAGCTGGGTAAGAAGTACTGCGTGTACTGCTTGGCCGAGGTGAGCCCGCTGCGCTTCCGCTGCACCGAGTGCCAGGACATCGAGCTGTGCCCCGAGTGCTTCTCAGCCGGCGCGGAGATCGGCCACCACCGGCGCTACCACGGCTACCAGCTGGTAGACGGAGGACGATTCACACTCTGGGGGCCTGAGGCGGAGGGCGGCTGGACCAGCCGCGAGGAGCAGCTGCTGCTGGACGCCATCGAGCAGTTCGGCTTCGGCAACTGGGTGAGTGGCGGGCCACGGCTGGAGGGAGGGCATGGCTGGCTGGCTCAGTGCTTGCCGCGGAGGGCCGCAGGTGGCCGGGCGGGACTGCCCAGAGAGTGTTGGGCGCCCGCGGCTACACAGCTGGTAGAGCAGGGCCTTGACCCGTGGCCCTGACACAGAGCTGTCTGCCCTTCACACTCGTCTTCAAGAGGTGTGCATTGAACGCGGGTGGAGGACAGGCCCTGTGCCTTGCCATCCGTCTCCTTGAGTGAGATGGCAGCAAGCTAGACCCCACGATCCCTGCTGAGTTCCCTGGCAGGATGGGGTTCTCCTGACACAGTGGTGAAGGCCAGAGTCTGAGCTGATAGTCCCTTATGCACTTAGTCTACATTTAGGGCTTCATGTGTTTTATGTGGGTGTCAGCATGTGCCCTTTACTAGGGTTCTCTGTCAGTGTCTTGTTTAATTTTTGGTCTCCACAGCACTCAGGACATGGTGTGAAAGGTGGTCAGTAAAGAATGAACAAAGGCGTCTTCATGAGGAGGCATGGATCCTGGGGTCTGCTTTCTAGTTGTCAGGTTTCTGTAGAAGTGGCTTGCTGGTGGCAAGAGCTTCTGTGTGTGCCAGCAAGATAGTGTGCTGGTCTCCTGGATGTTCTCTAGGGGTCTCTAAGGAGCTCTCCTCCTATTCCTCACCTATATTAGGGAAGAGCTCTGGCTGCAATGTCACCCTTTCCACCCTTTCCCTGCATAGGTAACATCTTCAAGCTTTCAGAGAAGCAGGGAACTGAGCATGACCCTGCCCTGTCCAGACTCTTCCCTGGTATGTTAGGGTCCTTCTTCTCTGAGCTTCCCATACTCTAGCCTTACTGCACTCCTGTTCAGGTCAGCATGCAGTGAGTGACCTTCTGGACCCACCTCCCCCACTTAGGAAAGATTCTCCTCTACAGATGCTTTCCTGATGGCCAACACCATGACTCCTGCTCTACAAAAACAACTGGTTACTTTATAAGTGGTGTTTGTTGGTGTGTATTGAGCATCTGCTTTGTACAGATCAGGATCAGGAAGGACCCTGACGAAGAGCCTCAGAGCTGAAAGTGTTGCATTCATTTGCTCTGTTCCTGGAGCTTGTCTCTTACCTGATGATCCTCTCTACCTGATTGCCAGTGGTGACTCGCTTGTCCTCGCCTACACGCTAAAGCTTTCATGCACATCCAGGTGGTCAGTGGTCATCTATTTAACTTGTTGTGATCACTTCTCATGGTTTCTCTGCATCCTCCTTTTATGTTCTATAACCTTCTCACACATCAGCATAGTACTTTTAAAACAGAAGCTGCATCTCTTTGGCCCTCAGCAGCTTCCTATTCTGCTTAGATTATACCACAGTGCCTGCAAAGCCTGACACTGTCTGTAGTTCCCTATGAGTACATGCTCATTCCCTTGATCCTTTTGCCTTTCTTCTGCCTGAGGTACTCCCATCCCAGCCAAGACTACTGACTGATCATTGTACTTACACATTGCTGCTTCGGAGAGGCTTTTGTTGCTCACATCATTCCTCCAGTGATCTCTCCAGAGTAGCCACTGAAAAGAGTGAGTGTCAGTTGCAAGGACCCCACCACTGAGCTTTTTTTACCTCTTGAAATCTTGGGCTGTACTCAGAGGACCCTGTGGAAGAGGAGGCAGAAAGAGTGTAGAAGCCAGAGGGAAGGAAGACACCAGGGGAACAAGGCCCTCTAAATCAACTGAGCAAAGCTCATATGAACTCACAGAGACTGAAGCAGCAAGCACAGGACTGATAGCTGTCTGTACCAGGTCCTTTGTCACATATATTTTAGTTTTCAGTTTAGATTTTTATGGGCCTGCCAAGTGTGTGAACAAGTGGATCTCCAGTTCTTGTGCTTTCTCTTTTGCTTCTGTTGGTTTGTCTTGTCCACCATCAATGTGATGAGGTTTGTTCTATCCTGTATTTTATTTTGTTAAAAAAAAGAAATGTTGCTCAACTACTCTTTGTGCCCCATCTGTGAAGCACAGTCAGAAGTGCATAGCACCCAGGAACTAAAGCATGTAAAATGTGGATGAATAAACAGGCTGGACGGGAATGGCTTCCTCTGAAGCAGCGCTTTCAGGCTTGAAGGCCAGAGGAGCTTGAGTTAAGATGCAGGTTCTCATGAGGTCCAGGCCCAGCTTTGGAAGAAGTAAAGCCTAAGGAAAAGAGCCTTGGGCTTGGCTTCCTTGTATAGTGCATAAACTGCTCCCTGTTGAAGCATCAGCAGTCTTAGGGCCAGGCTGAGAGATACAAGCACTGATCCTCACAGGAATAGGAGGCTCTGTGACCCTTTGACCTGTGCTGTCTTCGGCCAGTTGCTTTAGTTCTTCCAGCTTCGTTTTTCTTCACCAGAAGCACCACAGCTTAGATACATGGCTCTTTCCTGATCTTGTAACCTATTACACTGAAGTATATCTCAGTTTGGGCCTGTGTAGAGCCTGTGCCAGCTCTATGTCATACGCTTTATGACATATCTGTGACTTGCACAAGCAGCACTGTGGGGGTGAGCTTATGTTCTTAGTTTGCAGTTGAAGGGCAGCAACTGTGAGAATATAAGCTACTTGCCAAGAATTCCATAGCTTCCCTGTGACAGCTAGGTGTGATTATATTCCGGGCCTACTACAGCACGAAGTGCATTAAGTAATATGGTTGGAGACCAGAAGCTTACTGGTGTAGTTTAGGTGCAGTACCACCAGAAGGCTTTCCACTGGGTCCAGCTGGGACCTGTTCCACAGAGAAGTCCCAGAAGGGATAATAGTATAGTAAGGAGGTTGACTGAGGGGAGAGATGGCCCTCAGCAACACACACAGATCAGGCCTGCTGGGTGCTAAGAACCTCCAGCCAGAGCTGCTCTGTGGTGGGTTCTGTTGGTTGATATGTGACCTCTGGAACACAGGAACACAAACATGCAGACATTCAGAGCTTCAGGATGATTCAAGCTTTGGTAGACAAGCCATCAATTTTGTCACTTGGCTCTAAAGATATTAGACTGTCACAGAAGAGGCAGTTTGAGAGGACCAGCTCCTTTACAGGGGCATCCATCAGGGGGAAGTGGGGCTCAGGCCAGCTTTTGTGGTTTTGAATGTAGTAAGAGGAACCGACAGAGAAGGTTCTTGTCCCTTGGGGCAGGTGGAGTGGCCTGAGTAGCACATCTTTCCTCTTTAGATGACAGTTGACATCCACAGGCTGAACCATGTGCAAGACACTAGACAGGGTTGTGAGGAAGGTGTTAAGGCTGATCCATTCCTGGTGCCTGACCTCAAGGCAGATGTGGTATACTGTTCCCTGACTCTTCTGATTGCCCTACACCTTGAAGCAGATGTCTCCTTCTTAACTGTGAAAACAACTGTACTGAGGTATGAGCCCACCTAGAATCTGGGCCCTGGACTTCGTGATCCACACCTCATTGCATCACTGATAGCACAGCACAGGCCTGCTCGTGCCAAGTACTAGCTCAAACACTGACTTGTCATCTATAGGAACTCCCAGGATATAGGACCATCCCCCTTTTCACCAGGGCAGCTTTCAGGATTAGTAGAAGGAATAAGTCACCAAGCCTATGCGTCTGACAGAAGGATCAGAAGATATGATAAGGACAGACTAGAAGAGGAAAGATCCTGGGTAGCAAAAGCTAAAGGGTCACATTGAGCACTGGCTCCCAAATGTTAGCTGTGTCAGAACAACCTCTTCTGTGCACTAAACACAGGCTAGGAGCAATGCCAAGGAAATGAAATCTCAAGGTTGTGCAGTTCTCCAGAAGAATAGTATAAGTCGGCCATCTCAAGGGCCTGTTGTGCTCTGTAAGGCAGGAAGAAACTCTGGGAGAGTGTGATCTGAGGGTGCACTGAGCCATGATAGGGTAGCAGGTGCAGCAGCGACTTAGCTGTGAGAGCTCATGGCGGGCTTCACGGCGGGCTTGAGAGGCTAACAGCATCTTTGTCCAGCCCTGATCATCTTGGGGATGAGGAGAATGAGGTAGAACTTCCTAGGAGCACTTTTCAGGATACTTTGTGATTAGTGCTTTGCAGCTGCCCTTCCCCTGGGTGTCTTCAGTATCCTTTTAGGTGGGTTATGTTTCCTGTTTCCTCCTGGCCCTGTAGGTGCTGCCTGCTTCCTGGCAGCCCCTTACCACACCTCCCCCAGGAAAGGGGCTGCTTTTGGCTTCTGCCCCTTTAAAGGCTCCTTTATTTGGGAGGGGGGAGGGAGAGAAGAAAAGAAAAAAAAAAGGAGCCAGAGCTCCTTCTCTACAGAGGGTACACGCTCCTACCCCAAAGTCCAGCCCTAAACCAGAAAGCACAGCCCCTGATTATGGCCAACAGGCTGATTTATGCCTCACAGTCAGTTGCTGGGAGAAGATAACAATGGAGTTAAGTGTCAGCTGGGTTGTGTCGGTGTTGTCTGCTCAAGAGGAAAGACAGGAAGGAAACTGTGAGGCCCTGCCTGCTCTAGTAAAGGTGCTGGAAGCATCAGAAGCTATGTGCATAGCACCCTTCCACCAGTCAGAGCCCGGGCCTGCCATCCAGTGGAACTTCTTTGAGAGCTAGTTGAACCAGGAAGAAGCAGTGGCCTGTAGTCCAACCTTGATGTATGCTCATAGTACCTGAAATTGTATGAGGCAAAGACTCCTCAGCATGTGCCACACTGACAATCAGGAGAGGCCTTGGTGACAAGCACGTGGTGACAGGCAGTGCCTCTATCCAGACTGATGAATTTGATCTGTACAGTGTTGACTGGCCATATGCCCTATGGTAGCTCACCAAAGGTTTATTGACCTTGAATTGTAGGCAGTGAGCACGCACTGCTCTCCTGCGTGCAGCTGTGAGGTTTCAATGAGATGAATATAAAACCACTGGCTTGGTACTTTTAATTGGACTCTAACAAAACCCCTAAGAGGAGGGATCATGGGCTGGGAAGCAGCAAGAGTGTAAGGAACAGAAGAGGTGGAGCCAGAAGGAAAGCTTTGGAAGACTGTGGGCTTGGAATACGTACATGCACAGCTTTGAGTGAACCTGATAGCTCCAAGTAGATCACCTGTAACACCTGCTGCCTGGCCCCAGGAACTGTGCTTCTACTTCCCAATGCATCTGGCCCACCCACCACCTTATGAGTGGGACCTCAGCTTGGGCTCAGTGGTCAGCTAATCCAGCTGAATTGGTGACCTCTAGGTTCCATAAGCGACCGAAGTGGAGAGGGATTAAGGAATAGACCTGATGTTATCCTTTGGCCTCTGTACCACATGTACACATGTATGTGCAAATCTTTGCAAGTAAGAGGCCTACCATACCTCAGGGAAGTTGGAAGGGTCCTAGATCTGTGTCCCAGAAAATGCCCAGATGGAGGGCTGATTAGCTGAGTTGGGCCTCTTTACCTCCCACAACACCTTGCTCATGATCAGGACAGCCATCAGCTCCAACTGGCCTTTAAGGGCATAGAGACTGAGTTAGGCATGCTCAGTTGGGGCCCAAAGTAACTTGACCCTCACTAAGCTGTGTATAGCCCGCAGCTCAAAGAGGTATTACTGGTTCTGGGACTGGTGTTGAGAATAGCAGCCGGGAAATGAGTGTGCATTTTGAGCAATAACTTTCTGAAGTGGCTTTAGTGGTTGGCTTTAAGGAAGAGGCCTCTTGGCAAAAGGAAAAGATTAAGGGAGCCATTCAGTTTCCTCTCGTGCAGGAATGGAGAATGCTTTCAGCAGTGGTGGCATTGCAGTTAGCCTCTGCATACCCATCATGCACAGCCTCCCAAGAGAGGAACAAGCTTAGATTCCAAAACCTAAGGCTGGGACAATGCTAAAGGAGTCCTGGCCCTTTGTGTCCTAGAGCTGCAAACAAACAAACTGTCCCCTTTGCAGTCATGCTGCATGGACTTTCTTTGCCCTGTGGGCAAGTTGGCAAGTATGCTTTCTAGTCTGAGTGAGAGTCCTCTGACATTGGATTGTTTTCAAATATTCTTCAGAATTTGTAGTGGGTAAAATGGCCAATAGCACATGGTTGGGTTTCTCTAAAAAGGAAGAGAACAAAGAATGACTTTTATGAGTTCCCAGCTCTGTCATCAGCTCCCACATAGCCTTACACAAGTCTGTGGCTCTGGATCTTCCCTCTCAGGTACATCTGTGTAGGTTCCTTCAGTGCCGATCTAGATGGAGGACATATTTGAACATCTTTGGGAGTGTATGAGAGAAAAGTAACAGCATTGGTAGGAAGTAGCCCAAATAAAGCTTTGTGAAATGGTGAGAGGAACTTGAGTGAAGTGTTTTGATGGTCTGGCGTTTGTCATTATAGGAAGACATGGCTGCGCATGTTGGTGCTTCACGGACTCCTCAGGAAGTGATGGAGCACTATGTTAGCATGTACATCCATGGGAACTTGGGCAAAGCCTGCATCCCTGACACCATCCCCAACCGGGTGACAGATCATACCTGCCCCAGTGGGGGCCCTCTCTCACCCAGCCTCACCACACCTTTGCCCCCACTGGACATCTCCGTGGCTGAGCAGCAGCAGCTGGGCTACATGCCACTGCGTGATGACTATGAGATCGAGTATGACCAGGATGCTGAGACACTCATCAGTGGGCTCTCCGTGAACTATGATGATGATGATGTGGAGATTGAGCTTAAGCGTGCCCACGTAGACATGTATGTGCGAAAGCTGAAGGAGAGGCAGCGCCGGAAGAACATTGCCCGAGACTACAACCTGGTGCCAGCCTTCTTGGGCAAGGACAAGAAAGAGAAGGAGAAGACACTGAAGCGAAAGATCACCAAGGAGGAGAAGGAGCTGCGGCTGAAACTGCGGCCACTCTACCAGTTCATGTCCTGCAAAGAGTTTGACGATTTATTTGAAAACATGCACAAAGAGAAGATGCTTCGCGCCAAGATCAGAGAGCTGCAGCGGTACCGGCGCAATGGCATTACGAAGATGGAAGAGTCAGCCGAGTACGAGGCTGCCAGACACAAACGGGAGAGGAGGAAGGAGAACAAAAACCTGGCCAGCTCCAAAAGGGGGAAGGAGGACGGCAAAGACAGCGAGTTTGCAGCGATCGAGAATCTTCCTGGGTTTGAGCTGCTGTCAGATCGGGAGAAGGTTCTCTGTAGCTCTTTGAACTTGAGTCCTGCACGCTATGTGACTGTGAAGACTATTATAATTAAAGATCACCTCCAGAAGCGACAAGGGATCCCCTCTAAAAGTCGCCTTCCCAGTTATCTGGACAAGGTCCTAAAGAAAAGGATTTTAAATTTCCTCACAGAAAGTGGGTGGATATCTAGGGATGCGTCCTGAGGCCAGATGTTGCTGAAGCAGCTTGTGAGCCAAATGACCTGGGGTCTCCCCAACATCGTTGCTCTTTTAAACAAATTGAATTCTTTTTTCAAGGCTTCATTTTTTTCCATGACCCTCTGGAAGAAGCAATAGTAGCAATCTTAAATTGACTCTTGGGGGAGATAAGCGTGTGTCTTTTTAACTTAGTCCTAAGGCAATCCTTTCGGAAGACAGCTTGCCTTTGTGTTCCTCTGAAGACTGTCCCCACCTTGGACGAGTCCCCTATTTTTCATGAGCCTTTCCCCATTTGGGTTCAGAAGCTGTTATGCTATGGGAGCCAGGAGCTGTGTGTTCCTGCCATCAGCTTCTCCCTGGTGACACAAGCTTTACTCAGGTGGGCTGTTGGCACCTGTTCGCTGAGCCCACTGCTGCCCCCCAGCCGACACCCCCATGCACAGCCCTGGCACACCGCACTTTACCGGGAGGCAGGCTGTGCACAGAACCCTCTGCTGTGGAGGCCAGAGACCACCACCAGGCCCGCTCCGCACTGAGCCACTTAAGATGAGCCCCTCATTTGCACACAGTGACCACATGAGCTTCCACTGACCTGACAACAGCCATTCCAGACCCTCAACAGTGCTTGCTTCATCTTAGCCTGGCCAGCCTGGGCTGCCTGGGCAGGCTCTCTTGACCCGTTCTTGTCCCGTGACTGGGAAAGCAGTTAATGGAAGGGCCACAGGGTCAGGTGGGGGCTGCCTTTCGCTGCTGTGAACCTTTATAGGAGACCTGACTTAAAACCAAGACCTTTTTGAGTTCAGGGCGGAGTGTGCAGTGCTGAACTGGGGCAGTGACTGCTCAGGACCTCCACCACCATTGCAGATCCCCTTTCACTAAATATAGGACATGCTAGCTAGCCAGCTCAGTGAGCTGCTTAGGGTATGGCAGGGGCCCTGGGGAGTGCAGAGCACCCTGCCTGTGCCTTGGAGCCTGTGCGCTGCTTTTGTTTGTGATCTTGAAACAAACTCAGATGTGGCTCCTTCCCAGCCCTACTGAAAAGCTTGTTTCCGAGGCCTCCTTCAAGGATTCATATGGTACCTTCCTTCTAAACTTGAGGAAGGCGTTTGTCTTCCGGCTGCTCAGGGTTCTCACGCCCAGACCCTGCTTTAGAGTCCTGGAGTGACCACAGCCCCTGCCCCCTGTCCCTGAGGTACAAGAGCCTGTTTACCTCATAGAGTGTTTGGGCTCGGAAGTGAAAGAAGTTATTTTGAAGAAAAACAACTCATTTCCAAGGACGACTTGATGACGTGCCTTTCCATTTTACATCCTCTGTCCCCTAGGGTAAGTTTTTCAGCATTAAATAAAACATTTCAAATATACTATATATGGCTTTAGTTGTAAAGTGCATTGTGGGCTTTGCACAGGGAAGTGCCCTGTGAGCCAGGCCCAGATTTCTCTTGATACCAGATGCTGAGCAACGGTGTCAAAGGACAAGCTCCACACTGCCCCCTGCAGGTTAATAGTGGACAGTCGCTGGTATCACAGAACAGCAATGGGGTGATGCTCAGTGCCTACTTAAGCCAGTGGCTCTCAAATTGGGTTCCTGGGCACTTGTCAGAAATGGTCATACCCCATGTAACTGACTTTCTTGAGACAGAGATTTGGGGCTTCATTAACAGGGACTAGCAGGGTGTTCTCAAACCCTCCAGGTGGCTGGGATGCAAGCTCAAGTTTGAGAACCACTGGTTTTGTCTTGGTGTCTCCAAAACTAGAGCCCCAGCTTGGTGAGGTTTGAAGCTTCAGTGTGTCTTCTACAAAATGATAGCCAGACCTACATTAGCTCGAGAAGCAGAGGATCCTGTCAACATGTGGCCAAGGGCTGTCGGACAAAAAGCTGTGCTTAAGCAGGCCTATAGCGTGTGTACATCTTTCGATGATATGAATTTATTTGGGCGTGACTGTTTTAAACACCATAATGAATGTATAATTAATTTATGTTCAAGTATTAATATTGTTACAAGGGAAAAGTAATATTAGGATTGTTTGCTCTCCTGTCTGCCCCAGCTGTTTCTGTCACATTACTTTTTGTTAGCTCAGACCTTGACATGATTTATTTCTCATGATAAATTAGCTACCACAACCCCGTGGAACCAAGTCTTTTCAAATTTAAACAAACTGTCTTTGAGTCAGAAAAGTTAGAGAATTCTTCAACTGTTTGAAATAATGCTCTCTGGGAGGCCAACATTCCAAGAATGTATTAAGAACTGAAACCTACCATTTTTATTATCCTTTTACATTAAATTGTTGAGAACAGAGTTGTGTCTGGTTGCTTCTTGATCCTCCAACTTCACAGTAGGCACCTTGCTTCTGACCCAAGGTGGAAAGCTGCTCTCAGGAAAGCAGGAGACCCTGTGGGCCACACAGCTACACATCCTTGGTGAATCTGATCTTGAAAGGGCCAAAGATGATTTCCATGGAGCAGGGCCCATTTCCAGCTGCCTCTAAGGTTCTGGTTAGCCACACTTATACAACTTACCCAGCTCTACCTTGCAACTTCCAGTCACTGGACTTGCATGTAGCTGAGCAAGACATGGAATTTCCAGAAATGTGCGCATGTCTCCTGTTAGTGCTGACTGATGAATTTGCAAACACCACTACATTTACCCTACAGTCAACCCTGACTGTTCCAGGACTTTCCCTTCTGGGAGACCAAAACCAGGGTATGCAAGTGGCTTTATAGTAAAACAGCAGGCTTTGGCAATCTATGCACCCTCCATAATGCCTTATGCAGACTTTTGGGAATCGGCCCCCTTCATGGGGTTCTGGAGACAGAACTCAGGTTGTCAGGCTTGGCAACAGGTGCCTTTCCTGGCTGAATAATCTTGCTGGCCTTTGACAGTTGTTCAGTCTGACATGGAACTTTTGAACATGGCTGACTAGACCTTGCTGAGCTTCGTGCTGCTCAGCAGCTTTAGCTGAAACGGGCTGACTACGCATCCATAGGAGTCTGATGGTATATGCACAGTTATCCAACATAAAGGCACATTTGCCTCTGCTGTGTAAGGCTGCTTAGAGGAAAACTTAGGGATGACAGAATCTTGAATTTTGGGTGGATTACTCATACCTTTCAAATTTAATAACAGAACAGACTATACTATCTCTGTGAGTTAACTTGTTCTGCTGCGGCTTCTGCACAATGGTGTAATCAATGTAATCCCTTACTCGGTCTAGCTTCCTTTAGAGCACCATTTCCTTAGCCTTTTCTCTGAGCTCTTTGAGAAATGGGAAATGGGTCGTTTGGCTACTGGGTGCCAGAAGTCAGCTTCTGCCATGTGTGTTGTGGCTTTGGCTCCTTGGCTTTCTTCTATAACCTGTATTGTAATTATACCTGAGGACAAGTACCGTCCAGGCCTATGTAGCTTCCTTGCTGCATGCCTGGAGCTCCAAGCCTGAACAGCTGTGAGCTGAGTAAGCCAGGCTTTCTCCCCAGGAGCTCACCAGATCTTCACTAGATGACAAATTTCAATACCAGAAAATAGGAAGATAAAAAGATGAGCCTTTTAATCCTCTTAGCCACAACCTGCAAAGTGGAACGTCTGGAGCACACCAGTTATGTGGCTTTACATTCAAAATGGTCTGTCTTGATAAGGTGTCGTGTCCTTAGCAATGACTTAGCTATAGACTAATATTGAGAAGAGTGTAAACAGGGATAAGGATAAGAATGTTCAAGTTCATGTCTTCATTTTCCAGCTCAAAGGCTACCATTCACAGCAGCTAAATCCTATGAAGGAACTTGTGCTCTTGAAGGTCTTAGTTTTACTGGCATTGAAGTATTCCCGCTCTGGCCCTTCCATTGGAGGGAACAACATCACGCTGAGTGACACCAGCGCCTTGGCGCTCAGAGGGAGACTGCAGTGCAGATGTAGCCAAAGACCTTTTATTTGTGTAAAGTACTCATCAATCACCGGGTAGAACAGATACAATGTTAGTCACACTACTCCTGAGGCCCTGCTGGCCCTCTTCTGAAGTAGCTGACACTAAACTCAGTGACCAGGCTCCCAGAGTCCCTGACACAGTGTGCAAGCAGCTTCATGTTCTGCTTAGCTTCCTTAAGATTTCCAACAAGGCTGGGCAAGGGTCAGATGTATTCAGAGATGAGAAAGTACAAGCCTGCCCTTTGAGTTCTAGCAAGTGACCTACAAAGTCCAGAGCCCTGAGGAAGGCAGCTAAGCTTCCTTCACCACCCCTACCAGAGCTGGCCTCAGAGTGCGTCCGTGTAGCTTGTAGCCCACCTTACTAACTAGTGCCACAGTGCCTGGTTCTTTCCCCTCCACAGGGGTATGAAACAAGGCCTCATGTTCGTAAGGGTCGAACTTGGCCCCAACGGGGTCAAGCCTGAGCAAGCCATGTTTTGTGAACACCTTCTGAATCTGGACTTCGGTCATCACAAGCCCTTCATATAGGCTCTTCAGGTGAGGGTTGTTGTTGCTGATCTCCTCCTTTGGAACGCTCTGTGTTGCCTTCTCCAGGATGTCTGCAACCTCCAGCAAGTCCTTACAGAAGCCCTGGATGCCTGCATGGAGGAAGAAAAGATGGTCTGCACTTAGTATCAATGTGTGGGCTCCTCACATAGGACTGTTCATGATGTCTGGTCATAGAACCACAGTACTTTAATGATTTAAAACATCCAAAGGCTTTTCTGGGATAAGAGCAGGTAATATGTGCTAAAAATGAGGAGGAAAGCAAGAAAGCACAGGTAGAAAGGGAAATTAGCTTAATGTGCTCTTGAGGTTCCCAAAGCAAGGAGGCAGGCCACAGGGAATAACAGGTGAAGGCAGCAGGCACACCATCACCGTCCACACTGCTAGCCACAGCTGCAACCTGCTCATTCCCCTCAGACACTTCAATGTGTGCTCACCATATAACTTGGCCTCCTCCACCAACTTCTGGCTTCTCTGCCGCAGATTCTCAGTATCTGCCAAAGCTCGTTTGTATTTTTCCTAAAGGGAAAGGGGGTGGGGGGAGGTGGCATTTAATTAAGTTACAAATGTGTAAGAAATCATTTCTGATTTTGAAACGATTTAACAAACTCCAAATCAGAACATAAATAAAACTTGTAAGGACAGTTTATGAAGAGTACTTTATACATGTGCTGGTGTCTCCAGGAGACAGGGAATGCTAGCAGGTGGGAAAGAGCCACAGTGTCCTTCTTATATACTGATGCTTGTCACCCCTTGGGGAAAAATGCTACTTTCTTGTTCAACTTGAGGGTGTTGAGGCCCATCAGTGGGGTTCATCTACGTCAGTTCCCTGCCTCCCAGGAGAGGAAGGAAGGTAACTGGGAAGAAATCTCAGGTGGCTCTGCTCACATACCTAGCCAAATTACTGGGGCCAGAGGTAGGCCCTGCTTCTCTCCACTGTCCCTCTAGCCACCCACTTCTGACCACCTCCAGCTTAATGCCCAGGGGTGGACTCCAGAGGGCTCTACCACACCTCAGACCTCAGTTTTCAGACAGCACTGAGCCAGGCTCTAGGACAGCTTGTCCCGGCAAGCCTTGGTGACTTGGGAAATTCCGCTGGCTTTTCTGTGTCTCAGTCTCCTCATCTATAAAGGGACTGTGGTAAAGACTGCCAGAGTTCAGCACAGTGCCAGCCATGTAAGTGATGCCATCAACTACTCACACACTTAAAGAACTTGACTAGTATCTGCTTTTCAACAAGGAGTGACAATTGTTACCACCGACTTCCATATTAAACTCCTGGACATAGAATTTCCTGATTCCTAAGTCCCAGCTAAATCACACCAAGTATTCCTCATATAGCTGACATGGAGACTTCACAGATCAGAAGCAAAGCCACAGAAGGTTTGCATTCTAGTCCCCATTTGGCAGTTAGTTTGCCACCTGGGTCTGCAGCAGGGAGTCGACAAATTATTAAATGCCTTTGGCTCTGCTCTATCACCTGTGGACTTGGAAGCTGTCATGTGGACCATGTAGGCAGCAATCCAGCAGTGTGCACACCCTGAGGGCACTTACCGTGGTCTCCTTCAGCTGCTCTTCTAGCTTCGCCTTCTCTTCCAGGAGGGTCTTATCTGTAGGGGGTAGATCTGTCTTCGGCTCACTGTGACCCAAGTCCTCTTCCAGGTTCTGGCCACTGTTCTTCTGTTTTGTAGCTGTGCACAACAAGCGAGGAGAAGGCCTAAGGAAAAGCCCACACATAAGTGAAGACAGCTTTTTGGCGTGCTAAACACAGAGATTTTAGAAATCTGGGCCTTTGAAATGACTCAGTGGGTAAGGTCACCGGCTACCAAGCCTAACACCATAGTTCTATACCTAGGGACCCACATGGTAGAAAGCCAATTCTCTGTAATGGAAGTTTTGGGTTCTTTACAAACTCAGTTATGTTATATAAATTGTCTTTGTTTTAATCCCAAGTGTAGGATTTTAGTTTGGACTTTATTTTGTCCATAGCTGATAATTTTCTCCTGTGAGGTGTGGTCATTGCCAGCTGGTAACTGCCTTCCATATGGGGCACAGAGAGGGGCATGGTCTAGGCCTCTGAGGATATCAATATGAGAGCAAAGAAAGAGAAAGTGTGGCGTGCAGTGGGGGTGACCAGAGACAGGTGGCTTGGAGACAGATGGAGAGGAATGTTTCAAAGCAGTGGCTTGGAGGACTGCTTGCTGCATCTGCTGTTGCTGGAGATTGATATAACCCCAAAGAAACCCATCTGCCCTAAACAGCTGGGAGAAGTAAAGGGGTCTAGGGCCCCTCTCCCCACTAACCTTCACTCTCCTACCTAGTGTTGGGGGGTTGGAAGGGAAAGGCATGAAGGAACCCCAAATAAAATGAAGGTTAAAGACGAGTGCCACAGGTCTCTACAAGCCGCCCCACTCTCCACACAGGCGCACTGTACAATGTATGACCCTTTTCCCCTAACAAAGTAAATGTTTAAAACAAAATTTAGAAATTTGGGGTAATTTCAAACTGTTTGCTAGAAAAGCCTTATCTCAGACTAGCAACGGCAACTATGACACACAAAAAGTATGTGCTGTGGGGCTGGAAAAGCAGCTAAGTAGGTAAAGTGCCTGCAGCGCAAGCACAAAGACCGAGTTTGCACCCTCAGAACCCACACAAGAAAGCTGAGCACGGAGACATACCTGTAGTCTTGAGATGGCTGAGACAGGGAGATTCCTGAGGCTACTGGCCTGCCACCCTAGTCAAATTATGAGCTTCAAGCTGGCTCATTGGGTCAAGGTGCCTGCCACAAAGCCAGTCATGACACAAGTTCAGTCCCCAGGACCTATCTGGTGAAAGGAGGGAACTAATTTCTGCAAGTTGTCCTCTGACTTCCACACACGTCCCCCAACAAAGAAATAAATGAGGATGGGATAGAGGAAAGATACCTGATGATGACCTTGGGCCTTCCCCATGTGCTCACACTGTAACACACACACACAAAGAATGTGGGTGCCTTCTTCTGTGTGTATGTATGAGCATACGCCACATGAGTGAAATGTCCTACAAGACCAGAGGAGGGTATCAGATCCCCTGGCGCTGGAGTTACAGGTGGTTGTGACCTGTCCAATATGAGTACTGGGAACTAACCTTGAGTCCTGTGGAAAAGAAGCACCCAACCACTGAGCCATCACTCTGCCTCTGCCCCATCCTAAGTCTTTAACAACACATGGCATAGGTAGCTGTGGCTGTCCCATTAGGCTATGTTAAGGCACTCTGATATCCACTAGCTAACAGGATCACCTGATAAAACAGTTCACAGAAAGTCCTGTCATTAACTGACATGTGACTACGTACAATCTTCAATCCATGCTTGACGTAGTTGTGTCCCCTAACCATGTCTTCATGTACTCTAAGGAGTCTCCTTGAGTCAAAGCACCTAGACCCCTTTCATAGAACAAGGCCCATTACACACACTGCTGATGACAGTGGCCTAAGTAGAGACCATGTCATTAGACAGAGAAAATAAACACCCAAAACATGACGGCCTATGCAGAAGGCCCAGGGCAGTGAGACCCAGAAGACTGTTTCTTTTCTGAGTTAGGGCCTCACAGTATAACCCTGGCTGGCTTGGAATTCACTATGCAGAACAGGTTGGCCCCAAACTCAACAGCTCTGCCTGCCTCTGCCTCCCAAGTGCTGGGGTTAAAAGTGTGTACCACAATGCCCTGCAAGCTGATTTAACAAAAAAGAAAAAAAAAAAAGAGATGATTTGCTATTATATTATGTGCGTGTTTGTGTATGTCTGTGTAAGTGTATGCCACATGAGTGTGGGTGTTCATGAAAGCCAAAGCCACTGAATACTTTGGAGCTGGAATTACAGGCAGTTGTGTTTGTCTGGTGTAGATGCTAGGAACTAAACTTGGGTCCTCTACAAGGACAGAAGCACTCTTAGCCACTTAAGACTTCTCTCCAGCTCCTGGTTTTCTTTTTGATGTATATTTATTCAGAGATTGAGTCTGGCATTAAACCTGCAATCCTCTAGCCTCAGTCTCCCAAGTGCTGAGTGCTGGGCTTGCAGTATGTGCCCTTGAGCAGGTCCACAGAGGGCTCTGCAGGTCAGGTGACTTACAGATGCATTTCAGGAACCAGAAATCATTTAGACAGAGGAATGGAAATGGGAGTATGGGTGCTATGCAGAAAAAATGGAAAGAGAAGTCCAAATGAATCCTTGAAGTGATCCAGAAGAGGCAGTGAGAAGAGGTGTGGGGATCTGATGTAGCTACAGTTAGAGGTGGCAGGGACTGGACAACTAGTGTAGGTGCTGGGAACTAAACCCAGATTCCACAAAAGCAGCCAGTGCTCTTAACCACTGAGCCCCCCTCCCCCCAGTGACCTTTTAGTTTTATTTTTACTTTCATGCTTTTAAAAAGGCTAAGAATCTGGGCTGGAGAGTTGGCTCAGTGATTGAGAGCACTTGTTAACTCTTGTAGAGAATGTGAGTTTGATAACAGCTAACAACCATGTAACTGCAACTGCAGTTTCACACTATGTGACACACACTTCTGACCTCTGAAGGCACCAGGCATGTACATGGTGCATGGACATATATGCAAGCAAAACAGCCATACACACAATTTTTTTAAAAAATCAGTAATTTTGAAAATAAGCTAAGAATACAAAAACCTATAAAATGTGAAGCCTGCCTTCACTATGAATTATTTCCACCGCTGGGAGTGTCAATCACAGCCTTTCAACAGGCCAACTTTGCTGTACAGATCCGTTCTTGTAAGGAATTCCTAGGGCTATGTCCCACAGGGAAGAGGGAAGCCAAGCTTAAGGATACTATGGGAGTTAAGACTAGCGGCCACATAGCTCTCTGACCTTCCTACTAGAGAACCTTTCTTCAAAACCACAACTCCAGGGACAGACATAAATCAAGCTGGGGGTTGAAGGACCGCCAACTCCAAATACAGCACCACAAATAAACGCTTCCACCGTAGTATCAGGAGGCTCACTGCTCCCAGCTCTTTGCGTAATGTCAGCCTGTTTTCATCTCGTCACCTGTAAGCGACCATCACCTGCCACCAACGTGAAAAGACCAGCTCCCATTCTGTCTAGGTTCCAAAGATTCAGGCAAAGTCGGTGTTTATAAACCAAGAATTTGGTTCTAGCAGAGAACAAGGTAAAGATACAAAGTATTTGACTAACTTTGAAGGTGTGGCTCAAAAACCTGAAGCCAAGGGTTAAAGATGGCAAAGAATGTCTAAATAAACTGCACACACTGGCTTTACTGCTCCTTGAACGTCACACTCTCCGAGGACAAAAGTGAAGAAGGAAGGTGAGGGACGGGGAAAAGGCCACAAACCAGGCAGCACACATGCTGGTCTCGAACTTGCCTGAGTTGGCCCGGCCCTGACCTGCGTACTGCAACGACCGGAATTAGCAGCCCTAGCCCCTGCGCACACGGGCTTCGGCCAGGCTGCCTGACCTTGGGCAAGTCTCCGGCTTCTGGGGTTGTCTTTTGCAATCCCAGGAGGGGTGGTGCCCCTATGCCCGCGAAGAGTGCCTGTGTCGCCAGACAAGCAAATGGCGGAACCTTCCACCTGACGCATCGCCCAGATCCCCACGTTTACGACCCAGTGGCTCCGCTCTCTGAGCCCAGTTTGTGCAGCGCCGCACGGCAAACCCCTGGATGCCCGCGCGTTACGGCCAGGCACGGGGACCCGGCTGTAGGGACGAGGCTCCAGGGCGCACGGACACGAGCTGTGGGGAGACGAGCTGCTGCTAAGGCAGAAGCCAGACCTCTCAGCTTTGAGTGGGGCCGAGGCGGAGGAACAGCGCTGTCTTACCTGAGCGACAGCGCCAATGCCGGGAGGCTGCGCCGCGCCAGCCTCATGCATCTCGCCGCCATGATTAACCCCGCGGTCGCGTCACTGAGCCCACACTGAGCATGCGCGGAAGCCACCAGGCCGGTTTCCCCACCTTCTGCTGCTTCCATGCTAATCCGTGACTGCTGTTGCTGTGATGGACAGGTCATGTCCACCAATAATTGCGAGTCATGACGAAGTTTCGTTCTCTCTCTTCCCCCTGGTGGGCGGGGACTGAGGCTTACGGGAGCCCCGGAAGATGGGGAGGTGAAAAGTGAAGTAAGCAGCTGACGGAAGCTCTGTGGGCGGAACGGAGCGGGGGATAGGCAATGGGGGTGGAAGAGCGCGGGGGCGGGGCTGGAGGCGGCCAGTGGGGGGACCCAGGAACTCGCGTAGTGTAGCTGGTGCTGGCCCAACGCTCAGGCTCTGTTCTGCGTGCGGACCACGGCAGGATCGGGAAGGGAGGGGCCCCATCTCCATTATGTCCGCCGGAAGCGCGTTGTGTCAGCGGGCTGGCTGTGGACGACCCGATGAGCTTGGTTTTGTACCTTCTGTCACCTCTAGTTTTCACAGAATGCAACACAAGAAAATAAACTAATAAAAGTGTGTGCAGGAGTGCAAATGTTTGGCCAGTGTTCTTGGGGAAGTCGCGGAGCTGAGAGTGGTCAGAGCACACCTCCTGTCCTGTTTAGGGATCTACAGCTCTTTCCTTCCTCCTGAGGCTCCCTCACGTACCGAGAAGAACGCCTCATCCATGGACTACAGCTTGCACGTGCACTCGAAAGGACCAAAACTCTATTGCTTAGCTTCGCCCTTGTTAAAACTATTTGCTCAATATATTCTACTGTTTGCTGAGGGTGAAGAATGTTCACAGAAAAGCACAGCTCTCACCTCATACGGAAAAAGTTTATTCTGGAGCCAATTATGTGTGACTCTGGCCTGGCTCAGAAACACAGTTTTAGGACACCCCAGATTCTATGTTCCAACATGAAAGCAGTTTTAGGATATTTGCATAATAGCAGAACAAAGAAGTCATAATTCAAGACACAAAATGCATTTGTGGAAGCATTAAGTAGGCAATTACTTTTAGGTATAGGCACTCTGCTTCTGGGTTGCCTAGTAACCTATGATGTCATCATGTTTCCCCAGCCAGATGTGTGGCAGGTGCACCTGGCAGACATAGTACAGCTGCACACAAGATGTAAAAGGACCAACCTGTCCCTCCCCCCCCATCTCTCTCCAGCCCCCTTTCTCTGTCCGGGCATCCTCTCCCCTCATTTCTGTCCCTCTGTCTCTATCTGACTCTGCCCTCATGGCTCACTCAGGTCCTAACTTGCTTCTGCTTCCCTTCCCCTGAATAAACTCTTTCATATAATATCTGTTGTGTGCATCATTTAAAAAATAGTATTGGTGCATTGGCCAGGAAGAGCTCCACTGATAATGTCTGGTTTGGTCACGCCAGGACCTCTTACTCCAAACCACAGATTTGTCTTCTGTTCCACCTATCACTAACCACCACTCAGCCACACATGGCTGGAACCTGCACTTTCTCTCATTTGCCTCATCTTACACCTGCCGTGTCCTCCTGTCCTCTGTTGTCAGCACCTGTCCCACTGTGGGTGGGCTCTCCTAAGGGAGCAGCCTAGGAAGGATGCTGGGCTACTCCCTTCCCTACCACTGGTGTGTTGGCTTGGCCTAGGACCTTTGGATGCTGCCCTACACCCAGCGGGAGGAGACTGGGCCAACAGGTTGGAACCGAAAAAACACATAGCCTGCTTCAAAATCATTGCTATTAAGTAAACTCTCCTGCTTATGTGCAGAGGACCATTTTCAATTGTGCAGACTTCTGCTCAGCCATGCCACCCCTCCTTAGCTCTTTTTTTAAAATTAAACAAAAGGGAGGAATGTTATGTTGTGTAGGCAATTCAATTGGCCTGCCTTTAGGGTCCTGACAAAGTCCTATGTCAGTACCTGTGTCCTATGACATCATCTGGGCCAGGTACTTACTGGCTGATCTGCCACTCTCTCTCTTCCCCCTCTCTCCCTCTCTCTTGCTCTCTTGCTCCTCTCTTGCTTTCTCCCCTCCCTTTGTTGGTACACCCCCCCCTCGTGTGTGTGTGCCCCCTTTCCTTTCTCTCTCTCCATCCAATAAATGTTTTTCATACCAGATCTGTCACATTCGTGGCATATTTTAACATATAACCCAACAATTACAGTAAACAGAGGACTCTGAGCTGTAGGCCTCAGATGCTATGTGATAGCATCATTACCCCTTTGATTGGTGGGATCATAGGGTTTTGTTACTACATTGCCAACATTTTAATCTGTTTATCATAATGTTAGGTCCAACAGAGTGCGGCAATGAATGGCTATTGACGGACTAAAGATAGCCCAAGGTAAATAGTAACCAGGCCCTGGCCCTGGATCCAGCCTCTCTACAGTTACTGAGGTTTCAATCCGTCAGTCAGCCTTGTCAGAGAGTTTCTTTCCAGGAATCCTGGTTCATTGGTGTTTTGTAGGACAAGTGACCTGATTTGTTATTCATTGGGAAAGAGGGAGAAAGAAAGAGGAGAGGAGGGAGGAAGGGAAGAGGGACAGAGAAGGGATGATGATAAAGCACCAGTGAAATGAAAAGATGTAATTGGATTGAGTCTATGGCACTTGGCTGCGATGGAGCACACCAGCTGTGAGAAGGGCAGGGGACTTGAGTGTGACAGGTGTCAGGTGGCAATACAGCACCTCTGGACCTTTTGTTAGGGAGTGATGTGGTCCAATGGTCAGGGCTTTGAATGGAAATATTTATAGTAAATTGTCATATTTGGGGGGATGGCTTTAAAAATAGTCTTAAAAGGTGAGATTTCTTGTAAGACTCTGGGAAAGTGTTGACAGGGCTGAAGCTGGCGATGAATACTGTGGGGATTATACACTTTTCTTTGAATTTTTTTGGGATAAGACTTAAACCTCCTGTGTCTTTCCCTGGGAGTAACCAGGTCACCAAATTGTTTCTGTCCTGAACGCTTATATCTTGGGTCTTCTTATTTATTCTAAAGCTTCAAAGAAATGATGATATCCACTAGTGGCACATCTATTTGGAGAGCCGGCTAAAAGGTCATAGCTGCTGTGCGTTGAGACAGGCAAGCATGGCTCTTCCTAGGAATGAGGTCCCTGGGGACCCAGAACCCCTTCTAAGTCCAGGGGTCTACTGCTAGGAGGCCTACCTGCCTCCGCTGCCACTATTCATGTGGGAGCCACCTCTGGAAGCTCCCATCTTAGGCAGTGCTGCAGTCCCCCTGAGGTCCAGAACTTCACCTCCCACACCTGGTCAGTAATCTGCACGAGGAGATGAAGCTGCCTGGAAAAAACACTTGGGTCATTTGTCTGAGTTCACATTCAGCAGTGGTTATGGGCAGTCCAGTGGGGACAGGGATGCAGGAAGATCAAGTGAAAACGTGGGGTGGCCCCAGAGACGATGGAGTGGTGTTTACGAAGAAAAACAGTCCTCAGAAGGTCATGCAGGTGCTCAACAGCATGACTGTGGCTGTGACACGAATTTCAGCAGAATTCCTGCCATGTGCCAGGTGCTTTGGGATGTCCTTTTGTGGATCAGTCCCAAGACTTGCTGGGGAGAGGAATGGTTGGCTACGTTAGGTGACTCACACAGCTGGAAGAAGATAGAGCTCTTGAATATTTCTTCATACTCACCCAGCATGCACTGGGTGGAAAGCAGAACCAGCACCTGTCTCCCAGTGGTGTCCATTCAGGGAGGCGCTCTGTTACGGGTGGCTCTTCATCCGTCTTCATGCAGTTTGGAGGTTGGCCAGTTTGGAAATGCACGGGATTGATGGATGTTGGGTTCATTTTCATTATCAACTCTACTGGATTTGGAATTACCTGGGGAGACACCTCGGGGTGTGTCTGTAATAGTGTCTCCAGAGGGGTTTAATTGAGGGAAGAGCCACTCTAAATTTGAGTGACATCATCCCATGGACTGAAGCCAAGGCTGGATGAAAGAGAAGGAGAGAGCCCGAGAAGCACCGCCTGTCACCTCTCTCTCCTCTTCCTGGTCCATGGAAATGTGAGCAGGCAGCCTCACAGCTCCTGCCCTTGAGGTAGAGATTAACTAGTAACTTTGAGATTTTTGAGCCCTTTAAAAGCGGCAGAAAGTGAAGCCCAGGTGAGGTCAAGAGAAAGACTAGACTCTCCATCGCTGGTTGGAGGGTAGAAGGGTGACCCTAGGAGCAGAGAGGCAGCTGCCAGCCAAAGACAGTCAGAATGTGAGCACTTCAACCCTGCAGCCTGGAAGAATGGGAATAACCAGCCACTGGGTGGAGCCTAAAAGTGAGCCCTCCCCCAGGGCTTGGCTAGCTCGGGAGAAGAGGGCTGTTTAGGACACAGTACCGTCCTGTGGGCTTTGATGCGGAGAGAGGAAGTGTGCCTTAAACCATGGTTCCTAGATTCCCCTCATGACCACTGACTCAGAAAAAGTTGGCTTCCTCCACCGCAGCCTGGGTACACGGTCTCCAAATAGAAAGACATGCTCTTGGTAGGAAAAATACCGCTGTGGGGAGGGAGGCAGCACTGTGGCTGGTCAGGCTGAAGTCGCCTGCCTCAGAGAGTCAGGTGCATGGGAGATGAGCAAACACAAAATTAGCCTCCGTTTCCCTTGCAACATTTCAGTGATGATGGCATCTGGGTTCCCAGACACCTCCAGAGTAGTCACAGGGGTGGATGTCAAGTAGCCTTAGTTGTCTGAAGGAGAGTTAGAGGTGCTAAAGCCCCAGGATCCTGACAACTGCGCCTTAGGAAGCTGGTGGGTATGAGAGGTTTTACTATGAAGCTGGTTACGTTGTCCAGCTGAAGCCCCATATCCCATGAACCCTCTCTGAGTGGTCCTCTGTCTTAAAAGCACCATGGGCATGAAGCCTGACATTAGGCAAAATCATTTTTTCCTTGTGTGAGACAGGCTCTCATGATGTAGTCATGACTGACCTGGGAATAACTCATAGAGATCAGCCTACCTCTGCCTTCAGAACGCTGGGATTAAAGGTGTGTGCCACCACAGTGGAATCAGACTGAACCTGGCCATCTGAGTTTGCTTCCTTCGTCCTGCCGTGGATGGATAGAACCAAGTTCTGAAAGCTGCCCTCCAACTTCCACACACGCTCACACAATGGCAATAAGTTTAAAATAAATCTAAACAATAATATATATATATATAATTTATAGAAAGGTATGGTTCTTTGCAGCTAATTTCACGTGCCTTTGCTTCCTGCACCTAAGATCAACCTTACATAGTCTCTGAGCACTACTGCCACCTTGTGGCCACACCTTTATTCTATTTGTTTTACCAGTCTGCAATCCTGTTGAATACTATTTGTTTATGCTTAGAATTGTTTTCAGTCCATTAGTCCATTGGGGTGTGGGTGTGTGTCCTCAGAGGCATGTGCACGCCCATGTATGTGCAGGTGCCTGTGTATGAGAATTGAATGTAGAGACCAAAGGATGTACCAGACATCAAATAGACCCCCTTGTTTGAGGCAGGATCTCTCACTGGGACCTGGGGCTCACTGGTCAGGCTGGTTTCCTGGGATTACAATAATGGTGCTACTTCCAGCTTTTTTTTTTTTTTTTTTTTGTGGATTCTTGGATTGAGCTCAGGTCCTCATTCCTGTGCATCAACCACTTTATCGACTGAGCCGCCCGCAACCCTAGTCCCCATTAATACAAAATTTGAAGTAGCTGCTTGGTCAGCTCTGTCTTCTACATGGCATGCCTTCCGTTACTTACATCACATTCATTTTCTTATCTTATTGCATTTGCCTTGATTTAATGATTTTTTTAAATCAAAATCTTTATTATTTTGCCGTATTTGAAAAGTAAGGTCTCACCATGTAGCCCAGGCTGACCAAGATCTTGTCTCCCTCCAAGCTTATTTTAGGAAATTCTTTATTTGGTCTGATGCATAAAAATTATGCTTATTTGTGCGGTGCTTGTGACATGCATACATTGTATGACATTAGAGCTGAGCAAGCCTGTCCGTTGTCTCTGATGTTTATCAATTTTTTGTTGTGAAAACTCAAAACCTCCCCTTTAAGATTTTTTGACAATACAGTTGTAAGGGAGGTTGCTCCCCCGGGAGTCTGTACAGGACATACCCAGGCACCAAATTGAATTGTAGCTATGATTATGTTCACCCTGTCTTGGCTCTGACTTCAATGAGGTTGGTTTGAAAGAAAGCTTGCTCATATAGCCCTTGCTGTCGCCTCCCAGCATTAAAGGGCACTCTGTCCAAACATGTCTGAGATACCTTCCTGCCACATCAGTGGCCTTTCATTTATATATATAAATTTATATATATATATATATATATAATTTATTTAATTTAATGTGCACTAGTGTGAAGGTTTCAGATCCCTTAGAATTGGTGAGCTGCCATGTGGGTGCTGGGAATTGAACCGGGGTCCTTTGGAAGAGCAGACAGTGCTCTTAACCACTGAACCATCTCTCCAGCCTCCCCCAGTACCCTTTCTTTAAGCCAACCACCCTCTCTTGGGGTGAATTCAACAAGCTCTTACCTTCCCTCACTTTCTCACTTTACAACCCTCTCCCAAGTCTTCCCAGCAAACAACTTACGTTGCCTCACAGAATCATAAATCAGCTCATGGCTCTTTTACTCACAGCCTACTGCTGGCTTTGCATCATGCCCAGAACCTCAGTGAGGGCTCTGGGGAGAGGCTGAGGTGGAGGGGTGAGGCGGGCTCTGGGGAGAGGCTGAGGTGGAGGGGTATATGTGCGGTCGCAAGGATGGCTGCTGTAAAAGGAGGGTCACACAAGTTTGGGGAAAGAGACTTGGGTGGCTTAGGCAGCCTGGAATGAGACCTTAAGGGAAGCAATTGAGCAGCAGATGGGCCAATTCCCCACCCTGGTCTGTTGATTTAACCAAATCTCAGTTCTTTGATTTTTACCAATACAGACTCAGAAGCCAGATGCTTGGTGAAAGTCCACTAGCCCAGAGAGGCCGAGAGAGCACCCGGCTGACCATCCTCTTCCACCAGCCTCCCAGAAGGATCCCCCTTTCCCATGCTGTCTCAAAAACCCCTCAAACAGAATGTCCCTATGTTCCACTTCCTGTACATCTTTCTATCTCTCTTCCCAACTTCTTCTTAATCTCTAGAGGTTTTTCTTAATAATCCTTTATTCACTTCTAGTCAACTGGTTGCTTGCTCCGTCTCTTGACCTGTAGTTGACTTTATTTAATCCTGTTTACAATATTGAAGCAGAAAGCTCTTGGATTAAAGGCGTGTGCTAGGGAGGGCTGAGCCACACCACAACTTGAAACAGGTTTTTCAAGTAAATAACACAGTTTCAGGGGTCACAGTGTGATCAAATATCCTGCAACATCGATCTTCCCCAGATCTGGTGGCTCTGGAGGGATAGCCGAGGCTAGCTGCCAGGTGTTTCTAGGCTTCCATTCATTCACACTTTGCTGTCTCCGGGACTCCATTTTTGCCTACAGAGGTACAGCGGCACCTTCTCCAGTGAGTCCCGTGAGTGGGGGACCCTTTGAACACCCTTTGCCCTGCATGTGAATTTAACTGCACTAATTCTCAGGGTCACAAGCTTTGTAGGAAGGAGCAGAGGGCAATCACTGCACCCCCTGCTGGCGCCATGCTCTCCGTCATAGCTCTGTGGCACAAAGCTGTACATGGCCCTCTCACAAGCGGATGAGCACCGCCGAGTTCCAATGACACTATTTACAAAGCAGACAATGGCTGATGGACAGGCAAACCGTGTGAGAGCACTATATCTTGCTGCCTCTGATCTAGGCTTGTGCTGTTGCGGCTTTAGTTTTTTTAAATGTTTCCATCCAGATTTTTACTTATTTTTTCCTTGGCTGTTCAGCCCAGGGCTCAGCCTTCTCGCTTTGGTTTGTTAGTTCACACTCAGTGCTGGCACTTGGCATCTTGTCTTTTCCTCGTTACTCATGACTGTGCTTCTATCCTTCTGTCCCTGGCTGTCATTTAAGCACACCTCAGGCTCTGCAGTAGAACAATGTGTCCATTGCCGCCCGTAGCTTCACTGTGTCTCTCACACGAAAGATCAGGGCCAGTGAGGCCATGCCAAGTTCCGGGCTCTGTTACTTGTGAGGCCATATGCTGCTGCTCCTGTCCCACTATCTGATCTCTCCTGACCTATCTGGGACCTGTTGTGTGTCCCCTCTAAACCATCCCCCGACCCCAAATCACTTCTGCCTCAAACCGCACTTCACAGAGAGAGAGTGTGTGTTGGTGAGGGAGTTGGTACTTTCTGGTCAGCCCTTTTGCACACTGACCCTGAAGCTCAGGAGTGCTTTCACTTTTCTTCTGAAACTTTCTCTTTTTCACCCCCAGAGTATTTATCTCTCAGCTTCCTGGCCCCAGAAACTCTCTAAAGCTGCTTGCAGAAGGAAGAGTCTTCACTTCAGCAGAAAAGGGTGACAGCCAGCCACACAAAGTGTGTGTTTGAGAACCACTAGGGGTTAGTATAGTGTGCCTGGAGAGAGGATAGGGAAGAGAGGGAGAGGAGGGCTCCAGAGAGAATCCCCTAAGTGGGAAAGATTGCCTGAGTGTGGCTGGTGTCCTGGAAAACACTTTATCCTGTAGGAAGCTCCTTGAGCAGGAAGGTAAACTACTCAAAATAGCTTTAGGAAGTCCCTGAAACCGACCAGATAAAAGCTGAGCGTCTGCTGCAGAGAAAAGAAGCTGAGCTGCAAGGAAGATGAGCTACAAAGAATATTCTCAGAGCTACAGAAAATACTATCAGAGGGGAAAAGCTGGAAAGAAAACTCTTGAGACCAGACCAGCTGCCTGGAAGAATCCGAAACCAGCCACGTTGCCTAGAACAGGTTTAGATCAACTCAAGCACCTGACAAGAATACTTTCCAACCTGTTGAGCTTCTTGTAGGCTGTGTGTGCAGTGTGCTTCGGCTTTGTGATCTGTGACCCATGCTGCGGTGGGCTTTGGTGATGCTGCTTTTTTTTTTTTTTAAATCATTTCTGCTTCTATAAGTAACTCCTCACCCATGTTCCTGTGAGTAACCCCAATAAAACTCATTGATTCACCAAATTAGACTTTGGTGGTATCTGTACTTTGGTTTGTCATGAATTCCCTATCTGGGGTGGGTAGACGTGTGTTACATGGCCTACCAAAAAGTTTTGTCACACAACAGATGGCATTATCCCAAAGCTGGGGCACTGGGATGAAATGAAGAGGAAAGTCAGTCAGCTTCTCTCCGTCTCTCCCTCCTTGCCTTCCCCTCCTCTTTCCCCCTCCCTGACTTGCTCTCTTCATCCTTCTCCTAATTTCTTCACCTTTCTCCCTCATTTCCTTCCTCTTTTCCTTTCTCCTTGTCTCATCCCTTTCTCCCTCTCTTCATCTTTCTCCTTTTCTCTTTCTCCTCCTCCCTCTTCTCTTTTCCTCTCTCTCTCTCTCTCTCTCCCTCCCTCTCTCTCTCCCTCCCTCCCTCCCTCCCTCTCTGCCTCCTCCTTCTAGGCTTCCTTGTGGAAGCAGGCTCTCCACAGCTTCCTACCTCACCCCAGGCTCAGAACAGAGCCAAGGCCTGGACCCCAGGAACCATGACACAAATGCAGCAGTCCTCTCAGGTGTTCTTCCATGTGTTTGTCACTGCAGTGGGAAACGGAGGAAACAAGCATGTTCAGAAAAGAAGAGCCCTTAACAGCAACCAGTCTGGCTCTTCCTGAAGTGTGCTTCCTGATGATGTTTTTCAAGGCGTGACACCCCAGGGTGTGGTGGGGAGTGTGGTGGGGATCACCTTGAGGAGATCTGTGGGTAGTGGCAAGTTTTCTTTTCTTTGTACTTAGCTATATCCCTTTTTTTTTTTTTGAGGCAGAGTTTCTCTGTGTAGTCTTGGCTGTCCTAGACTCACTTTCTAGACCAGGCTGGAGGGGATGTCCTGGAGGGGACATCCAGCCTTATAAAACCGCAGCTGGTGGAGCTCCAGGCTGTTTCCACGCAGGCCCCTCCCAGGACACCTGCAACTTGATTTCCTGGAAACACTTGCGGAACAGTCCATCTCACGGAACATTCTGTGAGCAATGTGTATGGTGGTCTTCACAGACACTAAGTTTTACCCACACTGCACTACTCATTTTTCCTCTGTCTGAGACCCCTCAGAGTTGTGCAGATCTGCAAGGTGGCTTATTCGGCCCTGTTATCTTGGTGAATGCTGCTGATTCAATTCAACTGACCTCCATCCAGGGGCATTAAAAATGCTTCCAATTCTTACCAGCCGGGCTTAATGGCAATACCTTTAATCCCAGCATTTGGGAGGTAGAGGCAGATGAATTACTGTGAGTTCAAACCTGGTCTACAGAGTTCTGGAACAACCAGGGCTACATAGCAAGACCCTATCTCAATAAAACCAAACAAAAAGCTTCCAATTCTTTTGACCACATATATACATACACACATTTAAGTTATGGAAATGATATAGAATTGTTGTAGAGACTTCTGGCCATCCAGAATATAGAAAGCAAAAACCTAAAGGAAGCCCATTTGAGAAGAAAAAAAAATGGCCTTTGCCAAAAATGGTTTCAGGTGAACCAGATATCAACATAGGGAAGACTGACTGTGACCTCTGCCTCATGTCAGCTCAGAAAGTGCCTTCCACACAGTTGCAGATCTGCATGGGAGGTGAAAATGGAAAAGCTCCTAAGCTGCTAATCAAGAGAGCCATTATCAGCCAGGCTGAATTGAAAATAAGAACTTCTGTCGTCAAAGAAGGTTAAATAAATGCTTAGAGTGAGGGCTGGCTGGTTCTGCTGTAATCTGTGAGAGGACTCGTGTCCAGGAATAGAATCATAGGTAACAGAAAGGACAGAAAGCCCCTTAGAAGAGATGGCACACCTCACAGAGTGTCCGTCGGGTATTTTTCTGGTTACCTGACAGAGCAACTTAAGACAGTTTATTCTGGGTCTCGGTTCAAGGGTTCAAGTCCATCGTGGTGGGAACAGCACTTCCCTCCCGGAAAGCAGAGCCATGGAGGTGGTGCCAGCCTGCTGTCTCCTTTTTATTCTGTCTAGGACCACAGTCCGTGAGAGGGCACCGTTACATTCAGAGCGGGCCTGCCCCACCTCAGTTAGACTAATCTAGAAACTCCCCGGCAAATTTACTCAGTTGTTTGTTTCCATGTTGAGTCTAAATCTCATCAAGTTGACAGTCGGGACAAACCATCACACAATGATATATTGGCAAAGAACATTGAAGAGTGCCACATTTCATCAAACATGAACAGGATGCAAACAAAACCACTCCCCACTCCACCGACAACTGAAATTAGAAAGCAATATTTTGTAGGGTGCCATCCTTAGCTACTGGATTTGGAGTTATTTGTTATGCAGCTGTAGCTAGCTAGCTAATGTACTGTCATTTGGGAAGGGTTTTAGGAATGCTTCAGGGTATGGAAGAGGTACCTTTGAGAGTCAGGTTTTCAAAGACTTGTTTTTTAAATTATATGTGTAGGTGTGGGTGTGCAGTGGGTACAGGCACAGGAAACTCCAGAGGGCATGAGACCCCCTAGGAGTTGGAGTTATAGGTAGTTGGGAATCACCTGATATGGGTACTAGGAACTGGACTTGAGTCTCCTGCAAGAGCAGTACATTGTCTTAAGGACCGAATCATCCCCCCACCCCCAAGCCCACTGGGACTCAGAGTTTTAGAGGTGACTGGTCTTTTCTATTCAGATTTAGTGCAAAGCTAGGCAAGGCAACACTGTAATCCCAGCACTGGGAGGCATGGCAGGAGGCCTGTGAGTATGCGCTCAGCCTGGGCTACATAGTGAGACATGTTTAAAAAAAGCAGAGAGCAGGGGCCAGACAGATGGCTCAGTGATTAAGAGCACTGTCTTCCAATGGTCATGAGTTCAATTCCCAGCAACCATGTGGTGGTTCACAACCATCTGTAATGTGAACTGATTCCCTCTTCTGGCAGGTGTAAATGCAGATAAAACACTCATATACATAAAATAAATAAATTTTTAAAAAAACAAAACAGAAATCAGGGGTTGGACAGATGGCTCAGTGGTTAAGAGCACTGACTGCTCTTCCAGAGGACCTGGGTTCAATTCCCAGCATCCACATGGCAGCTCACAACTGTCTGTAATTCTAAGATCTGACACTCTCACACAGACATACATGCAGGAAAAACACTAATACACATAAAACAAAAATAAATTTAAGGGCTGGAGAGATGGCTCAGTGGTTAAGAGCACTGTCTGTTCTTCCGGAGGACCTGGGTTCAATTCCCAGCACCCACATGACAGCTCATAGCTGTCTGTAACATCCAGTTCAATGGATTTGACACCCTCACACAATGCACTCAAAATAAAATTAAATACATTATTAAAAATAAAGTTAAAACAAAAGAAAAAAGAAACAAAAAGCATTGAAAATAGTGAAGTTTTTGGTGAGCTTTTTATTTTAACTGAATTTCTTAGAGATGGCCCTGATTCCCACTTTGCTGAGGCTGCCTCTGTATTGAGCTGCAGATTTTTTCCCCGCCCTAGCGAGCTCTGGCCACTCTGGGTCAGTGCATCACTGAGACTCCTGTGACCTGTGCTGGATGCTGAGGAGGAAAGACAATTCATGTGAGAAAATGCTCGAAAATGCTCGAAAGCAAATGCACACGAGCGTGTCATGGAGATGGGGTCTGACCTTTAAAACCAATTATCTGCCCGGACGCAGCAAGCTGAACTATGAGCTGCCACCTATGGGGACACACTGCACGAGCTTTGGGACGTGCACCAGCTGTTTCGTCTGATGTTTGGTCTTTGCATCACCAAACCTTGCTGTGTCCCTAGAGCCTTCTACCCGGGACCCATTTTATTTCCACAATCAAGATCACAGATGGCATGACTGTCCTTGACAGGACCCAGCAGCAGAAGCAGGAACTGGCTCTTGCACTGGCCTTTGGACAGGGCGGCTTTGCCGGGCTGTTCTTTGGCTGTGCTCAGCTCTAAAGAGCGGGAAACCTCTGCCGTGACAGCCACCCAGGCTCTAGGGGAGCTTGCAGCTGCCCATGGCTTCTAAAGGGTATGGCACTAGAAGGCCACAGGCAGAGGGAAGTACTGTGGCCCATGCCTGCAGCTTAGCAGCCACCATGCCCACCTTTGTGGTCTCCAGAGCCTGGCTGGGCTGGGCTTCATTTGAAACAGGAATTGCTCCTGTACATTGACCAGTGTTCTCAGAATGCTGGAGAGAATACTGCTGCTCACTGCTGCTCTGTGGCTCACTACGGGAGGGGTTCACTTCTAGGTGTGAAGTTGAGGCTATGCCCCCAGGCCACACACCAGGTGGGTAGAGGGGAACAGGTACCTAAGAAGAGGAATGTCCTTCAGAAGGAGTCCAAGTGGCTGTCTCCAGCCACAGCCAGTCACAGAGAAGGTCTGAGACCACCATGTCACCAGAGCTACGTGAAGGCTCCTGCTAGCAGAGAGTGGCTGTTATAGCTTGTTCTCCTCAGCCCTAGGGGCCGGCCCAAGAGAGATCCCATCAGGAAGATGGGATGAGTGGGAAGAGAATAGCAGTTGGATGTCTGTATGAGGTCAGCTGGGGCTGCCAGTGTGTGTGTGTGTGTGTGTGTGTGAGAGAGAGAGAGAGAGAGAGAGAGAGAGAGAGAGAGAGAGAGAGAGAGAGAGAGAGAGAGAGAGAGAGATAGATATCCACGGCCTCGTCTTCGAACCCAGGGTCAGTCGCTTGGGATGTTTCCCTTCACCCACCCAGCCCCATTTCCCTCTCCTATTTCTACTCACACACCCTCTACTGGCCACAGAAGGGCTTTGGTGCCTTTCATACACAGTTTTGTGGCTTGGCTGCTTAGTTTCATTCTGGGGCTCCAGCATCACCCCGCCCCTTTTCTGTGTGTGCACACGTGCTTCCCCCCTTCCCCACCCCCCAGGCGTGTGTGTATCTTACATGATCAAAAATGTTTTAAGTGTAAACCGCGTCTAGTTCTCTCTGTGGTTTTGGTTCCCGAGCTTGACTGTAGAGTTCTTTGCGGCTTTGCTGACTTGATGTGTGCGGCATGCCTGGGATTACAGAGGCCAGAAATGGAGGGTCCCAGTCACCCTCCTCTGTGCTATTTTTTTTTTTTGAGACAGGGTCTCTCATTGAACCTGGAGCGCTTTGATTTTGGTTAAACTGGCCAGTAAGCTCCAGGGATCCTCCTGTCTCTGTCCCCACAGCACTAGGGTCCCTCATCTTTTGAAGGCGAGTGCTGGGGATCTGAACTCAGGTCCGAAGGCTCTGTGGAACAAATACTTTACTCACTGAGCCACTGTTCCAGCTCCTCCCCCACTCTCCACCACACCAACCTGCTGATTTTTTTTAAAACTAAATGAAACCAATAGATTCCCTTTCCTCCCCACCTCCCCGCCCCCCCCCCCCCGCCCTGCCACTCTCACCACGTGTCAGGTGAGAGTCAAGGCTAAAGAGCAAAGTCAAGAACACCTTTCTATTTTTGGCAAGCGAGCCTACCCCAGGCACACTGCAAATCAACAAAGCGCTGTGCTCCCCTGGGTGAGCGTGGGTTCTATCCCCTCCAGCACCCTCCACGATGCAAAGAGACAGCAGCCTGTGCGTCCACCTGGGAGCATACGGGCAAAGTGTGGCCATTTTCTGGGGACACAGCTCAGCCTGAGAAGGAAGGAAAGGTGATACAGACTATAGCCTGAGGGTCCTTATACCAAGAGAAACAAGCTGGCTGTGAAAGGGCAACTCCTGGCTCTATGCCTGTGAAATACCTAGCACAGACAAGCTGGATGACAGAGGGGCAGCCAGCAAGGGCTGGAAGGTGCCCAGTGCTCAGTGGTGACCTGAGAAGTGGACATTCTCTGTGGGTGGGTGGAGGTGACGGCCAGCTCCGTGATTGCCCCAGGCCCTGAGCTGTACACCTCAACAGCGGGTGAGACCATGGGGCCTATGCTTCCCCTCGATTGCCATAATTAAAAACTGGTGATGTAAAATACCTGCAGAGTCGAACATAGTGCTGGCGTACCTGTCATCCTAGCACTTGAGAGGCAGAGGGCAGATGGCCCAGGATTCAAGGCTGGCCTGAGCTATATCAGACCATGTCTCAATAAAACCGCAAAACAAGAAGCACAGCATCTTGGGGGAAAGTTTCCACTGGAAGGAGGAAAGGGGGTGCCAAGGACGAGCCTGGCAGAGATTGGAAAGAACAGTTGGTAGCCCACCTCGGTGGTTTGGTTTTCTCTCAAGCAGTAAAAAAATCATATAACCAATGAACCTTGTACTTCTTTCTCATGGAAGACTGAGCAAGTGTTTGCCCAAGCCACACTGTTGAGTCAGTTAAGATGGAGACAGATTCTGAAGGCCACGGGTGAGTGGTGCCTCCAATCCCTGTGTGGATGGCTCACCCTGGACCCACGCATGTGGCCTGATTTGGGGAGCCACACTCTCCCCTCTGATCCCCGTCTCTTCTCATCAGATATCAGACATGTCTGGGGAGGTGGCTCCCATGATGCTCTAGTGTAAACCCATCTCAGTCACACGGCCCTCTATTCCCACAGTCACTAGCTCTGGCCACAGAGGTTAATGCCATTAATTATCCTATAACAGCCCATCTTCTGCCCTCCATCACATCCTTCCCACATGCAAAATGTGTTTACCCCCAACATTCCCAAAGTCCTGAGAATTCCGACATCACCTCTGGGTCAGCATTTCACACCATTAATTTTGAGTCCCAAGTCTCTATCTTTTCTGAGTTTGGGCCTTTCACAGAGTCCTGCAAGTCATCCTTGGGCCTCCAAGCACATGGCTTGCAATACGCCTGCCCACTCAAATAAGTAAGGTAAGAATACTACTAAACATGCAATCCAGTGGTTTTTCCTGTACTCGTGGGCAGGCACAGCCATGACAGGTAAACATGGACACACTGTCCTTACTGTCTGACACCCACTTCTCCTCTCCCACCCAGCACACTGACTTGTTTTCTCCCTCTGCTCTGGGAATTCCATGTGAATGGGGTCTTACAAGCCCTGGCCTATTGTAAACGGCTTCTTTTGCTTGACATCAGATTTGAGAGGTACACCTGTGCTGTGTCCTGTTTCAGAGCATCAGTCTTTTCCATGGCTAAGCGATATTCCTCACTGTCTCATTGTATGGCCAGACCACTTTTTGTTCACTTGACATTTGGGAGTTTGGGCCATCCCCACCTTTTGGCTTCTGCGAACACCTGTGTGTGCATCTTTGCGCAGATATTGGCTTTCATTTCTTTCAGATAGTGTATTAGTCACTTTTCTTACTGCTACAACAAATGCTGGGCAGAAGCAACTGGAGGAAGGGTGCTGGTTTGGCCACGTTGAGGGTACAGTTCAGGTACCCTCATGGTGGGAAAGCATGGCGGCAGGAGGCAGCGGGCTACTTCGCCTCCACGGTCAGCACCAGGCAACTTGCTGTATTGTCCCCAGTCAGAACGCAGAGCTCGAATTCTCCTTTTTATCCAGTCTGTGGCTACAGCCCATGGGATGGAGCCATTCCCTCAGTCAGGCCCTCAGGCTGACAGGAGAGTCACGGCCACAGGGGTGTGCCCAGAACTGGCAGGCTGGGCCTCGTGGAATTCCACTGGAGAAAGGCACGGACTGGCTTCCGGAGCAGTTGTGGCGCTTCCCGTCCCCATCAGCAACGCCCACGCCCTCATTATCCCCGGTCTTGTGGACTCATGTCACTATCTCCCTTTGGTTTTGATCTGTAGTTCTCTAATGGCTAAGGAGCCCGGCATCTCTCTCTTCACTAGGCCTCCGCAGAACACCCTTTACAATTCCATCCAGGGACTGCTTCACAAAGCGTTCCGATACACTCTCTTAGCAGAGGCGTGGCTTAAAGTGTTGTCTCATAGTCCTTCTGCTCCTGGGGCTTATCCTTCGATAAGTCATGGATTGGATTGGTTGACTCTCCCGTGCCCATCATTTTGTTGTTGTTTCGCATGTTTTTTTTTTTCTTTCTTTCTGGTTGATGCTAAATTTGAGACCATGACGGTGTAGCCCAGTGTCTTCTCTCTGCACAGCATGCACACTGGCCTAAAGCTTGCCAATTCAGCCAGGCTGGCTAGCCAGGAAGCCCCAGGGATCATCCTGTCTTTGCCACTTGGGTGCTGAAGTCCCACACATATATGCCCCACGGGTTCTAGGGATCAGACTCAGGTCCTCATGTGTGGGCAGCAAGCACTTTACTGACTGAGCTACCTTCCCAGCTCCCACTCTCTGCATCCTAAGTGGGGGAGGGATTGTGCTCCCCCAGGCAGCCATCTGATCCCCTGTGAGGAAAACCAGCAGTTCAACCTGGACCAAAGGGAAGGTTGATCCTCACTGAAACTTGCAGAACTGTCAGGGGCCCTACGACAGAGCTGGGTCAGTGTTGGGGAGTACTCAGTGAGGCAGAGCCTAGGTCAGGTCCAATAACCTGGAAGCTTCAAAGGACAGTTGAAAGACCAGCCATGGGTATCCCCTGTAGGGCCTGCTATAGAATGGGAATAGAAAAGGAGGGTCATAAGCAGGGAGGTTTTCTGTTTTATGGAGGCTAAGCAAGAACTCTCAGAGTTGGAGTCCGAACTAGCTCACCACCCCTCACCAGCCTTCACACAGGGAAGAGTTGGTGTGGGCTGGGAAGGGCCTTGGTTGTCAGATTATAATCAAAGATCCGAAGAGCCTCTGCCCAGCTGTGAGCCTCTGCGGGTGCTGAATCTCCTGGACCACTCCTATATTTGGTCTGGAGATCCTGCTTCAGTCTCCCTTTGCCTGGCTAATAGCCATCTTTCTATTCAGGTCCTAGTTCGGCTGTCACCTCCTTTGAGCTGCATTCCAGGACTGCCTACTCCAGTTTCTCCATGACCCCTCGGGTGTCACATTCTCTCCTGCCTTGGGCACGTTGGGAGATCTTTGCTTTCACCTGGGCTGCAGGCAGCTGTCCCAGGGCTCTGACAGAGAGAGCTGTTTTCCCTTCTGTCCTCCCTCATTCCTGCTTTCTTGCTGGGCGCATTCACCCCTACCACGTTGCTGATTCCCCCTCGCTGGGATAATTGCAGAGCTGGCTGAGGACTGGCAGAGCCTGATGCCCTGTTGAGTCCAGCCTCCTCCTGAGCTCCGCTTTGCCTTCAGTTCCTCCAAGCCAGCCTGATTTACTGGACTTACTGGGCCTATTTGCCAGGTGTCTGACCCTGTCCTGAGACAAGTGGTTTGCCTCGAGGTGATAAACGCGGCACAGTGGGGCTCAGCTTGGAGCCAGCCAGCGTGAACGGTGCAGTCTGCTCTTACAGCAGACTTCAGCCAAGAAAACATTTAAAATACAACCCTCGGCCCCGATTTTTCTTTGTTCCTGGAGCTCCCCCCAGACACTATTTATCTTTTGAGAAATCAATGCAACAAATCGTGTTCAATATGCCCTTTAGCTGGAAGGATGAGACTCTTCTGGTCCCTCAATTTGTATTCCTCCCAGAGGCAAACACCCATTTTGAGGTGACCGGGGCAGGGGATGTGGCCTCTCAGGGCTCAGGAGGAGCAACCTTGTACCCTGCTGCTTTGTGTCACTGGGGGAAGTCTGGTGTCCTTGGCTCATGAGTATTCTGAGTGACTAACCTGGCTCAGTGTGGCCTTCCTGGGCCTGGCACTGAGCTGTTGAGCTCTTGGAGACCCTGCCAACACGGTGCCAGCTGAAGGAGAGCCCATTCTACCCTTTCCTGCTGTGTAACGGAAGTTTTGGTTCCTTTAAAAACTCAGTGATGTTATTTAAATATGTTTTTGTTTGAATCCCAAGTGTGGGATTTTAGTTTGTCCACAGCCGATAATTGCCTCCTGTGGGGAGTGGTCATTGCCAGCTGGTACCAGTTTGCTTTGTACAGCACGAGGAGGGGTGTGGTCGAGGACTCTGCAGGATATAAATATGGGAGCCCAGAAAGCGAAGGTGTGGCAGTTTGCAAAGACCAGAGATTGATGGTGTGGTGGCTTGGAGGAGACAGAGAGAAAGCTTTCAACACAGCAGTGGCTTAGAGGAGACTTGCTGTGTTTGCTGTTGATGGCGATTGGTACAGCTCCAAAAGAACCCGTTGATCCTAAACAGCCAGGAGAAATAAAGGGGTCTGCACCCCCTCTCCCCACTAACCTTCTCTCCCTTACCTAGGGTTAAAGGGTTCGTGGAAGGAAGGTGGAGACCTAAATACCCCAGATAAAATAGAGTTTAGAAGTGAGCACAGCACTGCCGCTCTGCACTGGAGGCTGCTCTGCACTGGAGGCTGCTCTGCACTGG
>CM053765.1:88241853-88276032 GCA_028658305.1 Pachyuromys duprasi
GCTCTGCACTGGATGCCGCTCTGCACTGGAGGCTGCTCTGCACTGGAGGCCCAAGGCCGCTGATGGGATTGATCAGGACCATGTGTTAGACCCAAGGCTGACCAGCCAAGGGGGCTGGATGGGAAGGTGAGGACTAACTATTTCTAGCCACTAAACATCCTTCCCTAGTGGTCCCAGCTCCCCCTATGGGGTTCCTCTCGTCTTCCTCTGAGCCACCTTAACTGAATTCTTCTGGAGAAGACAAGCTCAAATTTCTGAGCTCAGGCAGTGCCCTGTGCTGAGTGAGCTAGTGTCCCGCCCTCCAAACTCCGCTGTTCGAGTGTGCAGGCACCCTATGCATGCCTGTGTCTGTATGCATGCATGTAAGTACATGTGTGTATGTGTTCTGTGTGCACATGTGCTGTGTGGGCACATGAGTGAAGAAATCCATATGTATGCTCTGTGCAGGCACACATACGAAGTTACTCACGTGTGTGAGACCACATACATGTGTGTCCTTTGCATGTAGTTGTGCAGGGTCGAAGCTTTTGGCTTAAAAGCAATGTGTTTGAGAGTCAAATTGACAAGGGGTAAAGTTGTGATAGCGAACGTTAGCATTAGTGGTCAACTTGACAGACTCTAGAATCCCTGGGGAGGTGGGCCTCTGGGTGTGTCTGTGGGGGATTTCTTGCTTGCAGTAATTGAGGTGTGAAGACCCTCCCGAAGTGGGCAGCGCCATTCCCTGGCCGGGGGCCTGGACTCTGTGTGTGTGGAGAAAGGAGCTGAGCAGCAGCAACATCCCTCTCAGCTTCCTGCAGATGTGATGTGAGCAGCTGCATCCAAGCTCCTGCTGGCCTGACTTGTACCTTGATGGCCCAAGGTGCCATGGTGAACTAACTGTACCTTGAACTGTAAACTGAAATAAGCCCCCTTTCCCTTGGGTCATTTTTGTCATGGTGTTTTGTCACAGTAACTGGGAAACTGGGCACATCCCTTCTGCCCAGCTGTGGCGTGGTTCTCTGTGCACATGACTGCTGGGTACAGGGCTGTGGACATAGGCATAGGAGGCTTAGGACCCTGGATGCCCAGTTCAAGCCTTGTCTCTGCCATGGCAGCATTTCACACCTTCAGAGCTCAGATCACCTCAGTCTCCAGCTTCTGCTTCTATATGAAGGGATTCCCTTTACCCCTACAGTCCAATGGGAAGCCTGTGGAATGAGGTGAGACAGAGTGACTCAAAGTCTGAGCGGATGGGCCCCCCAGACCTCCCCTTCGTGTAAGCAGAGCCCAGGCTGAACTGTCCATTGGGGCTCCTCCTGGTTTCTCTCAGCCTTGTAGTTTGTCTGACAGGAGGGCCTCAGAAGTCTGCCTCCTGCCTTATTCCCACTGTGCCCATGGCCGAGGCTGGATCCAGGGCTTGGGATGCACATCCTGGGTAAGTGACAAACTGCAGTGTTCTGGTTCCTGCGCTGTAGAATGGGGGTGCTCCTCAGCTTGGAGCCCTGAGCTGCTGAGGGCCAGGGAGCTCTTTTGGCTATCACTATACCAAGGGAGAGTCCTCCCGGGACTCAGCCTGGCAGTCTCTGATTGGCCACTGCTGCGTGACAGTCACGCTTTGATTCTCTCTTCTCCTTCCTTTGCTCCCTGCCCTCTCTCTTTGAGCCCCTTCCCCACATCCATCCAGGCCCCTGGTGTGAGATCTGCTCACACCTGTCCCTGCTGTGGTCTCATCCTTTCTCACAGGGATCAAGACCAAGGCTGCTCCATTCATGCACAAGTGGGGAGGGAGGGAGGAGGGGAGGACTGACAGGAGACGGCCACTCACGCAGTCGGGAAGAGGCCCCGAGTGCCTGTTAGTGCCTCATTTTCTAGTTGGATCTTGTCTCACCCACACCTGCCCTCCTCTAAACTCGGCTCACGTGCTCTTTACAGCACTGTTGAAGACCAAATGTGGTCGTGTTTGCCTGAGATCTTTGGAAATAGCACAGACCTCTTTGGATTTCTGCTTTATTGAATGCTTCTCGTGTAAACAAAATGTTCCTGTTTAAACATTTAAACAAAAATCAAACTAAAACTCACACACTGAGGAAAGTTGAAACACATACAAATCCATAAAACGCAAAGTCTCTCACTGAGTCTTAAGGGCTGCTTGCAATGCTTGCGTTAACTTGGTTATAGAGGCAGAGACAGAATGAAGGGGAGTCTCCGGCCAGGGGGGTGGGCTCTTCCTGGCTTCGCATGCTCACAGCTGTGTGTTCCAGGCAAGCCATGCAGCCTTAGCAGCTTAGTTCTCCTGGTTCGTGGCTGGGCTCCTCCCCTCTCCCCACCAGGCTGCCCTGTCTCCCCTTTCTCCACTGCTGGGTAAGGTGACCCTAGACTGCCTCACTTGGGGGTCCCATGGCAGAAAGACGTTAGCTTGTCTAGGTCTGCAGAGCTAGCTCTGGTCACAGCTAGGGTTTCGAGGAGGCTGAGAGGCTCCTGCCAGGATTCCAGGGGCAGTTTTCACGGCAAATAAGCCATATATTTTGGGCTTCCCCGCTTGGTTTGCTGAAGGCACCTAATGCGATCCATTCTGTGCTTTTCAAATCATCTGTCCAGAGACTTTTAAAAACTGTAATAAAATACACATAGCATAAAAATTTCCATCATAATGTTTTTGATGTCAGTTCAGTGGCATTAATTATATTCGTATTGCTGTGTGATCATTACCCCATCTGTCTCCAGAACAGAGACAGATTTTTTTCTTTGTCCCCCCGCCTCCCCAACCCCCGCCATCTCTCTTCTTTTGAGACAAGGTCTCATATAGCCTAGTCTGGCCTCAAACTCAGTATGTTGCTGAGGGTGATCTCGAACCCCTGATTCTCTGTGTGTCTCTTTCTCCAGGGCAGTTCACCTCACTGACTCCTGTAGGACACATTACAAGATTGAGAGACTATGAGGCTCCCATCTATCTCCTTCTGTGGTCTTGGTACCCACCATCCCAATGAAATGTAACTCTGACCCAGATATGCCCTCTGAGCCTTGATCAGATTGTGCTGCATGCTAAGGAGCAGCTCTGACTACCAGCTGGTCTTTCTCGATGGGGAAACTGAGTCATGGGAGGTCACACTATTCCTCACAGAATTAGCTTGGAATCCAGGCATCCGGAGCCCTGGGTTACTGATCTGCTCTTGACAACTGCCTTGGCAGTGACTTCCTAACAGGTTCTGGGGTGGAGAAACACACTCTCAGTGCCCACATTGCCGGAAGTGGATGATGGCTCGTGTCACAGGGAGATGCAGGGCTGGCACTGGCCTCCGCTGAGCTGGCCTTGGTTCTGTCTCTCTTGCAGACCAGTGCTGCTGGCTTCTCAGCTCAGCTGCATGTGGCAATTTTTCCTGGCATGCCAGGCTCTGGGGTTCCTGGAACTCAGACCTTAGGGCCGCCAGGCACCCCCCACCCTGTGCTCCATGGACAGAAGTGGGAGGTGGGTTGGGGCCAAGAGCAGTTATATAGCCAGGGTACCGTTGGTTATATTGGGGGCTGGCAGCCAAGAGAACACACATGAGGGCAGAGAAGCAGGCGGGGCAGGGCAGGCAAGGGCAGAGGTTTGGAAGAGGGTGGGACACAGGTCTGGAGCTGCTGAGGATGGCAGAGGCCTCAAACACGTTTCGTCTGCTAACTGATTGAAGTAAAAACAGCTCCCCTTTGAAGAATACCGTTACGTCTATCGCCGAAGGGCTTGTCCTTCAGGGAGGCCTCTGGTATCTACAGTAAGGTAGTTTATCCTGGGTTTCACAGCCACACAGAGACAACATTCTGCCAGCCTCTCAGGGCCTCCTGGGCCTTAACTCTATGTTTTCCATAGACCAAGGGCCACATCTGTTCCAGCAATTGTAGGGTGTGGGATGTAAACACGGCCCAAAGCCAGAGAGGACTGGCTAGGGTTCCATTCTGTGCCACCTGCTGGCTTGTGGTTTGTGAGTGGCTCCATAGCTAGGAATGTGCATGGGAGTGTTAACATAGTTTTTCATCGCCAGGCTGTGGTGGCGCACACCTTTAATCCTAGCATTGCGAAGCAGAGGCAGGTGGGTCTCTGAGTTTGAGGCCAGTCTACACAGCAAGTTCCAGAACAGCCAGGGCTACACAGAGAAACCCTGTTTAGAAAAAAATAATAATATGATGATGATAACGATGTTGTTGATAAAAATAGTTTATTGCAAAAAGACCTGAGTCAAAATATCTGTAGAACATGTTACAGGTTGGATTGGGGTGGGAGACCACCTCACCTTTAATCTTGGGATGTCAGGACCCTGACAGTCCCCCACAGGCTCTCGGGACTTTATCTGGCTCCTGTGAAATTCTGAACCCATGGGACACCCAAGACCGGGTAAACCAGGTGGGACCAGGGGGATCAGGTGGATGGGTGGCGGCAGCTAGGACAGATGCAGCTTCATTGGGAGATGGATGTCAGGATTGTGGTGTCTTCCATGTGTGAGCCAGGGAGGGGATGCTGGTATCATGCAGGGATCTCTTGAGCCGGTAGCCCACCCGTGCTGAGGTGGGTGAAGAGAGGGGAGTTAGTGCAGAGGAGGGAACATGGCTGCTCCAGCAGGGTGACAGGCAAAGCAACGGCAGGCGGCAGGCGGCAGGCGGCAGGCGGCAGGCAGCAGGCGGCAGGCGGCAGGCAGCAGGCAGAGCGGGGACGACACAGTCTGGCATTGGATCTATAGGGCTTCGAGAAGTCCACCCCTTCTAGGAACAAGACAGGCCATAATGTCTTATGGATCTTTAATTTTAGTCTTTTTATTGGTACGTATTTTCACTCAGTGTGCTCCACCCACTACACACGTGCAGCTCAGGGACACAGTCATTGCTCACATCATCACTTTGTGAAGAAACTGGTTCTCTGCCTCCAGTTTTGAGTCCCCAACCCACAGCAACTACAAATCTGTCTCTGAGTTTGCCTGCTCTGGGCTCATCATGGACTGTGGTCTTCTCCTGGGTATGTCACACAGAGTGTGGTCCTCTGCCGGCATGTTGTATAGAATGTGGTCCTCTGGTGCACATGTAATGCAGTGTGAGCCTCTCTCGGGTACGCTGCATAGAATGTGGTCTTCTGGGCATGTCACACAGAGCGTGGTCTTCTCCTGGGCATGTCACGGAGTGTGGTCCCTTCCTGGAGTGAGTTCTTTTGTGACTGCCTCCCCTAAGTATCATGTTTTTATGGCCAGGCCACACTGTGTTAGAGCATCAGTGAGTTTTGTGGCTGGCTCATGTCTATCATCCTCATACTTTTGAGGCTGTGGCAAGGAGGAACACAAGACTGAGGGTATGGTGGGTGGGGGAGGATCACGAAGGAAAGGCTAAGAAAGGCAGACCTGGCAGGCTAGGTGGGTTGGGAAGCTGTGCCTTTGATCCCATTTTAGTGTCACAGCCATTTTAGAGGAACTGTGCACCAGCTTCCCCTAATGCTCGTGTTGAGCCAGGTTTTTCAGAACAGTCACTTAAGGCTTGGCTAGGAAATAGCTGTGCATGGCACAAAGGTTGAAATGAGCAGAGGAGAACCCCGAGAGGCCAGTCTCCTTCTTAGCCTGTCCCTGGCCACCAAGGCCTCTTCCCTGCAGATACCTGCAGCTAGCTTGGGACCCCATTTAAACGTACTGCCACCAGCCCAGCACCTCTCAGCCGACAAGAGGGTCTCCATATGTTCTGTGTCTCAACAGTCAGAATGGAGCTCCACAGCACCTAGGGCCTTTCAGCGTAGAGAGTCTTTGACCTGCTGAGGTCGTGTCCTGGTAAACGTGTCTGTGTGGCCAGTTGTGCATGGACTACATACGAAGAGGAGTTAATTTTGGCTCGTGTTTCCAGAGGCTCAAGTTGATGTGGCCCCACTGGTTTGAGTATGTTGTATGTCAGCACAGTGTGTGTAGAGTGAATATACATATGCCAAGCCAAGAGATAAAGAGAATGAGAGGCGAGGTATCCCAGATTCTCTGATGACCTGAGGACCTCGCACTGGGTCCCTCCTCCTAAAGATCCTCAGGACTTCCCAATGTCTCCATCCTGGGGACCAACCCTTTGCATATAGACCTTTGAGAGACAGCCACCCACGGCTGAGCACCATCAGGTCAAAAATGTAAGCTGGGAGGACCTTTACCATACCCTATGTATGGGATGTCCTGACTTGAAAGCTCGGCTGCAGAGCATTGATCATTTCCCCTCAGGATCTCATGGTCTCTGGAACCTACAGTGTCTCAGGCATGGCATCATAATTTACCATCCTGGTTCCAAGTTCCAAGCACAATCCCTACCCAGCATGCATTGTTTTTACATCATTATGGAGACAGAGAATTTGAGCCACTGCAGACTTGGGACTGTGATGGTTGACGTGTCAACTTGCCCTCACCTAGAGTGATGTGGGAGGGGGCCCAGATGAGAGAGGGCCTGCATCAGGCTAGCCTGGGACACATCTGTGGGATTGTCTTGATTGCCTTCTACTGAGGTGGGAAGACCCATCCTGAATGTGAGTGGCACAGTTTCATGGAACGGCCCCTAAACTGAAAAGTGAAGAAAGCAAGCTGAGAGCAAGCAAGCAAGGGCCCATGCCTCCCCCAACTGCTGCCAGCTTCTCTAGGCTGTTGTATTCCCCTGCTAGGGAAAGAGTGGCGCTCAGGTCTTTGAAGCGTCTCACCACCCCTTTCCTCAAGGCCACCTGCTTGCCTGCTGCTGCCTTCCCAGTAGTTGGCTCTGCCCACACAGGGCCTCCTCCATCAGGGATGCCTTTAATTAAGTAATGTCTCATCTCAGCAACTTTTCTTATTGGTCGGAGTTAGTTCCGCAGAGCTAGCTATTATTCAGTCTAAGAAGCAAACCACTCCTCTTGATGGGGAAATAAGTCACAGAAGTAGACATTCATTTTGGGATGCACAGAGGCACCCCACACATAGTAGGCACCTTTCTACCTTCTAATTGTTGGCTGGTTGCAAGGCAGAGCAAGGTTTGAATACGTTTTATTTGTATATTTTAATTTATGTGTATGCATGTGTGCCTGCATGAAAGTATGTGCACTTCAAAGGGGCCTACAGAGGACAGAAGAGGGCTTCCAATCCCCTGAAACTGGAGTTTCAGATGCTTGTGAGCTGCATGTGTGTTCTGGGAACTGAACCTGGTTCCTTTGCAAGAGCAGTAACTTAACTGCCGAGCCATCATCTTCCCAGCTCCCACAGTCCCCAGGAATTTGAAGTCAGTTAGTGTCTTAGTTAAGGTTCTTGTTGCTGTGATGACAACTAGAGGAGGAAAGGTTTATTTTAGCATACACTTCCACGTGACAGTCCATCAATGAGGAAAGTCAAGGCAGGAACTTAAACATAGCAGGAACCTGGAGGCAGGAGCTGATGCAGAGGCAATGAACGGGTGCATTTTACTGGTTTGCTCCTTGTGGTTTGTGTAGTCTGCTTTTTTATAGAACCTAGGACCACCAGCAAAAAGATAGCACCATGCACAATGGTCTGGGCCCTTCACCATCAATCGCTAATGAAGAAAATGCCCTACAGGCTTGCCTACATCCTAGATCTTAGAAGGCATTTTCTATCCTCTCAGATGACTTTTGCTTGTGTCAAGTTGACATAAAACTATCCAGCACAATTAGCTTGAGCAGTTTTGCATGAAGGCTACTAAATGGGCATGTGCAAAAGAACCTTGGGCGGTGCTGGCACACAGTAGGAGCTTTAGTGATGTTGACCAGCAGAAAGCTGAAGTTGTCATTTGAAACATCCATCTCCTGATATAAGTGCCTTCTAGCTCAAGCCGCTAAGGAGGCCTGTGTAGAAGTGTGTGTGTGCAGTTCCAGCACACAATGGGAGCTTTATATTGCTGTATGGTTAAAAGAGGAAGCTGGAATTTGAAGATTATTATCTCTAAGGAGTATTGGGTACGGGCTACCAAGCCAGAAGTGCTCGGGTGGGGCTTGCACACATTTGGTACCCAGGGGCACTTCTTGGCCTGTAGCATCACCCTCTGCCTTGGTCCCTCTCCCCAGTGCTTCCCCATGCTCTGCCTTTCTTCAAGAGTGTCATCTCCACACCCCCCTCCCCCCAGTGAGCAGAGGATGGGGCAAGGCTGCCAAAACTGCAGACTTTAAACCAGAGATGTTTTTTTTTTTACAAGAAAAGGAATTCTAAAAACTTGAGAGTTTTTTTTTTTTCCAAGAGAGTCAGCCAGCTGCAGCCTTCCTTGGCTTCTCTGTGTCCCTTTCCGCTGAGACATGGTAGAGAAATGAAGTTGTTCCCTGTGAACTGTGGCATCTGCAGCACTTTCTATTATTAATTTATTTTTAAAGTTTTTTCACTTCACATCCTGATTATAGCCTGCTCCTTTGTCTCCTCCTGGCCCCCCTCTTCCCTTTCCCCCTCCTCTAGTCCTCAGCAAGGGGGAGCCCTCCCCTCCTTCCAACTGACCCCAGCCTATCAAGTCTCATCAGAACTGCCTGAATCCTCTTCCTTTGTAGCCTGGCAAGGCTGCCCTGCCAGGGGGAAGTGATTCAAGAGCAGGCAACAGAGTCCGTGTCAGAGACAGCCCCTGTTCCCCTTACTAGGGAACCCACATGGAGACGGAGCTGTCTATTGGCTACATCTGAGTAGGGGGCCTAGTACCTCTCCATGCATGGTCCTTGGTTGGTGCATCAGTCTCTGCAGGACCTCCTGGGCTCAGATTTGTTGGCTCTGTTGGTCTTCAATAGAACAAAACAACAGCCTACGGACTGGGAAAAGATCTTCACCAACCCTACATCTCACAGAGGGTTAATATCTAAAATATATAAAGAATTTAAGAAATTAAACACCAACAAACCAAATAATCCAATTGAAAAGTAGGGTACAGGGCTGGAGAGATGGCTCAGTGGTTAAGAGCACTGTCTGCTCTCCCAAGGGACCCGGGTTCAACTCCCAGCACCCACATGGCAGCTTACAACTGTCTGTAACTCCAGTTCTACGTGGTCTCATATCAATGCACATAAAATAAAAATAAATTGTTTTAAAAAAGACTATGAAGTCATAAAAAAAAAGAAAAATAGGGCACAGAGCTAAACTGAGAATCTCAACAGAGGAATGCTGAATGGCTGAGAAACACTTAAAGAAATGCTCATCGTCCTTAGCCATCAGGAAAATGCAAATCAAAATGACACTGAGATTCCATCTTACATCTATCAGAAAGGCTAAGATCAAAAACTCCTCCATGCCTTGCCCAGAATTCTTTTTACCAGAATTTATTGACTTCTGTGGACAGGCCTTGTGTATGAAGTTCTAAAATACTATGTCTGAGGGACTCAAGATAGATGTTCTTTGCTGCTCTGACCAGCTGTGAAATACAGCTCCTGTCCTTCCTCCAGGGCTCAACTCAAGAGCCACCCAGCCACTGTAGCTCTTCTCCCAGCCTCCTTGGTGAGGGGCAGCATGTGGCTTGGAAAACTAGATGGCCAGGGTTCTGGTCCAAGTCTAGATTCTGCCAGCTGCAGAGGGTGGAGCAGGGCCACTATCCGTGAGTTTCACTTTCCCAGCTGTACAGTGCTCAGGGAAGTGCTCATTCACCAATGCCTCACCTTCTCTGCCTCCCAGTGAGCTTGGGATCCTTCTCTGTAGGTACCTGCAAAAGCAGAACCATGTGGGCTTGGCTCAGCCTACTAGACTGGCATGGAGAATGCACCCTGGCCCCCTTGTAGAGTCCCGCATTACCTCCTTGGCTCTGCAGCACTCAAGGACTGGGCATCATAGGTAGTGGCAGTGGGTTTTCTCTGGATTCAGTGCCAGGCTGTAGGGGCCCAGGAAAGACTCTGATTGGGCTGTAAAGCCAGGACTGCTTGAGGGTATGGTCTTACCTTAGTTTTCACATGACAAAGAGCAGGCTGCGGAGTTGAGCAAAATGAATAGGGACCCCTAAATTGGAGGTGATCCACAAGCAGATATTTTGGAAGAAGGCTCATGCACCAACACTGGAAGGTTCTGAGACCTCCCAAATACAGGGCCTGGGGCACACCTGCCTTCCCACCTCAGCACAAAGCCCACAACCATCTTTATGCACTGGTTTTTGCAGACAGTCCCTTGGGGCCAATGCGGCTGGCATTGATTGACAGCCCTAGGAGACACGATGCAGTCAATCTGAACCGACACAGGACCTAATTTAAAATTCAAATTCTGTGAAGCAAAATTAATATGAATCTCATGTTTTCTTTCCTCAGGCCCAGCCGCGCCTCTGCCAGACAGCATGGCAGCTGCGCCCAGTCCTGTTGCCCCCAGCACAGCCCCTGTCCACTCACACTTTCTGCCAAGTGAGGAGAAAAGGTCTCCCCTCCGTGTTCTTGTTCTGTAAGAAGTCAGAGCTCCAACTCAGAACCCCAGCACAGTCAACCTCAACCCAGAACCTCAACACAGACACTCTCACCTCAGAACCACCACAGACAACCTCAACCCAGAACCTCAACACACTCTCACCTCAGAACCAACACAGACAACCTCAACACACTCTCACCTCAGAACCAACACAGACAACCTCATCCCAAACCCCAACACACTCAACCCTGACCTAGAACCCCAACACAGACAACCTTGACCTAGAACCTCAACATAGACAACCTCGACCCAGGACCTTAACACAGAAACTTTGATCCAGAACTCTAACACAAACAACCTCAACCTAGAACTCCAGCACAAGCAGTTCCGCCCTAGAACCCCAGGGGCACAGACAACTTCAACCCAGAACCAACACAGACAACTCACTCAGAGAAGGTGGGGAAAAGGCACATAGAGGCACTTAGAGGTTTGAGTAGCAAGAAGCCTGGGATTTAGAGCAGCCAGTGGGCAGGGCGGAGGCTGGGAGGTCCTGATCAGGCCTGAGAGCAGAGGTGAGGAGCACTTCCCTCCTGTCACAGACTCGCAGTCCTCATTGGTGCATGCCCTGCTATCCCACACCATTCCTTACTCCCAGGGGACAAGGTCACGACCAGGTTCCTACTTCTAGTCTAGTTTACCGTCTCCTCTCCACTTAGTCCCTTTCAGAACACCCCAGCTGCACCCATCCTCAGTGACCCTCAGCAGCTCTCTATTGCCAGAGGCAAGACAGCATCATAACTGTGAGCACGGACTGTGGGCTTTCCTCTTGACTCAGCCATTTTATCAGCAAAGTCACTCCTGGGGAAGGGCATGTCCCCACCTGGCACTTGTCTGTCCCTCACCAGTGCAGGCTCCATGAGGACTAGGCTGGACTGAGTGGGTCGTCACTGTCATACTCTGCCTTAATAAAAGCCTGCCTCATGCTGGGATAGGGAACCTTGGGGAGGCTCTTTGGTTCTCTACAGAGAATTTTTGTTTTTGTTCCTGATAGCCTATCTTGAATGGTCCCATGGAGATAGATACTCAAATCCTAGCTTCCCTGGGTCCTCCTGGTATAACAGCCCCAGAAGCAGGGGTTCAGCCTGGGAATCCCACGTGTCACTTGCTGCTCATCCATCTCACTTTCTAGACTTACCAGCTAGGGCCATGTTTGATGCTGTGCTGGGCATGCCCACCATGACAAGAGGATAGGTGTCTGTTGTCCTTGGCCATCCTGGTGCAGACGAGAACTGGTTGGAAGAATATCTATGTGCCTTGAGGGTTTAAGGGCAGAGCTTGTCCCAGTGAAGTTCTGTGCCTGGCACACAGCAACGCTCATTGGTGAGTAGGTGACAGGTCAGGGATGCCCGTCAGAATCCCTCCATTACTGTCACTTACTGTAGAGGATGGAATGGGGCTACATAGCATCTGGGTGTGGGCCAAAGTATCAGGATTGCCGAGACTTCTAGAAGAGGGTAAAATGCAACTAGCTTGTGGACTTCTTGCCTTAGTCCTTGATAGAGGGAACGCCTCTTACACTTCCACCAAGTGCTCAGGTGGGTCAATGCCAGCATCTCTGTATTTGTACCCACTTTGGATGTGAACTGTCCTTGCATTTCCAAGGATTCTTGGCCATTAGGTGCTTGTGCAATCCTGGATTCTGTTTGCTGGAGCTTTGTTTAGGACTTTTCCGTCTTTGTCCACGTGTAAGCTGGGCTGTGCTTTTCCATTCTCAGGTTTTGGTGTTAATATTGGCTACGATGTAGTTGCAATTTGTCCCCAGTGATTTATTTTACTTCTTGGGAACTCATTCCTCAGTAAGGTGATATCAAGAGGTAGGACCTTTAAGAAGATTAGTGGGAGGCTGTGAGTTTACTGGGATGTACCAGTTGGAAGAGATTAATGTAGTTCTGGTGGGCCCTTGAGAGAAGGCTGGCTCCTCTCTGCTCTCTGGCTTCCTGTCCCAATATGAATACTTCCTTTTCTGCACAAGCTTCTGCTATGTGTCATACGCTGGTTGTCACCAGAGGCCAAATCAATAGCCATGTAACCTTGGGCTTTTCTAAATAAACCTTCTTTGTTTATAGGTAATTTAGCCAGAGATATTGGATGAATCCAAAGTCATTCCAGTATCCTGAGGTAGGAAATATTTGCAACAGGCAGCATTTATATTAACCTGAGATTCCACATGTTTAAAAAAAATATGCTTCTCCTGGCCCCACCCCTCCATGAGCCAGCAAGGGGGAGCTGGCCCTGAGGGCATGAAGAGAGCTTAGCCTACCCTTCGACTACACAGGGGAGAGCGTGCCACTCACTGTGCAGCACGGGAAAACTGGCTCAGTGGTCTGAGCAGAGGAGCGGCAGCCCTGAGGGCATGAGCAGGGGAGGGCTGGCAGAAGGACCGACTGGGCTATCACCCAGACCCGGATCCAGGGCTTTGAGCTGGCTCACCCCAGCATCTACCCCAACTATGAACTGCTAGATTGTGTAAAGGCTCTGGCCCTGCAGATCCAAAGCTGCAGAATCTCCTCGGTGCAGGGCAACAACAGGAGTCCCAGTGAGGATCCAATGTTGATGGTGTAGCAGAAGCCAGAGGCCTGGAACCAGACCAATGACTCTTTGTATCGAACATTTGCAAATAAAGATGTATGGACGAAAGGTATACTGTGTGACACACCATGACACACTGCAACTTCCTCGATGAAATGTTTCTTTCTTCTTATTGTTTTTGTTGTTACTGTTATTATTTTTGTTTTGTTTCTTTTGAAGGGAAGGTTGCAAGGATAGAGAGTGGATATGGAGGGACAGGGAGCTGAGTGGGATTGGGGCATGTGATGTGAAATTCACAAAAAAATCAATAAAAAGTAAAAAAAAAACCTTTTCTCTGATCCATGTTGAACTTCGTTTTCTGCAAGAGAAACGGGGAGGAGGAGTTGGGGGAAGTGCCAACAGCTGGCTGAGTAGTAACAGAGCTCCTGGAAAGGCCATTTAGAGGCCTCAGAGGTGGTGGAGGGGCCTCTCATTTTATTTCCCCAGTTATTTTAGTTTGAATTAAATGCAATTCTGGGGAAAGGAGCGTGGTAGAACTCTGTTTTATATGATGCGTTTTTGAAAGCTCGAAATCATTTTTTGCTCTCTTTAAGGAGTCCGAAGCAGGGAAAGCAAAGGTCAGAGGGGAACTGACGATGCCATGGTGGCTGGGGAGGGCAGAGCCTGGACTGTTCAAGGGAGCGCTGGAGCCATGGGACCGGCTCAGTGGGTAAGCTGTTTGCCACTCATTAGGCCAGGGTCTCCACGTCCAGCAGCCACAGAAGGTGGACCTGGTAGCCCACTGCTCTATTCCCAGGCCTGAGAGGGTGAGACATGAGGATCCCTGAAGGTTGCTGGTCAGTCAGGCTAGCTTAATCAGTGAGTTCCAGGTTCAGTGAGACCTTGTTTCAAAACAAAACAAAACAAAAAAACCCCATAGGGTAAGGGCTGGAGAGATGGCTCAGAGGTTAAGATCACTGGCTGCTCTTCCAGAGGACCTGGGTTCAGTTCCCACATGTTGACTCACAACTGCCTGTAATTCCAGTTCCAGGAGGATTTGATGCCCTCTTCTAGCTTCCACGGCCACCGTAGGCACATGGCACCAAAGCAAAACAGCCATACACACGAAATAAAAGTAGGGAAAAAATGAGGCAGAGAGTGATGGAGAAGAGACTTGTCATCAACCTCTGATGTCTATATGCACATGTGCACTCAGACCCACACACTCACATGTACACATAGGTAACACATACCTAGGGAAGACACCACGAATTTGTTCTGATGGTTGAGTCTGATGCACGTGTCGGATGCACAGCTCTGTCAGGGTGAGCCTTCTGGGAATCAGGGTCAAGGGAAAATTACAGAAATCAGAGTCAAGACTGGGAGGAACTCTGAAATACCACCCTTGGGTACCAAGAGCCACCGAGGCCACCAGCTGCATTTAGGCAGCTGTTGAAAGGAAAAGTATCAGCTCAGGACCTCCAAGACCATGATCTCAGACCAAGTCCGCAGTGTAAGGAGAGGAGACTCCTTTGTCCCAGGGGCACAGAGGGCAGGGAATCAGAGACAAACACAGGAGAGAGAGGGAGAAGGGGAAGGGAACAAGGGAGTAGGGCAGGAGTATTTGTCCGAGAGGGACAAAGGCCTGCCTCTGGAGAGAGAGGAGATAGATGGGCGCAGAGGCAAATGGCAACTTGTACAGGTAAAAGGAGGAAGCCTGTGTTCTGATGAGGTGTTTAATTTTAATTGGGCATGTTATCAGGTGAGCCAAAGGGGGACATCAATACTTCTCTCAGGAAGAAAAGTGGCCAAATAAAGCAACAGATCTTGGTAGCCAGCATTAGGAATATAATTTAATGGTTTCTCGCAAGGCAGAGGCAGTGGGGGAGAGAAATAGGGCCTGCCAGAGTCATGCTCACCACGTTTGAGCTGGCCAGAGTTTGGTCAGTTGTATTCCAGAGCTTCCGGAAGGGAGCTGCTGTGTCTCTAGAACTTTCCTGCTTGGCTCGAACATTTGCTCTTGGGAGCTGGGGAAGAAAGAGTTGGCAGGCTGTTTACCGGGCTGGAGGGAGTATATTCTCATAGCTACGAGCTGGAAGAGCCTTTGTCTTAATAAAAATGGTGGTGATGAAAACTCTTGATTTAGGGAGATAATTATGGTAAAAACACAAAAGGGAGGAGTGTACACATTGTATGAAACAGGTGCAAAAAAAAATCAAATAAGAAGCCTCCGGAAAAAGTTCACAGAGCTGTTATGAGGTCTCAGCTGTGGTAGGGATGGCCAGAGTGTCTCCATAGCTAATATTTGTGTCTCATTCAAGAGAGGCTAGGGTCAATGGCAAGATGTTACTTCCTCCCCAGTCCCCTTGGTGGGAGTCCCAGGTAATAAATCTGGAAGCAGGGAATGACATTCTCAGGGGGAGGGGGGAGTCTTTCACTGTGAAAGGCCAACAGAGGGTCAGGGTGAGCGTCTGACACCTCTATCTGGTGGCTGTGACACCAGGCCACTTACTTCAACTCCCTGCCTTTGTTTACCTATCTGTAAAATGGGCTTTGAGTGTCTGAGAGGAACTCTGTTGCAAGGTGCTGGCAGGCAGTGTGTACCTGCTATGGTGCTTTAGGGTTTGTTCTTCAGAGAGTCAGAGACGGACAGAGAGAGACAGAGAGTGGCAGACAGAGACAGACAGACAGACAGTGAGCACTCTTTTGACCATTCTCAGTAGGGGGTGGGGCAGGCCTTGACAGCCAGCCCTGCCGTCACTCAGGGAGAGGGTTTCCTTCAAGGTCCAACTCCAGACAGCTCTTCCCCACATCCTGAGGCCCCATTTGTGTAGAAGCACTCTTCCACCTTCATGGAGCTCAGTCAACAGTCTGAAGAGAGGAAGAGACTGCCAGCCCCAGGAGGGGGAGCTCTGCTAGCTGGGGCTTGAGGATCTGAGTCACGGTGCAGCTCCTTCCTGGGCTCCAACTATCCTGCATTTCAGGCTTCAGCCTTCAGGAGGGTGGGCTCCTTACAGGGAGTCTGCAGTTCATCTCCCTGTCTCTGTGTGCTATCCTCCAGGGTAACGTGGAGAAGCCCAGGACCAAGGGATGCCAGGACAGCGTGGGTGCTGGAGTTCTTTGTGACAGGGGGTATGGCGTTTGTACAGAGCTGTGCACCCCTTCCACAGGTGTGACGTCACCTCCAGATGACACAAACCCAGAATCAAGTAAGCACGGCACAAATGTTTGCCACGCTGCTTTGTATTGGGGATCACAACCAGGAAGCTGTCTAGATGGACGTATTTGCAATAGATGAAGTTTTGTTTTCTACGTGTATTTATTTAGTGCGTGGATGTGTGTTTGTGGTATGTGTGTGTGTGGTATGTGTGTATGTATGTGCATGTGCACAGACCCACATATGAGTCAGTACATGCATGTGGTGGTCAGATGACAATGTGTGGGACACAGTTCTTCAGTTCTGAACTTCTGCATCATAGGTTCTGAGAATTAAACTCGGGTTATCAGGCTTGACAGCCAGCATCTTTACAGGGTGAGCCTTCTCTGGCCCTGTTTTTTTTTTCTTATATTTTTAGATTTTTGCTTGAATCTATGGATTTAGACTCATACTACATATTACACACATACCACACACGTATACACATACACCACACACATACACACTATACACACACATACACACTACACAATGTACACACTGCACTTGCACATATACATACATACTACACACAATACACACGTATACTATGTACACTTCACATATACTCTGCATATTACACACTAAACACACACACATACAACACATACCACACACATATACACTATATATCACAATACAGTATACACCACACACACATATACACACACAACACACATACATATATATACACTCAAATGCACATGCACAACACACACACACCACATGCTCATGGAGATTGTTACAAAGAGACTACCGGTGGGTGGCTGTTGTCTCCTGTGACAATGAGCTCAAGGCTCTTCACCACTTTGTCTTCTACCAGATTTAGTGTGTCTGGTTTTATATTGAGGTCTTTGATCCACTTTAGTTTTGTGCAGGGTGATAAGTATGGCTCTATCTGCATTTTTCTACATCTAGATATCCAGTTAGACCAGCACCATTTGTTGAAGATGACAATTAAGAATAGTGCTACCTCAAGATCCAGCTGTACCACTCCTAGGCATATATCCAAAAGATGCTCAAGTACACAACAAGAACATTTGCAACTATGTTCATAGCAGCTTTATTCGTAATAGCCAGAAACTGGAAACAACCCAGATGTCCCTCAATTGAGGAATGGATACAGAAATTGTGATACATTTACACAATGGAATACTACTCAGTAATTAAAAACAAAGAAATCATGAAAATTTCAGACAAATGGTGGGAACTAGCAAAGATCATCCTAAGTGAGCTATCCCAGAAGCAGAAAGACACACATGGTATATACTCAGTTATAAGTGGATATTAGACATAATATAAGATAATCATACTAAAATCTGTACACCTAAAGAAGCTAAGCAAGAAGGAGAACCCTGGGTAAGATGCTCAGTCTTCATTCAGAAAGGCAAATCGAATAGACATTGGAAGAAGGTAAAGACAAGGAACAAGACAGGAGCCTGCCACAGAGGGCCTCTAAAAGACTCTATCCAGCAGGGCATTAAAGCAGATGCTGAGACTCATAGTCAAACTTTGGGCAGAGTGCAGGGAATCTTATGAAAGAAGGGGGAGATAGAAAGACCTGGAAGAGTCTGGAGCTCCACAAGGAGAGCAACAGAACCAAAGAACCTGTGCATAGGGTTATTTTCTGAAACTGATACTCCAGCCAAGGACTATTCATGGAGATAACCTAGAACCCCTGCACAGAGGTAGCCCATGGCAGCTCAGTCTCCAAGTGAGTTCCATAGTAAGGGAAGCAGGGGCTGTCTCTGACATGAACTCAGTGGCTGGCTCTTTGATCACCTCCCCCTGATGGGGGTGAGGGAGCAGCCTGACCAGGCCACAGAGGAAGACTATGAAAAGACAGTCCTGAGGAGACCTGATAGGCTAGGGTCAGAGGGAAGGGGAGAAGGCCTTCCACTATCAGTGGACTGGGGAAGGGGCATGGGAGGAGATGAGGAAGGGAGGGAGGGTGGGATTGGGAGGGAATGAGGGTGCGGATACAGCTGGGATACAAAGTGAATAAATTGTAATAAATAAAAAATTATATTTAAAAAAAAAGAAGAGACTTCATCAGCACACACTCCTTTGAAGAAGCCTGTTAAAACTCTTGAGAGGAACCACCACACTGAGTCCTGAATTTCTTGGTAAGCTCCCTCTGGATTCAAGGATCTGGCTTTCCTTGTTCCCTATCACATGAGTGTCTGTATTTGTTAGTGGCCCAGAGGTATGCTGCTCCTGCGGAAAACCGCATCCTGAAGCTGGAAAGCTGAACCTTACATTTCAGCCACGTGTCCATTTATACGGTTCTTCTGACTCCGCCCTGTGTTTAGACCCATCCCGGAGTTTCTCCGATTTGTCCCTCCTGTGTTCCTCTACTAAGTTCCCCCCTCGAGCTCCTGCGTGGTCCCTCTAGCTGACAGTGGTCTCCTCTGGCTTTCCTGCCCTGAGTCATGCCCCCTCTCAATCCACCCCCACTTCTGCCTGGTTCCTCTGGCTGCTCAGATCTACTTTTCCTAATCTCTGCTCATAAATCACAGCCCAGCCATTAATCATGTTGTCTCTCAGAGCAATCTCCCTGCTTCCTCCTGTGGATAACAATGCAGATCCCCTTCCTGCCCCCAAATGGAGATAGATTTTCTGCCTGTGGGTGTGGGTAGAGTGGCTGTGTCCTGTGCTCACCCACGGTGGGGCAGGAAGTCTCTCCAGCAGCCTTCCTTGCACAGCTCTGAGGCACTCACGGACCTGTGCAGAACAGCTAGACCCAGGATACGGGCAGGAGAGGCAGTCCTTACTTACTTGCATACCACTGCGTACCACTGTGTGCCAGCCCATGTCAGGAATCCACTCTCCGGACCTGGGCTCATCATCTTCCTTTCTGGCCCTATCCACTCACGTACCCTTCACATTTTCAGTGGGAGCAATCCCATCTCGGGCCAATCTGACCTAATTGGTGTGAAAGCACAGTGCTGAGAATGGAAGGCCCAAATACTCAGCCTGGCTCTGGGGACTGCCTGGCCTCCTTTGCCACCCTTGCCCCAGTCAGGTCTAGCCCAATGACCCTGATGTGCTGACCTACCCCTCACTTCAGAGCCTTGTGGGCTATGCTCTTTTTCAGGTCTCAGTTCAGCCTAAAATAAATGTCAGCAATGGTGATGACAGTCTGTTCCTGCTTTGCTTCTTCCTGTCAGTCTGGCACTGAGTTATGTTCACACTTGTCACTCATCACCATCTCGCTGACCCTCTCTGTAACCTCTGAGGATCTCTGGCTTTTGGCTTCCCTTTTTAAGATGGAAACACAGAGGTACAGAGGGTCTGCGAGTTGACTGAGGTTAGCAGCCGTGGGATCTCAGGCTTGCTTGTCTGTCGAATGTTGTGTCTCATTATGAAGCCAAGGCTGAATTTGAACTCATGATTCTGCCAAGTGTGTGCCACCATTCTTGGCTTAGAACTGGGGTTTAAACTAGGCCTGCCAAAGCACAGGGTCTGCGTTCTTGCCTAGTATACGTGGGAGCCCAGCTGTCTTCTTTTCCCTTTCCCTCTGTCATGCCTATAGTTCACACCTACCACATTCTCTCCACACCTAACCTCATAGCCCAGCAATGTTCGCAGGTGCTTGCGGTGTGTGTGAGGATCATGGATCCTGAAGGCACAACTGTGAACCATGTGTGAAAAAGGGGCTGGTCTGTGGAAACAGAGAAGTGGAGGGGGCAGCTACCCCCAGATGTACTGGAGTCATGCATACACTGAGAACATGGGCTCAGCAGGGCCACAGAGAACCCATTTACCTGAGTTAGCCTGCAAGACATCAGCCATGGGCTCCTGTCATACCCCGTTTGTTACATGTTAACCTGGAGTGAGCAGGGTGGGAGGAGAGAGAACTCAGTGCACTCAGCAAACCTTGAACTGGACCCTGGGGTCTTGAGGTTTTGTGTGCATATGAGTGTGTGTGTGTGTGCATGCAGTCCACATTATATGTCACTCTATGTCTCCCATATAGAATGAGAATGACCTTTTTTTTCTTTTTCTTTTTTTTTTTTTTTTTTTTTTACCGTTTCTTCCCTCTTGCTGTATGAGAGGACTTTGTTCTTCTCTGTTTACTCATTCTTCAGTGTCTTCCGGTCAGCCTCCCTCGGGCCCTCTGCTTATACTGTTGTTGACAACATTCTGTGTTTCTCGGTCTTCAGCTGAGCCCAGCACCATCTCCCTGTATATGCTGATGCTGCCTCATGCCTGCGAGTCTTCAGTGTGTTTCTAGATGTGGGTTTGCTAGGCTGACAAGGGTCACATCTTTAAGGCTTCCACAGAGATTGCTAACGTACTTCCCGGAGGCCATGCCAGTTGGAGAGAAGCTGTAAAATTCTCATGTCTCTGCTTGGACAGTACTGAGTGGTAGCAGTCTTTAAACTCCCGGCTGGTGAGTGTGGGCCCTCCCTTGACTGTGACACAAGCCGCTGTCAGGCTTGGATCTGCTTCTGTAGAGTGGCTCTCCTTGGCTCTCTGTTCGCAGCAGGCTAAAGGAGCAGAGAGCCCTAAAGGTTGGGTCTCTGAGGTTACAGTTTAGACGAATCCCTCTAGTCTCCAAGAATCTGGGGAAGGAATGGCTAAGATGATACAGGATCCTGCAACTTATGAGGTCCCGGAAGCCCAAGGGAGGCTTTGTTGATGTGGTTTGGAGGAGCTGGCACTGTCCTTGGGGCTCTTGCTCGGCTCCTGGTCTCATGTCCTGTCCCCTACTCCTCTGTGGAGGCTAACCCACTGTCTGGAGGACTCCCTTTGCTCCTTGCATTCTGATACCAAGGTTGGGCTCTGGGTAGTCTGAGCCATTCTCCTTCCCACTCTATTAGTGACAAGGAAGACAATAGAATTGGTTCACTTGGGCTTCCCCGAGATCCTGACATTTGGGACTATCTCTCTACCCAGTGACCGTGTACTGACAGCTGCCATTCAGGGCCATCTCTGCGCCCAAGACTGAGTGCCAATGGTTGTCATTTGGGGCCATCCTTCCATACACTGACTGCACACTGGAGGACTTCTCACCTCAGGTCTCAACTGGTCCAGAATCAGGGTGGGGATGAGGGGTTCTGCTTAATGGTCCCTCAGCACCCAACAGCTCCCAGAATAGGCTCTGAGTTTGGACCTGATCACAAAGGTCATAGAAAGGGGAATATCAAAAAAGGTCCACAACACAGTACATGCTGAGACAGATGAATCTCTGTGAGTTCAAGGCCAGCCTGGTCTACACAGTGATTTAGGGGCCAGCATAGTCTACATGGGAATTTGGGATTAGCCAGAGTTACACAGTAAGACCTTGTCTCAAAACAAACAAACAAACAAACAAACAAACAAAACACCTGCCCACCAAAGCCTGCATTTTTATGGTAAAACATTAAAAAAAAACCCAACCCTACAGATAAGTTGAAATACTAGAGCAGTGTGCTAATGAGATGGCTCAGCAGGTAAGGCATCTACTGTGTGAGCCTGATGACCTGAGTTCAATCCCTGCAAAGGTGGAGGAGAGAAATGATCCCAGATGCTGCCCTCCATCCTTCACACACATGCTGTGGCTCATGTCCCTCCCATTTCACTTTCGTACACGCACACACACACACTCCACCACCACCACTACCAGCACATATGTGTATGTGCTCATGTACATTTATAAAGGATATAGAGGTCACACACCACAAAGCCACAGAGGTCCCTCATCGCAGGCACACCCTCAAGACTCTCAGTGACATGTGGAGTTGTTGCTGGCAGCCCAATGTGAGGATGATACATTACACATATGTACAGACACACTGAGGGTTTTCCTATACATGCATTCCTGTGATGAAGTTTAGTGTACGTGTTTGACACAGTAGGCCAATGACAGCTCATTATAACTGCGTCATATTCCAACAATAGTTGTGTGAATATGGTTTATTTGAAAATATTGTTTATTTTTTTTGAATTTTCCACTCATTATTTTCAAAGCTAATTGACTATGAATAACTGAAACAGCAAAAATCAAACCTAGAGGTAGAGATTCCTGTGGCACAAATAGAATGTTATATGCTGTGTGTCTATAGGCACACATGACAGTCACACACACACACACGTACACCAGAGTCTTGCTTGCTTCTTTGAGTCAGGCAAAGGCATCCTGGTGACTCCCTCCTACATACATAACTGCAACTCCTTATGGGATGATGGCCACATGGCCAGTCGTATCAGTCAGCAGTCTCCAGGTGGAGAGAACCTTGGATGTGTAGACATGTGGGGGAGGTCTGTTAAAAGAAGCTGACTCTTGAAGGGATGGAGGTGCGAGCCTACACCTGCAGGGGACAGAGCTGAGGGGGCAGAGGAGCATCTTCTTGCTCAGGGAGCAGGTTTTCTAATTACGCCAAGGGCTTTGCCTAATTGAACGAGGACCACCCACATAGAGAGCCACCTCCCTCTCCCAGAATCTCTCAGTTTTGACATAATCTCACTCAGCCTACTTTGTACCTTGACACCCGTCAACCATCAGAGAATCACCATATCAACAGTTGTTAAGGTAGGCATGATCTTACTTTCTAAAACATCTACTCAGATTTCCCAAGCGTACCAAAGTCCAAACAAAGATGGTGTTTACTGTCCTATCCTCCAGTTTCCCTCATCTTGAATAGCTCCCTCCTTTTCCCTCATGTATCTGTGTGTATGGTGTGTGGGTGTGTGCATGTGTGTGAGCCCGAGGCTGACTTTGAAGTCATCTTTGACCATTCTCCACCTTATTCATCAAGGAAGAGTGTGGTGGTTTGGATAAAAGTGGTCCTCGTAAGCTCATGTGTTCAAGTGCCTGGTCCCCAATTGGTGGAACTGTCTAAGAAGGATTAAGAGGTGTGGCCTCACTGGAGTAGGTCTGTCACTGGGAATGAACTTTAGGATTCAAAAGACTTGGCATTGCCTGTCTCTCTCCCTCTCTGCTTGGTGGTTGTATCTTAAGATGTGAGCTCTCGGCTACTGCTCCAGTACCAGGGCTGCCTGCTATCATGCTCTCTGCCGTGATGGCCACGGACTTTAACCTGCTGAAACTGTGAGCCCCTAAATTAAATGCTTTCTTTGATAGGTTGCCTTGGTCATGGTGTCTTATCACGGCAGTAGAAAAGTAATAAGGCCCCAGGTCTTCTGCTGGAAGCCAGGGTGCACTGACAAGCACTGGCTACTATTTCACTAGCCAGCTTGCTCCAAATAGCTCTGTCTCCATCTTCCAAGCACTAGGATTACGAGTGGGCTGCCACTGCGCTGGCACTGATGTGGGCACTGACGTGGGTCCTGGCAGCTGAACTACAGTTGTCAGACCTGTGCAGCAAACACTCGAGTCAGAGTCATTCCCCACCTCCTCCCTTTTAAGTGTTCATATGCTTTACCCCTCCCCCACTCCCATCAAAACACTTCATGACACTGACACAGGCTTTGAAGCTGGCTGCTCACAGAATATTCCTGCTTTGGACTCCTGCATGTCTGTGTGTGAAGAGATCCTGGTCCATCACGGTGTCTCCTCGGAGCATAGGACTCAGCAGAGGTCAGTTTGTAGCTGTAGCATGGCTACAGTACTGGCTGGCTGGTTTCCTCAGCTTGCCCTGGGGCTAAGGTACTTTTCCTCTGCGATGGTTCAGTGAACTTCAGGCTGGTTCAGGTGACCTTAGAACGACTTCATTTTCTCTACTTTAATAGTAGCCATGCTCCACAGGTAGTCCAGGGACCCTCCTTCACCTGCCCTGATGTTGGAGTCTTTCCCCTTTTCTCCAGAGTGTGGTAGTGTGCTGGTGTCCTTATGTTAGTGATTATGGGGAGCCCCTCCCCTCAGACATCCTTGCCATTTCAAAAGTTCTTATTAATCACTCTCACCTTATAGTGCAGCGCCCCGGATCTACTCAGCCACACCTGCCCGGTTTCAGCCTTGGCTTTCTTTGGTAGAAGGGCCTTGGGGTCCAGGGTCTCGGTGTCAGGAAGCTCAGTTATTAAAGGCCTGAGCCCCCGTCACAGAGAGCAAATGGCTGGTGTCACAGCCAGCACGTGCCTCCAGCATCTGAGGTCCTCAGAGTTGGCCTCTCTAGGGTGTTCTCCTTTCTAAAAGCAGATGCCCCCCACCTCATGCTGGCAGAGAGGACAATCTAACGCACCACGCCTCTTGGAATGCACTGCACTGACACTGTATCTCCTTAGGCCATCGCTTTCCCCATCCTTGAGCCTCTAACTGGATTTGCAGACTTCTAGAAATCACAGGCCATGTGGTCCCATCTTGTTTCTGTCCCTCAGAGGGTTCATTCACTGAGGGAAGAGGACAAACCTGAGCCAAACTAATGCTTGTGGAAGGGACTTCTGTGTGTGTGTCTCTGTGTGTGTGACGGGTAATCTGACCTGGTTTCCAAGTTCCAGAATGCAACCTGACTCACCTGGAACAGAAGCGCCATTTGAACAGAGAAGGAAGCCTGGAAAATATGATTAGGAGGCAAATGCGTCTGGTGCCCTGTCTGCATAATCCTGCTTATGGATTGCTGGGCTCTCTTCCGCTCACTGGCTGTGTCACTCTGGATGAGAAAGCCAAACGGTTTCTTGTGATAGTACCTGTCCCAGCCCTCAGGCTTAGTGTGAGTTAAGAGATGAGTAGGAAAGAGCTCGCCAGAGTCTGCCATGTGTTTTGTGTTTTTTGTTTTGGCTAATCAACAGAGGTCATGAGTTTTACTGAATAGAATAATGAAGTCCCAAGTGCTTGGGTACTGAGCCGTTGCAGGCAGCTAACAAACAGCAGTGGTGTGTGTGTGTGGGGGGGGGTTGCAGGGGGCTTTCTCAGCTTTCCCACGGCTCTTACAGAAAGGCCCAACTCAGTCATCAGAGACCCTTACGACTGACCTCAGTCTGCACAAGGTGAGGGGGACTTCTGTTTCAGGGAAGGTGGGGTTTCCCAGAACACATGCCACAGCATAGTTGTGGAATCAGTTGGGAGTTGGTTCTCTCCTTCCAACATACGGGTGCCAGGGGTCAAACTCAGGTCATCAGTCTGTGCAGCAAGTGCCTTTACCTGCTGCAGGGTCAAGAGTGGGGAGAGGTATGGTAGGTGGGGGTGGAGGTGGGCCTGCCACAGGCTTCCTGGGACTCAGGTGGGTACTGAGGGCATCAGCCTATGGAAGGAAATAGCCAGACCCATGCGTATTGGAGTATGTGCCCTGAATATAAGCTGAGCATGTCCCTACTGGCTCTATTTGGAGTTGCCGTGACATAATACCTGAGGCAGGATGATTGATAAAGAACAACTTCATTTCTTACTGTTCTGGAGGCGAGGCAGCCTGAGGTCAAGGAACTGCTGACATTATCTGGTGAGAGGCAAACATCCAGTAAAGACCTACTATTCACCCGTAGTAGACAGCAGACTGGGAAAAAAATGTTTATGCATGAGAGCAAGAGGGTACAACTCCTTTCAGTAACAGATCCATCCTGCAGGCAGAGCCCACGGCCTTCCCATCTCTTCAAGGTCCTACCTTTTGGGACTTCAGTCTTGGGATGTCTCTAATGCACACACCTTTAGGACACACTTCAACCACAGCGTGAGCTTATGGTCTCGGGGGTCAAGGCTGCAGAGCGGACAGAGTGGAGCTACCCACGAGGACAGACTTCACCAGTGGTCTATTGAAACAGCAAGCCGCCAGCTGGACTGACTCCCTTTTGATTTAAGGGTGCTTTGAAAGGAGAACGAGAGCGGGGGTGAGGTGGGAGGAGCGTGTAAGCAGAGCCCAGCCAGGAAGGCTGCAGAAACGAGGCCGAGCACCACTGGGGTGGCTTAAAGAAGAAAGCGTTTATCTGGGCGTACAGTTCCAGAATGATAAAGTCCTTCATGGCAGAGAGGCATGGCAGCAGGGCCGCATGCGGGGCTGGAGCAGGATCTGAGAGCTTACATCTTGAACTCCAAGCAGGAAGCAGAGAGAGCAAACTGGAAGTGGCCTGAGGTGTTAGTCTCAAAGCCTGCTCCTAGGGATACACTTCCTCTAGAAAGGCTGCACCATCTAAACCTCTCAAACAGCGCCACCTGCTGGGGACCAAGTGTTCAAGTACCTGAGCCTATGGGGGACATTTTTCCTTTAAGTTACCACAGGGTGGTCTGCTTGCAGCTCGTGTGGGCTTGGTAGCAGGGCAGTGAGTGGCAGGCTTCTGTGCTCAGAGGGGTAGGAGGAGCATTAGGGCTGGGATGCAGGCATTGCTGGGGAAGCAGCCTGTTCTTCAGGCTGTCCCAGCCTCTCAGGTGGACACGTAGAAGGCCTGAGGTCATTCAGCTATCTGAAGTTCTGCTGGTGTTTGTCAAGTCTGTGGAGAAAGATGGAGACAGAGCTCAGAGGAGCCTGGAAGGGGGTTGACCAAAGAAAGCTTGCCTCAGTGGTGCTTCAGTTTCTGGGATGGTGGTGGTGGCTGTCCTTGGCATTTCTAGGCTGGGAGAGGCATCATACCAAGCTCTGTCTGCATCTTCCTATGGTGGCACTGTGGGTGCTGGTGTCAAGTTCCTCCTCCTATGTGATATTGATTTTGTTGGATTAGGCCCATTTTCCCCCAGTGTGACTTACCTGGCCTAGTGACCTGTAGCCACCCTGTCTCTGAACTCTGGCCTGCCAGGGACAAAATTCCCATTCATGACAGGCAATTTAAAACCGTTTTTATTATACCTATTTATTTGTGCGTGTGGTGGGGGGCACAATTGTCACAGTTGTGGAGTCAGAGGAAAACTTGTGGGAGTCGGTTTTCTCCTTCCAACATGTGGTCCCAAGGACCAAGTTCAGGTTGTCAGGCTGTGTGGCAAGTGTCTTTGACTGCCGAACCATCCCACAGGCCCATGGAAACTCTTGTGAGGCGCCTCAGTATTTGGTTAGCATTTCTTCTTACCAAAAAGAGCCTCTTTGAATATGCAGTGTTCTTGGTCTTTTCGTGGAAGGAGGGAGAGGAAGGTAAGGTGAGGACCCAGTTCTGGTCTGTTGTTACTGCCATTCCTCCAGCCCAGTGTCTCTCCTTATAACGGGGCTAATCCCCTTAAGGGGGCTCCATCCTCATGAGCTCATCTATCTCTGTTTGCTTCCCAACAGCCCTATCTCCAAACGCCATCATCTTGTAGGTCAGGGCTTCTGGGTGTGAGTTGGGAGACATCTGCTCAGTCTGCAGCAGAGGAAGACCCCTCTGGCCTCCTTGTCTCTCCTCCTCTGAAGCATATGAAATCAGCCTCCTTTCATGTTTGAAAAATGTGCTGATTTTGCTGGCTGCAAGCAGCCTCTGGGAAACCCAGGACCCCAGTTTTCCCTCCCCTGGCCCTGTCACACCGATCACCGGCTGGGATGAGGGAATTGTGCAGCAGAAAGACCTGTGCTTTAGAGAGGATAAACCACCCTCTAAATGCACATTATTGTTATTTTTATTACAGGCATCAGAGCAAAACTACTGGTTCAAAAGAGCTAATTTAGTTAGATCAGGAATAAGAGCTACTTGAGTTGAAAACTCATTCTCCTTGGTGATATTTTCTTTGGGTATAAATCAAGAGAAGGGCTTTTAAAATATTTTTTAGTATGAATGCACTTCAATCACCCGGTCAGTCACCTCTTAGCACAGCTACTGAACAGGGGCTCCTGGGAAGAGAGAAACTGGCTGGCTATGGTGTCCTGCAGTCCTTCTCTTCACACCATATTTGACTTCACTGATCTGAGAAAGTAGGAAGGGAAATTACAGGTTATGGCAAATCGGTGTTCTGAGAGTGGCAGAGAGCACTGTGCTCGACACCTGACTTTAACTCAGACTTGGAAATTATTCTGGTATTACCAGTTGGAGACTCCAAGAAAGTTCCAGCGTCCAGGATGCCCTGCTCTAGCCTTGCATTAAAGTCAAGTGTCCACTGAGGGTTAAGCTTAAGTCATGGTGGATAACCATGCCACGTGCAATTGATGTTCCCAAGCCCATGACAGGCATTGCTAATGAACCAGGCACACCATCCCACTAAGCCTTGATCTCTAACTGGGAGCCCCTGACAAGTTTATTGATGAATCAGCCTTTGGGATAGTTGATCTTGGTAGTCAACTTGATTGGGTTGTGATTGTGAGACACCTGGGTTAGTGAGGAAGCACATTTCTGGGTGCTTCTGTGAAAAATGTTTCTGAGCCAGGCAGAAATGTACTTTTAATGCTAATACTCAGGAGGCAGACAGAACTCTGTGAGTTCTAAGCCAGCCTTGTCTACATAGTGAGTTCCAGGAGAGCAAAAGATACATAATGATACTCTGTCTTGATAAAAGCCAAGAACCAGAACCAACCAATCAACGAACCAACCAAACAAAGAAAAATGAAAAAAAGATGTTGGTGATGTCCTTTGATGACTTCAACATCTGAGTGAGCTATTGGAGGAGGCAGAACTGTGGAAGATGTAGCCTGGTTGGAGAAAGTAGGTACCTGGGGATGTATCTTTGTGGGTGTACCCAGCCGTAGCTTTTTCCTGTTTTTCTTCAGTCTCCTGATGCCACAAGGCAAGCTGCTCTGCGGCTGCTGCTCTGATGTTTGTCCCAGCTGGGATGTCCTTTCTCACCATAGGACAAAATGATGGGGTCAACATCCAAGAGGTGGAATAAAATTGTCCTCCTCTGAGTTGCTGCTTAGGGAAGATGCTACCTGATGCACCCTCCCAGCCTGGAAACATGCTGGAGCTCTCAAGGAAGAGTCATGACGTCTGTAAGAACAACCCACATGCTTTAAAAGGCATGGAAAGGAAGGAGTGATGGTTGGCATGCTTAGTTAGGAGGATGGGGAGTCAGCCCCAAGCCAGCCCAGAACTACACACTGAGACTGTCTCAAACAAAAACAAACCAAAAATTACACATCATAAAACTTTCTATCCAACCGTCTTCTAGCAAATGGTTCAGTGTCATCAAGCACATCTACACTGCTGTGTGACCATCACTACTTTCTATCTCTGGAACTCATAAGGCCTTTATGATAGCAGACCCTGAGCCCCTCTCCTGACATCTGCCATTTTCCTCTCTGTGTCTGATTTTGTCTCCTACAAGGGGACTCTCATAGATGTTATCCTTTGGTGACAGGCTTATGGTGCAGAGAGTAAGGTCCCCAAGCTTTACCCATGCACAATTTGTACCAGATCCTCCTCCCTTTGCAAGGCTAGTGACATTCCATAGTGGGTGTGGAACACATTTTGGTCCATATTCACTGGCTGGCAGGCACTTGGTTGCTCTATGACTCATTCTTTGTCCCCTACAAATCCCCTGATGTGGCAGTGCCCAAGAGTGTGCTAGTGCAATGCATACAGCTCTCCTTGTGGCAAGGCCCAAGGAGTTGGGTCCCCACATGGCAAGGACCCATGCGGATATTAGTGCAGAATCTCCTGGCCTTCCCCGAGGGAATGCTTGGTTCGCTTTTGCCTCGCCATTTGCATTTTTGGCTCTGCTATTGGCAGTTTTTACTTTCACTTTGTCTGAAATAGATGTTTCACCAGAATCAGAAGAAGCAAGCTCGGGCCATGATTCATTCTTATTTTTCTCTGAGGATGGTGGGAGATCACTTACTCCTCTGTTTGTGAATAATGATGATGCAGTTGAGTCAACATGAGGGCCTGCTCTGGGTCCATCAGCTAATGTCCAGCTCTTCTCTCCCAATGTGAACTTGGCTCTGACAGCAATTTGCCCACAGACCTGTAGTAAACGACAGCTAGATGATTATCAAAGGTTAGGAAGGTCTTGCTGGACCGTTGGTTCCAAGACTTAATAGGAACATTTAGAGGTGAGCCAAGCAAGGATGAGGAACTGACTCAGGTTACTAATTGGCTGAGAGCCCTGGGTGTTAGACAAAACGAGATCTCCTGATTAGGATATGGGGAAGTGCTAGGTGCCAATAATTAAATCAGAATTTCCTGGGTATGTAGTCTATCCCCTCTCTCTACTATATCTGCAATTGCTGCCAGCCATGGTCACTTGGTTACATACCAGTGATCTGGATTAGATATTAACTGATTGCTGAAACTATGCTTCCTCTTTCTCGATACAGTTCATGGGTTATCAGGAAACCTCAGGGATTGAGGAGGAGAGGGAAAGGGAAAAGTGTACCCATTATTGTTAAGCTTAGGAAGTTCTTAAAAGAGACTGTACATGAGAAAATGAATGTAAAAGCTTTTCAGCTGTGAAGAAATAGACATATAAAGGCAGTCTGAGCTGTCTCAGTGCCAAGAGTGTGTAAACTGCTCCTCTTGGTCCAAGTCTTCCTTCGTCGACTCTACAATTCCTCCTTCGGGTTGTGAACCCTGCTGGGCTGCACTCCAGCAATGTTGCATTTCCATAAAGTGTGAGGAGCAAGGACAGTGGAGTTTGATGCCACTGAGAACTGGGGGACCAAGGACAGCCGATTCTGGCCTGCTGCTTCTCTAGTGGCTCCTGAGGCACTTCCCTAAAAAAAATCCGAGTAGGGAACTCCCCAGGCACATCTGTGAGAGATAATGTCCACCAGAGAACAAACGGTTACAATCTGTCTGTCCATCCATCCATCCACCCACCCATCCATCCACCCACCCACCCACCCATCCATCCATCCATCCATCCATCCATTTGCCAGCCAATCCATCTACCCACCATTCACCTATTCATTCCTATATGTCTGTCCATCATCGTCATCATCTTTTGTTTATCAGTTTATTTACCTATGTGTTATTTATCTATCACCTATTGGTTATCAATTATAGTTGTCTATCATCTGTCTATCTACCTATTTATCTATCTATCAATTATCTATCTACCCATCAATCATCTGTTTATCAATTCAAGAATGATATTCATTACAGGAACCTGTTCATGCAAGTCCACAGGCTGGGTAGCCCCTATGATATGCCATTTGCAAGTTGGAGTGCTGGAAGAACTCATGACCCATGTGACATCCTGAGAGTATGGAGTAGCTGATGTAGACCGCAGTCTGGGTCTGAAGGCCTGAGTGGTGGGAATGCCAAGGGCAGGGGAAGGTCACATCTTAAGTAAGCAGGTGGCAGGGATGATCTTCCCTCCCTGCTCCTACCCACTCTATCTAGACCCCCTGTCCCTGGGATGCACTCCTCCAACCTGGAGTGTGTGGCTGGAACCAGTCCACCCTTTCACATAAGATTCACCCCAGAAACACTACCAGAGATGCCTCAGGAACCATGCTGAAGCAGCCATATGCATTTCACAGTCCCTATCACATGGTTATGAAGTCACCCATCACAATGCTGCTCTGATGACATCACAGGGGAGGCTGTTCTGTCCTGCTATCATGGAGCTCTGTTAGGAAGTCCCACCAGGAGACACCATGCCCTGAACGTGGTCTTCTATTTGGCTGGCCCAGAAAATGTGTTTCCTTCCAGCTGTGTGTGAACTTCTTAGGAAGCCGTTTTGTCCGCAGTTCTCAGCTCCTTCTTTTGATGAACGTAAGAAGCTATCTTTATGGGTATTCTGTGCCTTTCCACAGGCAATGTACACACCATGGGGGAGCAGGAATTGAGTGGCAGTTTCCATCCATCATGAGTCACTTCATGTGGGAGCATGCCATCTTCCCTGTGTTTCCCGTCATTCGAATTTCTGCAAGACGATTCATGTAAGTGACCTCTGTTGGCTGTGGTGACAAGAACCTCTTGAAAAGAGCTTGTTGTGAGGAAATGGTGGCAAAGACCTGGTAGGTGTGGCCACTGTGCCTCATCTGAGTCTCCAGAGAAGATAAAATCATTCTCCATGTATGCCTGCTGGTCTCAGGGAGTGCTCTTGCTGACAACTTGAAGATTTGCTGAGACTTGGGCCCAAACTAATCTGGTTCCTCTGAAGAGAACTGGCAGAGGCTGAGTCAGTGCGGGGCTGGAATGAGGAGTCCTACCTTCCTATCCTGTGGATGCCATCTCAAACAACCACAGTGTTCTGTCACACTAGAGAAAGCCACAGGTACAAGGTCAGAGTGTGGGCAGTGGCTCCTTCTGCAGCAGTGAGGGAGTCAGTCTGAAGAGGCGTCCGTCTGACTCCTGCTGCTATGCCTCAGCGGCCTGTGCCCCTCAGACTGCATGCATGCTCCTCCCGTGTCTCCCTCCTGCTCCACATGGTCGTCCTTCCAAGGCTGCCCCTTTTCCCTCCCTCCCTCCATCTGCATATATGATTTATGATGTATATGCATTTGTTTGTGGGAGCACCATATGCGGAGGTCTGAGGAGAACCCAAATGCTGGTTCTCAGCTTCCATCTCTTTGCTGTTTGTGTCTCCAAGCTTCTGCGGGGTCAATGATCTTCATGCCCATCTTGCTGGGAGACCATGTGGGGGTTTGAATAGAAATGGCCCCATATTCCATTACTGTGTATTTGAATTGTTTAGTCATCAGGGAGTGGCCCTACTTGAGAAGGATTAGGTGTGGCTTTGTTGGAGGAAGTGTGTCACTGGGGGTGGCCTTTGAGGTTTTCAGAAGCTCAAGCCCCAGGCCCAGTAGGCTTGCTGCTGCTTTCTGCCGCCTGCAGACCCAGATGTAGAACTCTCAGCTCCTCCAGCACAATATCCACCATGATGGTAATGGACAAAAACCTCTGAAACTGTAAAGCCAGCCCCAATTAAAGGTTTTTCTTTATTAGACTTGCATTGGTCATGGTGTTTCTTCACCAGAATAGAATAATGATTGGGCACCAGGAGCACAGACACATGCTTCCATGCTGGGCTTCACGAAGGTTTCTGGGAATTCAAACTCCTGTTCTCAAGCTTGTGCAGTAAGTGCTGTAACCCGCCGAGCCATCTCCTTAGCTCTCTCCCCTGTGTTTTATAAGGCTATGTCATGTCAGGGGTTTGGGGTCCACCCTGAACCAGGTTTCTTGAACTTAACCCTGAGATCATTCACATATCCTCCTTACAAGGACCTTGCTTCCAGATAATGACATATCCACAACTTAGGTCAACGTGGGGCACAGATCTTTGTGATGGGCACACATCAATCACAGAACACAGTTGTTTGGAACAGCTCTCAGGGTTGAAGTGGATGTGTAAAACAAGCATGTCAATACCCAATCCTCAGAGAGTAGGTGCCTCTGAGCAAGGGACCAGGAAGCTCAGGGCCTGGACACAGGTCATGGAGGCTGGCTGGGAGCTGAGGAGGCTGAAGTCAGAGAAGAGATTTTGTGGAGACTGAGAACCAGCCCAGGGGTCCAAGGAGCAGGGTGAGGATGTGACAGAGTTGTCCCAGCTGAGTGTTCAGTGACAAGCTGGCTCAGATCTGGAGAAGCCGAGACCCTTAGATCTGGAGGCTGCTGCATAGAGGGTCAGGGTGGGGCAGCTGAGAGCTGTGGGGTTCAAGGCGAAATTTGTACATAATGTCTCTGAGCCTCACTCTTCTCATCGGTAGAATGGGATGGTAATTACAAAAGCGAGGGCTGCAGGAAGGCAGGGACATGCTGGCTTTTCAGCCAGCAGCAGCCACCAGTAAGGTCATTCCTCTCCTTCCAACATGGGGCAGACCTACGAGGAATGGCAGCCAAACAAACGGTTAGAGCTGGAAGCATATTTCTGTCTTAAAACCAAAACCAAAAAATACCCCCAAATCCAAAAAACCTTTATTGAGGTATAACTTACACACCATAAAACCCACTCAAAGTGTACCCGTCAGTGGTTTTTGGCCAGTTACAACTGTGTGCAGCTACGCTGCAGTCCATCTTAAGAGTGCTTGACATCCTACCCCATCTCATTTGCAAGCAACCACTGTTCCCACTGTGGCCCTGGGCAATACAGCATTACTTGCTGTGTCTGTAAATTTCAAATAAATGAATTCATACACTGTGGGGATTTTCTGTCTGGTTTGCTTTTACCTTGGAAAAAATATTTATGAGGTGCATCTCTGATGCAATCCTTTTAGGTGGTTCCCCGGTACTCACCGTGCCGGTACTTCACCATGCCGGCTGGGCTGTGCCATCGTCAGGTGCCTCTTGATAGCACCTCCTGTCTTTCAGAGCCCTTGGGAATGGCTGCCAGGCCCCTCACCTTTGCTACAAATGCGCATGGCTAGTTTACCACACCGCTCTAACAGGACGCTTGCAATGTCACTCTGCTTTACAGACAGTTAATTAGGGGTCAGGATACTGTGCGGCGAGACATTCATGTGAGTTTTCTAAAAACTCTGTGCC
>CM053765.1:88276532-88346452 GCA_028658305.1 Pachyuromys duprasi
GTGGACTCATGTGTGTGAATGTTTGGCTCATAGGAAGTGGCACTATTAGGAGGTGTGGCCTTGTTGGAGGAAGTGTGTCACTGTGGGGGAGGGTGGGTGGAACTTTGAACTTTCTTATATGCTCAGGCTATGTCCATTGTGACACAGTCCCCTACTGCTGCCTGCTGACCAAGATGTAGAACTCTCGGCTCCTTCTCCAGCACCATGTCTGCACACATGATGCTGTGCTTCCCGCCATGATGATAATGGACTAAACCTCAGAAACTGTAAGCTAGCCCCAATTAAATGTTCTTTATAAGAGTTGCTGTGGTTATGGTGTCTCTTCATAGCAATGAAACCCTAAGACACCTTCCTTCCTTCCTTCCTTCCTTCCTTCCTTCCTTCCTTCCTTCCTTCCTTCCTTCCTTCCTTCCTTCCTTCCTTCCTTCCTTCCTTCCTTCCTTCCCACCCTCCTTCCCTCCTTCCCTCCTTCCTTCCTTGGGGCCCCTCTGCCCCTTTTTCCTTTTTAATCTTGTTAACTTTTTAGGAGTTTTCTGTGGAGTCTGACACATTTGGTCCTTTTACCAATGAGTTGTTTTGGCCTTTGCCAGAAATCAGTTTCCTCTAATCCTCCTTCCAGGCTTTCCTGACTGTTGAGAGTAGGCATTAACTTAGAAGCAGGCTATATTAGCCTTCCAGCTTTTTTCTTTCCTTTTCAAGTTTTTTTTTTTTGACAACTCTAGGGTTTTGGTTTTTCCATTTAAAATTCAAGAACGCTAACCAATTTCTATTAAAAAGCCTAATGAAACTTTTTGGGTTGAATTTATAGATTAGTTTGTGAACAAGACACACATGTCTGTTTCTGATCCAAGGGGTATCTGAGTATGATGTCAGCTGTGCGTTTTTATAGCTGCCCTTTACCAGGCTGAGGAAGTTCCCTTTGTACATTAAAGTAAGAGATTTTTTGTCATTAATGGCACTGAATTTTCCAAACATCTTTTCTTTGAGATAGGTAGACATTCCCCCTTTGTGGGAAATTACATTAGTTGATGCCCCAATGCTAAACAGCCATATTCCTAGTTAACTCTCACAGGGAAAGTCCTTCTGATGAAATACTGATTGGGTTTGCAGTATTTTTTCAAGGACTTTTGCATTCATTTAGCAAAGGGTTTTCTGTCCTGTGTTTATTTGGTTTTGCCTCCAGGCAGTGAAGGGAATGTTTCCTTCATTATTTCCTGAGTAGTTGCAGGTGTTGTTATTCATTCTTTCCTCAGATATTTACTAGAATCCATCAGGGGAAGTCATGTGAGTCTGGCTTGTCATTGTGGAAAGATTTTAAATTGTCAATTTCTTTCTTAATTGTCATCTTGAGTCAAGTTGGACACCTTGAATATCTCCAGAAATGCACTTGTTTATCTTAAGTTGTTTAGTTCATGAACATTGTTTATAGAAATGAAATGATTTATGGAAATCTCTCTTCCTTTTCCTCCCCGTTACCTTTCCAGTGTCTTGCTAAGTAGCTCAGACTAGTCTAAAACTCACAATCCCCCTGCCACAGCCCCTTGATTGCTGGCTGTCACTACTGCCCTTGGCTCTTTATAGAATTTATGGTCCATCTAATTTCTGTTTGACTGATAGTGATGTCTCCTTTTTTATTATTGTTATAAAATTATTTTTGTTTCTCTCATCTGGCTAAAAGTTTATCAATTTTATGATATTTTTAAACATTCCCTTTTGTTTTATTGATTTCTTTGTTTTTCTGCTTTCTGTTTCTGACACAGGTATTTAAAGCATGGATTTCTTCCTAAGTACTCTGTAAATTTTCATATATTGTGTGTATTTTACATCCATTTAAAATTTCTTCTAATTTTGCTCATGATTTCTTTTGGGAATTACTTAGAAGTGTAGCACTCAACTTTGGAGTTGTGGCCTTTCACATTTCATGTCTATTTTGGCCGCAGCATTGTCAGAGGCTACTATTCTTATGAGTTCAGTCTTTTTACAGTCACCAAGACACATTCATACCTTTATATTTCTAGAGGATGACACATATATACTTGAGAAGAACATACCTGCAGCCATGGGTCAGTTAGTGTGGGCTGTTTCTTGGTGATTTTTTTCTTACTTAATTGCCTCATAAGTTATTGAAGGGATAGTCTTATCTATTTTTGTAAAACCACCTGTGTCTTCTAATTATATTAGTTTTTGCTTTATATATTTTGAGGCTGTTGTATTAAGGGCGAGTGTGTTTATATATTAATGTTTTGACTCATTGATCACTAGAAATGACTCTCTTTGTGGTTAGTAATATTCTTGTCTTAACATTTACTTTGTTAAATATTAGAATTATTGTGGTTATTGCTTTCATGGTATGTTACAGGTTTATCCTGCTGCTTCTGACAGAATTGTGTCTTTAAACACAAGGCATAGCTTTTAAAAAAATAGTACCTAGTTATATTTTAAATTTTGTAGTTCTACAATCTCTGCCATTGATTGGGGGTATTTAGGCTGTTCACATTTAGTGTGAAAGTTGTATCATTTATTTATAGTCACCACTTTTTCTGGCTTTGTATATCTCTTATTTTTTCTTCTATTTCCTTTTTTACTGCTTTCTTTTGTATTAAATATTTTTAATGTCCAATTTTATTTTCCACTTTTTAAAAAGTTATATGTGCTAGCTAGTATTATGTCAACTGGATATAGTCACTTGATTGACAAAATGCCTCTATAAATTGGATCATATGCAAGTATATAGGGAGAGCCCAGCCCATTGTGGGTGGGGCCACCCCTGGGCTGGTGGTCCTGTTCTATAAGAAAGCAGTTGGATCAAAACCATGGGAGCAAGCTGGGAAGCAGTACTCCTCCATAGTTTCTGCATCAGCTCCTGCCTCCAGGTTCCTGTCCTGTTTGAGTACCTGTCCTGATTTCCCATGATGAACAGTGCTGTGGTAGTGGAAGCCAGATAAATCCTTTCCTCCCCAAGTTGCTTTGGTCGTGGTGTTTCACCGCAGCAATAGCAACCCTAACTAGCACACACTATATATTTGAATTATTTTTCTTAAATAATCTGTGAGCTAAAAGCACTTCGAAGTTGCCAGATCAATGCTAACTTTTAAAGATTTGTTTCAGTGTGGCTCTCTTCTTGCCCATTTCTGTGCTAGCCTAGTTACCTTTATCTTTAAAATAATTCCAGAGAAATCTGCACTTGAGAGTATTTCACATCAGCTTTTATGTTTATCATATTTAGTGTTTCCCATCTTTTCCTGTCAACTGCCCCCTGATCAGTCTGTCTGGTGGCTTTTAGCATCAGTCAATCAACCAGTCTATCCATCTATCCATCTATCCATCTATGACAAAGCATGTCTAACAGTGAAGAATTCTATTAGTACTTTTTCATTATGTCTTTAATACATTTTGGTTTTTTTTCCTGTTTCTTTTTTTCCACTTTTAGTTTTTCTGGATTCTTAGTTGACATTAAAAAAAAGCTATTCAACATCCTTCCATCATCCCCCCAACACTTTGCTCCCATGAAAGTCTGTTAATTATATCATTGCTCCTTAATATATGATGAATTACTTTTCTCTTGTTTCTTTCATGGTTTTCTGTGTCTTTCATGTGCTTGGTTATATTGTACCTAAGTGATCATTTCTTTAATCTGTGTGTCGGGGTAATAAGAATTCTTAGATACTTACATCAGCTTTAGAACAATTTTGCCATGTTTCCTTTAAATATTCTTTCAGCACCTTCCTCTTGCTCTGCTTGTCCAGAATTCCTCTTGCTTATGTGTTTGCATGTGGATGCTGCTTCACAGGCAGCAGAAGATGATCAGTTCTCCTCCCTGTGTTCTTTCATGGCTTTCTGTGTCTTTCATGTATTTGGTCATAGAAAGTCTTTATTGCTTCACTAATTTTCTGCTCTCTCAGACCTGTTGTTGAAGCACTTAAGTGAATTTTCCACATTACTGTATTCTTTAATTTTAGAAATTTTGTTTCTTTAATGTTGTTTTTCCTATTTTTATTGAGACTCAACTTATTGATTTATGGTAGTCAACAGCAATGTGTGTATTTTTTATTTTTGGTTTGTTTCTTGCCAAGTCCAACACCTGGAGACCTCCTGATACTACCCCATCCCTGTGGAGAACAGATACTATTTCCCTGTTTCTTTGCACTTCTTATGTTCTGGTAACACACAGCATCAATGCATGGTGACTCCCTTCATGGATGTCTGTGTTAACTGTGGTATTCTCTCTTTGCTTTGTTGTTGGTGGTGCTTGAGTTTTTTTTTTTTCTTTTCTAAGCTTAATTTTTAAGGCTGGCCCTTGTACCCTGTGTCTGCATAGCTCAGAGGCCAGGCTAGCTTCAGACACTTAGGCCTAGCCAGCCTTTTATATGTTACTAAGGGTTTTGTGTGGAAAGGGGACATTCAGAATGTAAATGTGTCCAGTCTGCCTGGCTGCTTCCTCTTGCTGGAACTGGCGTGCTTGCTGCATGTTTTATTCGGCTTAGGGTCAGCTGGAACCCAGAGCCAACTGGGGTCCCATCAGGCTCTATCACACCAGTGTATAGCTCTGTACCTTACCTCTTAGGCCATCACTTCCAGTGTCAGTGCCACCAGACAGGCATGCTGCCTGTTTCACTGGAGGCAATAGCCAGGTCTGCCCAGCAGGGAGGAGAACATGGAAAAGGCCTCGGGCCAGAGTCCTGTACACTCCATTCTTCCTCCCTGAAGGTCTGTAGCTCTCCTGCTTATCCAGGGGTAAACCTCTTCAGCCTGGAGTACTGCCCTGTGATTCCAGAGTGTGGAAGCAGTGTCTCCATCAACCCTATGCAGCTTGGGAGGATTTGCCAATCTCACAGTTGATCATAAGTTTGAGTGTTGCATCCCAGAGGTATGTTTCTGAGTAGGAGGTGTTCTGAGCAGAGAGGAGAGGTCTTAGGAAGGATGAAGTAGGAAGCAGTGGCATATTCACCTACTCGTCCATTCTCCCATCATCCTTTCATCCTTACCCACTTGCTCATCAATCCACCCATCCACCCACTTATTCACCTATTACCCACTCTTCCAAACACCTGCCCACCCATTATCCATCAATATATCTACCCATTCACATACTCATCCATAATCCATATATCCATGCATCCATCCATCCATATGCTTGTCCACATACCCATCTATTTTCCTAGTCATCCATCTCCTACCCCATATTTATCCATCCACATATTTACACACTCACTCTATGCACTTGTCCAGCTATCCATCCATATGTATGTTCTACTCACTCATCTACCTTCCAACTCACCTTTTCATTTACCCCTACTTATCCATCCATCCTTCCACCCACCCGCCTTCTTATTTACTCCCACTTATGCATCCATCCATTCAACCGATTATCCATCCATCCCACACCTGATTATCCATCCGTCTACCCATGCAGACATCCATGCATGTATCCATCCATCAACCCACCCACCCACTCACCTTCTCATTTACCCTACTTATCCATTCTCTGCTTATCCATCCATTCACCCACCTACCTTCCCATCCATCCATCCACCCACCCATCCATCTGTCCATTTACTCACCCACCCATCCATCCACCCACTCACCCACCTCAAAATGCAACTATCTGCTGTGGTGAACAAACTCTAGGTGTCCCATGACTCCTACAGTCTCAGATTGGGGGGTGTTTTGCTTAGCTTCACAGGTGCAGTTTGAAGACATAACTTGTTCATACCCACTAGTTTTCATTAAAGAAGTTGTGAGGAAAACTGAGTTTTAATCAATCCCAAGATGAAACTGTTCAAAGCACGATTTTCCACCAAAATTTTATGATGAGAACTCTTAAATCCGAACACAGTTTAAGTCAACAGTTTCACATTGAGTAAATTGGTAGCAAAACTTGTGATTTCTGAAATGAATCTCACAAATAAGAGCACTGCGGGGCCGCTTTCCAAATGCCTGTGAAAGTAGAGGGCTCTGGAAGAGTCCCCTGGAGAAGTCTAGAATGGGGAGGCTTTGCAGTGAGCACTGTGCTGCAGTGTGCTCAGACCTTGCCAACTGCCCCACGCTGCCAGGGTGGGAACCGAGGCTCCGTAGAGGACAGGGGCGCTCTCTCTGACTGACTGCTAACTGGATCTCTGGAAATAGGAGCTTTACCCTAACTCCCGAGTCATCTCTCAAAATGCCTAGACAGCCTCTGAGTGTTCCCTGCTTAGTCTTCCCATTGACCTCCAGCATTCATGAGTCCCTAGACACAGCCTCAGAGGAACTTAGGGCACTACCTGCTTACTACTCCCATCGACTTCTGGCAGTCATGAGTCCCCTGTGGCCATTCCTAAAGGCTCCTGAGCTCTCCCCAGGGCACAGGGATACCAGTGCCTGCATTTTGTCCCATGCTTCTGTGTCTTCCAGCCTCCCATGCTGGCCCTGGCTTCTGTGATGGGACGATGGAGGGATTCCCAGGTCTCTGGAACATCAGGGAGTTTGCTGGCTTTCTCTATCAAAGCCACAGGTTCTGGAAGGTACAGCCAAAGACAGAGGACGGACAACTGAATTTTCTCTGAAACCAGACTTTGGGAAAGGAAAAAAAAATGAACCTTTCTTGGGGTACTTACTTGAGTTTTTTTTTTTTTAGTCTAGTTTGGCACTGTAGTCCACCTGGCTGCTCCTGGCTCATCCCTCTAGAACGACTCACAGATACTCAGAAGCTACACAGACACACACTGCCACCTTCTTCACATAGTCCCCCTCCAGAGGGAAGGGCATCATGCCTCTAGACACCACAGGGTTCTCCAACTGCTGTCTCATTCTCACCCTGGGTGGTTTGGATCCTGGGGCTTCTGCCTCCTCTTCTCTTCATGCCTCTCCTGTTCTCACCTGATTGCCCCTAACGGGAACCATTGTCCTGGCTGCTCTGCTCATTTTCTTCAGCCTCTAGAGCTGCCAGAACCCATCTTCTGAATCGCAGCTCTGACCACATGATTGCTATTCTTAAGAACACTAAAAGGTTCTCTTTGACTTCAGAATAAAGCAGAGGTACCTTAATGTGGAGATCTGTCTGAAGCCTCTGGGCCTGTCTTCCCAGAGACTGGCATCTCCCACTCTGCTCCCTGGGCAGCCTGGAGCCCCCTACCTAGTCCTATGCAAATGTGGTGTGTGTGTGTGTGTGTGTGTGTGTGTGTGTGTGTGTATGTGTGTGCTTTGCTTCCTGACTCATCACTCAAGACCTGCACACTTGTATTTTTTTCGGGTGCCAGCACCTCAGGCAGAATAAATTCTTCTTGTTCTTCCTTCTGCCACATTCAGCACATATTTCCATAATGGCCTGTGTTCTCCAGGGTGCTTGTAGCTGTTAAACAGAAATAAAAAGCTACAGGTCAAAAAGTTGGGGGAAACAAGGGAATTAAGAAACATCAAATAGGGTTTTAAGTTGCAGTACCTTGTAGTCCTTAGTGTGCAAAGTCACATGACTTCCTTAGAGGAGCAGAGAGGCAGTAGCAGTTTCTGTCTGGAGAGTGCCCCAGGGGCTAAGGTCCTCTGGAGTCCTAGGGAAAGCCATCTTTTCTTCTGAATAATGGGGAGACAGAGACCCAAAGTACACAGTTGGAGAGAGTTGGAGGAGACACCGGAACAATAAAGGATTCTTAGGAGGGTAGGAGGGTAAGGGGTGGTGATCTCAGAGGGTGGCAGGATGTGGGTGTGGGGTGGGTGGGGAGTGGTTACTCTTACACAGAACTTGGTTGACTTGTAAATGAGTGCACTCTGACTGCAGGGCAGGTGTCAGAATGGACTTCGGTGGACTCCACCTCACAGGCATGCCAGTGGGACAGCCTAGGGCTATCTCACCATTGTCCTAAAGAGGCCATTTCAGCAGCACATGTGGCAGTTACCAAAAATGGCCTTTAGAACATGCTGCAGAGGCTCAGTTGCTTTCTCGGTGAGACTCTATGTGATTAGAGGCTAGACCCTTTTAAGAGGCAGTCTTAGTGGGAATTCCTTGGGCAACCTGGGGTGTGCTCCCTAAGCAAGGGGTGTGTGTGTGGAAGGGGAGTGTGTGCATATGTGTGTGTGTGTATGTGTGTGTGTTTGTGCACTTGCCTCTTTCTGCTTCTAGGCTTGAACTGTGATTATCCCTTCCTGGTCTGAGTGGCTCTCAGCATGTCAGCTCAGGAAGTCGGAGATTGGCCTGCTCAGTCCCCTGCCATCTTCAGGCACACAGGTGCTCAGTAAATACTTGATGAATGGATGGAAGAAGTGAACCTGTTCTTTTTGGCAATTTATGAACCATGTCTCTCGTTAGCACCCAGGACTGGCTGGTCCAGAGGTGTGTTCCTGTTCTGCATCACACTCTAGCTCCTGGTCCCAGTTAAGGATCTGACCCACCATCCCTGCTGCCTGCTTTGTTGCCCTTGACAACCTGACAGGGAGATGTCGTATTTGATCTTCCTGACTCAGAGCTATTGCCTTTCATCCTTAGGAGTTCTTAGGAGATGCCCCTTCGACTCAGAACCTCCAGAGACAGCTGGAAGATGTGGGCGTGCCCCAGCAGCCTCTGCTTGGTTGAGTCCCTTGTTTCGGGTGGCACTCACTCCTGGTTCCTTACCTGTCTCCGAGATAGGCCCCACTTGGGGCAATGCACAGGTTTAGCTTTGTCACATATAACTGTCAAATATTACAGTTTCACCTCTAGAGACCTTTGGCAACCTAAGAAAACTGTGACTTTTAATGAGCAAGTTCAGTAATTTGGTGTACAAAAAGACAGTGCTCTCCTTTTTCTGGGACACAGTATTGTCACAGGACTGGCAAGGGGACAGGGTTTGTAACCAGAAAGTCAGAGCACAGCTAGGTCCTACTTACCTCCCAATCAGGGCCATGCTGTGCCGTGTGCTGGGCCCTTAGTTAGTCTTCATTTTACCTCAAAGTTGGGTTATACTTGCCTTTTCTCCTCTGTCTTGTTTCCTTCTTCCTTTCTCTTCACTCTATCCCTTTTTGCTTTTCGGAGGTGGGTGGGCGGTTACGTGTGTAGCCCAGGTTGACCTTGGACCTGCCATCCAGATTCCTTAGGCCTACACTGTCACCGCCACCTCCCCTGACTTTTTATAAAAATTCAACACTGGACCAGGCATGCTTTTGATTCTAGCCCTGCGACGTCAGAGTGAGGTGGATCTCTATGCGTTTGAGGCCATCCTACATAGTGGGTTCTAGGCAGATAGGGTCACGTAGTGAGACCCTGTCTCAAAGAAAGAAACAAATAAAAAAGCTATGTCATCATTCAGGTTGAGGTGGGCACTTGTCTGGCATGGGCAGAGTCCTGGGGGAATCTTATAAATCATGGGGACAGTGGTGTGGACTGGGTACATAGTCAAACTACCCCAAGAGCTTATGATGACTGACTGCTGGGTTTCCAGCTCAGAAAACATGAGGTCAGGAGTGAGACCCAGGTATTGGAATTTCCCAGGCAAGTCTAAAATGTGGACAGGGACACTGGGAGAGGGCTGGAGTTCCAAGTCTGGGGTATTTGAGATCTACCAGAGGCTGCAATAAAACTTTAGCCTTGGGTCACACCAGGGGTCTTTTGGGTTTCTAGGTCTGGGTGTGGCCAGGAGCCAACATTTCTCCCTAGTTCCCTGAAAATATGGCACAAGCCGCCCCAGGCACCACACTTTGAGAAGTGCAAGCTGGGCCTATTTGACAGGCAAGGCGCCAGAGCAGGTGCAATACCCAGGATCCCTTGCTGTGTCGTATGTGAGCTTCCTGTGGAGACATATTGCTGTGGGTCTCTGAAGAAGGTGAATACAAGGAAGTTGGAAGTGCCGGGGCATGGGGTGACAGATCCCTGAATGGAGTTTTCCTCCATTGTGGCCTCTGCATCCTCTCTCTAGCCCTTTGGGGGAATTGCCTCCTAAGTGGTCTCCATGCCCATCTGCATGGCCAGGATGACAACTATAAAAAGCCAATAATCTCGCTCCCCTGCTTCCAACACTCCAGCCACACTCCCTCAGCCTCTGAATACCAATTGAGCTACTCCTGGCACAGAAGTGGGGTCACCACTCAAGGGCTCTGCCAGGACAGCACCTGCGGTGGCCACGGCTGGCTCCCTCTTGACCCTTGCTTCCTTGGTTGATAGTTCCATGTTACCTCAAAATAAGTGGAGCACCCCCCCACTCCCTTCACCCTTCATCACACAGCAACTTTCCTTTCTCCTGGGTTCCAGCTAGTAGCTGAGATGGGCCTTTTTAGCATCTGTCTATCCTGCTGGGCTTGAGCCTCCTCTCCTTCATCAGTGTTCCTGGGTCCAGCCGTGGCTGTCAACGGAATGATCCCAACAGGCTTTGGGCTCATTGTGGAAAAGATGAACCAGCCATACTCTTCCAAATACCTGTAGCCTCACTGGAGCAAAGGCAGTAGACTGTTCCGGAAAGATCCCCGCAGGGCATCATACCTGTATGCCAGGCCTGGATCGTCTCTTACATTCATGGGGGACTTTGACCAAGTCTCTGTGACCCGAGTCTTTGCTAGGCTGGGATGGCCCTATTGGTGGCTCCCATTTCCTTTCTGGCTGGCTGGTTAGTTGCCCGAGTGGTGTAGTGTCCCAGAGCCCGTTCCCAGATGATAATAGGTATGGTGGTACAAAGGATGCCACCTCAGATCAGAGTACCTGGGTTGGAGTCTGTGTGACTTCAGGCTGTAACTGAACTTCTGAGTGTGTTTTCTCATTTGTACATGGTGACAGTTCTACTCACTACCTATCCTGGTCACGAGGTGGCCTATGATGACCTGCAGTGGCAACCTGCCAGGCACAGAGGCTCCCAGGAGAATGCCCAACACAGAGTAGGTGTTCAATAGTCTGTCATGGTCTGAGGCTTTCTCTTATTACTTAGAAGCTTTATAGTACAACAAAGCCAAACTTACCCAAAGCTGGAGGGGACCACAGCGGTGGCTTACAGTTGTGATTTGGAGCCCCGGGGAGCTGGGAAAGGTATCATGAGAGTCAGTCACATTCTCTAGATTCCCTTTCTTCCCCACCCCTTTCCGCTCCACACTCATGGGCTTTCCCAGCCTTTCTTTGCTAGACCAAATGTTACCCCAGGTATGTACCTTTCCTTCTTGCCTGGCTTTGGCCTCAACGCCTGAATTTTTCAGGTTGGACTGTTTCCATCAGGGTGCAGCCTGGGCACATTTCACAGGAGGAGACCTTCTTGGACACCCGGCAGGAGTTCCAGTTCTGTTCAGTGCTCAGCACACGGGAGCCCTGGCAAAGTGGCCTGTGCTGAACAGAAACTCCTGGAGAGGGCACTGGAGTTTAACCTTGCCAGCAACTTCACACTTTGCTGGGTATTTTGTCTCCTGTGCGGTTTGGTTTTCTGAGTGAAGAGACCCAGCAGGCAGTGGCGCCTTTCAGCGTCTATCTGTCTCTCTTGTCTCCTTGACCCCGAGCCCCAGAGGAGGAGCATTGGCCTGACCGAGGGAGCAAGGCTCACTTGCACTCCTGGCCTTACTTGAGAAGGCTCCCGCTTTGTGGCCCGGGTGACAGAGGGGCTGGTAATGATGGCAGCTTTTATGGACATCGAATTAAAAACTTAGTGGGCTCTGAATCTCGTTTCCACACATTCTATACTACCCTGTCTGACTGGGACCTCTCCTTTCTGTCTTTCTCTTTTTTCTACCCATATAAAAGTGCATTCTTCTGTTCAGGGGCTCCCCCTGGGGGTGGGAGATAAAGCCAAAGTCTGAGGTACTGAGTTGGTCTTGGGGGTGACACCTCAAGGCTCCTGCACTGTCCTCAGCTGCCTTGAACATCTCTCCCGTATTTTGTGACTCTCAGGTATCCCCATGAACCCTCTCCAGTCCAGAGGAGGCGTTCTCCCCACCTCTGCAGTCGGGCTGCTTTGGAGTTGTTTGGCCTCTAACCAGGCTACTTGGGTGTGGCCCTGTTTCCCTTTGTTGCACCCCATTGTGCCCCAAGTGCCCGGAACTCTGGCTGGCCAAGTGTAGATGCTCCGTAAAGGCCGAGAAAGGCGGAGAGGATGGAAACAGCCTGGGAGAGGAAGGGTGAGGTTGGGAGTCACAGTGAGGGGAGGTAGGGGTCTTGGAGGTGTAACTGCGCTCAGGACACCCTGGCCCGGCCCGGCCGGGCCCAGAGCTGCGGTGGCTCGCCCGCGCGGCCGGCAGGTGGCGGTGCTCCCTCGGCTGCGTGGCGGCGCTGAGTCCCCTCCTCCCGCGCTCCCTCCCTCCCGGCTCCTTTCTCTGAGCTCTTGCTCGAGCTCCAAGCGCCCTCCCGCTCTCCCGGCCGCGGTGTCGCCCGCACCGCCCCGCCGCTGCCTACGGCGACCATGGCGCACCGGGGACCCCCGAGCGCCCCGAAGCGTCCTGGCCCAATCGCGCCGGCCCGGAGCTCCCGGGCTCCACCGCCGCTGTGCTGGCCGCGCTCGTGGCCGCTGCTGCTGCTGCTGGTGCTGGTGCCTGCCTGCGGGGCGGTGGGGCGCTCCCCCCAGCTAGGGCGCCTGGGTCCTGGCGTGCAGGTCACCCGGCAGCTGCCCGCGGGACGAACGGAGTCCGGCGTTTTAGAGGATCCGCAGGCACGAGGATCGGAGCCCCGCGCCCCGGGTCACCGTCCGGGTCCTGCTCCGGGTTCCAACGCAGATGGCGCCCCAGCTCCGGGCAAGGGGCGCAGGGCGCGGGCGGCGCCGGTGGCCGGTTCGGCTTCGCGCGCGCAGGTCTCGCTCATCAGCACGTCGTTCGTGCTCAAGGGAGACGCGACGCACAACCAGGCGATGGTGCACTGGACAGGAGAGAACAGCAGCGTAAGTGACCTCCGCACGCTCCCCGGCCCTGCCCGGACACCTCGGGATGCCCAGGGAGACCACCACAACCCCCTACTTCCGGACCACCCGCGGTCACTCCTGCTGGGCATTCTTTGCGACTTGGGGGACGCGGGTGACCTCGGCGGCGCCCCTACTGGCTTCTGGTTATGGGGTTACTTTTGGAAGGGTCCTTATAATTTGTGAGATTCGGTCTCACTCAGAGGACATTCACGAAGATCTGGGGATCTCAAGCATTCCTGGCCCCTAGACCTGGGCTCCAGGGAGGTCCCTAGAGTCGTCAGGATCTGGGCAGCAGGGGATAACTCCAGGTCCCTGAGGGCCACTCAGCTCTGTGCCGCGTGGACGGTGTGTCGCCCACACACCGCACTGCACCCAGCCGCTTCGCAGGGCACCTCTGGAATGCCAGCTCTGGAGCCTGTTCTCCCGGAGCCACGCGGATCTTAGGGTCCAGGGTATCCCTGTCAGTTCCACATCCTGCTCGAAGACTCTAGATTCTAGGCTTGCTCCTCCTTGTGTATCCCACGTCTGTCTCTGGTCCGCTCTGGACCTCGTGGTAGTTAATGTTATTTAACGTTGTCGGGTCTTTAGTGCATGCAGGGTGCCAACTCCCTGCCTTTCTCCCTTTGGCTGGGGACCTCCAGCACCCTTCACCATCTAGCACTTCCGGATCGAGGATCCAGTCCCGTGCCTTTTTCGGTAGTGCACCCCTCGGTCCAAATCTTTAATCTTTCTGATTAATGGCCAGAATCACTGTTGTTTCCTCTGGGCAGTCCGAGGTGTGTGTACTCCAGATTTGCGAGTTTGTGCTATCCAGGGAAGTGTGTGTTCATGAAGAGGGAGCTAGGAATCCCTCCTCACTGCCGGTATCACTGTCCACTCGTCACCCGAACCCCCGCACCCCAGCCCCTCAGTAGGTGACTCCATCCCTTCTCCTTGTCTTCCAAGTTTTGAGGAGACTACTTAGCGTCAGAAGTCCCAGCATGCACTGGAGGTGGAGTGGGCGGGTCCCCTCTTTTGGTTGTCAGGTGGACTTAATGGGGCTGCAGACACTTTACTATTCCTGTCTACTCTCCTAGCACTCTTGGTGACTGTTAGGAGGCTTCCATTTGTGCTAGAGAAGGGACAACCAAGTGGCCTTGGCTGGCCCAAAGCCCAGTCCTGCTGCCCTTCCCCCCACTGGCTGGCTGCATCCAACGTAGCAGGTGACTTCACTGGTCCCTAAGTTAATGGCATCTTCAGGAAGACTAGCAACCCTCGGAGGGCAGAGCTGGTGCTATGGATGCAGCTGGCCAGCAGGGGGCAGTCAGGGTGCTAATCGGAGTGCCTTGGGTGCTGCTCCCAAGAAGCCCTGCTGCTCTTCTCACCTGAACCTCCAGCAAGCCCTTGGACTCTAGGTATGCCACTGGTCCCGGCCTTTCAGTGCTGGCTAGTACCTGAAGATAAACTGGGTCCCCTGTGCCATAAGCCATTCTTTGAGACTGAAAGGTAGCCCAGAAACCAAGAACCCAAAAGGACAGCAACACTGGGTAGAAGCTCCATGGATCTAGAGTGCTGAGGTTGTTAATCCAACTACCATATTCTTTCACTTTGTCCCTTAGCTTCATGGGAGGAGGGTGGGGAAGGAGGGAGTGAGGCACCAGGTGAGGGTGGAGTATCCACAGGAAAGGAGGCCACGCTGCCTCTACAATGAGCTGTTGTCCAGCTGAATCCCTTATGAAATTAGAGCCTGGCCCAGCGTAGCCTCGTTGAAGAGGAGTTGAGGATGAAGAATGACTGGCCAAAGAACTGGAAATGAGCTGTGAGGGACCCCTTCTGCAGCTATTATGACATGAGGGCAGGTCATAATAAGATGTAGACACTAGGGCACAGGCTGGCACTTAGCCGACACCTAGCTTATGATGAATGTGTGTGGGTCAGCGTGGAAACACTGCCTGGGCATCTGACTTGAGCCTTCTTCCTCCTCCCAACTCATTGCACTCAGCCTGGGACTATAAGGAAGATGGGATTCTCTCCAGAATACCTGACCACCAATGGCTGGGAATGTGCTCACCGGCTTACCTTCCCTGAGAAAACCCAGGAATGGAAATAGATGGGTGAGGGCTGCCGCTGAGAGCTGTCCCAGCAAGCCAGTCCCTTTAACACGGCTCCCTCAGACCTGGTTGTGTACAGCACATTCTTGGCACATGAAGTGTCTTGGAAGTGCGCTGCTCCCCCCACGCTCAGTGTGCAGCCACGGGGAGAAAGAGGAGAACCAGCACTTGGCAGTTGGCTGTACCTCTTGCTGGAAGTACCATCTCTGCAAGCTTGGCTGAGAGAGGGGCACACGGAGGGACGCTGCCAGTGCCGTCCTTTGGAAGTTGCCTTTCTGCTGCCTGCCCTCTGCAGAGATGCTCCACAGTGGAGCATCTGCTTTATGCTGTCAGGTGCTTTTCAAAGTAAGAGCGCTGGGGGAGGGGCGCGGACTCTCCGAAATGGCATTAGAGAGCATCCTGCTAAGGGATGGGCTGAGAGATGGCGGGACTCAAGCTGGTTCCCAGACAGTCTCTGTCACCGCAGCTCTGGGAACATATGTGAGTTTTCCCTGCAAAGGCTCTATTCTTCCTGCTCCCATGGAGATAGGGAAGGGGGCTCTCTTGGAAGTTCAAACAGGGCCTCTCCAGCTGACGTTTAGCTGTGGCAACACATTGTTGTATGTGAGATGAATGCTTTGTGGAGGCCGACCAGGGTTGCCTTTTGATGGACCTGGGCTATGCTCACAGGGCTCTGCGTCTCCACACTGCCCTTGGAGGCAGAGAGGTTATACGACGGTGGGAAATAGACCACAGTGCTGGGCTCCACCTGAGGGGTGGCAGTTTCCTGTTAGCCTGGCAGGAATGTGGGGTCCTGTGTTTTGGGGAAATTGCTTGCTGATTGGGCTTATTTTAAGCACAGCTCACCTGGGCTCCTTCCCATATGACACTTGAATATGACTCATGGCTTTACTAGGGGATGAGCTTTCCACAGCCAGGTCCCTTCTTTGCTCCTCAGACTGACTACTTACCTCCCTCCAGCTTGTGTTATGTCTCCCAGAAGTGGTGGTGGGTATACACAGATAATTCTGGGCAAATTAAGCACACTCCACCCCAGACATCTGGCTAGATTCCCTACCTGTGTCATTTTGTACAAATGCGGAGAGTCTGATGCGGGTCAGAAGGTGGCCTCTCTCTGTCGGAAGGTCAAGGGCAGGCTGTCTGCCTCCGTTTCTTGTATAGAGGTATCATGGCTTCTGCCTGAGTTGTGTGGGAATTCAGTTATGACCCCGGTGCAGGTCAGGTTCCTTTAGGGCAGGTGTATTAGTTTGCTGTGGTTTTGTGTCAAAGGACCATGACAGCGCAGGCTCTGGACAGCAGTCTTCTTTTGACCCTTTGTTTGCACCTGGGCTGTGAGCACTCCTTCCTATTGGGACATCAGTATCACTGGGTTAAGGCCGCCTTGACAATCACTGTTAGAAGTCCTACTCCAAATTCAGTTTATGGACTTTGGGGAAGGGCCTGGCACAGTTCTGCCCCCAAGAGCAGGGGGTAGGTCTCACTTGTCATCCTCTAAACATAGCACTGGAATTCAGAGTCAGCTGGTGGGAGAGACAAGATGGACATAGATAGGCAGATGGGAGAAGGGCATCGTCAGGGAGGGCAGCATAGAAGAGGCGGCCTCAGGGCTGGCTCAAAGGATGTGTAGGTGGAGTAGATGAGAGAAGGAAAGGTTCAAGCTGGAGAGACTGTTTGAGTGAGACCTTTGAGGTAGGGATTTGCAGGCCACAGGTCATAGAGACATCGAATGCATTGTGTGGGAGCAGAAGCCACAGAAAGAAGCTGGGAGGAAAAGAGTAAAGTTTGTCTGTGGTCTCCAGATGTGCGGCTGAAGAGGTCATGGTCTCCAGATGTGTGGTTGAAGAGCCTGATGGCAGTGTTGGGATGGTGAATATTTAGGCTTCAGCGCCTGCTGGTCTGGCCTTGGATCCTAGGACAGATGGAGGACATGCTCTGGGCCTCTGTCCTTACTGTGGAAGGGGGGCTGGCAGGTTCATAGGTTGGTTGTACAAGAATCAGATTTTCCACAGGAAATGCATAGATAAGAACATGGTGTGTAGCTAGAGGTTAGCATGGCGCCCAACTTGGGTGTGGCCAGAAGGGGCACAGGAAGAGTACAGTGTTGAGGTTAGGGAGACTCTAACCAGAAGAGGCTTCCGGTCTAGGCTGTGTTGAGGAGAGTGTGTTGAGGTGTGTTGAGGAGAGTGGCTCTGAGGGAGGTGTCCAGGTACTGAGGAACAGTGTCCCCTGCTGCGCCAGCCTCTCACTGTCTTCAGTCCTAGGCTCTGAGGCACCAGCTCAGTTCCTACCTATTGAGACCTTCTGAGATCTGAAATCTGAGGTGAATGGGTCCATGCCTGGCACAAAGCTGACTGAGAGCCCCGTTTCCTACAGCTGTGGTTTTGTGGTGTTATGTTTTACTGTTTGGTGTTAGAAGTATCTCAGCGGCTCCTGTCATTCAGGTTCCCTGAGTTCAGGGTTCCAGGGAGCGAGCCTCCCTTTGTTCTGGGGCTGGAGCCGAGGTCTGGCTTCCCGTGGGAGCTGAGACTGCCACTGTCCTTGCAGCCACTACCGAGCTGTCCAGTGACCACCCAAGTGAGACCGAGACCAAGGATGCCATGGCTCATGCTGAGTGTCTGTCACATAGGCTGTCAGGAGCTTGCCACTGGTGTGCAGGCTTGTCAGGCCTTAAGTCTAGTGTCTGGATAAAGAATGAGGAGAAAGACAGATATGCCTGTGCCGTCGGACAGGTGGGCAGCCAAAGAGCAGTTAGTGTGACACAGGGCCTATGGAGCAGACCACAGGTGCATACCTTGGGGGTCTTCTGTTGTGTGCTGAGGGTGCTGCAGGCTCCTGTGCTGTGCAGAGTGGCAGTACAGGGAGGGATCACAGGTGCGGAGCGACCCTGCTGTAGAATCTGGGTGTGAGGATGACCATTTGTATCCTGCACAACTTTCTTCCCAGGAGGTGGGGGGGGGCAAGGGGGAATCTGGTGATGCTGAGAGCCATTCTTGAGGGCAGGGGAGGCATGTTATAATTTTCTCTTGGGCCTAGGCTGACACTCAGGTCAGGGAGAAGGCTTTGCAGCCTGTGGGATGACATCTTCCTGTGCAAACACTTGATGTCCCGTGGGAGCCCCCTGAGCACCCCACTGCCTGCAGTTGACAGAGACTGAGCTGGGGGAGATGAAGAGGCACAGGTGGGGTTTGCGAAGGGGATGGGGCAGCTCGTTTCAGCTGTAGAGGAAGTGTGAGGGAAATTAAGTCAGTTGACCAGGTCAGAGAGCTAGGCGTGGGAAGCAGCAGCGGCCTGGATGGGAAGGAGGATTGGGGCAGTGGGGCTGCAGGCCTCCTCCTTCCACAGTGTGTGCCACCTGAGCCAGGAGCTCTTTCAGGGGTTTCCGGCTGGGATCAGGGAGAAACTCTAGGCTCTGGTGGCACCAACCTCTGCCTTCCCTGCCGGGCACCTCCTTTGGCTGGAGGGGGACAGCCCTTTAAGGTCAACAGGTGCGATGCCACTGTGGATTGAGGTCCCCCCCTAATTTGTGTCACCCTCTCTGGACACCTCAGGTCTGATCTGTCCTTGCAGCCTCTCAGGGTCCCAGATGGTCCTCAGCCTCCCTCTTCCAGGCCCCCCAATAGACCCTAAGGTCCTGTCCTGCTGAATTCTCTACCAGGCAACCAGAGTCCAGAAGACCTGCCTGTGCGTGTGCATGTAGCACAGGCCCTCGGGAGGACTGGGCTGAATGGAGGGCTCTTGCCTTGAGCTTCTGTGTGCGTGGCCGGAAGGGCCACAGGAGCTGTGCTTGGAGGGCTCTCTTGCACTTGTAGAGACACTGAGCTCCGAGAGTTCGAATTGTTTGCGAAGGAATGAGATGTCTGCCCCAGGCCTTGCTGGGTTCTGTCAGCACTGGGAAGAGGCTAGGCATGCGGAGCTGCCGCTGTCAGTCCCCATGTGGTTGGGACTCATGCTGTCCTCTCGCCCTCTGACCCGGGGGGCCTTGCCCTGTACACCTGTCTCCTCGTTAGTCTTTGGCTTTCACTCCTCTCCCTCCTCAGTTGGAAGCCCACCCCTCCAGGGCCTGAGCCCACTGGAAGTGTTTACACATGTTCCCATGCTTTCTTCGGTCTCAGTTCCAAATCACTACCAAACCTGCTGCAGACTTTGTGCATACATTTGATGCTTCGGTCTCAGTTCTCCCGTCTATAACATGGGCAGCAGTGCCCGGTGACCTCCAAATCACTACCAACCCTGCTACAGACTTTGTGCATACATTTGATTAATTCATACTTTATTTATAGATATGGTGAGCAGGCCTGGAGAGGGCTTGCAAGGCCCAGTGCTTGTATGCACTCTTCTTAATAGTGCTGCAGGTGCAGACCTTAATGCCCCAAGGCTCCAGTGTGGACTCCAGCATCAGGCACTGCCAGGCCCCTCCTGCTCCTGCTTGGTTGAGAACAGAACCTCTCTGAGCCTGCTTTTAGTTGGTAAAGTAAGGATAACAGTTCTCTTGTCACGCTAATTGTCCAGCTTGGGCACCCATGTTGGAGCCTGGCCAGCATGGGTGGGGCCTGGCCAGCATGTTGCCAATGTCACCTTCCACTCTATGGGTTTCTAAGACCTTGGGCAACACTTCCGTGTTCTTTCTTTTCTAGCAACAGTGCAGGTCCCAGCCCCCCAGTAGCTGTGGACTCAGCTAATATTTGCTGAGCGTTTCTTGTGTACCTGGCAGGGTTAACTGCCAGGGCTGCGGCATGGAGCCCAGGGAAACAAAGACCTTGCCTCACTTTGAGATGCTGAGTGGGAACAGAATTCTGCCCCGTAGTGTCCTCAGGGTTGTGTGAACATGGGGAGGGTGGAGGGGGGCAGGCGACAACCTGGGGAGACTTCCTGGAGGAGATGCAGATGGAGCTAGTCTGAAGGACAAGGAGAAGAGCCTTACCCAGGATGAGGCAGAGACTGGAAAAGGATGGATGTCAAGGCCAAAGAGAGGTGAGTGGCTGAGAAGCCTGGAGAGCTCACAAGCAGAGGAGGGAGATGTTTGCCATCAAGAAGCCTGGCTCAGAGGTGCCAGGACAATCCTTCAGCAAAGTTCCTGACACACTTCACACGCCCACTCCTGTTTTAATGAAGGGGCTCTTTAGTCTGTAGCTGCGGAAGGTTCCAGAGCGCAGTCTAAAGAGGTCATAAATTAGCTCGTCTGAGCACGCCCGCGGGGTTAGAGTGCAGCCTGTGGCTTACCCAGGCCTCTCCAGAGTTGCCGCTACTCCATGATGACAAATTTCCAGTCAGGTTAGGACTTGCCCAGGGCTGATGCTAAGAGACAGAGTTGGAACTCCTGGAAAACCAGCTGGGTGCCTTCATGGGTGCCCAAGCTTTGAGGCTGCCTTCTAGTTGGGTCCACATTTTAAGAGGGGATTTTTTATTGGCCCTTGCCAAGAGCCCACTTTACCATCTTGATAGCTCTCTTTGGATGCTCTGTGGGCCACTAAGGGGGGCTGAGCCCTGAGGGTGTAATGATGTCATTAAAACCATTTCCTCTGGAGGTGCAGGGACTAGGGGTGTGCTCTGATCCCCAAGACTTAGAGTGTATAAAATTCGAGTAACAATCTGTGTGTGTTAGGCTGGTTTTTGGCCTGGGCATTGTGGGCATCAGCAGGGTGCAACTTTGTATGTGGATCATTTTCTAGCTCCTTTGACTATAGGAAACCCTTCCAGGGCCTCCTGTGAGTGTGATCTGGATTCTGAGTGTGAAAGAAGCAGCATGATGGTGGGGATGGGTGTGTCCTGCACAGCAGTTCCATGCAATCACAGGACTTCCTGGACCTGCCCCTCAAGGCTGGAAACTGAAGACGCAGGTACCTGCCTCCCAACCTGGTAGGTGCTGCGTGATGGTGAAGGCAGACACTAGGCCTTTCCCACGACACCCTAGGGTCGCTGACACTTTGCAGTCCACAGAGCACTCATCACCCTGAATTAAGCTGCTTTCATCATTTGAACGCTGACCAGAGCTACCACAGGGAGAGCAGACCCTGGAGAGTTAGAAACCAGAAATGAAAAGCCCTTCCTTCTTCGAAGGGGGAAAGGCCCCTTCCTAGTTTGTGCTTCTGTAGCAGTTGGTTGCTTATTTGCACAGAAAATTACAATCATTTAATTAGTTTCTCCTCACACCAGCATGAAGGTCTTAAAATAACAACACTTGCCTTCCTTGCTAATTTTCTCAGAGAAGCGGATGATTTGCTCCAATGTTGAGCTGGCCTCAACTTGAACACAGCACGGCTCTCGAGGATGCCATATCCTAATGTTCGTGGATAAATCGAGTTCCGATGAAAGCAAGAAGAGAGCCAGGCCAAGTGCAGGCTCCTGTGTAGATCAGTCTCAAGGCTGAGAGTTCTTTTTGAGTTTTCTTGCCCTTGCGTATTTTGTGAAGGGTCTGATGCTCAGGGAGAGGTGGCCTCTGCCAGTCAGGTTGCCTCCTGCTTCTGCTTCTGGTGCAATTTGACCTTATCATAACACTCTCCTCCGTTGGCATAGGGTGATGGATTAGGAACGATAATATGTGTAGCCACAGCCCCTTAGTACCTGCTACACCAGGCAGCCTGTGCTCTCTTCACTGTAGAGACAATACTACCGTATCACTTACAGCTATGACCCAACGTGCATGCAGTTGCCTTCAAGGCTTTCAGGGCACATGTCCCAGGCATGACCGGAATTTCACTAGTCTTGAAACAAGCTCTCTCTCTCTCTCTTAAAAACATAAATATTTTGGGGTCAGTGAGATGGCCCAGCAGGCAGGCGTGCGTGCTGCCAAGCCTAAGGATCTGAGTGGGATCCTTGGAACCTATATGGTGGAAGGCGAGAACCGATTCCTGCAAGTTGTCCTCTGACCTCCAGACCCATGCCACAGCATGCACAGAGGTACATACATGCATACACACATGTACATCACAAACAAGAAATGTAATCAATTTTTAAAATGAACATTTTCCCTTTTCTGTGGTTGTATGACCTCTCTCACTGCACCTATTTTTAAATGCGCAGCTCAGCAGTGTTAGGGCACTAGTGTTGCTGTGCAACCATCCCAGCATTCTGGGGTGCTACGGTATCTGTCCCTGTGTGATTGGCTTGTTAGCCTCCTGTCCTCCACGATCATCCCATGTGCTGACATACAGAAGCATGTCCTCTTTTGGGGGCCGTATAATACTCCATTGTGCGGACGGCACACATTTTGTTTCCTCTGAGGGTGGATGTTTGAATCGGTTCCACTTTTGGCCCTAGTGAATGAAGCTGTGAGCGCAGACCCACAGTAACCTGCTTAGACCTGGCTTCAGATCCTCTGGGTATTTGCTTGGAAATAGAAGAGAATAGGCCTGTGAGTCTGTTTCATTTCTGGATTGAACATGAACTTGGGTGGTAAGCAAAGTCCTTATTTTGCTGCCTTGGATTTTGATACCAGGTTGGTGTACAGCTGCAATCCCCAGAGAACCCTGAGAGTGCCCATGGCCTACCCTTTATGCCCAGGAAAGAAGGCAGCATGGCTGTTGCTGGAGCCGGTGCGCCCTCCCTGTCTGTGACTCAAGACAGAGGCTGCTGGCGAGCCCAAGAATCTCACATCCATAACCTGTGTGACAGAGGACTGGGCTGGATTGGTGCTGTGCTGAGGCTGGGACTTGTGGACAACTGGGTTGGTGTGGTGCTGAGCCAAGGGTGGGAATTATGGAGAACTGGGCCAAGGGTGGGCATCACAATCCTGAGCTGAAGTGACTTCTAAGTGTCATGGAAGCTGCAGGTTACCTTTCAAGTTCACGCCCTCTTTTCTTCCTTCTAGCTTTTAGGCATTTTTCCCTATTGACTTCCTCATTGACCAGCTAACTAATTCAATTTTCACTCCGTAAAAATAGAGCACTCAATAAAAATCCCTATGTTTTTCTCAATTTATTTTCATCAATACCGCTTAACCCTGTTGGAGTTTGTTTTCTGATTTATCATTTGATGACCGGGCAGGGTTTCTGGGGGTCTGTCCTGCAATCTATAGAACACGCAGTGTGGGGTTTTCTGGTTTGGTGGACCCCTTTTCCCGGCATGGGGATCTGTACTGCTGTGTGTACAGACTCTACCTACCTCGCCTCTGGAGAAGTGTATGTGGGGACCCTCCGGAACGTGGGTTTTATAGTTATTGTAAAATGGATAGGTAAAAGGAAAGTCAACTCTGTGCAGTTATTGAAACACAACTAATCCGTCTGAAAACACCTGACACGAGCCAGGAGTGCTGTCATGATTTTGAAGCTGTGATCAGTGTAAATGTAGTTTTGAGATGTATGACAACCGTGACCCAGCTGAGGAACCCCTACAGTCCCCACTGGAGATGGCAGCCCTGGTCCTGCTTCTGCTGCTGCTGCTGTGACCTGCATCCTGTTTTTAATGGAAGGAACTGCTTCGTTTTGTAGTCTGAAAATAAAGAAGTTGTTTCTAGGGTCTGGGTCTAGGCTCTGGAAGATCCATCAGAGAGACACGTGCAGAAAACTGGGTTGGTGTGGTGCTGGGTCAGTGATGGGAATCATGGAGAATTGGATTGGTGTGGTGCTGGGCCAAGAGGCGGGAATCATGGAGAACTGGGCCTCCAAGGAGGCTGTCCTCCAGTGCATTTGGTGTCTTATGATGCGATATTGCAGGAGACCACTGACTCGACACAGGCCGAGCTACTGAGCTCCTGTAAGCACAAAGGAACCTCCGACTTATGTTGCAAGGCCCAGAGCGCATCTCTGCAAGAACAACTGAGAAAGGGAGATGCATGTGCCTGTTAAAGATGGGCCACGCTGAAGGGCAGCAGCTTCCCAACTCCTGCTGGAGGCTGTGCAGCCAGATGACAGCATAGGCTGTGCCCATTGCTGGACCAGCCTCGGCCCTCCCTCCTGACTGGGTCAGCCAGGAGCCAGGGTGCTCAATGGGGAGAAAACATTTGCTCCCAAAGGACATTGGGACATTTAAATAGTGCCCTTGTTCTCAGCCCATTTCGCTTGAGAAAGGCAGAGCCAAGCAGAAAACCCAGGGGACAGGGCTGCCTGGCCTTTGACAAAGAGGGTTGACAGCAACCGGAGACTGGGCAGGTGGAGTCACTGGAGAACGTTCTGGAAAGAGCAGGTGGAAGGGCCAGGGGCTCAGGGCTAGCCAGGCGGGGTGGGGGGAGACCTTCCGCACTGAGCGCTTTGCTAAGTCGCTTATCTCTTCCACTGGTTAACTACTCAGTCACCCTCAGTCCTTTCCAGAGCTCTGCCTTGGTGTTAGCCTCCAGGGGATACCAGCCCTGGAAGTCTGGGAACCCCTCTGGAGAGGAGCCCCTCAGATGACCTTTGAATGTGTCTGAGGCCTTGGCTTCATTCTGTGTCCAGGAATTGATATGCTACTTGTAAAAGGCTGAAGAGTTGCACTTCTTGGAGGTAGTGACTGGGACCCTCCTGCTTGCGGCCCCCTCCTGCCTCCTCCTGTCCTGTGTGTAACCCAACCCCACCCCACCAAGTAGCCTGGGTTAGGGGGGCTCTCCACTTATGCTGATGTGTTGGGCTGTGGTGTTCCTGGTGGCCTCCTTGATGGGGCTATCTTGGGTGGCTATGCACCCAGCTCTGAGGAATGCCTCTCTCCTCTGTATTACTGGGCCTCAGTTTACCCATCCACTAAGGTACTGTTGCTCCTGAACCATCAGGGAAGGTTCTGGCCATACAGTTGCCAGAAGTCATAATTTTCTGGCTTCTTAAAAAAGGTTTCCACGTGGTTCCATTTTCTTCCCATTTCCGGAGTTGCCCACTTAAGTGAAACAAAGGCCCCCGATCCCTCAGGAAACACTCATCTCTAGAGCCTGCCTCTGAAGAGAGCCTTTCTCGTTGACATGTGGGTTTTCACAGGTTTCCTGATCTGAATTATTGCTGGAATGCTGCCTCTTAAGAGCAAGTCAGAATTTCTCTCCCTGTCGCTGGAGGTGGAGAGGAGTCTCACGGCAGTGACCAGGAAACCTGAAACTCTAAGCTCAAGGGGTGGGGAAGCAGAGGCTTGGCGGGGACGGGGGGGGGGGGGCAGGGGGCTGGTATAGGGGCAGGACCCTTGAGCTCAAACTCAGGGCTGGCTTTGCCTGCTCCTTCCTTGGGTGAGGCTCTGGGTGGCAGCCACTGGTATAGGAGAAGCTGTGGCACTGAGGTGGCCTCTCTCTGGTCTGGCTGCACCAGGTTGACATTTGGCTCTGGCCACCTGGACTTGTGAGGTGGTATTGATGGGGGCTTGATGCTATCTGTCCCTGGGGCATGACAAGGAGACCTATTGTTCCTCTTTTCCAGGGCAAGGGAAAGCTCTGCTTCCTACTGTGTTTATAGAGGCCTGTGGTGGTGGTGGTGGTGGTGGTGGGGCTACTGTTTGCTAGAGACTTTGAGCATGGCCAGACAGAAAGGGCAGTGCCAAGGTTGATGCATTCTTTCCTTCCATTTAGACACACCATGTGTTGGACTTGGTTCAAGATCTTGCTGAGCTCAGAGATGGTAGACAATCCTGGCTTGCTTGATTCAGTCTTGCAGGTGTGTATGTAATGGGCTGGGATGCCACCCACCAGAGCATGGAGGTTGCTCAAGGGTTCTGCAATGGACTCAGTAGCATGAATGAAGTCCGGGCTCCCATTTGGATGTGGCTTCTTAGCTCTAGTGTGTCAGCCCCGACACTGGTCACTTGGCCCCTGCCTCAGCCCGGATCCCCATGCTTGCCATGATTCAAATTTTTCCTCCAGGAAGGTCCTGTGGCCCTGTTCCCATGCACGGTCAGTGCTGTTAACAGGATGGGGTGAGACAGACACTGAAATGGCTCCATGCCTGGGAGTCCTGCTAAACATGACAGCATTGTGTGTGTGTTGCTGCCTTATCCCCGTGGCCATGAAGCAGGTGACTAAGTGATGACTCTGTGCTCTGCCTCCATTCTGGGAGCCTGGCCTCACCTCCCCTGTGTTTCCATTCACTCTGGCGTTTACAGGACTTGCCTCTGTCTCCATTGGGAGCTTCTCCCATTGGTCTTGTCATGGAGCCTGTGGAGAGCTGCCTCATCTCACGCTGGATTATAAGCTGCTGAGCAGGAGGTTCTGAGACTGACCAGGAGCAAGGCACATGGATTGTGCACCAGGAAAGGGTGACATGTGGGGACACATTCGCTTGCAAGGACAGTGTACTCTGCCTGCTCAGTGACTCTGCTGCACCCTTGCCTGAGACCACACTCTGTCCTCCTGGCTGTGCAGTCTCTTCCAAGCTGTTGACCCATGAACTTTGTCCACCCCTCCCCCCAGCCAATGTGATTGACGAGGGCTGGTGAGCTGAGTAACATGACCATTACCATATTGTCTTCTCACCCACCCTGTCGCCCTAGCCTCCAGTTTGTGAGGACTTGGTCTTGTGCTCATTGCTTTCTCTAAGGTCCTGACTGTCCCTCTGTCCCATCCTTGGACTTCTGTGGTCCTGAAGAAAGGAGAACTCTCTTTGGATAGCTGGAACCTCCTCTGCTGTTTGAAGGAGGTCTGCTGGCCCATCTGCCCGGACATGCTGAGAGAATACTATGGTAGTATGGGCCCTTCATGCTGGAGCCAAGGAGGGCCGGCTCTCCAGGTGTGGTGGCTGCCTCACCCCTCCGGAGCTGGTGTGAGTCCTGAGACAGTCCCAATCTGGTTTTTCTCGTCTCCTGAACTCCCCTTCAACCTGTGGGGTCAGGGCTGGGCATGGCCAGGGAGTGCCAGGTGAGCCCTCCAAGCTGCCAGTCTGCCAGCCTCTGCTAAGCCTGGGCTTGGCCTAATTTGACTTTGACCCAGACAGTCTGTTTTAGAGCGAGTGATGTGTTTGGAGTAGCTGATTCATCTGTGAAGCTGTGAGGGATGTCCTGGCCAGACCCTCCACAGGGTGCAAGGGGTTGATGTGACTGGGTTGGTATCTGCCTGCTTGTGGTTACAGCCCAGTGGGAGGGGCCCATGGCAGATGTGCACAGGTGGGCAGGAGCTATGGGGAAGAGGCTCTGAGGCATGGCATGATGGTGTAAGGAATTCTGGGGGAGGGGAGAATATAGTATAGAATTGTGGTAGGTGGAGAACATCGAGGCAGTGTCAGGCTGGACCTGGCTCATCCTACTTTTACCCACCTGCCTTCTGTCTGCTGGGGTCCCAGTTGCTCACTTGATGCTGGCTCACAGATGACCACTGTGACCATTCTGCCTGTTTGCATTAGGTAAATGGCACCTGGCCTCCTCATAAAACAGGCATGTGAGGTGTCTCCCTTAGAAGATTGTCGGCCCGTGCTTCATTTCTTTACCTGTTGGTTCTCATTCAGGAGCCCATGGCCATGAAGCCTTTCCGTGGGGCTTAATGAGTCCAAACACTGTGGTGACCGCAGGACCCCAGCTAGGTGACATGAGTGGACTGGGGCCAGTTTCACTTCTCAGATCTCTTCTGGCTAATTGCAGAGTTGAGTCATGGCCACAGATTCTATTCAAGAAATCTCACATTTCTGCATCTTTTTCTCAAGGCAATAAATTCTGACACCGAACCCCCATTCTACTGTAGGAAAAATATTCCCAAATCTCCTGCCTGGGGGAATCTGGAAGCTTCTAAAGGTGGTGGGGGCAAAGAGGGAGAAACCTGGGCCTATTCCTCAGGGCAAGCAGTGACATGTGGTGTGTGGTCATTCCCTGACACTCGCTGAGGCTGCTCTTTAAAGGACGTGGTTTATTCTTGTGAAATTCCACCAAGTACAGACACATCCCAGTGGCCATTAAGAAAGAAGCAGGTGTGCTGAGGTGGGGGCCAGTTCCAGAGGGGCCCTGTGTGGCTAAGACTCCATCCCTAATCCTCTAATCCTTAATCCCCTTTATTCTCTCTCCTCTGGAAGAAATTGAAAGGGGATTTTTTTTTATGGTAGTGGAAGTAGATAATAACTGCTCTCTGGTGTTGGTCTGCATAATTCTATCAAGAGTGTCCTGTTATCTGGGTGTGCAGCCCCCTCCTGTGACCCGAGTTCTCAGCAGCTTCCTGTCCACTTGGTGGTGGTGGTGTGTGTGTCTGTGTGTGTGTGTTTCTAATGGAAAATGAAGGTGGGTGCAGGGTGGCTCCTGAGAGTGTCAGTCAAGGCCTTCTTCTCCAGGATGCTGTGTTCCAACCTTCCTCTTCTCCTAGTGGCTGCCTACCATACTCTTGGCCCTGATTGGCTGTGTTCTGGTCAAGTTTTCCCAGTTAGGTTTCAAGTTACATGAGGGTTGGGTGCCTGCTCCAGCTTGCTTCCTTCTCTGCTAGTGTTCCCTGTAATGCTGCTCACAAAAGCAGGACTCAGGTCACAGAAGACTAGCCTCAGCTAGGTGACGTGAGGGACTGGAATTCACTCAGAACTGAATCACTCCTGTGCTGGCTTCAGGCATGTCTGGCTCCAGGGACTCTGATGTAGGCCCCAATCGAGGTCCCTTGAGCTGTCTGGAGCTTTGTCTCTGCTTTGCTTCCTTCTTGAAGCTCACCTAGGTCACCATGTGAGAGTCAGGCTAAAGATGGCTGAATCTCCCATGCTTCTCAAGAGGTCGACAACTGAAGCTCTGGCCTCCCTTGAACCCCTCTTGTTGGCCAGGGGCTGAAATACTGGGTGAGCAGTCCGGACTTACAGATCCACTCTGAAACCAACAAGCATGGATTCTGGGGGTGGAGTTTTGTCTCTATGCATAGCTCAAGTACCTCTTACTGGAGCAGGAGGGTGCTCTGGGCAGGATGCTTTGTGGGTAGAGGGAGGAGTCAGAATGATCTCAGCTGCCATCTCCCACCCCTACCGGCTTCTTCACTGACGGTCCTCTCTTCTGTAGGACAATGCCATCCTATGCCAATCACCCTGGTCCGAGAGGTGTCATCCCTGGGCTGTGACTGCTGCTGGGAGTGGTGGCTCGTGGGGCTGCACAGTACCCCTCACACATGTGTTTTATAGTGTGCCCCTGGTGGTTCCCAAATCTGGTGTCTTGGAGTCACGTGGCCCAGGTAGCGTCCACTCACACATAAAAGAACTCTTATATTGCCCAGTGGCTGTCCTGCCTGGTGTGTCTGTCCTTTGGATCCAACATACTCTATGGATTCACTGTGCTGACAGGTCACAGGGTGAGGAAGATGACATTTGTGCCCACAGGGAACTCCGTTTCCTGGACATGCAAGGCAGCCCTATCAGAAGGCGCTGGGGAAATATGGCAGGTGTTGAGTGTGGTTGTTATATCTCTGTAGACAGGGACCTTGAGGTCACCTCTGTTACACGTTGATGATGCATTTCAGCAGCTTTGGGCACGCCCCCCCCACCAAATATCAGAGCCCAAAGAAGCTGAGAATGGCTGTGTAGGGTTAGGGAAGACTGGTGGTAAGGTGTGCAGAGCCTGGCCAGAGCACCTACTAGAGAGTTGAGAAAGCCTCACCAGGAGGGGTGGCGCTCAGCAGCGCTCAACCCCTGAACTTGAACATGTTCTCAACCAGCTCTGGTCTTCTGAAGCCAGAACCTCTCTAGAGGGGCGGAGAGAGGCTGGGCTACCCCTGGGAACAACGGTTCAGGATCTGAAGAGAGGACTGCACATAGGGCCCCTCCCAGGGGGGAGGATTTTCTTCCTAGTTCCCCAGCAGAGCTGTGAGGTCTCTGCAGTGAGCTAGTGAAGGGGCCTCCTCATTGCCCAGAGGTGGGGTTGTTTCCTACGCCAGGAAGCAAGCTCGGAAGTTTTGTTTGGACGCCTCCAGCCTTCAACCTGGCATTAGTGACTGCTGAAGGGTTTGTAGGAAGTTGGAGGTGAACCCCAGATGGGGATCCTTATGGAAAGCCAAGACAGAAACCAGCCTCTGCCCACGGCTCCGCCTGCCAGGGACAGCTGGAAGGCAGATTCATTCAGCAAATGCCATGTGGGCACTTGCCATGTGCGTGGTGGTCTCCAAGGAGTAGTGCCAGGGCACTCATGGGCCCTTAAGAGTTTAAGGGTGCTTGGGAGGTGCCTGCTGGGATACCCCCAGACATGAGCGGCCTACCGTGTGCTGAGTCAGCACATTCCAGTGTGTCTGGTCTTTCCTGAGACAAGGTGAGGTCAGCAGGGGGCTGGGCTTGTGCAGGGTGAGGAGGCTGCAGCACGGGCTGCCTATGCAGGAGACTTGAGGCTGACTGGAGCTGGCAGGCTCCATGCCCGTGGGTGTGTCTGCAAAGGAAGCTCAGGACGGCGGTGTGGGCTCAGTGCTCGGTGGTGCCAAGCTCTGCCGAGTGGCCCAGGTTGCTGTCAGATGGAAAAAAGCAGATGTTAAAGAGGGATTGGTTTCTTCTGCCTTGGAAGGGGTCGGGGAACTTCCCACTTCATAGGACACCTGGGTCATGGTGGGTCCACCTGAAGCTCTAGTGTGAGTTCTGTAGCTTGAGGCTGCTGCAATGGGCCACACAAAATGGCCATTCAAACAATGCACGGTTGTTTGTTCTTGTCTAGTCCTGGACACCAGAAGTTAGCCATATGTGTGAAGGATCTGCTCAGCTGCTGCAGGTCCTCCCAGTTTTTGACGCTTTGACCTTTTCTCTCATTGGTTGCCTCATTTGTTGCATGGGTGATAGAGGAGGAGCTGAAGTTGAACCAGAGGAGAGGGGCTTAAAACGATTGCATTTTTTAAATTTGTGTGTGTGTGTACAGGAGTGTGCCTGTATACATGAATGTGTCCATATGTGTGTCTGCCTGTGGAGGCCAGAAGAGGGCATGAGAATCTCTGAAGCTAGAGTTGCAGGGTTGTGGATCCTAGGAGCCAAGCTCAAGTCCTGTAGAAGAGCAGGCAGCACTCTTCCCCACCAATCCATCTTTCTAGACCCACATAAAAGACAAAGCTGTTGACTAGGCTACCACCTTGAAGCCTCTCTGGCCAGCCTCCACCTATGGCCATGCTTTGGCTCCACAGAACACTCAGTGCAGCGGGAGTGAATGCCATCTACTTGTCAACCCTGAGGCCTCCGGGCTGCTGTGGCATCCAGGATGGCAGGTGGCTCCTGGGCTGTGGAGGGCTGTGGCCTCTGTACCTGCCACAAACAGTCCATACCCTGTTGTTTGTGCACTTGGGTTTCTTGGTGTGTGCTGCAAACATAGAAATGAAGGGATGAGAAAGCACCCAGTTGTTAAATATGAGTCAGAAAAGAACCCATGGGGTGTAGGGGCATGGTGGCCCAAAGGGCCAGGAGGACACCACAGAAAATGGGTGTTTTCTTTCCAAGGATGAGTGGGCTTTGGGGTATGCATTTGAGAGTCTAGGAGAGGGGACATCTGGCTGGCATCACAGGGACAGTTAACAGAACAAATATAGGCAGGTGCTAGCCTCCAAGGCCTGGCTTCCCTGACTGTAAGTTGGGCCCTTGGTTACGTCTGAGCTGCCCAACAGCCTCCAGAAGCCAAGGTCTTGCCCTGGGATGTTGGTATTCCTGAGGACTTGGCTAGGATGAAAGTTGTATTAGACAGCTGGAGAAACCCTGGTGAGGGGTGTTCGTGCTCCTGACTGTGCCTGGCCAGCCGCCCTGCTGTGGCCACGTGCTCGCCATCTGCGTGCTGAGGGTGGACCCTAATGGTTCTCCTTGCCTCTTCCTCAGAGCCGAAAAGGAAGTTCGTGTCAGATGCAAGCCCACTTTCACTGTTAGGAGGCCAAACTGTTTATCCGAAAGCTGTTGATCAGGCCACGTCCTACCCTAAATCATTTCATATTGCATAGATGTGAGTTTATTGTTATTCAATAAATTCTAAAATGGTGGAAGGGCACACGTGTTCATCTGTTTCTGTCACAATAGACTCTCCTGAGGATTGGTAGGCTGGGGAGTTTTTCTTTCCTCACGTTTAACTTTTCGTAGACATTAATTATAGATATTGACTCCAGCCCAGCAAAAATAATTCCTCTCTCCAGAGGCTGAAGGCATTTAAAGACATTTCCCTGTTGAATCATGCAACCCTCACCCTGTGCGGGGTGGGTATGTGGGCCTGAGGAATTGAGGATTGCTTAAGGGCGTGGCAGACTTGTCCCTGAACCCCACCATCTCAGACCCCTGCTAGTCTCCCTGAGGCCCTTCAGCTCTTGTCCATGCCCTCAGGAGATGCCTGATGCTCAGGGTGAGGATGCCACATGGTTGTGATGATAAGAGTGTGTCACACCCTGTAAACCCCCAGAGACTCATCTCGTGGCTTCCCCCTCCAATCCTGGAAGCTGAAGCAGCTTAGGGACAGCAGGTGACAACCCAGGCCCCCCTGCACCGGGCAAGTGTTAGTTATTACATGACACCGACCTGTCACCTTGTTTTGCTCTGTAGCCAGGTGCCTAACTCAAGGCCCAAGACACAGCCGGGTTTCAGGGAATGACTGAAGATGGGAAGTGGGTGTGGGATAGAGCGTCAGAGGGGGTGAGGCCTGAGCAGGTTCATGGTGCCACAGGTATGGCAGATTTTCAAACCAGTTTTTTGGAAATATCCACTCATCATTTGCTTAGATGAGCAGGTTGGTTCAGGAAGCGTCTCTTTCTGGAGTAGAGGCAGCAGGGCCATGGGTATTTCCCCAGTTCTGGAGAATTCAGTAGATAGAGATTTGGGTCAGGGACTGTATTCGTGGGTGTGGCGTAGCTTCTGTGGACATTTGGATGACCGTTCCTTCCCACCATGAGCTTAGACTCTGAGCAGCGGCAAGAGACGAGGGGTGAGACGGAGATCCAGTGACATTTCCTGCACGGCCCACATTGTTCTTGTTTCCAAACTGCCGCAGAAATTAAATGATTAATTAAGTGGCACCCACACAGATTTTTCTTTTTTCAAGAATGATTGTTGTATTTTTTTTAAAAACAAAACAAAACAACAAAGCAAAGCTCTAGTGGCTTGTCAGAGGTGGGGGGTGGGGTGGATGAAAGCCTTAATGGTCTTAATAAATCACAGTTACTCACGTGGGCAGATGCGTCAGGCCGAGGAGGCGCCTAATTAAGCGTCTAATTGTGTTGACTGAGCCGGCCACACCTCCCGGGGGTGGCCATATTGCCCAGAGGTCTTTATGAGCAAGCCTTACCACCTCTTCTTGCGTCTCTTCTGGTTGCAGAACCAGTGGTACAGAGGAGTCCTGACCTTTGGCAGCCACCTTCTGGTGGTTTTTCGGGGGATTTGCATCAAGGAATGCATGGGAGCCACCTTAGCTCTCTCAGGGGATGGGGCAGCATGGCCAGAGGCACAAGGACTCTAAAGTGACATTCTACGTGGCTACCCTTCCTTGGTGCCTTCCCATCCCAGGCCTGTGATAATCAAGTGTATCTGGGGTTGCTAGGTGATAGTGATACACACCTTTAATCCCAGCACTTGGGAGGCAGAGGCAGGTGCAATTTTGAGTTTGCGGCTAGCCTGGTCTGCAGAGAGAGTTTCAGGATGCTGAGGAAGCCTGTCTTGAAAAAAAAAAACACAGCAGATGACACAAACACATACATACACAAAAGTGTGGCTGGAGTTATGGAAGGATGACCCATAGTCACTGGCCAGTGAGCATACTAGCAATAAGAGTGATACTCTGTGCAGTGGCTTGTGTGGGCTTAAGGGACACGAGGAAGACATACCACAGTCTGCTGAAGTTGGAAAAGCTGGTGCATCAAGGACAGTTTTCATCAAGAAGAGGGCCGGCAGCTTCCTGGAAGGAGAGACTCTTCATGGAGCCTTGGGGGATAAGTGACATGAAGCTTCCACTTCCCAAGTCTCTTCTGAATGTCGTCAGGCAAGAGGTAGCCGCTCAGACAGGGCCTGTCCTGCCTCAGTGAAGCTTGACTCTTACTGGGTACCACTACCACAGACCTACAGACGGTAACAACAACCCAGTCACTGCTGTGTGAAAAAAAAAATCTAGCAATAACAACCCAAAGCATCCTGGGCTGGAGCTGGGGAGGGGGCATTTCAGAGCCAGGGGTCGGAATGAATATGTCCCACCGGGGAGACAAAGCATGGCAGTGTCGAGATCTAGCAGTCTCCCTCTGAAGCGTGTGAAGCCCGAGTCTGCATTGTGACTTGCCCGTGAATTCTCTGCCATATTTTAATAGCCCAAAGCTGGCAGCAACCCTAATGTCCAGCTGCAGGTGTGTGGATAAATTAAGTGCAGTATATCCACACAATAGACTATTACTTGGTCGTGGGAAGGAGCAAAGTACAAACACTTAATAAAACATGGCTGCACCCCGAAAGCCTTATGCTAAGTGAGTCACAGAAGGCCACAGATTGTTTGATTTCCTCCTTATGAAATGACTACCGTGGGGAAATCTATGGAGACAGGAAATAGATTGGTGGTTGCTTTAGCCTGAAGAAGACTGGGGATCAGTTGCTAAGGCTGAGGCCGTGGAATGCTCTGAAGTTGGTGTCGTGGGAGGATCTGCAGTTGTCCTCAAAACCTCAGACTGTACCCTCAGATAGAACCCCCATGTGTGAAGTCTTATGAAGCTACCAAAAGAGAGGCACTGAGGTGAGACCAAAGGGTGCCGGGAAGGGGCCACCTGCTGAGGAACGAGTGGGCAAAGGAGAATGGGCAGAGAGAGGAGCTGGCATAGTAACAGCAGGCACAGTGGCATGGCGCCCAGGGCTCCTGGGGCATGGAGCTACAGTGGTGAAGATCCGTCTTGCTACGTCCCACCTTGGCAGCGGCTCTCTGCGGTGAGAGCTTCCAGCCAGTCTCTGCCGTGGCTCTCCACCGTGAGGTCTCTGCTGTGGGTCTCTGCCATGGGCTTTCTCCTGGGTCCTCTCAATCACGGTTCTCTGCCTTCGCCCACAAGTCTTCCTGTGCCAGGAACCTTCTGGGCCCCAGTCTTAGAAGTCACTGCGAGTCATCACTTCTGTTATCAGATGCTTGACCAGGTTCCAGGGGCATGGTGCTGTTTCCTCTCCAGTGGAGCCAAACCACAGGATTTGGGGCTTCACCTGAACACCACCCTTGTGAGAAAGTGTTGTGAGAAGTGTGGCTGTGGCGAGTCTGAACCACAAACAGCCTCCTTGGCTCAAGGCCTCTGAGATGACAGCATCCCTGACCTCTGTGTGACCCAGTGCCCTGTGGCCCGCCTGAGGGCACAGCCAGACTCTGCCCCCGGCCTGACCTCTTGGCTTCCACATATCCTTCCAGCACTTGGGACTAGAGCAGGATGTGGTGGGGAAGTGCAGCATTCCCCAGGCGCCAGCTAGAACAGCCCTGTTCGCTCAAGAGTTAAGTCTTGCTGAGGGTCGCCTGGTGTGGAAATTTATGAAGGGGATTTATTACTAACAGGTGGAGGGGGCAGGCATTTCTGGAGATCCAGAGACAGCCTGCTAGATGCCTTGCAGATAACAAAACGCAGTGGCCCCTTCCCCTGAGACCCACTAATCCAGAGGCCATCTGTCCCCAGGAGTCATTGCTCTAGTTAAGATGCAGAAACACTGCAGGTTGCAGTGTGCAGCTGCCCCTGGCCACAGCACACAGGGAGGACAAGAAACTGGCCCGGAACTGGGTTCCTCTGTTTGGGGGCGGGGCACCCCTACTCTCCAGGCTTGGAGGACATCCAGGAACTTCTGGGTGTGGTTCTTTCCTGTCTCACCCCCCTGGTCCCCCAGCTGGTCCTGTCACTGGGTCGCAGAGGTCTAACTTGTGAAGGGCGTTTCCTTCACCCCGCATATGTCCCACACTTGCTCAGGCTCAGAATGCGAGCACGCCCATTTAGCGCCTGAAGGAAACCAGACCTTAGCTGTATGCTTGCTCCTTCAGATGGGACAAGATTGACTCCAACCCTGAGACCACCCCTTTTCTGAATGAAGCTGTCCCCAAGACCCTCCATGCATGTCCAGGGCCTGGTACTTATATGCTCTGTGGCTGTGTACCCCACTGTATGGATGGAGGTGAAAGGTATCAATATTTTTCTCCCCCAGTATCTCTGGAAAAGTGTCCTCCACCCCACGTGGGAGAGTACAAGGGTGAGGGACGGGCCAGTTAGAGTAGGTGGTGGCAGGGACACATTGGATCTTCTACATGGTCAGTGAGGAGTGTGGGACCCCTCACTGCAGAAAGGCTGTGGGGCTGGGGACAAGCCTCATGTGCCCTCTCTGTCACCTTTTTGTGTTCATAGACGGAGGTTGAAGTTCAAGATAAAGGCGAGGCAGGTCCACCTCCTCCCAAGGCCTTTCTTCTTGGCTTCCAGATGCCATCTTCTGCCTGGACCCTCACAATCATGGTCCTTTGTGCATCTGTGTCCTAAGCTCTAATGAAGATGGTGGTCACTGGACCTAGGCATACCTACTGACCTATTATCTCAAGGCCTCTGTAAGGGTTCTGTCTACTTCTGGAGTCCTGGAGTTGGCTTCAGCCTGTGGATATGGGGGAGAAAGCCAAGTCCCCAACTTTCTTGTAGCCTTTCTGTTGCTTTGAAGAGACACCATCACCAAGACAACTTAGAAAGCATTTAATTGGGGGCTTGCTTACAGTTTCAGAGGTCGAATCCATGACTATCTTGGTGGTAAGCATGGCGGCAGGCAGGCAGGCGTGGCGCTGGAGCAGTAGCTGAGAGCTCACAACTTATTTACAAGTTGCAGTTGGAGGCAGGGAGAGGGAGAGAAGAGAGAGATTGCACCTCTCACTTATCATGTGATACTCCCTCAACAAGGCCATACCTCTGAATCCTTCCCAAAACAGTTCTACCACCTGGGGACCTAGCATTCAAATCTATGAGCCCATGGAGGCCATTCTCGCTGAAACCACCGTACTTGTTATATTCGGGCTGGGTCTGGGAGCGGAGGTGGGTTGAAGCCTCAGGCTTTCCTTAGCCCCACCACGTGCTGATTCTGAGCTGAGCTCATCCCAAGGTGCTCGCCAAGCAGCAGCGTGGTGGCACTGACGATACGACATGGCAGTAAGGAGGTCACAGTGAAAGCAGGAACACGGGCTCAGGCCAGTTCTAGAAGGAGCCTGTTATGCCATCTAGGGTAGGGAGCTGGTCACAGGTTGTGCGGTAGTTCTTTGGCCAGGGCCTTGGGCTAGCCCCACTATTTCTCTGGTGGCTACAGATTCACCAGGCTGGGGCCAAAGGCTACTCACTAGTGTCCTTCTTCCTGTATGACCCAGGCCCACCACCCAGGAAAGAAAGCCCATGGATGCTTCTCACAGGGTGCTAGCACAGGGTGCCGCTGCCTGGACATCTGTGTGTTACTCAGGTCAGGGTCAAACACCTTTGGGGCACAGAATACTCTAGGCTGGTCCCTGAAGGGGCTCTGTATGAGGACCACCCTGCCTCACACATGGCCCGTGTCTGAGGTCCTTGCACTCCGTGTCTTCTTCGACTTAGTTCCTTGTGTTTCTCCCTGGGTCCTAGGTCAGGTCTGCCTGTGGGAATTTCCCTTCTGTTCTCTGGGCTCAGAAGGCAGGGCCTCCTCTCCACAGCGGCCCCACTTTTTCTACTTCCCCTATTTCCTCCCTCCAAGATCTAGCTACCACCACTGGTAGGAATCCCTCACCTGGAAAGTTCAACATGCCCATCTCCCCTGCCCCTCAGGTGAAGAAGGAGCCTCCTCCCCAGTGCAGGGCCAGGAGCATTTCTAGAAGGAATGGGAAGTTTGTCTTCCAGCTCAGAAAGCCCTGCTGAAGGCGACTGGTCCTCCAGTGATGTTCCCCTTGGGAGCCTGGGCTCCTCCTGACCTCCAGGCTGGATCTCTTTGCTTACTCTAAGGGTACAGTGGATGGCTGTTCATTCAGGCAGATGGTCTAAGAGCTACTGACAAGGTTGAGTGAGGTGTGGTGACAAACGCTGTTCTCATGGTCACAACTGTTGAAGTGGGCACAGTGTCTGCACGTTTCTACATGAGGGGAAAAGCGGACTCCAGCATCTCAGTGAGGATCCCAGTGAAATGAGACTGCTGGGTAGACATAACATCTACATTAATTTAAAAATTATGTGGATGGATGTTTTGTCTGCATGTATGTCTATATACCACGTGGGTGCAGTGCCTGTGGAGGTCTGAGAGAGTGTAAGATCCCCAGGAACTAGAGTTAGAGATGGTTGTGAGCCTCCAAGTGGGTACTACGTACTCTGAAAGAGCAGTCAGTGCTCTTATCTGCTGAGCCATTTCTCTAGCCCCAACACTCTTATTTTCATATTTGTGCATAGACAACTTCTGTGGGCGTTGTCATCCTTGGGCAGGTGTTCCCCAGGTATATATCAGGGTCCGGAGGACCTCCCGTCTCCGTTTCCCCAGCACCGAAGTTGCAAGCATGTGCCATGCTGCTTGGCATTTCGTACTTCGGTTCTGGGGATGGAACTCGGGTCCTCACACTTGCAAGGCCAGCGCTTCAGCAACGGAGCCATTTACCCGGCTCCGTGACTGCTTTTCTATGGCCAGGTTCACAGGGCCTGGGCCATCGCCGCTGCCCAGGTGTGGTTACAGGCGCTGCCACTCCCATCCCCTCTACACTGCAACAAGGGACGGTCGGGTGCGAGAAGCTGAGTTTAGATCCTGCGCTGGCTCGCTTTATGTGAGTTTGACTAAAGGCACTCTCAGTGTTGAAAATGCCTCCATCTGATTGGCCCGTAGGCAACTCTGTAGTGCCTTTTCTTAATTAGTGGTTGATGTGGGAGGACTCAGCACGTTGTGGTGGTCCTGGGCAGATGGTCCTGGGGTGTGTAAGAAAGGATGAGCAGCCCAGGGAGAGCCAGCACTCCCTCATGGCCTCTTCCAGCTCTTGCCTTGGGTTCCTGCTCGGACTTCCTTTGACAGGCTGCAATCTGAGAGTTGTAAACTCAAAGATATTTTTTCCTCCTCAAGCTGCTTTTGCTCATGGCGTTTTATTAGACAGCAACAGAAACTCTGAGTCAGGGGCTGAGGGCACAATGGCAGCTTGAGAAGGCAAGGATGGGGCCGCCATGCCACTTGTCTTGGGGCTCAGCTTGGAGGAGGGTTGGAGGGTCTCAGTCTGTGGGCCTTGGGGTACCTTTAGGATGACCCTTTAGAGGGTTGTTGGGGAGAGGCCTGGCTGCTAGGAAGACTGATAAGGAAAAAGGGACAGGGAGAGCCATCTGATGGGCGTGCCCTAGTGACATTGCCTCCTTAGCATGGGGAGGTTGCAGTAATCTGAGCCAGTGCAAGGCTGTCCCTCTGGGCTCCTCTCTGGGTGCTACTGGACCCAGGCCCCCAAGCCCCAGTGTTCTAGTTAGTGAGTGGCAGGTGGCCTCATTATGCCACAGCCTGGGCAGTTCAGGGTGCCCATTCATCCTTTTCATCATCTCTGCAGCCCCCCAGGGTTCCCATCCAAGCTCTTAATTTGCTTCTCTGCCAAGCATCACGGTCCATGACCTTTAGACTTAGCTGCTTGCTTCGATCTGGCTTTGCATAATGTGTAAACGTCTCCCCCCCCTCCACCCTGCACCAGCTGCCATGCCTCTGCAGGAGGGTGCCCCGCTGTGAGCTGACTGCCTGTTCTTCCTCATCCTGCTCTGAGCCACTGCGGGCCACCCTGAACTCCATCTGTGGGCAACAGTGCAGTGGGTGCACCCAGAAAACTGAAAGGCATCAGGCAAGCCAGGGCCGAAGTCCAGGATGGGCAGGGTCCTGGTGACCCCTGCTTATGGGGCCACCGCCGAAACCCTCCTGTATCGGATCTGCTCTGCTTATTCTAGTATAGGTTAGCAGAGTCCAGGAACCTGGATTTAGTGCCTGTCTGTGCAACCATGGCTTCCCTGACAGTTGTCCCAGCTAGGAACAGGTCCTCTTTCCCCAGGCGGCACTGAGGCAGTAGGAATGGTCTGGCAGAGTCACAGTGAGGTGAGCCTGCTGGCGTGGGGAAAGGTACAGGCAGTATTGGCTGAACACTTTCCACTTCCTTTGGCCACTTGATGAAGGGCTCCCTGGGACCTGTCCCTGAAGGAAGCCTGTCCCTGCAGTCACAGGTCAGGGATGCACACTGGGGAAGTGGCTGCTCTGGGCCAGGCAGGTGATAGGGACATGACAGGGGATGGTAGACTGGAAAGCAGGATGTGAATTCTGAGGGTTGAGATCTAGGTTCTGTGGTGGGATAGATAGAAGTCCTGCTAGCCCTCTCCTGGCCTCTAGTGAGCCCTCTTCTTTGAGCCTCAATGCCACTTTGGGATCTAGATTCAGAGACAGGGGGAAGCACTAACTCAGTGGATGGTGGCCCTGTGCTGGCCTCGGGGAGGTGCTCCATACCTTCGCCGCTATGGTTATTGCTCTTCATGCAGCCCACAGCACATGCTGCCAACGCTCATGTGTGTCTAGTGTGCAGTCAGTGGGTAGACAGAAATGCACCTGGTGAGAGGCCAGCTTCTGATATAACCTGCAGATCAGACCTTGAGTCTTGGGCCGTGAAGACCTTGTTTCCAGAATAGGCAGCGAAGACGCCGGGAGGTGCAGCTCTTGCTAAGGTCACTCAAAGGCCAGGCCTGGTCTTTTCAGCCCCGAGGTCTCTGTGTCCGCAAAGACATCTCTGGATGCTGTGAACATGGGGTAGGTGGGCAGCCCTCAGGGCCTGGCTTTTGTTGCAGATTGGGTGGGTTGTACCACCTGGGTCTGTGGGCACTTGCAGCAAGGAGCCCACTGAGGAGTGGCAGGCATGGAAGGCTAAGGTGGAAATGCTACGCCTGAAGCAGAGCCCTGCAGAGCCGAGAGGTCCCTGGCTGGATGCCATGGGCACAGTTTGTGACAGGCTGTGTTGTCACTGCCGTAATTGAGTTTACAGACAGGCGTAGGCACTGCTGAGCCCACAGGAGTGATAACATATCCGGAATTCTTTCCTGGGCTCCTGTCTGTGTGAGGCATCCCTCCAGGGGCTGAGGGTGGGACAGAGAGCATCTAAACAAGATGCAGCAGTAAACACACACTGGTTAGCATGTACCTGTGCCGTATGCGTTCGGCCACACACGTACACTTGTGGATCCGAATGTCAGTGTGCAGGCATGTGTTTTCAATGGAGATAAACCGGGGAGGGAGTTTGTGGACATGGATCGAGCTGCATTTTCAGGGAGTTTATAGACGTGGATCGAGTTGGCATTTTCAATAAGGAGGCCAGAGGAGGTCTTACTATAATAAAGGAACCAGGGAATCCTGAGAGGGAAGAGAGGGGCTGGGGGAGCCTGGGGCCCAGCATTCGAGGCAGCAGACCGTCAGGTGCGGAGATTCTGAGGCAGTCATGCATTGATGGGCATGGGCACCAGTGGTGTGTCTGTTGGCAGCAGGGCTGTGAGCTCGTGAGAGGGGTCTCCTACCAGAAGGTGATAGTCAGCAGGGCAGATGGCCCAGGGGAGGGCCATTGGCGTGAGTACACAAGGCCCCCGCTTCTACTGCTGCCCAACAGTCACTGTGATTTAGTCTTTGACCCAGGCTGACTTCCCTCAGGGGCTAGAGGCTCCTAGGATGCTTTAGAAGGAGACCTAGACCTGAGGAACTTGCACAGATTGGCTAGGGGCCAGACTCATCCGTGAAGGGCAAGAGGGCGGTGACTAGTTCGGTTAGCTCTCGACGCCTGCCTCTGTGACACACAGTTGCAGATGGCTATATTTAGTTCCTGGCAGAGGCAACAGAGGAGTCCAGGGCCTCGAGTCCAGCCGGGAACAGAAATAGAAAGTGAAGTTTCTGCTGAGCTACAGATAACAAGATGATTTCCACCGTTCTCTTTAGTAAATCCAACTTTAACAGAATTGATTGCAATAAAAATAGATGGCCTTTCACAAAATACCGGAGAAAGCTTGCAGTCCAAAGGGATTCCTGCTTCAAACAGTTTTCCTTTAAGATAGGGAAAAGGGTTTTTTCTTCCAGCAGCTCTGTGGGGCCAACAGCAGTTCTCTCTACAAGAGATACCTCTGCCCACCACAGCTGTTTCTTCCAGGAAGATCATACCCATTTCTTCCTTCACAGTCAGGGCAGGAACAACTAGCCCCAGCCCCTGACCCCATGGACTGGTTCTGATCTCAGCACTAGGGCTGTTATCACTTCAACTATGTAGCCAGTTTCCATGAACACCTGCCATGGGCAGGCGTGTGCTCCACAGTCATACCTGGGTTGCATGGGCAAACCTTGTTGTGCTCACCACCATCCCTAGGGGAAGCCACTAGTGAGGGTTAAGGGTGTGATTCCTCAGCTTACTGTTTTCCCATCTGTAGAGTGGGACTAACCTCAGTCTGCTGAGATCCTACATAGAGTGCCCGGGGGGAACCACAGTCACTCATATCTTCTTGTGGGGAAAGTTCTTCAAGGCTGGAATCAGGATCCTTTCACAACATGTACCTCTGCTCTGTAGCCCAGGCTGGCCTTGCAGGCATGGGCAGGCACAGCCAGCTCAATAATATGCTTTCTAGAGACCCAACCAGTGAAAGCAAAGGGGCCAAGACTAAAATCCTCGTTGTACCTCCGCGTTCCCAGGGGCCAGATGACATTATCCTCATTTGTTCTTCCATAAGCAAGATGAACCAAGAGGAAAGAAACAGTGATTTTATTAAGCTTTGGATGCTGGGACCTGAGATGGCTCAATTAGATGTAAGTAGAGGAGGCTGTTGAGGCGCAGGGGAGTTGCCAAGGAGCCCACACAAGGGTCCTGGGTACTAGCTGATGTGTCCTAGATTTTAGTTTGCACATACTCATGAAAAGTCACAGGTGGGTTGTCCATGGTCATCTCAGGAAGCCAAGTCCCTGGCAGAGGAGATAGTCAGGGAAGAGGGACAGCCAGACCACTACCAGCAGTGACCACTGAGGGGTGCCGTTGGCACAGAGCAGCTGGGTTGAATTTGGACATCAGTGGGATGTAGCCTGGGGTGTGTGCACACACATGCAGGGGGATAGGTGAAGTAGAAGTTGGGCTTGGGCTAGCCTCTTTGTGTCGGCATCATTGAATAGCTAAATAGGTGTTAGGGTTTCCTTCTGAGCCTCTCTGGATTTGATCCCTTCTTCCTCTGTTCAGTCCTGTTCAGGAAGCGACTCCCCACTCCCCACTGCTAACAGCATGAGCCTTTCCAGCTTCGCTCTGAGGTTCACTCTGGCCCTGTGGCCATACTCCATGTGATTTGACCTGAGGCCCTGCACTAAGGGACTCCTCTCAGGCAGACTGGGAGATTCAGGATACAGGCACTCCCATCCTTAGTCAGAGCCATCACCTTCTTGCCACCTCTGGGTCTTCTCTTGCTTACTGAGGCTCTGTGTTGTTTGCTCAGCAACATGCTCTCCTTCTTTCTTTCCTTCCCTCCCTTCCCCTCTCTTTTTCTCCCTCCCTCCCTCCTTCCTGCCCTCCTGTCCTCATGCCCTGGACCCTTCCCCTCTCTAGGAAGCAGAGTGAGAGTAATGCAGGGCTCAGTTCACTTCCTCCTCTTTTTTCATTCCAGAACGCCAGTCCATGGGACGGCTTCACACACAGGGTGGGTCTTCCCTGCTCAGTTGAAGCTCCCTGGACACGCCCTCATAGGTACCTCAGAAGCCTGTCTCCTAGGTGACTCTAAATCCTGGCAAGTTGACAGTGAAGATGAATGATCACACATTGGCTCATCCTCACTCTCAGGGGCTCTGCAGCTTAGACAGTAGTAGCTCTGGCCTCCAGAGAAAGGCCAGAGTCCAGCACAGAAGGGACCCATGACAGGACAGTGGATGCTCACCTACCTGTCTGGAACCCTCCAGGCTCCTGGCCAATGGCTGCCCTAGAGACCTGTGCATCTCCCTCTGTTTTTCTTTGTCTTCTGGGAGGAGTTCTGTTTTCTCTCTGTCATCCTGACCTTGTGCCCCTCCCCTGGGTCAAAGTCATGGTCTGCAGGCTGCAGACCCTGGGATCCCCAAGGGACTTAAACAGCCTCCTGGGAGGCTTGGGGCAGGCCCTGGGCAAGTGGCTCTGGGAGCAATCACGTGCCACTGTGAGACAGAGAGCAGAGGCTCGGCTGAGAAGTTCTGAAAAGAACATCTGCCCTTTCCCATGTTAGGAGAGGGACAAAGGAGCAAGGAGACTGCCCTTTGGTGTCTTTGTCTTTTGAAGTGAAAAGCTCAGATTTATCAAAGACGGTGAGGCAGCCGCCTTACCTGACCCTACTCACGGAAACTGCTCTGGTGAAGGTGGGCATTGTTGGGCCTGCTTTGTACCTGGCCCCTGTGGGCAGGATGGGGGGCTTTGGTGCCACAAGGAGGTTTCCAGTGCCCTGATGGGTGTGAGCTCCGCTTTCAGCTCTGGCTTTCAAACTGTGGGGACCACTTGCGTTCCTTGCTGTGGTAATGGTTCTAACCACACAGGGAAGGCTACTCACCCCAAAGGTAGAGTGTAAAAGTGAGGGATGTATTTCATTCAGTAGAGCACTTGCCTAGCATCTGTGAGGCTCTGGGTTCAGTCCCCGGTACATAAAACCAGGTCTGACAGAACATGCCTGTAATGCCAACAAATGGGAAGCAGAGGCAGGCAGATCAGAAATTCAAAGCCATCCTTAGCTACATAGCTAGTTTGAGGCCAGCCTGGGATATGTGAGACCTTGTTTAAAAAGAAGACAAATAAACTAAAAAGCAGAGCGTATGGTCCAAGCAGCTGTGTACACAGAGCTTTCAGGGAGCAGGGTGTGGTGGCCCCAGGCCTGGGTCCCTGGATAGGCTTCACTTACTCTGGAGGAAAGAGAGAGGGAAGCCCAGTGAACCCCCCTCTAATCAGGTTTCACTCCTCTAAGAAATGTTTCACCCGCAAATTACCTTGACGAGTCTTTCCTGGGGACTCATAATTTGTTTGATACGTAACGCGGTGTCAGTCGGAATGAAAGATAAACTCTAATTTGCTGGGAGCTCAGTGCTGCTGGAGTGAGGGTAATTAGAGTGATTTTCCTCTCCCGATGCCGTGACATCCCTTCTTCCCCTCTCATCATGGAGGTCGACACCAGTGATGGCTGGAATCAGGGTGTTTCCGCCCGGTCTGGCCGCTCCAAGTGGTTTTCCCTGGCCCTGGCCGATTCCGCAGCCTGAAGGGCCACCGTTCTTCCTTTTCTTTCTTTCTTTCTTTCTTTCTTTCTTTCTTTCTTTCTTTCTTTCTTTCTTTCTTTCTTTCTTTCTTTCTTTCTTTCTTTCTTTCTCTTTCTTTCTTCCTTCCTCTTTTCTTTTTGTACATAAACATTTATTTATCCTTTTGGAAGGTGAAATTCGGATCATAAAAGCAGTTTGGAATTTTGAGTTACATACTTACTATTCAGTAAGTGCTTGGTAAATGTTTGAGCAAGGAATAGATAGGATTCTAATGTGCCCTTCACCTCTTTGTGGCTCATTTAGAATTTTGAAGCTGCAACTTGTACACGTCTACCTGGAGGGGCAGCTGCAATCTATGAGTCTCAACCACAGGGCTCATGGGCTGGGCTGCTTCCAGGAAAGGTTTTTTACACTCTCCTTGATCCATAGTTGCCAGACACTGAGCAGGATGCTTAGCTGACTTCAGATAAACAATGGACCATTTTTTGGAATAAGAACATCCGAGATATTGCCTGGGGACAGACTTAAACTAAGAAATTATTCAGCTTATTTGAACTTAAAATTCAAACATCACATGGGCTAGATGTTAAAAATGATTCATTGTTTATTTGAAATTCAAATTCAAGTATCGCATGGGACACACTTACCTAAAAACAACTCTTAAGAATCTGTTGTTTGTTTGAAATCCAGCTTTACCTGTACTTCTTGTTTTTGTTGGCTATCCCTGCAGCCCGGCACTTAGCAGCCTGGGCCCAAGGCTTCCTCTGTTGCTGTCCCTGGGCTTCCTCCTTCCTGGGTGGGATGGATTCATCAGATTTGATGCTGGGATGAACTGATGTCCCAGGCTGGAGGTCCTGCTTGCTTCACCATCTGGAGAGGCCCAGGTCAGCCCACACATCCACCCTGCTCTCCTCTGCCCATGAAAGCAGGGCACCCTAGGGCTTTTTCTTACTGTCCCCTGTGTCATGCAGGTGGGTAGCTTGCCTCAGGCTGGAGGGGCCAGGGCTTGATGAGCTGCGCATGCCCAGCTTTGTAAGGTCCTGGTTTCTGTGTCTGCTCAGGTTTTGGTGCTCTCTAGGTTCCCTGTGGGTTCTGGTTGGGGCTGTAAAAAGGGCCATCTGTTCTACCAAGCGCTTCAGGGTTTCCTGGGCACCCTGTGGCATGCTCTTATTCCAAATGCCGCTTTGAGATGAGATGTGGATGGGGTGAGCAATGGCTGGGTGAACTCAGAGATGCTCTTCCATTGTGCTGGGGGTCAGCTGGGTAGGTGTTCTACTCAGTACTGAACCCGACACACTGACACAGCAGCACAGACGAGAACTGATGGCCCCTCCAGCTCCAGCAGCACAGACGAGAACTGATGGCCCCTCCAGCTCCAGCAGGTGCATCTGGACTGTCTGGAACCCCAGGAGTGCTGTTCTAGGTGACAAGCATGTTGCCATCTGGGGTCAGTTACATCACTGAGCACCCCAACCCTGACCATAGCTGCCATGTTGGTTCTATTTCCCCTCTGGGCCTTGGAGGAAGGTTGACTGGGCGTTCCTCTCTGAGACCTTGAGTCACTCCTGAACTGCCCTTCCATCTTACACGCCCCTCTTCGCTGCCTCCCCCAACACCAGCCAACTGTGCTTTTTCTTCCTTTGTATTGTCTTTGTGGACAGATATCCCTCCTCTGTTCTGTTTCTGGTGTCTTCTCATTCTTGAGACCTAGTTCTGACGCAGTCAGGGCATGGATAAAGCCTCCTCAACACACCCTGACAGACTGCTCCGCTCTCCTGTCTTCACTTCTCTCAGAGCCCCAGCTGATGTTTGGTTGGGTTTATAGAGTCAGCTACAAGTATATCTACACCCTTGCTTGTCACCCCAGTAGGCAGGACCAAGCCCCACCAGTCCCAATTCACTTAGCGTCGCTTGGCTTGAGCTGGCACCTGACAACAGTGGTAGGACAGGAGAAACAAGGACGCCCGGGGCAGTGGCAGCAGCCACTGTGAGGTCCTGAAGATGCCACCCTGGAATTTTCCGAGCAACGCTGGCAGCGGTTTGCCTCTTGAGTTTAGGCCTGTGTCTCTCAGTATCTTCTGTTGTGTGAAGTCTCTGGTCCCCTCTCAGTGTGTACTCCACATAGAACTCTCACTATGTGGAGAGTTTCTACCCTGCCAATGTGGAGTTAACATCTGTCTGGGATGGGAAATGGCAGCAGCTGGATTTGGTGCATGCTGGGAGGCTGGAGTTAAGTGAAAGGAGTGTGGCTTCTCCCTAGGAGACACATAGAGGAGGTATATGAGCCCATTCAGGGCCACATTCAAGCCCAGTGAAGACACCAGAATCATCAGAGAAGGATGCTGAATGGATGAATCTCAGGAAACCACGTACTAGTTTCTACAATCTTCTTACAGTAGAGTCACATAGGACACATTAAGCCCCCCAGACAGGGACCTAGGGAAGATGCTGTGTACAGGGTTCTCTCTGAAGACTGGTCACAGGGTTACCTTCTGCTTAGACTCCAGGATCCCAGAAGAAAAGCCAGCAGTGGCATGGGGAGCCCCGCCTCTGCCGAAGAACCCACCCAGGAAGCCTGCGCTCCTATTTCCAGATTCATGCTCCTTTCTGGAACTGAGGCATGGCTGGCCGAAAGGGGGATTCTAGTGGGAACTGGATATGGGCTGGGTTTGCTGAGGTCCATGGTGAGGAGGAAGACACTCCCCCTTTGCAGTGTGGAATTGACCTTTCCCACTGTGCTGAGCTGTCTGCCCCTGCCTCTGTTCTCACTTGAGTCCCTGTCACAGCAATGAGAGCTTGAAAGACGAAAGCCCATGGGCAGGGGATTGTGAGAGCCAGGCTCTCTTCTTGGCATACAGAGTGGGCCCTTTCCCAACCTTGGAGCTTGTGGCATTCCAGAATGCTTGTCTCCAGAAGCCCCTGCTGTTAGGCCCTTGTGATTAGGGGGTTGGGGTGAGTGCTGACTCTCCCCGAAGCAGAGAGACCCTCATACTCTCCCAAGGACAGCCTGCCCCTTTCTGTGGTGGTGTACTCCTCCAGAACTAACTGTCCATCCCTGATAGAGGCCTCAGCCCCCAACTTGCTCCTGGCCACAACACTGCATGTTAATTAATTGTGGAACAGGACGCCTGCCAGGCCCTTTCAGGGCCTTGCATTCCCAGGGGTGATGGAGAGTAGGGAGAAGGCACTGTGGGTGTTGGGCCTGGTCCCACATCCCTGGCTCTGAGCCCCAGGGCCCCATTGAACCACTGAGGAGCTGTGAGCTCTACAGATCTCCTCTGAGCTGTTGCTGGGACCACCCCCCCCTCCTCTGCCACCCACTACCCACACTCTTGTTAAACACTCAAGGAACTCCTTTGGTGCAATTAGGGAAGTGTGGAACCAACACAGGCTGCCCCAGCAGGCTTCATTCTTGGTGGTGGTGGTGTGGGGGCTGGCAGTGTTGGTAAGGGAACTGGGCACTTTAAGATGCAAGGCAGAACAGCTAAGATGCCAGGGCCAGGCTGCCTATCTGGCTTTCTGCCCTTCCTTGGCCAACTGGGTGGGAAGCCAGGGGAGGGGAGGAAGCAGCCATGGGAATCCAGGTGGCTGCCTGCTTGGGCCCTGTGAACTCAACAGCTGTGGACAGCTGCAGATGGTCTCCAGGGCCTGGGACCTGTCCTCTGGAGAACTTGAGGTCTAGCCACTGTAAGGAGGGCATGGAAGCTGGGCCTCTTCTTCACCTCACATGGAATCCTACAGGCATTTGGAGGCAAGTTCCTTCTGGTTTGCCATTTGACCCTTGCTCCCGAAGTTTCCCAATAGGATCTCCTTTCTGAGAAGTAAAGAGTCACAGTCATGACCCTGTTGCTGCTGAAGTTATGGAAGGGTGTTTGGTCACAAACTCCTGGCTAGGTGGCAACTTCTGAGACTACATTTCAAAGGCTCCGCAGCTCACCGGTAACTTCACACCATATGGTTGCCATCCTTGGTAAATACTGACAGAAGCTACAGCCAGGCATAGATGCCAGGAGGAAGTACCCGCTCCTTCAACAGCCAGACACTTTGTGACTCAGCACAGGCCTCTCAGGATCTGACTTCTGAGCAGCCAGTCACACCAGTCAGGACTCTTCTCTACCACCGCTTCTTTCCTCGGTGGAACTTGCACTCCTGCTTCCACCCCACGGACGGCAGGTTCCAGTGGCCACTGTCATGTGACACTATTGGGCTCTCTCCTTCCTTAGTACTCAGAGAAGACATGCCTCTTTTTTTTTTCCTGGTGTTTCTAGAAAAACCACCTCACTGGCAGCTTCGATGACAGCAGTCTTACCAGCTGCTCCAAACCATGGCACTGTGTCTGGGAGTCAGGCCCTGAAGTACCCACCAGAGGGCTGGTGGGAATGGAGGTGCCTTTGGGCTCTGGGCAGGGCAGAGACAGCCTACACTCTGATACCCTCAGAATGCCTTCCCTGACTTTAGAGGGTGGGCTCCTCATGTGTGTCCCCTAAGGCTAGGGCACCTAGCACTCAGCACAGAAGACAATGGACTCTTTGCCTCCAATGCTGCCCACTCCACAACCGTATTCCCTCCTTCCAGGCTCTTCCCCGGTGGAGATGTCTCCTGCCCCAGCACCCCAGGAGCCTGGCACCTGCCCTGTACCAAACAGATGCTCAGGAGGATCAGCAGACCCACCTAGGGCAGAGCCCTCTGCAAAGCTAGGCTGATGTTAGGCTGTGGCAGTTCAGGCATGACCCCGTGAGGTGTTGGGGGTCCTGGTTGCTCGCTAAGCTTCCACCATTAGTACCATTCATGCTATAGCAGGAGTGAGCAGAGGTCGTGGAGTGTCGGATGGGGGGTGGCATGGCCTCCCTGGTTTGGATTTTGTCTGGTAACGCTCACTCTGACTGTTAAGGATTACCAAGTACACACTCCTTAGGGCTGGCGTGTTTACTGGTGGCTCTAATGTTCCTGAGGAATGAAATCATTACAGGTCTTCAGTGCAACACTTGAGCAGATTATCAGATGAATAAACAAAGTCATGTGCAGGCCCCAAAGATTCCTTTCGAATGTCACAAAACCCATTTCCTCCACACTTAATCTGTGAATTTGGGGACTGTGCATGGCCTGTGAAATGACGCTAAGACAGACTCATGAGCCCTCAGCAGGCACTTTCTGTGTGTGTTTTTCTTGGCGCATTTGTGATGAGCAGTGTTTGGAGAGCTGGCAGGCAGCTCAGTGCCCCATTTTGTTGTAAGTGTGGCTGAGGCTGGAGAGGGACCATGGGTCTGGAGGCAGGCACAGTCTGGCTTTGCTACTCTGGAAGAGCCTGGCCAGGCCATGGACTTTGACCTTGGAGGACCATTGTGGGGGCACTGGATAGCAGTGGGGCAGGACTTCCTGAAACTGAGGCCAAGCAGCCACTGTTGTTGGCTCTGTTACCTAAGAAGCTGGCTGGCCACCAGGAGCCCACCTGAAATGCTTGGAGAGCTAGAGCTTCCAGAGCAAGGGCTCCCTGGGAAAGATGCCAGAGACAAAGGACTCACCTGTCAGAGAACTGAGCTGTTTCTCACAGCCGTGGAGGTCTGGGCAGCAGGACAGGTTCTCAAGGTTTGCCCATAGCCAGTTCATCAGCCCACGGCGGCCACCACCCAAGGAGCTTGCACAAGCCAGGTACCGTCTATAAACCTGGGCAGTTCTGATTGTTGGAGTTCTTGGAGGAGCTAGACAAGGAGATGGTTCTAAACTGACTGTGGCAGCAGGAGAGTGCTGTACACCTGTGAGCTGAAGTGACAGGCCAGGTCCCTGTTCTGGTGACGTCAAGGATGGTGTGAGACAGTAGGGAGACGCAGATTCCGAAACAGCAACGCCGGCTGTATATCCTATTTGTGCAAGTTTCCTAGCCACCCTGGGCCTCTAAGAGTCTAGCATAGAAAAAGTAGTTTCTCACTGACTGTGTGTTCTGGGCTGGCCTCTGGTTAGGCTTAATCTCTGTTTCAGTCTCTCTCCTTATCTGTACTTTTCTTCCTCCAGGCACACATTTATGTGGGGACATTGCAATGTACAGCTGTGCTCTGGTCAGATGCTGTGCCGCCTTGAGAGGCAGCTGTGGCAGAGGAACATTGCCCTCCATGGCCTTGTTGCCCTCCATGCCGAGTGAGGCAGCTTCTATTAGGCCAGGCATGAAGGCGGTTTAGAGGTAGAGCACTGAGCGACGGTACTTGGTTCTGGAGTAGTCACGACACAGTGGATGGCCCTCAGTTGTCTCTGGATCATCAAAGGCCCTTCGAGTATATTGCATCGCATTTTGGCCGTGGTGTGTGGGAGTATGTAGTGTGTATCAGTCAGGGTACTGACAGTAACAAACATTCTCAATTCTCAATGACAGAAAGAGATATTTGCTATTATGGCTCATGAAACTGGGGATTGGCTATCCCGTCTTCATGGCTTTTGCTTAGTTGAGGTCAGTGGCTAGGGCTGAGTCCTCTAAAGGCTCGAATAGCTTATAGTTGCCTGTGGCTCCTTTTTTCCTGGGTCTCTGCCTTTCTCATATGATGGTGGTCCACTGGAAGCAGAGTCTGCCATGACCTTATGGCAGGTCACAGAGCTGCCTGGGCTCAAGGGCAGGGATGCAGCCTTTTTATCCACCGCAGACGCCATGTGTGACCTTTCACAGGGCCAACCACTGCTGTGAGCTGGTCATGTCGTTGCCTTGAAGTCTCACACATATGCTGGGAGATGGGTCCACTGTACAGTTGAGGAAATGAGGGAACAGGGGAGATTGTGTTGCAGTCAGACTCAGAGAGCTCAGTGTCTGCTGCTGCAGTAGAGATGCATGTGTCCCACACATGAACGGTGCTGAGACCCTGATTTCTCCTCTCCAGTGAGAGCAGCTTTTTAAAAAACATATCCTTTTCACATGGCCCAGGGTGCACAGGCCTGTGCTCTCAGCAGATGAGATGGGATGAGTCCTCCACAAAAGAGGCCTGTAAGGATTTGGTCACCTGTGCTTCATGTCTCTGCATCATTCTGGTCTGTAGGCTGTGGTGTTCTCCATCCAAGGCCCTACGGATCCTTGGTCCTTTGCAGTGGAAACTCTCAGCTCTCCAGGTCAGGTTTTAAGAGCCAGCTTATTCCAGCGAGTGCTCTGAGAGTCTTAATAAAAACAGTGGGTATGTTTGCCTGTTTCCATAGAGACCTTCCAGGATTTATGTCCCTGAGATGTGTCTTGGATTCTGTGGAATGGCATCTTCCTGACCTTCCTTGGTAGTCTGCAGGTCTCCTGGGCTGAAAGGCAGATGTGGTATGTGTTTGTATCAGTTGAAGGAAGGATGGTCCTAGAAGACACCAGGATGCTCGTGGTGAGGGTGTCAGGTGCCAGAGCCGGAGACGGCAGGAACAGTGAGCTCCCTCTGCTTTGCTGGGAAATGGTAGAAACCCAGGCTTCCACCCAGGACAGACAAACACCCGGATGCTAGGTTAGGTTGGCCTGCGGGAAAGCCAGGGCATGCTGGGGCACGAGCAAGCATGGAGCTCCTGTCTCTACAGTGAAGGCTAAATGGCTGGAGAAAGGCAGAGCTCACTGGGCCCCCAGTTTCTTCATCTGCAAAATGAGATAAAGTTCTAGAAAAGTAGGAATAAAAAGATGAAAAGTAGGAGGTCAGAGGTAAAAGTGAATCAGGAATCCTCTTGTATATCCCTGGGTGTAGAAGAGTGGGATAGATTCGAGGGAAGAATGTTCTTCAACCTAAAGAATGGAAAATAGCCAAATGGCCAACCCATCGAAGCTTACAGGCATTTTAAATATGCAAGAACTCACATTGGGTAGGAATATCACTTTGATGATATTCAATAAGAAATGGGGTTCTAACAAGGGAGGAAGGGAGACGAGGATGGGGCTCTAACGAGAGAGGAAGGGGGACGAGGAGCAGAAAAACCTGTGATAACAGTGTAGAAAAAGTAAACAGGAATCCCAAAGGGGAAACGTCATGTAAATCAAAATTTGAAGTTCTACACAAGCTTAGACACATAAATAAAGGATTTTGACTCTGAGTGCTAGATGGGCTAGCCCTGGAAGGATGGCTAAGAATCCAAAGGCCACTTAATACCAACCACAGGCTACTGGTGAGTTAGTGATTGCCAGTGCTCAGAATCAATCTTTGGGCAAAAGCCAAATGAGGATGTAAAAACAAAACAAACAAAAACTCAAACAAACAAAAACATATGCAAACCTTACAAAGCAAAGGCTATAAACACCTTGGTCGCAGCTTGCCCATCTTTTCAGTGGGTCGAGGATAATGAGGCAACAAAATCAGCAACAGCATTGGGGGCCACAGGTAGGAAGAGCTCACATATTGCGGGGGTGGGGGGTCACACAGGAGCTGAACTCATACACGTGCACGAGGCAAATGAATCCACACAATAATGGAAATATATTACCCAGACACATAGGGCAAGTTCCTGAAGAATTAAAATCCAAGAGATGAGCCTTTCTGTGAATGGAGACAAATAATGAACGTCATTATATATTCAATTGCTTTCCATAGCTATGGGTATTTGTTACTCGAAATAATCACCTCGTCTAAAAATGTAAACACGTACTGAATTTAAAAACTTAAAAAAGAAGAAAGAGAAAATGGGTTCACTAATGAGCTAGACTTCTGCTGCTGGCTCACAGTAGCGTCAGAACAAGAGTATGCTAGAGTTTCCAGGGGTGGACTGTGGCTTCAGGTGTAGCTTGATCCAGGGGCCCCAGAGATGTCTTTGGAGCTCTCTCTTTTGCTTGCTCAGTCTTTGGGCTCTGCTATGTGACCAGTGGTGGTTTGGGAGGGAGACTCCTCCTCACCTTGTTTGCCCATTGACGTTTTAATAGGCAGCTGGTAACCCTGGAAGAAACACCACTGGGATATGGTGAGTGGCCCTGTCACTCCGTTGCTCCTGTGTCAATATGTGTTCCTTGGTCCTGTGGTTCCCATTGGCTTTCAGCTGCCCCTTTCCTGAATGGAAAGTTATCTGGAATCAGCTCACTTGTGCCAGCATGGTGACATCTGTTCCCACACCTCGTGCCTTCCTGCTATGCTTCTCCCAACATGTGGCTCACATCCTTTATTTACAAGATGCCTGCCATACCTCCTGGCATCATGCCTACATCCCAACTCGAAAGGAGGGGAAAATAAGGAGGGATAACGTTTTCCAGAGAGCCTAGGCCTTTGAAACAACTCTCCCACCCAGTGGTTTGTTTATGTCTTATTGGTCAGAACAGGTTACATGGCCATCCTAGATCAGTGTGGCAGAAGGCACATGAGTCAGTCAGTGAATTGACTTTTGAACAAAGTCTGATTAGGTTTGAAGGATGAAGGGCATGTGGGCACTTGAGCACCCCACTCTGGCAGAAGGTCCACAGTACCGACAGTGGTTTCTGGCATGTCTATGGCCTGGCCCTTGCTAGGTTTAGCATGCTAGTTATTTTGCTTGTGAGGTGGAGGAGGCCAATAAGGCTTCGAGATACCATCTCCTTCCTTGCAGCACCATTCTCTTCAAGAAGCCTGTGCTCCCCACCCTGAGACACCCCCAGCATGGAAGGCTCCACCCTCAGGAGGTAAGGGAGTTCGCCAGCTGAGGTGGGGGCCCAGAGTGGGCATGGCTGTAGCCTTCCCGGCTGAGGAAACAGGCCCTGCGCATGAAACCCTGCGGAGGAACTGTGTGGGGAGAAAAGAGGTAGTCATGGAGACAGGGGTGGGTGACAGGCCTGGATGGAGCAGGGCAGGGCCCAGGGGCTGAAGGTGTATATGCTCAGAGCAGCATGTGTGATTCAGGGACCATGTCAGAAGAGTGTTTCTTACCTCTGCTCTTTTTGGAAATGTGGGTGCATTGTGTGCACACAGACATGTGCATGTGGAGGCCGAAGGTTAGTCCCAGCTGTAGTTCCTCAGGAGCTGTCCGTCTTTTTGTCTGAGACAGGATCTGGCACTGATCTCTGGCACTAGGTTAGGCTGGCTGGCCAGGGAGTGAGCCCAGGGACCCATCTGTGGCTGCCCCCCAGGACTGGGGTTACATAACATCGTCATGCCTGTCTTTTAACCCAGTTTCCGGATATTCAGACTCGGGTCTCCATTCTTGTGTGGCAAGCACTTTACCCGTTGGACTGTCTCCCCAGCTCTGGTTCTGAATACCCGCGTGGATGAATCTTTTCATGGAACACACATTTTTGTAACAAGAAAGAAGGAACAGAAGAATGCTTTTACTTTTGACAATAAATGTTTTTCCAAATGGCCAAGTACTAGGCAATTCCCTTGTGTCCATGACATCCCAAGTGACTGAACCATTTGTTAGTTGTGATACCTGAGGGATGATGGGTATAGTTGGTGACATGCCAGGTGCAAGCCAGGGCCACTGCAATCAAGCCATGTCTTTCCTTACCTGTGCCCTGCAGAGAGGAGGCTTCTGTAGGTCAGAGACAGAAGTCCACAGCTGGCGCATGGCTCACAGGCAGCACTCTGCCAGACGATTTTGAAACAAGTGTTTGGAAAATACCCTTAGTAGCACTGGGTTTCATCATCCCTGGTGATGGTTCCTCTCTCTGTCAGCATTCTGGACAAGGACTCTAGAGGCCTCGCTTGGAGTCATCCCTCTGGGCTAAGGCCTGGTGGGTTTCCCAGGCCTTGAGGCCTCTGGAGGGTTGATGAGATGTACAGTAGGCACCATGTGAATGGCGTATCGCCTGACATGTGACCATCCCTAGAGTCAAGGCCACACGTCAGCCATCCTCAAGGATGGGCCATTTGGGCACCAGGCAGGTTACAGGTGTAGTAGGGGACTGGCAAATGTGTGGATGTGTGTCCTGAGGACCAGACCCATAATGACAGAGTGAAGGCTGTGTTCCTGTTGAGTGCTGTGTGATGCGTGCAAGCCTGGGAGGTGAAGCACTGGTCTCAGGTTTCAGCCGGGGCTGCTCCAGAGGACCATGGACTTGGGGTAGGGTTCTTCTGTTTTTGATCTTGTGGGAGACTCTGGAAAACATTTTAGGGAGCTGTTTTGGTGTGGGCATTGACAACACATTCAAGTCAATAACACCCCAAACAGAACTTGTGACATCAAATCCATCTGTGCCTATTCTGCTTGAGTCCTGGGATGGAGCTGGAGGCCATGGGATATATTTGTCCTTCCCTCACTTTTCTGCCATTCTTTGGTACTGCTTCTCTAAGACGGAGGTTCAAGCAGAATTGGATATAGAGTATGCCCTCTAGCTTGGAATTGGGGGTAAAGTGGGATAAGGCATGAGTACCAAAAACTTCAGCTTCAGACATAGTGGGGGGGGGTGGATATTTGGGGACTGGAAAGACCAGGAAGTCAGCCCCTGGGGCTGTTGGGGTGGGAGGCTTTCTTACCATGCATTACAGGGAACAAAAGATTCAGCGGTGTGTCTGGAAAGGGTGCAGGAGTTGGAGGCCTCAGGACAAACCCCATGATGAAGAGCTCAGGGTCTATTTGTGGGCAGAGTAGCAGGCTGAGGCTGGTTATAGTGGGGGAATGTGGGAAGCCAGGAAGAGAGGTTGGGATCTTCCTCTTGGGGTTCCAGCGAGTCTTCTGTTGAGACCCCAACTCCCCCAGCCTGACCTTCTCTAGTCAGAACTGCACCTGTCGTCAGAAGCCGTGGTGTTTGATAATTCCTTCATTAGCATACACTAGGTAGGTGCTCATGGCACCTGGTCAGCCTGGGAGATTTGAACTCAAACCTTTTGGAGTGGGGCACAGGAAAAGCCCCAATAACTGATGCGGAGCCCTGTCCTCGGGGAAGGGAGGCAACTCTGTCCCTTAAGTGTGGGCTGTGTTCCTAACTTCCTGTCATGGCTGAGAAAGGGATGACTTACTAAGACCTGTCATCAAGGGCAGATCTTGAGGTGACAGAGTGAGGGCTGTGTTTGCTGCTGAGGGGATCCTAAGGTGTCTTCCCTGTATGTCCCAGCCTAATTAGGAGGGGCGTCACAGACTCCCTGCCGAAGGATATTTACACACTCTGCAGCCTCCTTTACTTCTTAGACACATCCAGGACCCCCTCTACCTGGGTCAGGGCTCAGGCAAGATAGTTTTTGGCATCATTGCTTGGGGCACCCATGTCTCATGAGTTGAGACTGGGCATGTTGCTGAGGGCTGCTCCGTAGCTGGGTCCCAAGGTCAGTGTGGTGACCTTGAAGAGCAGTTCTGGAGGATTTTAAGGCCAACTCTGAGTGTTGTCCCGGTGGGCTCTGCGATGAAGTACTGGCCCAGTGCCTGCTTCCAACCCCTTCTAGAGACTTCTTTATTAATCTTAAACCATTTTTTTAAAGAGACTTTCTTGCTCATAGTCATAAGAGCCTCAAGGAAAGGGGCAAGGATTGACTTATGGCCTCTCACTCCCTGAAGAGGAGGGCACTGTGGGTAAACTGAGGCACAGAAAGGTTAAGCAGTTTGCCGTAGGTCACCCACTAGCAGTGGCTGAGGCAAGCTTTGAGCCCAGGCAACTACTTCCTTCTGGAGGTCATAGTAGCCACTGGTGTGGCCTGTACCTTTCCTGAAAACAGACAAGGCTTTGGTGTGGGTAACCACAGGGAGGTAGATGAGCAGCCTGGCAGATGCTCCCCTCCCCCCCCATGCTGGGTCCATTCCAGCTGTGGCTCACCTGGTGGGTCTCCCTCATCTTTCTGATCACCACTGGCAACTTGTGGCCCATGCTCCATATGGGCCTTGGGTGTTCACTGGCCAAGTGAGCATGCCAGCCCTAGCTACTCCTTCCCAGCGTCAGCTATGAGGTGGGTATCAGTGGAGTCATGGAGACAAGGCTTGGGCTGTCACTCAGTGTGAAGTGTTGTTGGTAACTTGCCCCTCAGTGACCCAGTGACCCCGGGAAACCAGAAGAGGATATAAAGGAACAGGGCTGCACGGCTTCCCCCTCTGCCTCACACAGTGGATTTGAGAGGAATGAGTAGGTGGAGGGGAGCTTTGATGAGCACTAGCCCCGATGCCTGTGGGTCCTTCTGCCGCCAGTGTGGGACTCGAAATTAATCAGGGAGATGTGGTGCCAGCCACCCGTAGATGCACTGGGAAGCTAAACCCACTGACTTCTGAGAGTCTCTGCCTGGGGACAGAAACATCCAGCCTCAGATTCCACATGTCTTGGGTAACAGCAGAGGTCATTTGTCTGGCCAACACCTTAAGGCCAAAAGACTGGGGTTCTTCAAGACTGATCCTCTCCTGCTATGTGCTCCTAGTGGGGCTGTGAGCGCCTAGTAGCCAAGACCTCCCAGACCTGCCTTCTCTGGATGCAGCTCCTGGAAGCCCCTAGGATTGAGCAGTGTCTGAACTCCGCCCCTCTCTCTCCCCCTTCCTCACTTAGGCCTGCTGAGAGCTCCACGATGCTCAGCCCTGAGCTTATTACCCAGATGCTATGACCCCAAGAGGTATGGAAGTGGCCTACTTGTAGTGTTCAGGGTGGCTCAGGGTGTCCGGTGTCCTCCAGCAGGGAAGCCTGGTGACAGTTATCCACTCCATGTTCACCCGGGTTTCTGGGTGCCCTTTACTGGTTCATGGTGACTCTGGGCATGCCAGCTGCTGTAGGGATGTGGATTCAGCCCCAGTAGGTGGTCTGTGAAACTGACTAGCTTACAAAGAATCTGAGATCCAGAGTCAATGTCCAGATGCTCTCTGACAAGCTCTAGAACTCATTTCCCCCCAACCAGGCTTTGCTTCTTCTCCTTCCAGGCCAGAGAGATCAGCCTTTCAGTCCCCTAGAAGCCTGCCCTGGGTGGGTCTCTCAGGGAGCAGCTCTGTAGTCTCTTGATGGATTTCGGGGAAAGAGGTGAGTAAGGCTAGGGAGTGTCTCAGTTTGCACAGCAGCCTTCAAAGGCTCTGATGAGTCCTGCCATTGAACAAATTCAGTCACATTAACACAGTATCTGCCAAATCACTCCATCACAGACTCCCTCTCACATATGGGGCACTGTCTTCCTATGCCAGCCTGGATCCCTCTACCAGTGCCAGGAGCCGTGCCAGGCTGGGCTGGGCGGAGCCTCTGCCTTCTGCCCTTTTCAGTTTTATGTAGCTGGCAGGTGTTTACTCTGTTTTTGAGTGCTAATTTTCATAGGCAGGCCTTTCATCCAACCTGCAAGGGCCGGGGAGAGCGGGTGACACCTCTGTGGTGAGCTTAGGAGGAGGTGGCTCTCCCAGGCAGCCCCTACTGGGGCACCATGATGGCCATAAGTGTGTCATACTTAGCTATTTGGCCAGGCGGGCTGTGTGCCTTCTTGAGTAAATGTTTATTTTTTGCCAGGGAAGGCCCGAATGGCTGAGATCCTGGGGTTGGACTCAGGCAGTGCAAATCACGCCATGGGAATTTACTTCCTCTCCTTGCACCCACCTCACCCTGAGTTTATGAAACATATGGATCCTTCTTTAAACAATCCCTCAAAAGCTCTGACTTGCAAATTAGTTCTTTGAGTGATCCGCTGTATATATTCTGCATTTAATAAACTCAGTTATTAAAGAAGAGGCAATTGCTTATTCAATTACGGTGGCTGAGGAGCGAGGCTCCACAGAACACTGCTGGGGGCCCAGGGCTGAGCATTAATAAAGGAGGGAAACACCCTTGAACTGGCCTTGGCGTCGATGCATTCCCTGGAGGCAGAGAAGGTGCCAGATGGCCCAGAAAAGGTCCCAAGTTTTTTGCTGGGTCTTTGGGCACCCATCTCTGTCTCTGGTTTTCCAAAGCTGTCTGTGAGCACAGACCGAGGATGCTTCCATCTGATTTGTGCGGATTTGGCGGATTTGCATTATGTATGAAATGCAATTTGCATTTCATTCCAGCAAAAAGAACAACATTGATAAATACATTGTATGCAAATACAAAATAGATTTGGTCAAGATATGGGGGTGCTTGGAAAGGAGGCGCATGTAAGGAAATTAGCTTTATAGAAATGGTGTTAGCGAAGTGATGCAAACTCTAAGAGAACCAGCAGAAATACAGGAACACAGGGTCCTTCAGCGCCATCAGCTCACCAAGACCGCCTGTGCACAGCGCTCTGGGAGCATCTCTGCCTCCTCCAGAAAGCCCTCTGCATTTTTGTCTTGCTTTTGAATCCATGCAGCTTTCTGGGCAAAGAGTAGCAGCAGAAACTGGTGTTTTCTGTCCTGCCTTTTCCTCCTTTCCCTGCTAGTCATCCACTCATCTATCCATCTGTCAATCATCTATCAATCTATCCATCTCCAGTCTATTCATTAATCAACCAGTCTACCAGTCATCTATCAATTTATCTACCAATCACCTATCAATTTATCTGTGAGTAAATAAATTTATTTGATTATCAATCTATCATCTATGTGTCATCTATGTATTTATGTATCTATATACATCTATGTATATATATATATATGTATGTATGTATGTGTCATCTACCTACCTACCTGCTGTAGACTAAAGCCAAAATTACACCTTCTCCATGAAGTCAATGATGATTTCATGGCTGTGTGTTCTGAGTTTGGGGTATTGCTTGTCCTTGCCCTGCTATGCCTGGAGAAGGTGGTTTTTTGACCTTAGGCTACAGCAGGACTTTCCTGGGAAGCCCTTGCAGTGGTAGGCAACCAGCATGAGACTTGTTCATGTCCAGTGAATTTCTTCTGCTGCTGCTTCTTCTTCTACTAAGGGCTTTGCCTGGCTTGGTCCCCCCTGCTTGACATTTTCCTGATGCTCCCAAGAGGCTTCATAGTGCCATACAGGGGTCTGGAACCAGACACCTGGGATGACAGGAAGTACTTACCAAGCATTGGTTTCATCATTTCAGAAATTGGGCAAAATAGCTCAGGTTAAAGAGAGGGAGAGGAGAGAGAGAAAGCGTGCGTGTGTGTGTGTGTGTGTGCGTGTGCGTGAGAGAGAGAGAGAGAGAGAGAGAGAGAGAGAGAGACCCACTTTCTGCTTTAGAGAGGAATGGTTGAGTCCTGCAGGGTGGAATACAAGAGAAAGGGTGGATGATGAATGGGGCCAGGGCCTTGGGAATGTCCTTCCCATGCCTGATCCCAGGTCCTCACCTGGGAGTATGCTGGCCTGGAGAAGTAGGAAGAGCCTTGTCCCAGGCTCCTGGGGTGGGGTGCTGGCCCTGGTATGAAGCTAGGATGCCATCAGTGTGAGGATTGCTTGTTTCAGTGCAGAAGCCATTGTCTGAGCCTGTGTGTGACATCGGCATAGAGCTATCAGTCTTTCCAGTTCTGAATTCACTGTTGTCTTCCTGGCTCGAGGGCCTGTCTGGCCCCTGCTTTCCCCTAACACATAGGCTCTGCCAGCCTGGCTTCCACATGCCCATGGCTTCTATGCGGGCCACAGCCCTGTTCTGTGCTGGAGTTGTGGGGCTGGTGAGGTGCCACAGTGTACAGTGTGAGCCAATGAGACAAGAGCTGTGCTCAAGTCTCACTAGATGTTGATGCCCAGCTGTCATGGAGCATGCTGGGGCCACCTGAGCTTGCGTCCTTCCTGCTGCTGACCATGGTGTCAGTAAGCTGGTGGAGAGTCTCTTGCGTCCATTCAGTCACTTATTCCTTCATTCACTCATTTCAGTCATTCATTTTTTCACTCCCTCGTTCATTACTCACTCATTCACTCACTCATCCCATCATCATTCATTCAGTTATTTGCTCACTCACTCACTAATTCTCCTCCCACATCCTGAAGAACTAGTATATACCAGGCCTAGGAGGGTTCTAAGGTCACCACGGCGTCCCCTGTCCCTCAGAAGCTCCTAGGCAGCTGGAGGCAAACAAACAGAAAAACGGAACTCCAAGAGTCACATACCAAGACTGAAGGAAGCCAGGGAAGCTGTGGGATGGAACCAGCAGGGTCTTCTCTGGAGAAGCCATCTTGGGTTTCTCAAGTGGTTCCCTAATACTAGTGAGCAGGCATCCTTTACTGCAGAGAAAGAAGGGGACAGTCCCAGCTTTCAAGGATGTCCATGTCCTTCACCCCAAGCCTGGCTATAGGTCAAGAGACCTACTCTGTGCACCATGGCCAGCAGAAGGATGTTCCAGAGATTTGAGGGAAGGAGGCCCAACAGGCAGGCTCGTGGTGATGGAGCAGGGGCCTGTTTAGTGACATGCTCGGGCCCAACGGACTCTGATGTCCCAGAGGGATCTCACCAAATATTTACAGAAGCTGTGAGTGTGGGCCTCACTTCAGCTGGGAAATGTCTATCCAGGTGACAAGGCGGGGTCTATGGGAAGCAGGGAGGATTTTCCTTTCCTGATGCCTTCAAAAGCCATTGCTATATTGGGCTGCTGGCTCCCTGTGCCTCGCCCTTATTCCTAGAAGCAGGGTGTTAAATTTAAGGATGCTTGTTTTAAGGCTTTTTTTGTTTGTTGGTTGGTTTTTGTTTTTAATAAAGTGCCTGCTTGGGTCTTTGGAGAAACCCTCAAGGGGTGAGGGGAAGCCTCCTCTGTTCTGAGGGCCATCTGGAGTCCTCCCCTCCCCACCCCCTACCTACCTACCTAAAGCAAACAGACAGGAGGCTCATAAAACAGGTACCCCTGGAGCTCCCACAAAGAGCCTGCTAGTGCCTTTCTTTTCTCGGGTGCATCCCAGAGCCCCAAGGACTGGGGTTGATGGTCATTCCATGGCACTGAAGCTGATGCACCCATGGGGGAAGAAAACAAGAGAAAATTGATGCAGTTTAAGTCCTTGGCAAGCCCCTCTGTGGATCCTGGCTCATGGTTTGAAAAGAACACAATTCTTTGTTAGTGTGTACTTATTCACAAAGCCACAGGTTTCCTCATGGCATGCTGCTCAAGTGTATGGTGCAATTTGACCACAGTCACCTCATCACCCTCTCCTACCCCCTCCTACCAGCGTCTGTCCATGCCTCCTTCCATGTACTATCTTATGTGTATATACACATGTGCACATGTGTATATGTAGTACCTAGGCGTTCCATGTGAGAGAAAACTTGTAATACTTTCTGAGTCTGGCTTATTTCATTTAACATGGCGATCTCTCATTCCACCAATTTTCCTGCAAATAACATATTGTTTTACTTTGCTATGGCTGACCAAATACATGCATATATCCATATGTATACACACATATCTTACATTTTATGTTATCCATTCTTTTTTTGGGGGAGGGAGTGGTTTGAGGCAGGGTTTCTGTGTGTTGCCTTGTCTGTCCTGGACTTGCTTTGTAGACCAGACTAGCCTTGAACTCACAGAGATCCACCTGCCTCAACCTCCCAGCGTGCTGGATTACAGGTGTGCACTGCCATGCCTGGCTTGTTATTCATTCTAATGGCTATGACATACATTCATCTTTGTCTTTTTTTATATTGGAAAATTGAATTTATTTCAATTTGCAATTCCAGATTATAAAGCATCATCATGGGGAGTCAAGGCAGGAACTTCAAACAGGTAGCCACGTCACATACTCACTAAAGAGCAGAGAGAAATGAATGTACAGATGCTTGCTTGCTGGCTTGACTTCTCCACACTGATACAGTTCAACACCCTGTGCCTAGCGATGCCTATAGTGGAATTCATCCTTATCCGTTGATGACCCTAACTTAGTTGTGAGTCACAGGCGAGTTGGCTGAGAGTGAGTGTCTGGATGGGAAGAAGACAGGCTTCTTTTTCTTTTTTCTTCTGTGTGAGGGCTTGTCAGTGACACATCAGTGAAGGCAGGCCAGGGTAGGTGTCATCTTGGTCAGAGATGACAGTGACTCATTGAGCAAGAGCACTCCTATGAATGAGGAAGCTTTGAGGGAACATGAAGAAGGCACTAACCCAGTGTGAGGGAAGAATTAGGGAGGCTTCTAGGAAGAGGTGGAGCTAAAAGAATATCTCAAAGCTCTCATGATGTTGTAACATTCAAAGATAGCAGCCCCTGGTCAGGGGAAAGGACTAGGGTGAGGCACAAAAGATAAAGTGGGGGAAAGGAGGAGGGAGGTAATGAGGGCACATAGGACTGGGGAAGGGGGAGTGCAGCAGGGCTAAGGAGGTCTCTAGGGACCTGGAAAGCACATTGGTGGCAGGTGGTGATTGGCTGGTTACTGGGGCTAAGGGAGGAGGTAGAGAAGGTGATGGCAGCAGATTCAGAGTTGATATTACTTGTGCTTTGGGCCTCTGAGTTAGCAAGACTTTGAGTGGGTAAGACAGGAAAGTGGCAGATTGTAGAGAAAGTCAGCTACACTGGTTGGACGGGGAGTAGGGGCCCAGGGTTGAGAGGTGTTGCTGGGGCCTTCTGTTGACTCAGCAAGTGCCTGAGGGTATTCTAGAGGACTAAAAGAGACAGGTCTTCATGCTAGCTCTTACTGCATGTGAGAGGGACGTATGTTGTGATATGGTCTTTAAGTCAGGCGATGGTGGCTCACACCTTTAGTCCTAGCTTGGCAGGCAGAGACAGGTGGATCTTTGTGAGTTAAAGACCAGCCTGGTCTACAGAGAGAGAGTTCTAGAACAGTCAAGGCTACACAGAAAAACCCGATCTCAAAAAAAAAAAAAAAATCAAACCAAAACCAAAACAAACAAAAAACCCGGAGATCCACATCTCTTTATAGATAGAATTAAGTTAGACTTTCCAATGACATCACCTGAGGAGGAGGGAAGGGAGACCTACACAAACCGAGCTAGGTGAGACATAGAGCAGAACACAGGCCCCAATCCAAAGTCAACTAGAGGCTGTGAAGAAGTTTGAAGGCACGAAGGTCTGAGGCCTTCAGACCACTCTGCTGGTCCCTTGATTTACCTCTTCCTCTTCCTTCGCTTCCCCTTTGAGGAAGAATCTCATGAAGCCCAGGTTATGATTCGCCCGACTCTACCTCCTGAGTACTAGGCTTACAGGTGTGTTCCACCTTGGCTTTTTACCAGAGATCCTGAGCTGAGACTCTGGGCTCCAGAGCTGTGAAGAAAAGGCAAGCCTGTGGTTCTCAGGCCCTGTGTGTACTGCCCTGGCCTCAGCCCTAGGGACTAGTGTGCTTTTAAATCACACCCAGACTTCTGCCATGCTCAGGGACTCCACCCACCAGCAGGCCAAAGTGTAGGCTTCAGGAGCTTCGTGCATGTGTGTGCACACCAGAGATACATGTGAGCACAGGCTGTTCTGTGGTCCTCTCAAGTGTGGGCAGGACTCTGCCCTGCTCAGAATGGGGGTGGCCCACCCCCTCAGCTAGGGTTCTGCCTCCATCTCCTGGAGTTGGGTATTTTTAAAGACACGTCTGGCAACTAATAGTTGCTGAGAAAATTGTGGCTTAGAACACTTAACCTAAAATTAAAATGTGCTGTTTCACTGGCAGAGGAATCTTCCCAAAGCCACAGTTCCCTTGAAGCCACTGGCAAGGAGGTGAGGACCAAAATAGTTCCCTTTCACTTTAGCTAGGAGCCTACCAGATGCAACACGAGAAGAGGGCTTCCTGGCTGGGAGGATGTCATGGAAGGAGAGGTTCTGTTTCTGAGTTTTAGCCCTGAGCCCTGGGAGAAGGAAGCGCAAGGGCTCAGCAGTCTCTCTTCTAGACACAGGACATACCAAAGGGGAAACTTCTGTGCTCTCTGGCTTCCATCCATCCATCCACCCACCCACCCACCCACCCACCCATCCATCCATCCATCCATCCATCCATCCATCCATCCATCCATCCATCTAAGATGGTTGCTTCATACACAGAGAATTGAAGGACAGCCCTTTCTGAAGAGATGGGACATTTCCAGGACTCCCAACTGGTGGCTTCTGGATATCTTTCCACCCGGCACTGTCCCCACTCTTCTTTGGGGACCTTGCTCCTCTGCTCTGAGCACGTCTACCAATTTGCCATTTTCTCAGAGAAAAGTCAGAGAGTCTTAGCATCTCCCAAGGCTCTAAGTATTGAGTTCTTGTATCTTTCTATCGCATCATCTTTCCTCTTCCTCTTATAGGCTCATTGGCCTCTCCTCTCTATTGCTTTGTGAGCAGATAGGGTTTCATCTATTCTTGGTCACCTGCTGTCTCTTGAGCCTGGAAATGTCCTTTCTTAAACAGTCTTGGTGTCTTCCCTCCTCATCTCTTTCATGTTTATGATGTCACCTACTCATGGATGTCCTCTGGCAATTCTAAAGTTTGACACTCGGGACCTCTTCTCATGCATCTTTCTGATAGTGTTTGCCTAAATCAGTTATCCCAGTGGGACACTAGGTACCTAATCCAGCCTCTGTCTTATAACTCATCTCTAGAGCTCATGCCTCATGAGTACAAGCCCCTGCCTGGTTTGCTATGGTCTCCCTTAGACTGGGCACAGGCTTTGGCAAGTGACAGGAGTTGCACAATCGAGTGGCCTGAGGCCTTGGAAGTGAATAATCTTTCCCACCTGGGTGCAGAAGATAGGGAGGGGGTTTGTGTTGTGGGACCAGGGAGGGGTGGACCCTGGGAGAGGCCAGGGTTACAGCTCAGGTCCAGGGGTGCGACTGGGCTCTGGGTGTTTGATCCAGGTCCAGCCTGATCCAAAGGTAGCAGGGAGGTCTCTGGTCTTCTTTCAACTTATAAAAATTATGTTTTAATTAATTAATTATTTATTTAATTAGTGTGTGTGTGTGTGTGTGTGTGTGTGTGTGTGTGTGTGTGTGTGTGAAGAGGAAGTCTGTCCTTCCACTCTGGGGGCTCCAGGTATGGGACTCAAGTCATTGAGCAAGTGCTTTTACTGAACACCATCTCACCGTCTTAGTCTCTGGGATGTTAATCCTTGCAAAATGTGCTCATTAACATGTAGAAGTATGTGAACACATGTACACAGGATGGGGGAATCTGAGGCCTTTGAGGATCATGGAAGTCATTCTAGATAACTTTAGATGTCCCAAGTTACTTGGATGGTCCCTTTGTCCTGAAGTTCAATTAAAAAGCCTCTGTTCTCATTACAACCATAGTGACAGCTATGGCATGGCTAGGCGAGGAAGGAGGCTGGTGATAAAAGAGGTATGATCTTGCCTTGCAGCTTTTAACATCCCAAGATTGGATTTCGTCTGCATGGAAACTCTCAGTTGTACTCCGAGACCGCCATTATTTGACTACCATTGAGGACTGGCATTGATTAAAAGCCACATTCTCACTTCGGGCATGATAAAACGAGAAAATAACGCAAGTCCAAGAATCAATTGTCTGTGAGAATAATGGATCGTGCAGACACAGCCTGGCGTAAATGTGTGCAGTTGTCGTTTACGTTCTGGAGAGCCTGGGGGACCTCGGCTCATGTGCACAGAGGCCACCATGGAGGCCCAGCCTCTGTATGCTTGCAGAGAGCTGGCCCGGAGAAGGAGCTCGGGGACTTCCAGCTGATAGACGTTTAAAGAAATTGTGCCATCTGGGGGCCCCAGCCCGGGATAATGGCAATCAGATCTTGTGCTTCGGGGTGTAAGCCGAACTCCCGCAGAGGCAGGGAGGAATGCAGCCTCAAGTAGAAGCTTGCAAAAGTTTCCAGAGTGCTTCCGCTCCAGTTTCCACCATGGCCAGGGCTCTCCAAGACCTTTCTCTCTAATCATCTCTGCTCACCCTGAGGGCTGGAATTTCCCACCCAGTGAGCCCTGGACTAATTCGGCCGGGTTGGCAGGAGGCTGCTGTGTGTGGAGAGCCACAGATAGAGCCAGAAGTGTCAGAACCTCCTTCTCAGGATTGAGGTGATCTGTACCCCTATTTGCTGCCTCAACTGCCTGCTAGAACACATATTTTCAGGGTGTGGAGGAAGCTTTGTGTTTTAAATCACATCTGGCTGCCAGCTTCTGATGAGATTCCCAGCATCCCTTATGAATATTTAGGAAGATGCAAAGCAGATGTAAATATATAATGTGAGACCATACCATAGCTGACTTGGCCTGAGTGGGAGAGGACTCTCAGGGAGCACCACACAGGAGGCTTCTTTCCTCCACTCAGCCCTCCCCCAGCCTCAGAACACCCATGAAATAATCCTGTCTGAGGTAGTGTCTCCAGTTCTATGGTAGCCTTGCTTCCCAGAGCAGACCCTGGGGTGAGGTATGGATTTGAAAGCAGAAGTGAGGTAGATGCCCACCTAGCCCAGTGTACAGTGTCTGGCTGGCAGGCAGCTGGAGGTTAGGTCCTGTGGAGACTCAGAGAGATAACGGGGGACAATCACTGGTGATGTTTTACCGGGTGAGTGAGGAAGCTGAGTTGCTTACCCATCTGCTTCCTTCAGCATTGCTCTTGGAGGGCCATTTCTCCCTGGCAAATGGGTCCTGCCCAGGAGGGCTGAGTCTAGAGGAGAGGGGAGACCCAGATATGGAGACTCAAGGCCAGCAGGTGGAGTGTCGCTATATAGAGCCAGAAGCTTCCAGAAAGGAGTGGGGCACGACTGGGATCTAGGCCCCATATTGTGGCTTTAACGATCTCTTTAGACTCTGGGATCAGAGAACCAGGCATGCTGGCTGGTTACTGGTTCTATCCAGAAGGAAGTGTCCTGGGGTGGGTGGCTACCTGCTGAGACTCTAGAATTAGGTGGAGAGGAGGGCTGCATGCTTCTTGAGTGTCACACACTTGAGCCCACTTAGATGTCACTCCACTAAAGAAGGAAGAAGAGGAAGAGGAAATCCAACATGGTGTCTGGGGTGGTGCTATAGTACACAGCAAGGCAGGAGTGCTGAAGGTCAGGTTTTTTTGGGGGGGGCTTTTGGGGACAGTAAAAATTCTGGTGCCCTTGGTTGAGGCAGCTACAAGGATGTAGGATTCAAGAATATGTGACCCTCTGACAGGATAGTAGTAGCGGGGGGTTGCAGAGACTATCCAAGCACACATCAGCAGACATGAGGGGGCAAGAGGAATTCAAAGTGTGTGAAATCACACCACACGTGGGTATCTCTCATCCGAAAGTGTCTATACCACACAGGCATCGAGCTATCAAGGAAAGAAGTGATGGCAAGGGGCAGGAGCACAGAGATAGGGCCTGGAGCAGCGGGTGAGCCTTCCTCTCCCAGGGCCACGCGGAAACCTGCGTGCTCTCATCATCCCAGTGTGAGTGAAGGAGTGAATTTGTGCTGTGCTCATGAAAGCCAGCAGAACACATGAGGGGTCACTAGCAATGAGTGCTCCCCATGCCCTTTCCCAGGTTGCCCTTGAACTAATGATTTTCTTGCCTCCACTTTCCTAGTGCTAATATGGCTGAAACAGCAGGCCTGTACTGCCATGCCTCACAATAAACGTTAGCTTTAAACAAGAGCCCAGGACCCACTCATTCTGTCTGCTTGTGATTTTGTTAATGGTGTGTTTGTGCCTAGGGAAGGAAAGCACAGAGGCTGTCCTGGGTGGTGATGAGATGGTGTTTTGTCTTAGGCTCATTATTTCTTGTTTCTGCCTTCATTTCTATCACCAGCTGCTTCTGTTTTGATAATAAAACTCTCTTGCCAAGGGAGTCAAATCTGGGAGCCCCAAGCGGTAGGTCTGAACTATGTGGTCCTCTGTTTCTAATCTTGCGCAGTCCCAACCTTCCTCTGGGAGCATCCCCTGCAGCCTGGTGAGATTGCCCTCCATATCTGTGAGGCATTGGCCTGAAGCTGAGAAGTGGGATGCTCCTTTCCAGTATCACATTCCACTTACATGGTTATTAGAATGGGCCCGTGGGAACGGGGGCTATATGTACATGGAGAAGGGGGCTTTGTTTTCCATTAAAGCTTCCTTCCCCTTTCCCTCATCCTGTGCCAAGGTGCCCATGGCAGAACCAGAAACATGTGGCAAAACCATGGCCCCAGGAACCTCAGAAGCCAACAAATGACATGATGTTGGAGTTGGAGTGGACCGTTCTCCTAGTAAACTGCTCCTTCATACTAGCTGATCCCAGCACTCCTGGGTCATTTGGGATTTTCAAGTTGGGCTAGGTAGGGGACAGTTGGCAGTTTATCAAAGGGCTTAAGGTTGTGGATTTGAAGTTACTCAGATGAAATCGACTCCTTCCTCGTCTCTTTGAACCTTACACATCCCTCTGTTCACTGAACTTCATCCCCCAGCTGCTCAGAAAGATGAGACACGATAGAGTTCTGAGCACTTGTCCTGGGAGCGAGCTTAATTATAGAGATGGGGTCACTGAGGGGATGGTGCTGGAGTGTCTGACATGGAGCCAAGATCTGGCCAGGGCCCTCCATACATCTGCTCTGAG
>CM053765.1:88356760-88415555 GCA_028658305.1 Pachyuromys duprasi
CTCCTCCTCTCTTCCACAGAGCAATCCTCATGGCCACCCACACAATGAGGCGATTGTGAGCTGGAGTCCCACTGTAGGCCAGGAACATGGCGGAGGCCTGATTTTCATGAATGATCAGATGCCCAGCCCGGCCCACTGCAGGCAGCAACCTGAGCTCGGGCGGCCAGCCGGGTGGTTTGCTTCAGGGCTTTGTCTGGGAATGAAGAGGCCCTGGCCAGCAGCCATGTTGCCTTGGCAGTGGGGAGGAGGGACAGGGATGGCAGTTGGGGCCTTTTGGGCAGGCTGGGTGAGCTGGACCCCAGAGCCATGAGCCAGTCTGTGCAGGGTGGCCTAGAAGTTGGGACCCTGGTCAGAATCTATGGGTAGGAAGGGTCAGGCTGGCCTCATGTAAGATTCTGAGGCATAAGCCTACTATGTGCCACTCACAACATTCCCACAGTGGACAGGAGGATTCTGGAACCACTGTGGACACAGTGGCAGCATGGGAGAATGTAGTGAGCCTTGGAGCTCACATCTCCATCAACCAAAGGACTCATTTTCCAGCCATGGGTTTATTTTCCTTTTTGGTCTAATGGACCCTGCTCTGCCTGGTTGCACTGCAGGTTGGCCAGGATGGGGACACAAGGTACCCAACACACAGCAGAGAACGTGAGTAAAAAAAAGAATGGACAGACCAGTGCTGATGGGGGGGGGCCCTGGAGCGTCTCTGGGTTTTGTGTGGCCCTGCCCTCTGCAGATCTGTGTGGGTCCCCTCCAGAAAGGCTCTTCCTAGCATTGAGATTGAGACTCAGTGCCAGCACTGTAGCTTCTGCCTCTTCTTCCTGGCTGCAGTGACACCTGCTGGTGGCCAGGCTGGTCCTAATCCTGTGCCTTCTGGGGTGACTTTCTCGGGTCCTGCTTAGGAGCTACCCAGGAGAGTATCTGCTTAGCTTCCCACACTGGCGTTTCTTAGGAGCCAGAGTCTTCTGTCCTTTGAATGGACAATGGTTTTCCTCTTTAATGGCTTGTCAGTGATGAACGTCATCTGGGCGATGTTTTCTTTCTCCGATAGTGTATCAGAGATGAGCCTTGGTGTGGAAAATGGCTTTCTCCCTAATGGCATGCCAGTGATGAGCCTTGCATTCAGCCGGCTCACTCCGACTGTTAACTGAGGCTCTTGAGCCAAGAGTGGGCAACTGCGGACAAGCTCTGCCTTTTTCCAAAGGCTCTTGTGTGGGAGCTGGTAGGCTTGGGGGACCCTGGAACTCTGTAAGGCTCCCACTTCCCTTCCCGCTGCCGTTTCTCATTAAGGACACCTGACTCATGGTGGCTGAGATAACTGGAGGACCAGTGGGTAGCCACAAGCATAGACTTTGGGCAGTAACTAAATCTCTCTAAGCCCCCAATGTCACCTTCCATCAAATGGGAACCACAGTTGCTCAAGCCCCTCAGAATCATGACATAAGGATTATAAACACTGACCAACCTCTAACCTCTGCCACCAAGGGAATGCACAGAGAACTTTCCAGGAGTCTGGTGGCCCTCTGTGATAGGGGTGGGGAGACTTACTCTTTATTTTCCATAACTCCATAGTCACCGACTATTGGGGAGCTGAGGGGCCTGGGTGTTTCTACTTCCCATTGTTCCCCAGATAAAGTCCACCTGCCTGGCCTGGCCTCTGAGGTGCAGAAACAGGACTCATGACCTTCCATGTCCAGAAAACATCTTCTGCCCCTTAGGGATTTGCTCATGCCCTTGAGTTCTTGAGACACCAATGCTCACTGTCTTGTCTCAAGACTAGGTGACCTCATGCTTGGGGACCTGCCTCACTGGCATGATCACATCTTCTGCCAGGCTCCTGCTCTGTGGTAGGCGGTGATAGCAGAGTTCCCACATGCAGTGTGCCACCTTCCCTTGAAGGACACACTGGCACCTTCACCACCAAGCCAAACTAGAAGGGGAGCCATGTAGCTCTCTGCCAGTCTGCCAACAGGGCATAGCCTTTGACCCCTGGTCTGAATGCTACTTTGTCTTCATTCTGTCATCCTCTGCCCCTCCCCCACTTCAGAGGCCTTGCTCAGTCCTTCCTCTCTGTGATGACCCGCTCTAAAGGTCAGAAAGTTTGTGGGGCCAAGAAACCAAGCCATTTGGCGTTGACATCTTCCTTCTAAATTCTAAGAACTGTGGAATTCTGGGTCCTGTGGCTTAAGATGGCTTCCCGGGCCAAGCTACATCTTCTCAGGTTGTGTGACCTGAATGTGCCCAGGGCTATCATGGGGGAGAATGCAAGAGGAAGGATCTTGTTTGTGCAGGCTGGCATCCACATGTAAGCATGAAGGCCCTGGAATTTAGGAACTGTAGTGCTGAGAGGCTCTGCTTGTGTCCAACTACTAGGGATGAGTGAGGAGGGCTGGGCCAGTGGTGAGGGAGGGAGTGGGAAGTTGGGAACATTGGTCTAGTCCCTCCTGGGATCTTACTCTGGACTCTGCACTGGCTTCAGGGGTCAGGATGATTTGGGATGATTTGAAATGGAGGGAAGGGGCAGACTTTTCTGGAAGAATTTTGTTTCCTTCTCTGCCAGATTAGCAGCCTAGATTTGGGCAAGACCCAAAAGCTAAGACACATATAAAGGTTTAAAGCCAGGTGCCATGAGGACTGGACCCCTGTCTGCTCAGGCTTCCCTCACAAAGCTCACCTCCAGAACTTCCTGTTTCAGAGATGGAGCAGCATATACCGGCCCAAGAGGCCGTCTAGCCTGGAACCTTTCTTCTCTTCTAAAAACTAAGGATGGCAACTCGTTCTATCTCGGTGCCCAGTCTAGAAGCAAAGCACCTTGGGTTCTTGGGGTCTGCTTGCGCTGGCTCCTGCTGGTTTTCCTTCTGGAGCTGTGTGCAGAAGTTGCTCTGGTCTGAAAATTGCATTCATCCTGGTGCTTTCTTCATCCCAACGAAGTGGAACCCTGGTGGAAGGGATCTGGCAGGAAGCTTCTGCTCTTGCTATGCTCCTCCCTCGGGCTCACATAGACCTGGACGACATCTATAGTATTTATTCTCCCCATACTCCATGCTCGGCACCTCTGTCTCTCTCCAGCCTGGATATCCTTCCAGAACCCAACTCCAGCCAGACACCTCTGCCCTCTGAGCCCAGCAGAGGTGGGGAGGGGTCAGGCAGGCCCTCTACCTTTGGAGACAGACCTCGTGAGACAGGTTTTTCTTGTTGGGGGCTGCTGAGTCAAGACAGAGGGGATGGGCTGCCCTCCACTGGCCACGGAAGGACTAGGAGGCAATGTGGAAGTTACTCGTCAGTGGTCACTGAGTGGGTCTTGGGATCACCACTACAGGAGGAGGAGGGGTTGGGAAGGGAGAGATGCAGATGAAGTTGGTAGCAGGCTTTCTTCAGAACCCGGGGCTAAGGAGCTGAGGGTCTCTGAAACTGTTGCTCTATGCTATATCTCTGCATTTTCCCAAGGCCCTGATAACCCTCTCAGGAAACAGCAGCACTGGTCCTGCCCTGGAAGAGCTCTGAGGACCATTAGCACCCTCAAAGCTCCAGCCTAGCATAGTGCACATGCCGACTCACAGCACATATTTTGACATTGATGTGCTACATCCACTCTGTAGATGAAGCAACAGGCACAGGCTCTAGATGTATCGTGCCAGGCTCTGGCTGCCCATTCCCTGACACTGTCAATATTCACCTCACTGTGATCGGTGGGGCATCTCATGTTCTAGCCAGCCTGTTGCCAGGCTAGTTCAATCTCACTTTGCTGCAGCCAGGTTGTCAACTTTGGCTGAGGCATCTGCAAGATCACCATGCAAGGCAGGGGCTCTTCCTCATGCCCTTCCTGCACCCTTAGTGGCTTCTACTCCTTCACTCCAGCTTCCCTCTTGAGTTGGCCTCTCCTGTCTGAAGGGTCAGGTGGCCTAAGGAGCCAAGCCCTTCTCTCTCTGAGTCAGGGGTCACTGGGTCTTCTCCACATTCCATCACAGCCCAGAGCTGGCATTCAGTGCTCATCATTCAGGCTACTTGTTCATACCACTAGTTGCTTAGTGGCAACTGTGTCAGGTACTAGAATCACAGCAGCTGCCACAAGAGGAGGGCCTCTGTCCCCATGGAGTATGTGTTCAGATGCAGTCAGGGCGAGAGGAGAGGTATAGGCACAGAGTTGCCGAGGTCTCTGGGAGTGTGAGTGGAGGAATGAGCGAGCCCTGGGTTAAGGTTATTCCCGGTTCTTTGGAGCCCATCCTTATGCTCCACAGTCCAGATCTCAGAGCTGAGGCTGACACCTGTGGCCTGTGGGGCATGGTGGGAAGAGTTTTCTGGACCCTTCTCCCTAGGGGTTGCTCAAATCCTGAGAGTCCTCCTCAGCCCTGAAGGATCCCTGCTTATGTGTCTTTCCACAAGAGGAGGTAGGATGCCCTGCTGCTTGCAGACACCCTGGAGGACGGGGTTCCCACTGACAACCCTTTTCTTACTGGTTCCTCCTTGCAGGGCTTCAGGCTGTTTTCCCTGCCTCAGTGTCTATCCTCCTGGGCCCTTGCTACCTACAAGGAACATCCCAGTCACCTAAGAGATGGATCTTGAGTTGTGTAAGAAAGTACACAGGCAGCCTGACTGTGCAGCAGACATTTGAACATTTGTCTACACCACCATTCACCCTTTTGGTGTGAGACACAGTTCCAATCACTGGTTCTCATGTCTGGTCATATCGCCATCACCCACCTGTGAGCTTTTCACAGTGGGTAGCGGCTTGTAACCCTATTTATGGGTCATTACCTGCAAGAACACCAGGTGTAGATCCCGAGGAAAGACAGCCAATCCGTGAGTGGTAACATACCTCTTAAGAAACATCAGGGTCATTACCAAAGCTCTCTGGCATGGGCTTGCTGAGTGCATTCCTGCCACAGGCCTTGGCATCTGCCATTTCATCAACTCCCTTCTAGCAGCCAGGTTGTCTGCCTGACTTTCTCCCCACCCCATCAGCTTCCTTTTGAAAACGGCAACCCAGGGCCCACCCTGGCTGCTCTGTGGCCCAATTCCCTTCTGTTTTACTAAGTGTTGTTCCCAGTTCGGACCAGGCTGTGTCTCTTACTGATCGATTTTTTTTTTTTTTGGTCTCCCGCCTCTGGCAATATAAGCTCATACTGTCTGTCTTGTTCTCTGTTGCATACACAGCTTCTAGAACAGTGTCAGCACATAGTGGACAATCAATAAATATGTCTTCTGTGAATGTGCATATGTATGTGCTCCCGATGTGTGTGTGCCCCCATTTGCTTTGATGGGCTATAATAGGAATATTGTACAATGTTTCATGGTGTCAGGAAACACAATTCCATCTGACTGCGTATTTCTGAACTACCCGATCAGCCATGACTAATCTCAGCTTGTGCCTCCTGCTTCGGGAGGGCCCCACCGTCTCTGGGCCTTATCTTCCATTGGGGAGGGTCTCCATGCTCATGGGCTGCTGTGGTGCTGAGGTGCCTTGGTGCCATGGGGGTATGGAGTATTGCCATGGCAGGTGCTCCTGGCTATTCTACCACACGCACACACGAGAGCTCAGACAGGGTAATAAACAGCAAAGCTAATTTGATCTTCCAAGATGAGTGTCCCCAGAGGACTTTTAAAGATGGAGGGAGCTGGCATAGGGTCAGGAAAGACAGCCACTGCAGGGATCGCTGGTTCCAGAGGGAAATCCAATATTCCAGTCAACAAGGCAATCCCAGCTTCATTAAGTGAGAGATGGTGACTTCTTAATCTTGTCAGGAACCAGGGGTCTTAGCTTGACTCATGGTTGTCCCTGCTGGTGACAGTGGTGATGAATGGGATGGTGATGGCTAGGGGTTCTCTGGCTCTCTGGTTCTGCCTTTGTGTGTGTGTGTGTGTGTGTGTGTGTTCAGTCTTTGTCTTCCACTTTCCACTCTATTTGAAGCAGGGTTTCTTGTTTGTCACTGTGAACTCCAGAGACCTTCCAGGGATTCTCTTGTTTGCCTCCTAACTCTCTGTCGGTGTGCTGGGATTATAGACATGTGCAGGCTACTGTGTCTAGCTTTGTGTGGGTTTCAGGATCCAAATTTAGGGCCCCATATTTGCATGCCCTATGCCTTTTCCTTTTTCTCCTCCTCCTCTTTGTGTGTGTAAGTAAGCCTTTGCATATGGAGGCCAGAGTCGACATCGGGTGTCTTCCTTAATCACTCTCCACTTTAATTTTTGAGACAAGTCCCTCATGGAATCTGAGGCTTACTGATTTGGCTGGCTGGCTGGCAAGCCCCAGGGACCCTCCCACCTCTGCCCTGACACCAGGATGGCAGGAATACGCTGCTGCTCTCCACTTTCTCCTTTGGGTTCTGGGGATCAGGCTCAGGTGGGCATGCTTGGACCAGTGTCTGCAGTGTCTGAGCATCTCCTCAGTCCCGCCTTTTCTGGAAAGGAAGCAAGCCTTCGAATCTGTGGCTTCCTCCTTTCCCCAATACCTTCTGTTGCTTCCTGACCTACAAGTGGTGAATGCTGTCCTTACGGATGCCTCCAGTTTCGGCAGCCAACCTGTCTTTTGTTTTTGTCGACACTATGTGAATCTCAGTGCACTGCTGAGCTCAGCGCAACTTGCTCTTCTTTTTGGAAACAGGATCTCACTATGTAGTCAAGCTATTTCACACCGCTTCCACCTCTCTTTCAATGTGACTTTTGGAAGGAAGTTCTGACATTGGTGGTGACCTCAGTATCCCCACCCCTACCCCCAAGCCCCTTTGGGAAGTGTGTTCTCATAGTGCTGCATTTTAGGGCTCTGTTAGTGGTCAAGGCACCCACCAGGGCCCGGAGCATGGAATACAGCCTGTGTTCACTTCTGGTGTGTTGGCTCTTGGATAGAAAATACCCTTCAAAGCAGGCAGAGCTCAGGCTGGGCCAGAGCTCACTGTGTAAGTAGTAATGGTGAAATCCACCATGGACCCATCCTGAGAGTTGCCTGAGACATGGATGGCAGAGGCAGAAGGGGTACCACAGATGGGTACCCTCAAAGCCAGCCCTACACACGTGTGTGGGATCCTCCCAAGACACGTGTGCTTTGGGTTATCCTCAGCCCCCATTTGAATATAAATCAAGCTCGATGCCAGGACGGCACACTATGTCTACATACTTGTTCTCATTCATTTCTCCACTTGTTCAGGAGAACGTGTGAGGTCTCGGTGCTGGAGACAAATGGCCAAAGCTAATCTTGATTTTTGTTGTTGTTGTTGTTGTTGTTTTAACCTCACGTTCTCATCTGTGTTAGAAGGACACTGTCGAAAATGAAGCATCAGGGTTGGAGAGACGGCTCCAGGTAAGAGCATTTGTTGGCATGTTATGACTACCAGAGTTTAAATACTCAGCACACATGTTTTTTAAAAAACTCCCGGCGTGGCTGTATGGAAAGCTATAACCCCATTGTTGTGGGGGTGCGGAAACAGGAAGGTCGCTGCAGCTCGCTGGCTGCCAGGCTAGCTGACAAAAGGTCAACGCCAGGTTCAGCAAGAGCCCTATCCCCCATCTCAAGGGAATAAGGCAAAAAGTGGCAGAGAAGTACCCCTGACCTTTTTTGACCTCTGCAAATGCACTCATGAGTGAAAGCACCCAAAACCATGTATATACATATACCACACACATAGAGGTACTTACACACTCACAGACACATACTACACTCATGGGTGAATGCACCTTCAAACACTTACATACACACCACACAAAGAGAGACACTTGTGTGAACACGCGCACACACACATGCATGCACACACACACACACACACACACATTCACACCAAAAGCCAAAATAAAATAAAACACAAAAGGTAACTGAGAAATGCCCAGGAAATCCTGACAGGGATGGCAGGGTCACAGTGGATGTGTGGGGAGAGGGATCTTTCCTGGTTCCCTCCTTCCCTCTGTCTCTCTGTGTCCCTTTCCCCTTTTACACTCACTGGGTCCTGCAGGGCTGGAAATGGGACACATCCTGTGTGATTAGCAGACTGTGTTTTCCCTCCCAGCTTTTCTTCTTCCTCAGACAGGTGTACCTCCAGCTGAGAGGAGAGGGCAGAGAGAGACCTGCATGAAAGTGGGGCTGAAAGGCCTGTGACGAGGCACAGCGCAGGCAAGAAAATCCTGGAGGCTGTCAGCGGCCTTTCCTAGGCAGAGGTCAAGAGATCAGGGCCTAGTGAAGGACTATAACAGCTAAGTCTGGGCTGGGGTGTGGCTCAGTGGATGCCTGAAGTTTTCACTCCCAGCACCACAAACACAAAAGCCAGAACGGCCCACTGCTCATTGGACCCTTTTGTCCTCAACCTGAAGTCATACAGAATTTGAGGTGGAATGTTGGAACACTGTCAAAAGAGTGACACATGGTGAACAACGCCTTGGGAAACTGTGAGAGAGGCTCCAGCCAAAAAGGCAAAGGGCCTTTTACCTCAGGTGCATTTTGTTCCCTGGATTATTCTTGTGAATTTGTGCCTCCTGTGACAAATATTTGCATTCAATTTATAAGACACTTTTACTCTTGTTGGATGTCAGAGGTTGGCTATCTTTCACCAGTCTGGTGAAAGAATATGTTGAGTACTGTCCTCCTTGTACCCTGAATCTCGATGTGGCCTTCTGTCTTGCTTTCATCTTTTCCCTGATATAATCTATAGTACGTGCCAGGCAATTGTGTTTAAACCTTCCTGTCCTGAGAAAGTTCTGGGAAAGGGCTGCTCTGTTAACATTTAGCATTTGTTTTACTGGCTGTTGTTTCTGGTCATGTTTCTCTGAACTCAAACAATCTTCCTTGTATTATTGCTTTCTTTGTTACATTCATGTATAAAAGTACGCCGAAACTGAAATTTAAGTCGTCTGCAGGGTTAGACGGTAGTGCGCCCCATTCTTCACGGTCCTCAAATCCTAGGTCTGCTCAGGTTGGCGAAGAGTCGACAGTGGTACAGCTGAGTGGTGGGGAATGTGGAGGCTTTGTGCTAGACCTGACTCAGGGTGTGCACCTCTCAGGGATACCGTGACCCTGCCTGTCAACTTGGGGATCAGGTTGAACCGGATAATGAAGTGACCTCACTTGCCCCCTTTTATTATGTTATTTTATTTTACTGGGACAGGGTCTTGCCTTGAAGCTCAGGCTGGCCTAGAACCCTCCATCCTTCTGACTCAGCCTCAGCCTCCTGACTGCTGGGATGACAAGTATGCACCAGCTTCTTGTATCATTTCTACCCTGTTTCCTTCAGAACTTTCTTCCACTAGAACTCATCCTGTCAGGAGGGGTACTTGGCCAGCTCTGATGCTATATGTTGGGGCGGCCTCCCATGGGGCTCTGCTGCCTGTAGAGTCTGTCCTCTTTCTCTTCCCTGTAGGCAAAGGAAGTGGTGACCAGGGGTAGGACACATTGGTCTGCTCTAACATCCAGCATCTTGGTTTGGAGCAGATGGGGAACATCTTGCTGGCTGGCTTTTGTGGTCCAGAGTGGGTGTCTGACTGAGGGCTCCTGTGGGCCCCAGTCAGAGCTGTGGGTCTCATCCACTTTCAGGTCCTGGTAACCTCTGGAAAAGTGGAAAGGGGTGTTTACAATTATATGTGGCTACCCTTGGGGCAGACCTGGCCATGTCCATGATGTGTTTCTGGTTTGCAACATTTCAGCAACAGGGCATCCCATTCACCCCCCAGCATCCCTTTGCTGGGCAAATACTCACGGGGTACAATGATGGATAGAGTGACCTCAGTGTTCTGTTTTGAGGTTGAGGAAACTCAGATGGAGCAGGCTCAGGACGTGGTACCTGGGAAACATGGTGGGAAACACTGGAGGCCTGTGGCTCTGAATTCACAAAAGGTGACCACTGTGGGGCTGAGACATACCCTGTGCTTCCCCAGGGCTGCCTCCCAGGGCTGTGGAGCTTCTGACCACTCTAAGGTGCTGTCCCTGGCTTAGGAAACAAGGCAGGAGGAACTGCAGAACCTTCTGAGGAGGGCTGTACATACAGGCCAAGCTCTTGGTGAGGGACAGCTAGATCAACGCTTTGACAAAATCTCTATTCCAGTGTCTGGACCTGAAAAGGCTCTGCTTGGTTCTGTTTCTTGAGACAGCTGGTTCTTGGAGCTTTCTCTGTGTAATAGGAGACTGAGGTTGATGAAGATTAAGCACTCTCCAGGCCCTGGTGAGATGCTGGGGCTGGACTGCGGTGAAGAAGACGTCAGCCGTCCAGCCCCCGCATTCTCTTTTTCCCCCTCCCCTTCTCCAGAGCCTTTCAGAGCTAGACAAAGGCAGTGCTGTGCCTGGGAAGGCTGGCTCATGGTCCTGAGGGTGCATTCCGGAAGACCCCATGCTTGACCCTCCTCTCTGACTTCCAAGCAGTCTGGAAGTTCCTTCCATAACAAATTCATCCAGAAAAGGAGAGGCAGCCCATAGCTGTACTCAGTTTCTGGCTTAGCTCTCAAGCCATTCTCTGTGGGTCAATGTTCGGGAGTGTTTCTCCTCCCTAGTGTACTGGGAGACTGAGGCCCAGGGGATGAAGGGCCTGACCTGGCCACAAGGGACCAGGGCTCAGCCCTGTGCCTTCTAGGCTTTGCAGGAAGGATTCCTCCGTGGTCTCAACTCTCAGCCTCTCCCTGCAATCTCCATCTGAAGGAAGCGGTTGAGGGTGGGTGCTGACAACTGGGAGCCAGGGAGGACAGCTTGGCGGGGCAGCCGTGCAGCTGAGAGCAGGAGAGGATGTGTTTTTGTGTGCATGTCAGCCTGACTGTGTGTGGGAATGTGTGTGCATGTGTGAGTGTGCCTGACAGTGTCTGTGAATGTGTCAGTATGGGCTTAGGAGAGTATCTGTGTGTCCGCATGAATGTGTGTGCGAGGGAGTATATGTATGCCTGTTGGTGTGGATGAGAGCGTGTGTGAGCATGTGCCTGGGACTCTGTGTATGTGTGGTTGTGAATGGAAGGTGGCTTTTACCTTGTCTTTGTTTGGAAACTGTCTTTGCCTTCCTGGATACCTCTGCACTCTGCTGGAACAACCAGGGCATGGGGTCCTGTTCTGTTCAGGGCTATGGCCTTCCCCAGGGCAATATACTGGCCTTAAGCAGCTTTGAAAAGGTGCTGGGAAATACAACGGGTCACACATGCTCACAGCTGAGTGTAGCTGTAGCTATCACACCCCACAGCCCCTCTTACCCTATCACACACCCCTTGTCTTCCCAGGAATCCATTTCCTGTTAGCCTCTCCTGGGAGGAGTGCATGGGACACACTTCTTGTCTGGATTATACCACCAAGTGTCACTCTTCCTACCTTCATGTATGTTATCACATGGACCCATAAACATGTGTCTCCCTTTATTTCTCCATTTGGAAAACTGTTTTCTCATGTGCTGAGGTAGGCACTTACAGATCTGGGCTGTTACAAATACGGCCACCATGAGCCTTCCTGTCTCTTTGGGTCATGGGTCTTCATTGCTTTGGGTAAATACCTGGGAGAGATGGCCCAGTCATGCTGGAAATCCGTTTCATGTTTCTAAAAAGCAAGCAAACTTAGAATTTTACATTGCCAACAGCATTGGGAGTTCCAGCTCCTCCCTGGCCTTGTCCTGCTGGGTTTGTTAAGAAGAGGAGGAGCCAACCTCCTCTCAATGGCCTCTATGGCATTGTGCAGGTTGAGAACAAGCTAAAAGGCTGTGGGGCGAGTGGGAACGGGTGTTTAATGAATTTCAATCAATGGGTAAAGCCTGACATGGCTGCACACACATGATGGCATGTATCTGTAATCCTGGCACTAGAGAGATGGAGGTAGAGGATTGCCATGAGTTTGATGCCAGCATGGGCTACAGGGTAAGGCCCTGACTCACAAGCAAGAACAAGAAAAGACATTTTGTATGTAATGCAGGGCCTGGGGGACCTTGTGAAACAGCCTTGCTGAGGCCCCACCTAGCCAGCCTGAGAACCAAGAGTCAGAGCTGGATATGGGGTTGGAAGGGTGGCTATCCCTGTGGATCCAATCTTTGCCCTCCTCCCCATTGTGGGAGGTACAGGGCTTTGAGTAAGCTGCTGGTATTCAAGCCAGCCTCTGTCAGGCCCAGTGATGCCAGGATATCACCAGTCGAGAGCATCAGGACTGACCATGGTTAAGGCCACTGTGGGCAGTTTGATGGTTCCAGGGGTGCAGAAGATATTCTGCCTGTGTTTTCTAGTACTTTCCCTGTGCTCCAGTTTTGGGCTTTGGTTGACTCTCCCGAGGAGAGATGACACCCTGCCTGCCTGTCTGTCAGACAGAGGAGCAAGGGTCCTTGACCTAGAGGAGCTCAGGGTGGGGAAGAAAGATGGATGAGATTATGGGACAGCCAAGGAGGTGCTGGGCTCTTTCCTTCCTCCCAAGGGACTCCTCATATCTCCTACAGCCCATCTCTGTGGAGAAGTCTTCCTTTCTCTTGGTGAGCATGCCTTTGTTCTGCTCTTCCTCTGTTGTAGTCATTAATGTCCACTGTGTCTCTCACCAGGGACTTGCCCCATGTGCTGTGCTTGCATATCTGTCCCTCTAGTGTGGAAGACGGGTACCTGATGCCTACTCATCCTACGGTACATTCCTCCATCACCACCATCCACCTGGCCATCCCTTCATCCATACATTTTCCCATCCATTGTTCCATGTGTCATTTTGCCCCTTCCTGTCTTCTATTTATCTTCCCTCTCTCTTTTCTTCCTTTTCTCTTCTTTTTTCTTTTTCCTTCCCTTTCCCTTCTTCCTCCCTCCTTTTAAATCCCTCATTTTTCCATCCATCCATCCATCCATCCATCCATCCATCCAGATAGCACACACTGGTTAAGTATCTCTAGTATCCCTGACACTGTGCTACAGGAAGGCACAAAAAGACTTGAGTCACTTTTGCTGGGTACCCAAGTACCAGAGTAGATGAGATACTCCCACAAATATATGCCAAGGGCTTAGAGCAGTCTTGGTGTGCGCTCAGGAGAGCCAGACCCTAAGTCCTCATGAGTATTGGCAATGTGGCTCCGAGCAAGGCAGCTAACCTTCCAGCACCTTTGCGTAGATTGGATGAGAAGAGGTACTTGTCTTAGCAAATGTCAACTCACCTCATTAGCTATGAGGGCTGACAATGAAGTATAGTGCTGGGATTTCCTTTACAAAAGGAAGAAATGTGGCTTACAAGACTGAGTTCTTGTATAGCTCTTAGTCCTTCTAGGTGCAGGTGCTAGCCTCTGGCTCACAGGGTCAGGAAGTTAGGGGGACTGTCACTTTCCTCCAGGATTTCAGGATACCAGAGGAGAACTGTAGAGTGTTCACTGCCCTGAGGTGAGTCTCTGCAGATCACAAGTTGCTTATTCAAGACCCTCAGGGCCACCATGATGGCAAACTTGACAAGCTGAGTTTGATTCCTGGGACTCATGTACACGGTGAAAGGAGAGAACCGACTCCTGCAAGTTGTTCTCTGACCTTTGCATGTGCATTGTGGCATGTGCTTTCCTCAAAACACAAATTAGAAAGACATTAACCTGCAATGTATGCCTTGGATAGAAGGGGCTGGCAGCCCAACCATGACATAGCTGCCAGAGGCAATGGTGATAGTACTGAGTGCCAGGTGCCTGAGGTCCGTGGCATCCCTTCTAGGGCAGGGGGCATGGAGGGACTTGTAAACAAAGACCTGGGGATAAGGAAAGGCACACAGGAAGCTGGGTATGTGTGGGTCACACCAAAATGACAAGATTTTCAGTGCAGGCTTGAGTCTTGCTCAAAGTTTGGTGAGGATGGACTGTGTTGTTGGAGGCTGCTGAGTGATGCTCTAGGCATGTGCACAGTGGAGGCTCTCAGCATCCTGTGCCTACTGCCCTGAACACCTCATAATCCCTGCCCCCAAACCTGGTCAGCCACCTCCTCCTCAAACCTCAAAGCTTCTACTCTCTTACATTTTGTCCCTTCTCTCCCTGTGACCTTTGACCCCTCTTTAACTTTGTTTCATCTGACTCCCTCACTATAGCTTTTTTAGCCCTCATTCTCTGAGCCCTACGTTAGATTCCTCATTTGCCATCAGCCATCTGGAGAACCATAGTATATAAATATCACCATTATCGTCTGCAGATTCCTGGATACATAATCTGGAGATGGGGTGGGCTATCAGACAGTAACTGGCCACCTGCACACGCCCTTCTTCGACTAACTGGCTCATTATGCAACCAGCAATTAAGTTCAGTGCTTGTTCCCCTCAAGTCTACAAGTCTGATCCAAGACTTCAGCATGGGGTGTGCTGGGAGACAAGGTCTTTACAGAGTTGATTAAAATAAAGTCACAGGGGTGATCCCCAATCCAAATGATCTGTGTCCTCATAAAAGGAAGAGGTAGGTTATAGACACATACATAGAGCGGGGGCCATGAGAGGAGAGTAGGATCTGCAAGCCAAGGCGAGAGGCCTCAGGAGGATGCAGGCCTGGCACACCCAGGCCTGCGACTTTAGCTGTGAAGCTGTAGATGTGTGTGCTGTGTGACCTGCCCACTGAACTGCCCACTACACAGCAACGCATGCTGTTGCACCAGTTGTTGGGGGGAAGAGCTGAAGTAAGACTTAATTACAGCAGCTGTTAGACATCCTGTCTGCATATTAGTCCCTCCAGAATTTTGCCCAGATTAGTATTTCTATTCCTTACCAACCCTCTATGAGGGAAACGTCAGGATTCTCTCAACTTGCTGTGAAGGAACAAGAGCAGAGGGACAATGTCTCCTCTCCCTCCAATCGGATGGTAGAGTTCATTATTGCAAACTTTTCCCTGCCCCCACCCCAATTTGTGTTCCTAGCCATCCCACGCTATTGGGTGGATGGCAACCGCACTTGGTGTGGAGCTTCTAGGGGCAGCAGAGTTGCTTGCCACTGACTGCATGGCCGTGCTGAGGGCTTCTGCGGGAAGGCGTGCTGTGAGGGGGCCTGACTCTTAATTCCTAACACAGCAGTGATAGGTGAGAGGTAGAGTTGGTTGCATGGCTGAGAGTCCCTGAGAGATGACTTGGATGAAGGGGAATTTCTCTTCCCCACAGCCAGTTTAAGACCAGCCCAGGGGAGGTGGGTGCAGAGACCCAAGCGGGGAGAGGCTTTCAACAGCCTGCCTTGGCCTCTTGGCACTCTGGCAGGTTCCTTGGCCCTGAATGCTCCTTATTTATGTTTGCAAACACACACGGCTGCAAGTGCTTGCCTGTCCCATGGGGAACTTAAGGTGGTTGTTGTTGCTGAAGAAAGGTCATGGCCGTCTGGGATGATTCCTGCTATCCAGAGACAAAATGCTTCAGCCTCCTCCCATGACTCTCTGGCTCATGGTTCAGCGCTTACAGGAAATTAACCTTTCTGTCTCCATCATTAAAGTTTCAGGATGCTGGGCTTCAGTCTGCATGGAGCCCTGGAGCCCAGGTTAGCCTAAACCACCAAGGATTCCAGGTCCTCAGCTGGGGGCCCAGTGTTTCATTATGCAAGCACCCACTGAGCACCTACCTGTGCTGGACACTAGCTCGCTGGGGGGACACAGAAGGGAGGCATCCTCCACCTCTGGAATAGGAGAACAGGTGCTGCATAAGTCCACAGCTGCCTAAGAGACAAAGGCTCGGAATGGAGAGGTGGAGACAGAGTTCATGACCCTTCACGATCCTCTTGGTCACTGGACCATGAGCTTCTTGTGCCCCACCTTAGTGGGTTGCTCCTTGCTAGGTCAGGCCATGGAGCTGTTTGCCAAAGGAGCCTCAGGCCTGGTAGAGCCCTCTGAGGGTGTGTGTGCAGTCAGTGTGTTGGGCTTTCTGCTTGCTGCTGGTGAGTTTGGGGATGCCCTTTCCCTTTTTGGCCCTTGCTTTGTCTGGGAGATGCCACCAGAATAGAACCCTTGGGTTGTGAGGAGAGTTAAAGGAACCCATCCTGAGTCCAGTGGCTGGGACATAAGCCCTTGCTCAGTAGTGGGAAGTTCTCAACCTGTGGGTCATGAGCCCTTTGGGGATCAAAGGATCCTTTAACAGGGATCACCTAAGACCATCTTGCATACCAGATCTTTACACTATGACTCATCACAGCAGCAAAGTATGAAATAGCAAAATAATTTTTATGGTTGGGAGCTCCCACAGCATGAGGTACAGTTTTAAAGGGTCGCAGCATTAGGAAGGGTGAGAACCCCTGACCTTAGCTGTTCCCAGAGGAGCCCCTTCTCAGGGCTCGAGCACTATTGAACACACCACCTCCTGCAAGGCGTGCAGTTTTAGGGGCGCAGTGCTCTGACAGCTGATAAGCAAGCAGGTACCATCGTATCAGTGCTGCCATAGTGAAACTCAGATCAGCTCTGTTGTCGCCCATATCTCTGTGTGACCCTGGCAGCTAGTGACTTGGCACTTGCCTCTTTGTGGAATACGTGGTACAGTGTGCGTCACTGTGCGTTCGAGAGTCACCTGTGCTGTAGTCTCAGCCTCCTTTATCTGCTCCTTGGTCACGTGTGGAAGAGCCACAGGTTGTTTCTGACACTTGTCACCTGGTTGTTCCCGTTGCTGGGCAGCTGGGCAGAGGTGTGTTTGGTGTTTGGCTTGCGCCGGAAGCATAGGCTGATTGAGGGATATTGGTGGTGCCACACGTGGGAATGACGATACACTTCCTACTTCACTGCCAAGGACCCTTCTAAGTGGAGCTAGCGTGGGGTTTTATGAGGATCGGGTTGGATCCTCTGATTTGTGGTCATCACACTTAAAATGGCATTTTCAGAGAATTTTCAAACAGTTCTGCTGCCATTCTACCCATTGTGTGTCGTAGACCTGTGTGTATAAGTTCATATGAATACTAAGAGGCCAGAGGAAGATGTGTGCTGTCCCCTATGAATATCCATCTATCTTCACGAGCAGTATCTCAGTGAACCCAGAGCTTTTATTCCAGCTAGACTGGTGGCCAACAAGTCCCAGGGATGTTTCTGCCTCTGTGCCCCTCCCCAGCGTTGGGTTATAGTATGCACGGCCACACAGAGCTTTTGACAGGGATGCTGAGATCTGAACTCATGTCCTCAGGCTTACATCTCAAATGCTTTTACCCACCGAGCCATCTCCTTAGCCCCAAGTCTAACTTCTTTTGAAAACAGAAGTGTGGATGGTTATTGCCTGAGAGGCCTGGCATTGCCTGAGAGGTCAGTAGTCAGTTGGTGCAGTGTCTAGCTGCCCACTCTTGGTCTAGCTCCTTACTGTGCCTCAGGATTTGCTAAGCCCTTGAATTTGTCCCTGTTCCTTCAGATGGTTGAGCTGTGGTATCTGGCTACTCAGTTGTCGTGGCAGGGGTGGAGATGTATACATTTGTTAAAAATAGATCGCTGTCATAGTCCTGAGAACTAAGCCAATAACGATTTTTTTTCTGGAGGTTTCGGGGAGACTCAGCTTCAGCACTTTTCTACACATAGTGGTGGCTCTAACTAGCAGTGGCTTTTCTTGTTCCCACCAAACCATGGCTCAGCACAGAAGGGTGGGTGTGCCTGCCACCAGGCAGAGCTGTGGTCTTAGAGATGGACTGTGGGTCTCCTGGGAGAGAAGGCACTGTGTAGGACGGATGGGCAAGAGACCTGTGATATTACCTGCTGGGAAGATTCACACTTGACATTCTATTTTGAGGCTGAAGCTTCCTGAGTCTCTTGCCAGATGGCTAGAGCAACAGCCGACATTCACCGGACGGCTGCTCGGGGATTGAGAAACACAAACATCCACACATTTGCACACGCCACTGTTATCACGAGGGTGGGCCAGGAATGATTGAGTTGGCCAAAGCTTTGCTGATTCCCTGGGAGCTGAGCCCTGGGTCACCATCAGGTGTTTGGAAGCTGGGAGGGGTCAGGTAGAAGGAATTATGATTGGTGGGCAAGGCCATGTGCTACTTAGCCTCCCCCAGGGTCACTCAGCTCTGTGGGTACCTTTCGATGGGCAGAAGCACCAAGCAGGAGCCTAGTGAGGAGTTCTGGCCTGTAGTGGGGGGTGAGCGGGGAGAGGAGAGGAAGAAGCAGGAAGAGGGGGAGGGAGAGGGAAGACATTGTTGTCACTCCTTCATGATGGAGGAATATGGGAGTTCAGCAAAGGCTAAAGGACATTTACACACCCTGGAAGGTCTAGCACGAGCGATTTTGGCGATGGAGCTGAAGCCAGGGCCAGGAGGTTGGATTCTCGACAACATCGTGGCTTTAGGGGCAGTGGCCTGGTCTAGTGTATGGCTTACTGTGGTGGCCCTCCTGACCATTTGTTGGGAAAGATCAAGAAGTTAGGCCCCCCGGGCTCGCTCTGACATCCCCTGAAGCAGGCCTAGGACTCTTAAGTTGCGAGCCATACAGAGCCATCAGAAGGGCTGGGTTAGAACCAGCTGCCCAGCTCTTGGAAATCCAACACTATTCTCAGGGGTGGAGACAGACACACATGGACACCTAGGCCTAAGAGTTGGATGATGATGAAGACACAGAAGAACTGGCCTAGTGCCCCACACATCTTGGTGTCAGCCCTCAACTACACATGGAGAGTTCCCTCTCCCTCTCCCTCCCTCCCTCTCTCTTTCCTTCTCTCCCTCCCTCCCCCTACCTCTCCTTCCTTCTCTCCCTCTCTCCCTCTATCTCTCCTTCCTTCTCTCCTTCCCTCTACCTCTTTCCTTCCCTCCTTCCCTCTACCTTTCCTTCCTTCCCTTTCACCCTTATTTCTTCCCTCCCTCCCATCCTCCCTCCCTCCTGAGAACAGTGCAGCATGGCCCATTCCTTTCATGGATGCTGTCCATGATGTGAACCCTTCTTCTCTGACCCTGTCTTAGCTGCTTGAGATGGCCACCTCTCACTTCTACCAGTGCTCTTCAGAGACCACCAGGTGAATGTTGCTGATTGACTTACTAAAAGGATTCTGGGATGGCAAGAACAGGGACAGGGACCCCTCGAGGGACAGTGACCTGCCACTCCTTTTTGTCCATGTTCACCTCTGGTCTGCACACCCTCCTGTAAGCCCAGTCTTTGCTTGATGGTTCTCCCCCTGCCCCCATGGAGAAACTGGTGCCCTGAGTTCCACTGGGCAGAACCTGTTGAGATTCTCACACGGCATGCTGAGAGGAAGGACTGAAATACAGGCCCTGAGCAGAGCAGGCCAGGAACACGGAGCACACAGACCAGCCAGCCAGCCATCAGGACAGCCAGCCTCCTGAAGCCTCCCCAAAAGGGGAAAGATGATGTTTTTTTTTTTACCTCTGCTATAACCTTAAGTACTACCTTCCTTTACTGTCCTCTCTTGAGCTAGCTTGCTGGTGTTATGACATAGAAGGCTTTTATAAACTATGTTATTGCACAAACATCACTTAGTGGTGAAGTGGATTATCACTTATGTGTTCATAACTGCCTACTTCACAAATGGCTTTAGATGGATATATATGTATGGACATATATATATATATATATGAATATATATATATATATATTAAAGAGTTGTGAGGGAGTTAGTACAAAGCGCACATTACATTATAGCAGAAAGAAAATCAAAGGCCACCAGGCGTGGTAGAGCACACGGACAGTCCCAGCACCCAAGAGGCTAAGGGAGGCAGATTGTCATATAAATGAGGCTGGCCTGGCAGTGTAAGACTGTATTAATTACTCTTCTCATGCTTAAAGAGGGGAGGGTTTGTTCTGGCCTACCGGCTGAGGGTGTGGCCTATCAGGGTTAGGAGGCTGTGGCAGCTGAGTGCTGTAGCAGCGACTGGAGATTGAGGGGGTCACAGCCTGACAGCCAGGGGTGGAGACAGATGACCGCTGGCGCTCAGCTGGTTTTCTTCATTTCCCTCTATCAAGGAGCCCAGCCTGTGGGATAATGTTGCCACAGAGGAGCCCAGAGGTATGTTTTGTAGGCAATTCTGAATCTAGTCTAGTTGACAATGAAGATTTAAGGCTCCTGGTGATGCTGTCTCAGAAAAACAATGATAAAGATATAAAAGGCCCAAACCAACAACTAAAGCACACTTAACATGAGAAGCAACAGCCCAGCCAAGGCGCAGCAGCCCAGCATGTGTGGCAGCCAGCCGTAGGCGCTCACAGTGATCCATGGCCCCTAGGAACAAGCAGGGAGGAGGCTGAGTTATGGCTTCCTTTAGACCCCTGTGGGGAATGAAGCACAGAGCCTTGGAAGGACTCCTGCCTGTCTTGCTGTGAGGAGGCAGGGTACTGAGGTTCTGGGGAGGATCAGAGAGGCTCTTTGAGGGAGTGTGAGCCAATGCCGGACAGGCAGAGCTATTCAAGATGGCACTCCGCCATGGGTGGCCCTCCACACTGCTCACTGGCTCCTGATGTCAAGTGCACTTTTGCCATTTCCATGTTAGTGCTCTGCCCCCACCCCACACCTAATCTCAGTCTTTTTGACTTGGAAAGGGGAACAGAAGCCTTGCGTCCTGGGATTACTGGGGCTTGTGGGAAAACACACTCCAAGACCAAGGCTAGGTGATGTGCCATTCTGGCAGCAGCTGTTTGAAGGACTGTACTGCCTATACATAACTACATGGTCCATGTTGGGATCAGAGAATAACACTGTGGATTTCATGGGCACCTGGGCTATCTGATTCTGCCACCAATGCCATCACGCTTGTGTGGCAGATGTTCAGTAGCGGCTCCCTAAATGTTGCACGTTCTGAAAGCCCAGAAGCTCAGGTGACAGGCTGGGATTCAAACCCAGGCAGTCTGGCTCTAAAGCCCGTTCCTTTTCCACTAAGCCAGGCTGCCTTGGTGTAGTCCCTGGTGTTGGTGGTGGGCTCTGCTCTTCTCCTAACCCATGTCTCTCTGTGACAGCCGGGTGGATGCAGGGTGCCTAGTCGGGCTGTGCTGGAAGTGCTGGACCTTGAGGGCAGATGCACAACACTCACCAAAGCTCCCTTCACAGTGGGTTCTCCTGTAGCTCAGATGAGGCTAGAGGAGGGGCTGTCCACTGCTCTCCACCCCCACTAGCCCAGCTGTCATGAGGGACTGTTGCTCTGAGTCACTGTGCCCGGAGCTCTTGTCAAGAAGGACGTGATTCTCCTCATGGCGCTCAGTCTCCTGTGTGCTTTAATTACGGTGGAAAGGAGAGAAGAGTGGGGGCTTGGGGCTTGGGCTGTCCTTGGGTTCCATCTGGTATAGATGGCTGGAGAGCATGCTCAGGTCATCAGACCAGGTGAGCATCTAGTTCAAGTATCTCATTCTGTTTGGTTTAGAGGAGACTGAAGGCAAGGGGAATAAGACTGAGGTGAAAAAAGTGCCTTGTCATCAGGCAAGGGCACGCTTATTACATTCTTAGGCTGCAGGCCCCGCCTCCTCATGGGTGGCAGTGCAGTGGCATAGTCCTCAGAGGCTGGCACCCTCCCACAGGTTTGATGTTGCTTTGGAGGGGCTGTCTTTTAAAAACAGCAACAGGGAGAGCCGTGCTACAGTCCCTCAGAGAAAGTGAGTCCTGTGGCCAGAGCAAAAGGCTGGACTGTCGCCTAGCCACAGAATGCAAGCGCAGGCTGGTGTGCACCTCCCCTTGGGTCCTCTCAGCCACTCTGGGATGGACACAGGTGTTGGGCCCATTTAAGATGAGCAAGTGCAGGAAGGAGTGGAATGGAGGTTGGGGAGGAGTCATCCCTGACTCCTCCCCTAGTCACTGACCCTGTAGATGTGGGTGGATTTGACACATGCTGGCTGAACTGCATACCCCCACCGCCATGTGCCTTAGTGTCCCCATCTGGAAAATGAGCTTCTTGCAATGAGATTTAAATAGGACAACAAGGAAGAGAAAGCATGGTGCCCTACACACAATAGGTCCAAGAAATAAATGGGTTGACGAGTGGATTGATGAACAGAGGGATGGCTGGCTGCGTGGGACACTGGACAGATGGACAGATGGATAGTTGGTTGGTTGGATGGATGATGGATGATGGATGGTTGGTTGGATGGATGATGATGGATTGATTTATGGGCAGATGGATGGATGATAGTTAGATGGATATATGGGTGGGTGGGTAAATGGATGGAATGGATGGATGGATGCAAACTGACAATAAAGGGCAGCTAAGAGAAGTAGCTGGACTTCTCTCTCTGAAAGGAGAAGCTCTCTGCAGGTTCTTGAGGCCTTGGCAGGGCACCCTGAGCTGCTGTGGCGGCTGTTCCTCTGAAGATGATTTCCAAGTGTTCATTCTGGATGCAAATGAGCTTTCCTTCTAAGTAGTGAGTTCACCATCCCTGGGCACATGCATGCAGTACCGGAAGGCCCTAGGCAAGGTGTGTTTGGGTGCAGCCTGAGTGCTGGGACCTTCCCCCAGCTGTCCTTGTTCAGACACAGAGACACCCCAGATGACAACTCTTCAGGCACCTGCTGTGCTTTGATGCTGCTGGGAGGGCTCACTAGAGTGGTGTGGCAGAATGGGGACCTCAGCACCCCCGAGGGAGGGTGGAAATGAGCAGGAAAGCCTTCTTAGAGGAGGTGGTTTTGATACACAAGTGAATTTCAAGGGACAGTGGGACGGGAAGAAGAGTTCCAGGTGGAGAGGTCAACAGTGATGGTGGCTCAGAGGCAGAGGTTGATGAGGAGAGGTTGTGTTCTGAGAGCTTGTAGAACGGGGTATACCTCCTTCTCAAATCAAATGTGGGGAGCAGAGAGTTTCAGCACAACAGGGCAAGTTAGCGGGGTGTGGGCCAGGGAGTGTGGTCCCAGGGTGGGGGTGGAGTGTCTAGCAGGGTGTCAGGCTGTGAGCCATAGTGCTTGATTGAGTTTGCTCCTGTACAATGAGGATGTATTCCCATCCCCATGTGACACTTCAGCACCCTCCCCATCAACATGATACTTAAGTAATGTCATCATGAGCTCAGAGCCCAGATCCACCTGCCCTTGGCTGTCACTTCTCTTCCCCTCCCTTATCCGGACATGTCCTGGATGCACGCAAGTGACCCTGTCCATGGCTAGTCATTCTTAGGAACACCTGTCACCAGAGCTGAACATCAGGAAGCTATTCTACCCCAGTCTGGTGGAGTCACCATCACACCCTTGAGTGACACTGAGGCTCAGCAGAAGCTTGTGGCCTGTGCTGAGAGGGTGCAGGCCTGCCAGTCAGGCCACTGGGTCTCCCCAGACGTGCAGAGCTGAGTGAAGGTTGATGGGTAACAGGGAAGGGCTGGGAATGGTGCGCAGATCCACCTCTGCTTCATGCCTCAAAGACATCTTGGCACCTGACACCCTGGAGTCCTTCATGCCCCAACCGTCCATCTGGTCACCATGGCATTCTCCTCAGGGAATACGGCATCAGATTTTTGTGGGACATAAGGACTGACTCCAAGTTGGTGTCTATGTGTTCTAGGTGACCTGGGCTTCATGGTGGATGATTCTGTCCTCACCAGAAGCCATTGCTTCCAAAATGGGCACTGGCTTCCAGGACAGTGGTGGAGACTCTCTGGAGCCAGGACCTGGGTCTCTGGAACCAAAAGCAGACAGAGAGCATGAGTTACTCCAGCCCCTCTGCTCAGGTTGTGCATAATGGAAGCTGAGGCCCAGGGTAGCAGAGTAAGCCAGCCTCTATGGATTGTCCTTTGCCTCTTCATATTCAGAAAATGCTTGAGGGAGGACATCTTCCTGTTCCACAGAACAGTGAGGGGCATCCGGGCACCACTGCTGGACCCTCATCTCGTATGTTTTCTTTATACTAAACCATATCCATGTACCTTCATTTTCTTTAGTGGTCTGAGGCCCCCATAACCAGGCAGCCCAGGGACCTCCTGAGGTCTAGGACCTACAATGGGAGCTGGAAGATGTCCTCCCTCAGACGTTTTCTGAGTATGAAGAGGGCAGTCCACACAGAGGCTGGCTTACTCTGCTGCCCTGGGCGTCAGCTTCCTCAAAACAGGCTGATGGCCTAGTCGTCTTTGCATGATCCTCCAAAGCTGGGATAGCAGAGGGACTGAAGGGGCAGGACTCTGGCCCTGGCCAATGGCCAGCTGGGTTTCTGTAGGCCCAGTGTTGGGCAGGAAGTGCGGTCCACTGGAAGTTGAAGGGCAGGGTCACTGGTGTGGGCAGGTCTGGAATGAGGCCAATACACCCTTGCTTGCTTGTGAAGGGTTTATTGATGGGCACTGGCCCAGAGCTGGATGAAGGGCTTTCCTGCTATCTCCTGTCTCCTGGGGCTCTGCAGCATCAGGGCACAGTACCCCCACAGTGGTCCCTGAAGTGTGAGATCAAAGTGTGGGGGGTCCGGCTCCCATGAGGTTTTGAGGGCAGCTTCTCCCTACCTCAGCTCCCAGGGGATGTGACGTCCTTGCTGTGCATCTATGTCACTCCTACCTCTGTCACTGTCTTCACGTTAGCCTCTTGACTGCAGGTCTGTCCCCAGGCTGCTGTCTTGTCTAGGCAGTCACTGGGCAAAGCCTATCCAGTAGAGAATGTTCTCAACCCTATCTTACCACTCGAAGCAAATTCGCACTGTGGGGCAGTTGGGAGGTGTATATGCGGGATACACTCCTCACCCAGCGACAAGACTGACCCCGGCCAGGCCCCGCTTGGCCTCTTCCCTTCGCAGCTGCTTCTCCTGAGCACCCCTCCCCCACTGCAGTTGCTTCCTTGTTCTGGAACCGACCAGTGTCTTTTCAGGGCTGTGCCCTGGCAGTTCCAGTCCCTGAGAGCTCCTCTCACTTCTACTGGCCTCCAAGTCTGCCTGCCTCTCCCAGGTCTGCTCTGCGCTGCCTTCTTTCTTGAAGCCTTCCCAAGAGCTCCGGCTGGTAGAGTCCCCACTGTGGCTTTTCTGCAGGTGTTGACACTCAGCAGCTTCTCTCGTCCCTTTGAGGTTGGGAAGTTTCTGTTCCATGTCTCGGCTTTCTTCCTTACTGCAGAATATGAGATGCCATGTGCCAAATGTTACCACTGCACCCTCTTGGCCGCTCTGGGAGGTAGCACTGTCATCATTCTGATCTCACAGAGGCTGACATAGGCTCTGCAATCTAAAGCCACTCACCTAGGGCTTTGCTGTAGTTGGAGCTCAGGTCTGTGCAGGTCCCTGCGGTAGGTGCTTCTTGGTTGTCCATGGAACAGTTGAAACAAGCAGCTGCGGGTGCTTGGCTCAGCCTGGCCTTGGCTCATTAGCTGGCTGGGGTTCTGAGCCTGAGAGGCCCTGGAAAGACTATTCTTGGTGGTTGGCAGCTGGTCATTAAGGTGTGTTCCCCCAGGCCCAGGTAGACAGGGACACTGTGTACAGAAAGGAAGGCCAGGATAGGCTGTTGCTTCTTGTATGAGGGAATCCAAAGTCCTCTTTCGGTCCAAGCATGGGGCACAGGTTCATCTCCTCCTCCACAGGGATTCCAGGAGGGCCCAGGGTTCTGAGCTCCTTTGCAGGTGGCCTAGGGTTCAGAAGGCAAGCGATCAGGATGCCTGCACAGGTAATGAAGCAGTTAGCCTCCCTGGGAAGACCCACCAAGGCCAGAGCAGTGGAGCTTGGGGTGGCTTCAGGTGGAGTCAAAGGGGAGAGAAAACTTCCTAACCACAAAAGAACACATGTCCTGTCCAGCCATGCCATAGTGTCTGGTAGTACAGCCTTCCCAGAGGCCCGGGTGATATTGGGCTTTCTTTTGTAAAGACTTCCAGGTCAGAACTCCTGCCATCTCCATTTCATGGAAAACTGAAGGTATGAGTGTGCCTGGCTGCTGAAACAAGTAGTCCCAGCCGCAGTGTCGGAACACCCGTGTTAGTGCGCAGTGAAAGGCTGAGACTTCTGCAGCTCTGGGAGATTGCGTAGCACCTGCCTTTTCCAGCATCCACGGGCCACCTTCATTCTAGCCCTGCCCATACATCCCTGTAACCTCTGGCTTCAGAGGCCACTCATTCATCCTCATTCCTCTGCACTCACTTTCCCTTTCTCTCCCGTGATGGACTTTCAGCCTATGTGGATAGTTTGGAGTCATCTGCCCAGCTCAGATCTCCAACACGAGCAGGTTTTCATAGCTATTTGCTGGGTGAAGTGATTACATAATGTCACTGGATTTGTACATCTATCTTTGTGGTCCAGGATGCGGGGGGCGGGCAGCATTTCAATCCTGGAGACTGCAGAGGCAGGGTGTGTGGCTGAGCTGTGCACACCACACATTTCCTGACCCAGGGAGCTGCAGAGACATCTTCCGCTGATGGAAACAGCATGGCAGCCTCAGTCAGAACTTGTCCCTAGTGCTCTCAATCCCTCCTACTTGGCCCAAAGTCTAGAAATGACATCAGAATTTAGCAGTAAAATTGTAATTGGAAAGCACAGATGATTGCTATCATGGGTAACCCTGCTTGCCTCAGAACTTAGTGGAGGTTTCTTTTGGCCCAGGGAACAGATACACAGAGGGAAAGAACATTCTGGAGGCTTCCCTGAAGTCTATGGAGCCCCCAGGTGGCTCCCACCATGTTTATTTCACTGGGCTATTCTTGGTGCTGGGGGATAATCATGAATGGTGCTCTGTCTCTGTCCCCAGGGCTCAGGCTCCTGAGAGGGAGACAGACTGAAGTGGGGTGACATTGGGGTCAAGTCCCAGAGGGCTAGAAGACCCAGAAGTCGGTTCCAGGCAGGGAGTATAATGGAGGCAAACCCAGAGGAAAGCCAGTGTAGGCTGCAGGGAGCAGGGTGGGGAATGACGCGGGAAGGGGACCAGAGCCTACATCACGGGGAGTCTGAGCTTCCTTTTCTCTGGACTTGAGACAGATACAGGAAGGTGACCTAGCCTGTCCTGTCCCTGGCCATGGCTAGAGATGACTTTTTAAGTAGGGTTCGATGGGACCTGATTCCTCAGAGTCCAGCAGTCTATGCCCAGGGGAACTCAGATCTGGGCCATCCCAAGGTGGAGGGGTCTGCAGATGGCAGGCCTTTGCTGCTAGTTTGAACACAGTGTGCATCTTTGCACAGGTAGGGCCTGATAGGACAAACAGGTGAGGTGTGGGGTCCTCCTCGGAGACCCTGGCTGAGGGGACAGCTGAACCCAGATGCAGGCAGAGAAAAGAAGAGTAAGTGGGAGTTAACCCAAGCATTGAGCAGAGAGGCCTCCATAAATCCTCACAGTGGCTCTTTCTCATGGTGTTCCACCCACGGCCTCTGGGGACCTTGTTAAAATGCTGGCTTTGATGCAGTGGGTCAGGGTGAAGCCAGCGACCGTTTCTAACGAGGTCCCAGGCGACCAAGGAGCCTGGTCTACAGAGTTTGCGGGGAAGCAGTGGTAAAAGGCTTACACACCATGGGACAGATGGGGAACGTGGAGCACCAAGAGAAATGAGCATCACGAGAATGGGTGTGGCTGGTGCCCTGGCTGTCCCGAGGGTGATCTTGGGTACAGCCTCTTAAGGCATGTGCACCCCATGCTGTGGAAGGAAGAGCCTCCTGTATCTGTTGAGCACCTCCTGTGGGCCAGGCACTGCCCATGCCCTTACCGCAGGCTGGCATCCTGTCCTTGCTTCCTTGGTGCCAGAAGCTCAACAAAGTTCTATTACTGTGTCTTGAGTCTCCCAGCCAGGCTAGGAGGACTCTGGACACCTACCTGCTAGTCAGGGACACTGCTGCATAGAGAAGCCCTGGGCACTCTGCATCTTCATCCAGTCTTTGCTTCTCTGATGCTGTCTGCTTCCCGGGAAGCAACCCCACAGTGACATCCATGGATCCCCCTGTCCAGGGTGTTTTTCTGGAGTGGCATTACACGCGCACATGTGCGCACGTGTTTGTGTGTGTGTGTGTGGTGGTGGAAGAGTCAGGCTAAGCCCTGGAGATTCCTGGGACCACACTCTGGGGTAGGTATGCCAAGGACAAGTAGACAGAGGTCAGTGAAGAAAGGTACAAATTGTACAGCCACAGTGCCCACCTCCCAAGGTTGCCTACAGCCGGTGTCATCTGCCCTGTGCTAGGGCTTGGGAACTGTTGCCTAGACGGGCAGAACTGCTGGAGAGGCAAAAGGGACAGGCTTGGCCCCCAAGCCCCAGCTTTGCCTTTTAACATTAGTGCTTGGACCAGATTCTGTTTTCTCATCAGTAAAATGGGGAATGTGCTCCTGAAATGGCTGTTTGCTGAGGCTTTGAGTTAATATACAACTGCTGGCCAGGGGGCAGACACTTGGAAGCTGGTGGGTGTTAGCATAGGGCAGGCAGTGCCATCAGGGAAGGACAGACATATAACTGGAAGAGGATGAAGCTGGCAGGCTTTGCCTACATCACTGCCCAGTAGGGGTCCTGTCTCTAGTTGGCTTTGGCTTTGGGGCTTGGAGGGTAATCCTAGTGAAGACCTGGGAACCCACATCCCTCTCTGGGATGAGTATTGGCGCCCTCCACCTTGAGGGATGGTATAAATTCAGTAGCTGGGCTCTTCTTGTCCCATAGCTCTTCTTTAATCCGAAAGCCAAACGAAGCTGGCCATGCCTGCCTAGCCCCGTGGCCTGAAGAACTGCTGGGGTTATAGCTACAAAGGTGAAAAGTGGGTTCTAAGGTCGGAGTGGGTTTGCTGAGTAGCCCTGGTACACCTGAGCCCTGGGCTTGGGCTTCTTTCTTGGTTGGGTTTGGGTGGGAGGCACTTGGCTGAAGACTTGGTTCCACCTGTTTCCAGAAGAGGAGACTGGTATCCAAAGAGGACCTCCACCTGACCCACAGGACTGGCCAGGGCCTGGCTCTGCGTGCCTCGTTCCTCAGCTGGAGCCCAGTACCCAGGTCCCACCCACAGCAGCCTCCACGCTGGCTGTTTTCAACCATCTGAAAGTAATCAGGGAGAAGCGAGGGTGGAAATACCTTTAACATGAAGTTTTATCTTGTGGTCTGTGTTTCTTTTGGTCAGAGGAACACTTCTCAATGTGGAGCTGGTGGGGGAAGGGCCAGAGAAGCTGCAGGTCCCTGCCAGGACCTCACAGGGAGCAGCCGACTGCAGGCTCCGAAGGCAGGCAGCTCCCAGGAGTGTCCTCTGACCTCCCTCCTGCACCTCTGCTCCTTTGGCCAGCCTCCATGCATAGCTGGGTGCCTTTCCCAGCCCAGCGCTGCTGAGCTTGGACTGGCTCCCAAGCCTTCTGGGACCCCCCTCGCCTTAGGAGCTGTGCAGCTTCAGGAAGCTCTCTGGGGGTACCAATTCCCTAGAAGTGGGCCTGAGTGAGGGTCTCCATGACCTCTGTGCTCCCCTGTTTCAGCCCTTTTTTTTCCTTCTCCCTCTCTCCCTGCTACTGAATTCCAAGCATCTTATGGTTCTGTCTCCTGCCCTTGGCCCTGGCCAGTCCTTACTCCTGCTTCTCCAGGCTCCAGCACATTCTACAGTCCCTGTCACCTCTCATGCTCCACTTCCAAAATCTGCCCAACCATTATGGCCTTGAGCTCTAAGGACCAGCCATGACTGTTTATCACTGAGTTCCCAGGCCTAATACTTAAGATGTCATTACACAGTCAGTTGGTGACTGAGTATCACCACTGAATGTTTATCTGAGGCTTAGGCTCAGCTCTCAGATACATAGGACGCTTGGGTAGGACATTTGGATGTGTTTGGTTCAGACAGGGCCACAGAGAGGGAGAGGACTGGGCTCTGGGGGACATAGAGAAGAGGAAGACATAGTCTCTAGGGACATGGGGAAGAGGAGGACGAGGTTCTGGCTTCAGCAGAACACTGACTGGGTGATGCTGGTATGGTGGAGGAAGTGCCCGGGACTCAAAATGGAAGGGACTCATGTTATGGCCGTCCTGGGGAGACTTTGTGGAGGAGGCAACATTCGACATTTGGGTAAGCCTTGCAGGATGAGGAGGAATTGGCCAGGGACGTTCTTGGCAGGAAGAATGGTGAGTGTTGGAGGGCTGGGGATTTGATGGCAGCAGAGAGCAGTGTGCCCGTTCTCTGGGTCACATGGGCCTTGGAGATGAGGATGGGGAGGAAAGAGGCTCAGGAGGTGGACAGAGTCAGCCAGGCCAAGCTTTCAACTTGATCTTGGTGGCAGTACTGAGCCAGGGAGCCACAGAGAAAGCATCCACCTCTCCCCTCCAGCAATGGTTCCGCAGCGCCAACCTAGCCGTGGTTGGATGTGCTTTCATACTGCATGAAGTTCCATGTACCGTTGTCCAGGCACACCCTGCGGTAGTCACCTCTTTGTTCTTCTGGCTGAGGGCCCTGCAGGTCTTTGCTTTGGTAGTTTTCTTTTCAGGTCTCTATTTGTGTGGGAAAACGAGAACATGGTTTTCTTCAAGATCCTGCTTTGGGACTCAGGGGAATCTTTGGGGAATGGAGCTTTGAAACCTTAAACATTTTGCAGAGAACACAAACATGCCAGAGGGCTGACTCAGGTTCCTTCAGACCGACATGTAGAGCGCTGCCTTTAAGGGCTGCCTCTGTTTTGTTCTGTGGCTGGCCCCATGCTTTCCTTTTGCCTTGACTCTTTCTGCTCTTCCTGGACACTCCCTGATGCCCAGCTTTTCAGGGCGACAGCTTAGTCTTGCTGCAGAGAGCTGAGGTGGTTCCTAGTCACCCTTATCCCTGGGCCCCAAGCATCTCTAGCTTCCTGAGAAGCTTAGGCCTTGTCACCCAGGGCATCTCAGAGGGAAGTGGGGGCTGGGGTGCAGGGGTCTGAAAGCTCTTCAACTTCCAGGAGGAGCACCTGGTCCACCATGGGGTATTTGGGGAGGCCAGATCACTTGGAGGCTAACTGCTTCTGACCCAGCTCTGCCCCCTCCTGGTGGGGCTTGGCTAACACATTTCCTCTCTGATCTGTGACTTGTAGACCTGGCCAGGGCAGCTTTAAGACATACACAAGAAGCCTTGCTTTCTCACATGGAGTCCCAGGCAGGTGGCAATTTGCCAGGTTCCACCTCCCAATTGCGTTGTCATCTGAGGGAACGAGGTGAAAATGGTGTAACTCTAACCCCTAGCCTGGCTTTTTACTGACCTTTATGCCCAGACTGCTTCCCACAGCCCTCAGCTTCCTGAAAATCCCTGCCAGAGATCCAAAGATCCCAGTCTTTATTGTTGGGGGGTGATAGGGTGTGGTAGCAGGCTGGTGACACAGGTTTCACAGGAGCGGTGAGTCTGTTCTCATACCCTAAGACCCCATCTTCTTCTAGGCATTTTCCCCGCACCAGGCACAGGTCTCCACCACCCAGGCCAGTGAAGACAAGCGAGCAGGTGGTTGGCCTCTTCCAGGACAGGACACTTCCTCCCAGCATCTGGGATCTTTGTGGAAAGGCCAAGAGCAGTGTTGGTAGCTGGGCCCTGAGGCGGCTCTGAAAGCTGAGCTTTGTGGATTAGTGAGGTTGGGCTCAGGGCTGAGAGGACTGGGGACTGCAGAACAGACCTGGGTCTCAGTGCGGTTCACATGTGACCCCAGAGTCACTCTGAGTGGCACAGAGGCCCCCATCTCCATTCTCATGTGAAAATGGCGGACTCTCACCATCCAGCAGGGGCTTGCGGACCTGTGGAGCTAATGTGGATCCAAGTACCTGCTATACACTGAGAGTTTATTAAGTAATCCTGGCTCAGCAGAGACACCATACAGACCTCTGCATCAGATGTCTATCGTGCCTTCTCCAGCCTGAAGGCTCCCAGGGCAAAATCACAGAGGCCCAAACCCCACCCCTTGACCCCTGGTTAACAAGCAGACCCCATGCTTGCTCTGTGCTGGGCTGAGTGGTAAGAGTGAGCAGCCACACTGGTAGGAAACACGGGTCCCCAGTCTGTCTGAGAAGTGCAGCTCAGTGGCACAGTGAGACAGCAGGGGATTTTCCGGTGGCTAGAATGGTCAGTGCTGCAAGGGACATGCAGGGAAGATGGGGGAGTTATTCCCAAGACAGTGATCTTTCGACTTATGCTAACAGGGCTCGGGTGCTTCTGGGAGCAGCCAGATTTAAGGACTGAATTGTGCAAAAGCCCTGACGCACATTAAAACTGCTTTGTTGGAAGAGCTGTGGGAAGCCAAGTGCTGGTAGGTGGGCAAGCTGTAGGGTGTGATCACATAAGAGTTTGAAGCCCCAGGAAGCCCAGCTACCCTCTGCCAACATGTATGGGGAAGACCACACAACCTGTTGTGTGTCATGCAGTTGCTGTGGGCAGCCCTGGGGGTTTCTCATGTCTTCCTGGGCTTTCCTCACTTCTCCCTGGAGGCTGCTGTATCTTTGCATACTTGTGCCCTAGCTAGGACATTCCCTGACCTGTGACCTCAGGACTCACCCAGCTTATAGCCCCTGAGGCATTGGCTGCTAGTTCTGAGTCCCTACAGCTGTAGAGTGCACTCAGGGCTCAGCACCTGGAAGACATTGGTGAATGGATGAACCAGTGAGGGCTGGCTGGCTGGCTGGCTGGATGAACAAATAAATGGCATTCTGGTATGGATACCCCATGATGAACAGAGCTCTCAGATTAAAGTCCTCTGTTCCATGTCCCTCTGTGTTGGTGGGGAAACAAGGCAGGGCCATGGTGGGGGAGAAAAGAGACTCCAACTTTCCGCCCAGTGACACCCAGTGTGCTTCTGCTGCCGCCCTCCCCAGCTAGCACATGAAATGCTAATGTTCTCATTTATTCTTTAAAAATTAATCTAAAAATATTTTATGCAGTGTCTCCATCACAGTTGGGAACCATTTAATTAATCCCAAGTGGTGGGGCACCAGACAGCTGCCTTAATTGGTTACAATTCCTCTGGCCCACATGGCCTATTTTGAAGCTATGGTTCCCAGCCTGAAAAGGTATTTCGGCAAGAGTTTGGGGCACCTGTCCATTCCACTGGCTCGTCTGCATGTCTGCCTCGTCTGCATGTCTGCCTCCTGGGCTTCCCTCTGCTGCTCCAGGGCCTTCCAATGAAGCTACAACTTATGCATGTATGAAGCCTCAAGTGTGACCCTGGGGGTTGGCAACCTGGTGTTACCTGACATTTGTTGGGGCCCAGATCTGAGTTGTGGGCTTCATGAAGATGAAGTAGAAAAGGCCGTGCAAGAGAGGAGGCCAAAGTGTGACTTGCATGTGTCCTCCCAGGGAGGGAGTTGTGAGATGGTTGGCGGCTATCCTCCAGGGAGGAAGGCATGGGACGATTGGCAGGTGTCTTCCGGGGGAGGGAAGAACTGAATGGTTGTGCATATCTAAGGATGTAAGCAGGAACACAGACTCCTGACTCAAATGTGTCTTCAAAGGAGACTATGACAGTTATTCAGGGCTGTGCAACAGCACCAGGTGTGGGGCATCAACCAAATTTGTCCCTAACACTTCCCAAGGCAGCAGCGTAAGATGGAGGCATGACAGGGATGCTCTGAGGCCGTAGGGAGGGCCTGCCCCACTCCACACTCCTGAGGTCGCTGGCCATCCTGCTGGTTTTGGCTTGTAGCTGCATCATCAGCACTCTCCCTTATCTTCCCATGGTTTGTCTCCGCCATATGGGGTCTGTTCTAATGAGTCTTTTTGACCTGAGCACTTCTGTACCAACCTATTCCCAGGCACAGCCATGTTATGAGATACTGGGATAAGGACCTCACTCAGCACGATTTGGGGACTGTCTTAGGGTTTTATTGCTGTGAATAGATGTCACGACCCTGGCAACTCTTATAAAGGTAAGGATTTAATTGGGGCTGGCTTACAGCTCAGAGGTATAGTGTCTATTATCAGCATGGCAAGAAGCATAGTGGCATGCAAGCAGACATGGTCCTGGAAAGGAGCTGAGAGTTCTCCATCTGGATCCAACGGCAGCAAGAAGAGAGAGTGGGCCACTGAGCCTGGATTGAGCTTCTGAAACCAAAAAGCCCACCCCTAGTGACACACTTCCAGCAACATGGCCACACCTCCTAATAGTACTCTGCGCCTATGGGGAACATTTCATTCAAAGTACCACAGGAACATCCTTCAACACCTAAGTGACAGAGTTAAGAATCAACTGAGGCCTTTACATTCCAAGGCTATTTGACATCTTGAAGAGGGTCTCCTAAGGGCTATAGTGAAACCAGAGAGACAGCCTTAAACCAAGACTGCCAAGTGTCATGGCTATTTCTCACAATGACGTGCCTCCTTTACGGCCTTGGGCTCCTGCTCACTCTTAGCACATCTGCCAGGCTCCACCTGCAAGACCCAGATGTCAGCATCACTTTCTATATCCTGTCTATGTGGTAACTCAGTCAGGAAGAAACAGGCTGTAATGCCTGAGGCCTGAATTGCTAGGAAGAGATGGGGCTAGGACCCAAACCCAGGCCTGCACAACCTTCACTTCAATGACCACACCAAGCTTTATCTTGTGTGATCCAGAATGTAGACAGGTCTTCCACCATCAGTGTTATGCAGGGTGGCTGGGCTGTAGACAGAGGCTGGGTGGGTCTCAGGATGCAAGATACTGGTTGCTGAAACTGAGATACCCCAGGCAGTGGGGACAGCTAGTTGCCCCTGCTTGAGCAGGGCCTTGACCAGCTCTGGGATTATGTGGACCTAAGTTTGAGACACCACATGTGGGAGAGACTTTAGTACACTGGGTGACTGCTGTTGGCTCTGCTGGGTACCCTCCTTGGTAGCCATGACTAATCCAGCTTCTTCCTGGGATGAGTGTTTTGCTCCCCAACCCTTCATGGTGGTAGCATATAGAAGGAATCTCTTGTGTATTGTATGGATGCAACATTTGTCATTTAAACAACCTGTGGCTTATGTCTGAGGCAGGAAATAGGTGAGAAATCAGGCAGGTACAAGGATTCTTGGATAGAGACAGGCGGTTGTGAGATTCAGCCAGTAAGATGTGAGGGAGATGGATGCATGATGCCTGAGCTCAGGTAACCAGCCACATGGCAGAATGTAGACTAGAATAATGGGTTATTTTAAGTTATGAGCTAGACAGAGAAAAGCCTAGTTATATGGCCTAGATATTTATATAATATTTAATGAGTCTCATGAGTTGTTATACCAGGAGCTAAGGGACAGCATGAAAAACCGTCCACAACATAATGGCATCTTATTACAACAGTAGTATTCTTGCCCTCTTGTAGGTCTGTCTAGGAGCCAGAGGAAGGCTTGAGATAGAGGGATAGGGGACTGGAGACACCACACCTTCTCCCATTTACCCTGTGGGCATGGGGGTGGCTTCCTTCTCCTGCTATGGTGACACAGCTTCTAGAAAAGAAGGAAAGCTCAGAGAGATCCAGAAACTTGTCCAAGTTCAGTGGCCAGTATGGTCTCTGAGCCCACAGGATAGTGACCTGGTGTGTGAGGCCATGTGTGGTGCTGACCCCAGAGGGCTCCTGGGAATTGACAACAGTGAGTTCAGGCCTTCTTCAGCAGCTCTGGGCACCTCCTGCGATGGCTACTGTGTAACCTGCCTGGAACCCTCCTAGGTTCTCAGTACATCACCGAGTGTGGATTCTGAGACCTGTCACTACCAAGCCAGTGGCGCCTCCCAGAGTCTTGATGTCCTTCACTTCAAGAAGAGTCTAGATGTAGGATTGTCTTGCAGGGTAGAGAGAGGATTAGACAGTAGTGTCAAAGTTCAAGGGCCCAGACAGGGGGCATGTCTGATAACTCTCATCTTCTGTAAGGACCTTCCTGGACATCCTGCTGTCCCCTTGTTCAGATAGCGTGTGCTGCAGGTTCACTTGGAAACTGATACCCAGTGGGCCTGACAATGCATGCTTCTTGGGGACTTCCTGGGTTGAGTACTTCAGAAGATGGTTTGAGCCTTCAGAAGAATAAGTGCCACATCCAGACATTTGGGGCACAGGAGGAAATTGGCTTTTCACACACCTGACCTGTGACAAACCATGTCATACTTTAGAAAACACAGGAGGAGACTCTGGGAAGTACCCACATCGTGTTACAGGAGTTTCCATCTGAACAGCCATGCTTTCTATTCACGGACATACACCCCTTTGACCAAATCCCTCTCTCCTCCTGGTGGGCAGAGGGAGGTTCTACAGTTAAGCAAGACATGGTGCCTCCACTCCCTCACGTCAAACCCAGGCCTAGCAATGAGGAAGCTCAGCTTTTAGGGGCTGAAGGGAGGTTGTGGAAGTGGGGCCTCCCTTGCGAAGGAGTCTGAGCCTGGGTAAGTGGGTCTGAAGGCTTACTACAAACTCTAGAAGCTTTCATTGGGACTAGAGCTGAGCAGGGACAAGTGTGTATGTGTGTGTGTGTGTGTGTGTGTGTGTGAGAGAGAGAGAGACAGAGAGAGACAGAGACAGAGAGAGAGAGACAGGGAGAGAGAGAGACAGAGACAGAGACTCCTATACACTTTGGTTTTAGAGACAGGCCTCTCCCTGGCTCAGAGGTCACAGGTTAGGGAAAACTTGTTGTTCAGGAAGCTTCAGGAGTCCTCCTGTTGCCGCCTCTCCTAGAATTCTAAGCATGTGCTGTTGTGCTAGGATTTGGTGGACTGATGCAGATCCTTATGCTTATGAGGCAACCACTTTATAGACTGAGCCATCTCCCAAGACTTCCCCGAGTTGTCATTCTTCTGAAGTGTCTTGTGTCCAACGCCTGGGGTTCCAGCCTCCAGGAGCTGCTTCCTGGTCTCTAGTGAGGGTGGGTTCCTGCTGCCCCAAGGACCATGCGGATGTGCAGGCACTGTTCTTGTCTTTGCATTTGGAGTCACTGGAGCAGGACCCTTGCTGCATTTCCCACATATTCTGCAGCCACTCGTAGGCCCAACCAGCGAGCAGGAAGCTGCCCTCTTTCGTTCCTTGATGGATGGAACCCAGGAGGTTTCGTGCCAAGATCTGTCCTGCAGCCCCTGAAGGTGGTGGATCTGAAAGGGAAGTTAGGATGCCCCTGACAGGAACCCTGGGGCCCAGCCTGCTGTGTGCTCCTGGAGCTAAGTGCAAAAAGGGAGTGAGGGTTCTCCAGCCTTCTCTACCCATGGCGTTTCTGTAGCCCAGGTAATGAGGTGTCCCCTGTAAAGTGCGATCTGCCTTTAAGAATGTCCAAGTGGCTAACTGGCTGCTCACGTGGATGACAGTTATAACTACAGTCACCCTTCCCAGCTATAGGCAGGAGACATGCTAATTGGATGGTTTCCATTGTAAATCACAGTTGCCAAGGTTGAAGGAAGAAGCGAGTGCCTTGAAGGTGGCGACGCCTGGTTCCCTAGTGCCTGTGAAGTCTCTGCCTTCATTGAGCAGCCCACAGCATGCCCAGATCAAGGGATGTCAGGTGGATGTGAGTCTGCAAAGAGAACTGTGGGGAAGGGAACAGAGTGGCAGTTCCATGCCCTGTCACTGAGCTGTACATGTAGTGCCCTTGAGAAGGAGATGGAGATGACTCTCAGCCTGCCCGGCTGAGCCTTTGTGTACAGGCTGTTCTGTTGCTTTTGGACTTCAGTGGGCAGGTCTGTGGCCTCTGCAGCCGGGGTTCCTTCAGGCACACAGAGCCTGAGGCACATGTAGCTGTGTGCTGCAGTGACAGTCTGTGGTACTGGAGGAGGCACTTAGGCCTTTGGAACAGGCCTTTGAGGGATCACTTCTGGCCTGAGACTCACGCTGCTGAAAGCCGAAATAAGTGACACACCCGATCCTCAACGTCCTCTGTGTCAAGGTGGGGTATGTAGACTCTACATGGAGCTATTGAGTGTGTACCTGGGCCTCTGGCTGGTGCTCCCATCAATTCCTGTCTCTTCTGCCTGTACAGGACAGCCGCTGAGGCTGAGACTGGGTGGGGCAGGTGCCAGGCTCCACAATCCAGTGGTTGCTTTCCTGCTGGGTGACCTTGTCCACGTGGTTCTTCACCAGGCTGCCTCAGCTTCCTTTTCTGGAAACCAGGCTCATGGGGTACCAACATGGAACCTACCAGAGATGAAAGAAAAGAAGCCAACCTTCCCAGGCCTTTACTGCTGCTGGCTGCTGATAGAAGGGAGGCTGGACAGAGAGTCAGGGACCATGGGCTGTCCCAGCAGCGGGCCTGTGCTTTAGTTACTTGGGTCCTCAGAACAGAGTCTCCAGGTGGCCTTCCTTTAGAGGATGAGGGTTTCAAGCTTGTAAGGGGTTCAACCAATCTGCACACCAGGGGAAAGCCCAGTGGTTAGAACGGGGAAGAACACATGAGGGTGGAACTCTGTGTAACTTTGACATACTGAGCCCATTCCAAACTGGGGCAGGAGATCAGGAGGAAAGGCTAGGATGGAGGAAGTGGGTTCATTTTTGGAAATGAGGCCTAGTTGGCAAAGCTAATTGAAGCTCCCAGAGTCTGCCTCCATCTACCACCGCAGACAGGCTCATTGCTTATCCTCACAGCCAACATATGGTCTGCTCAGGCTGGAACAGAGAATGTGGAAGCTTGCGCTGGGGGCCATCCAGACCCACAGCTCATTGATACCATGGGAAGTGGATGTCGTGACAGCCCAGGGCCTAGTTCTCTAAGCTCCTCCAAGCAGCTCTCAGCTCCCCAGTAAGGTGGGGGTGGGAGAGAGTCTGGCCTTTTCTTCCCCTTGTTTCTGGCTGTTTCCAGTGGTTTTCCTTCCAGGGGCTTGGATGGATGGGAGAGAGACAGGTAGAAATTTTGCACTGGTAAAAAAATAAAAAAAGGAAAAAAAAAACCCATCATCATACTGCACTGGGGAGTGGCTTTCAGAGCAAGTCCCCGGGGCCATGGAAGCTTGTTCCTAAGGGTCGACAGCATCGTATTTATGTCTTCTCAGTGCCTTATGTGAGAACTTAAAGCTTCACAATGTTGTGGCACAGGAAGATTGAGTGGCATGGAGCTCACAGACCCACACTGAGTGTAGAAAACATGGATCAGACAGGATCTCAGGGCAGTGGGGGGCCAGCCGGCCTCTTTGTACAGAATTGTGTGTGTGCTTCTGGGAGAGCCTGCTGGAGCTGTGCTGGAAGCTGCATCTGTTGGTGGGGTGTGGGGGGATGACAGCACTCAGTAAGGGGGACTCAGGGTCTCTTGGCATCCCTTCCAGTGCTCTACAGTGTCCCATCAATGCTGTTGACTAGGAGGCGAGCCCACAAATGTCTCCAGCCCAGTTTTCCATCCATGACTTAAAAATGGATGCTCATGATATTCCTATTCTTTTTAAAATCTTGGAGTGATGACTTGGTGTTCCCCAGGAATGCCATCAAAGCACAAGATCTCCAATGGCCCCATTCAACAGACCCAGCCTGCCCTCTGGCACTTTCCCACCCATGTTCCAGTTTGAGCTGTCTCCCCATCCATCTACCCACCCACCCAGCCAGCCATCTACCCACCTACCCATCTACCTACAACCCACCCACCCACCCAGCCAGCCATCTACCCACCTACCCATCTACCTACAACCCACACATCCATCCATCCATCCATCCATCCGCCCACCCACCCCCTCTTACCTCTGGGTTTCCTTCCCTTGCTCCCATCACATGTGCTTTCTTCCCTCTCAGCTCTGGCCAGACAGTCTAAATGGAAAAGTAAGTCATCCATTGTGTTGATAATCTCTAAAAATAGGCCTTTGGTTTCATTGATTTGTCTTTGTTCATCTTCTTTCTCATCTTCGATATTTATCTCCTCCTACTGTGGGAGTTTGCTCCTCTTCTTGTGGCTTCATGAGGTAGGCCTTGGTGGCTAAAGTTCATTCCTAAGAACCATGCCTGGGACCTACGTGGTCAGTTGAACTGACTCCAGCAAGCAGTCCTCTGACTTCCAGGCATGCTGAAGTTGCACATCTACCTCTCAGGGCTGCTGCGGCTGCATCCTAAAGAACACTGGGCTGCATTTCTCCTTCAGCTTCAGATCCTTTCCATCTCACTCTTTGGTTTCCTTTTATTTGGGATATTTGGGTTATTTAGAAATCTTTTATTTTTCAAATGCTTGAGGGTTTCCCCAACTTTCTTCTGTTGCTAGTTCCTGATTGAGTTTTGTTATGGTTTAAAAGTACAGTGTGTGTGATTTAATTCTTAAATTGGCTGAGATCATGTGATCCACCCAGGAGAATGTTCCAGGGGCGCTTGGAGAAAGTGTTCTGCTGGGAGAGTACTCTGAGAATGTGTGTTAAGTCTAGTTGTTTGGTACTTTGACTCAGTTTTATATCCTTACTGACCTTTTGTCTAGCTGTCCTAATCATTATTGGGAACTGCTAGTCATGTTCAGGTGTTTTTCCTCTTTTGATTCTGTTCACTTTGCCTTTTGTATAAGGAGACTGTGTTATTAGGTGTACATATATTTGCACTTACTATATCTTTGTGTTCCTTTTTTATGTTTTAATGTATGTTCTTCTCCTGAACATACCTTCTGCAGGCTGAAATTTCTAGACCAGCTATGACTTTCCAAGGATTCTTACCTGTCCTTGTCATGAGGTCATGTCAAAACCATTCAGTTTTTCTTGGCCAGCACCTAACTTAGTGCGCCCTCTTCCATGTAGTGAGTCTTGTTATAAAATATAGTACCATAGCCACAAGGGACAATATAGTAATAGTGGTCATTTTATTGCATTTTTATTTATTTGTTTGTTATTTATTATACTATGTTTACATGTGGAAGTCAGAGGACAACTTGTGGGAGTCAGTTTAATTCACCATATGGGTCCTATGTATGAATCTTAGGTTATCAGGCTTAAAAGCGCACACCTTTGTCTGCTGAGACACTGCACCAGCCCTGCATTGGTTATTTAAAGCTAAGTACATATCCGCTGGCACATAGACCTTCCCCAGGGATGTTAGCAGAACATCTCCTCCATGTTTGAAACTTCAGACCATGAGGTCTCCATGTTTGAAATCTCAGAATCATCTGCCTGAGGTTCACTTGTCTGAGATAGATCACCTGTCTGAGGTGGGTCACCTTTCTGAGGAAGAGCACCTGAAGGAGGTGGGTCACCGGTGAGGTAGGCTCCTGTGCTTGTCCCAGGTCTGCTCTTTCTTTGGGTTTCATTTGGCAACATGGCCCACCTGCTCTCCCACTTGGCCACTTGGATCTTTTTGTGATGGACTCTATAAGTTCTATTGGCACCAGTTGTTGCAAATGTGATTAAATAAGACTGAAATAAAAAGGACCTACTGTGTGCCAGACACTTGGTTGGGCCTCCTGTATACCCATGTCAGTCTTTCTCTACCCAGTGAGATTTTCATATCCCTTTGTGGACAGGGACTTGAGGTTCAGGGTACATGGCATGTTTGCCCAAGACCATGCAACACTCATGTAATCTAGGAAAGTTCCTAGATTTCTAGAATAAAAAGTTCTGGAAAGTATTCTAAAGATCAACCTTAGTTCAGCTTCTTCATTTTCCTGAAGGCTGAGGATGCCATTTTGTGTGTGTGTGTGTGTGTGTGTGTGTGTGTGTGTGTGTGTGTGTGTAGCTTTCTAGATTAGAGTTGTCTGGCTTTAAACCATGGTATCTAAATGAGGAGAAACTCTGTAGTAACTATAAAATGAGGAGAAACTGTGTAGTAACTGTATTTTGAGGCAAATTAACCTTGATAAGCTCCTCAGTGTCATTAGACTATTTCCCTTAGTAATACATTAAAACTGTCAAACCCAGTATGATTGCACAATTAACGAGATTACACATGATGTAAATTTCAATTCGTGATTACAGTGTCTGTGCTAATAGATTTGCGATTAACACCCTCAAACCATGCTGGTTCAAAAGAACGGCTTCCCGTGAATCGCTCTGAGTGAGCAGCAGCACCAGCCATGTGCGTGACCCATGGTGGGGATGCTTCCCACAACATCTAATGATTTCCCAAGATAAGCAGTGAAGAGGGAGTTAATTAAGAACGGTCCCTTGGTGGATCCAGGAGGTGGAAAAGCTGATGTGAGCATGTGGTAGGTCACCTGCCTGCCTGCCAGAGTTCCTGAGATTCCTGGGGAAATGGCTCTCCACAGACTCCTGTCCTTCGTTCTGCCCACACTTCCTTCTTCCATCCTTGCTGGTTTCTGGCAAGAATTATGACGTTCATGTTCAGGCAGAGCTCAGCTCATGAGGGGAAACTGTTCTGTAAGCTTGAAGAATAAAAATGCTTAGAGTCTGCTCATTGTGTTCTCACAAGATGCCTTGCGCTATTTACAGGAGATCTTCTTTGTATTTTCATTTATTCTGCCCTCCCTGTAGCATGACTCTGTGTCACCTCACTTCATGGATGGAAAACTGAGGTCTAAATAAGAAGCCCACATGACTTTCTGGGAAGGGTTCCTTCGTGGTCTCTGCACATGTGTTTTTCTTCTGTCCCACTGTGGGAAAGCTTGCTGTTTTGGTGGGAAGGACCTCATCTGGACAGGACACATTTGCTGCATGATCCAGCATGATCCTTGGTGGCTGGAATTATAGATGTGCACCACAAGCAGGCTGAAGGTTACCATTTTAATGGTAACATGAAGACTACATAACTATGGGTGGGAAACTGGGCTGGGTAGGAGGAAGGATCAGATTAAAAAGATCTGACCCTTTGTGTTGGGGCTTTGTGCCTGGAGCCATGCAACACGACTGGGCATGGGCCTTTCACTGCCCAGCCAAGAACCAGGTGCAGAGGCTGCTGGGTGGCTCTTTTGGGGAGGGGTGCTCAGGTGTGATTCTGCAGACTCGGATGCAGGAAAGCAGCAGGTGTGTGGGAGTGAGGGTTTCCTGCATGGCAGTGGCGGAGACAGCAAGGAGCAGGCATTAAAGGACTTTCACTAAGGCCCCTTGGCAGCCTTTCTAATAAAATACCACCAGTCATAATTGCTCTTTTAAATAGGCTATGAATAACTCCCGACTATTAATTGCTGCCGTAATGGCTGAGCTCCCTGGCAGAGTCAGGCTCACTTCAGGGCACACCCCAGGCACAGTTCTGTCAACCATGCGTATTCTACATGAGCTCCAAACATGTGCCCTGCACATGTTTACCCTTGATAATGCTGTCTTTGGCACCGTGGTTAGGGAAGTGCTAGACTGACCTCCTAGTGTGTGTGTGTGTGTGTACATATATGCATGTATGTGTGTTTTCACGGCTGATGTTTACAAATCGGGGTCCTGTGTCATTGCACTCAGGCCACAGTCAGGATTCCACCAAGAGCAGGTGACTCTAGCCCACTGGCCTGTTGGATTTAAGTCATATCCGCCACTCTTGGCTCCTCATGGTGTCTGAGTCATTGGGTAGCCAAGCCCCCAAGGCTCCGCTCCTGGAGTTACTCCCCGCTCTGCGCAATTGTGTGCACAGGACAGCTTGTGTGCTGTTTCCAGACACAGAGTCCGGGCGTTGCACTTCAGAGGCATTCTCAACATGGAGCCTGTATTAAACCAGCATTGGAGGAGGTGGAGGAGGGGACATCATCCCTCGCCTCACCCTGAGCCTTCGAGTGGGCCCCCCCCCTCTCGGCTCTCCTCCACCTCTTCCCCAGCCGTGCTCCTTCCACTTTGCCTCCCTGTCCTCCCCCTACCTCCCCCTCACCTCTGCCCTTCCCTCTCAGTTCTTCTAGACGGGTTTATTTGTCCCTTTCCCTTTATTTCTGCCTACCCGACTCTCTTGTTAAACAGGTTCTGGGTCACCGTATTCTGACCAGAGCTTCCTGGGAGAGTATCTGTGGGATGCAGAGGGAGTGACAGTCCATGTTCCCCTGCAGAGCCAATGTCCTGATTAGCTTTAACTGTCACTTGACACATCTGGAGTCACCTGAGAGGGGGGTCTCCATTGAGGAATTTCCCAGATCAGACTGTCTGTGGGGTATTGCCTTGTTAGTTAGCGAAGAAGGGTTTAGCCACTGTGGGAAGCACCATTCCCTGGGCAGGTGGTCCTCGGCTGTAGAAGAGAACTAGCCAAGCGTGAACTCATGAATGAGTCAGTACGAAGTCAGTGTTCTTTCATGGCTTCTGCCTTCGAGTTTCTGCTTGAGTTCCTGCCCTGTCCTCCCAAAGGGGTGGACTGTGACCTGGAAGTGTAAGCTGAAATAAACTGAAATAACCCTTCCCCACCCCCTTTCCAAGCTGCTTTTTTTTTTTTTACCTTTTTTCCTGCAGCAATCTTTAATAAATTATTTTTAAAATGCAAATCCAATCATGTTCACATTTTCATATTTTATAGCCAGAGTCTTCTTTATGCAGGTGGAGTTAAAGCCTATACTTTTGGCTTTTAATATGTCCAGTCCAACAGATAATTTTAATGGGGAACAGAGCTAAACAGAATTCTCGATAGAGAATATCAAATGGCAGAGAAACACTTAAAGAAATGCTCAACGTCATTAGCCATCAGGGAAATGCAAATCAAAGCGACCCTGAGATTTCACCTTACACCCATCAGAAAGGCCAAGATCAAAAACTCAAGTGACAACACATGCTGGAGAAAGAGGAACCCTCCTCCACTGCTGGTGGGAATGTAAACTTGTACAACCACTCTGGAAATCAATCTGGCACTTCCTCAGACAACTAGGAATAGTGCTTCCTCAAGATCTAGCTATACCACTCTTAGGCACATATCCAAAAGAGGCCCAAGTACACAATAAGGACATTTGCTCAACCATGTTTGTAGCAGCTTTATTTGTAATAGCCAGAAGCTGGAAACAACCCAGATGCCCCTCAACAGAGGAATGGATTCAGAAATTGTGGTACATCTACACGATGGAATATTACTCAGCAATGAAAAAAAAAGGAAATCATGAAATTTGCAGGTAAATGGTGGGAACTGGAAGGGATCATCCTGAGTGAGCTATCCCAGAAGCAGAAAGACACACAGGGTACACACTCACGCATATAGACATATGATATAGGATGAACCTACTAAGATCCAGGCTGCTTTTAATCAGAGTGTTTTATCACTGCAACAGAAAGGAAACTCAGTCAGAAAGGCCCATCCACCCTTCCCTACCTACTCACCTACTCACTATACACACGTATCTACCTATCAGCTCACCTATTCCTTATCTACTCACCATCATCTGCTTACTTAACCAATCATTTATCCACTCATTGTTTACCCACATGTTTATCCACCCATGTATCACCCATCCATCCACCATCCACCATCCACACACTCATCTATTCACCCATGTACCCATCTATCTAGATACCTACTCTCCCACAGGCTACACTTCCTTCTGCCTTTCTTCCTCATCTCTACCACAATCACCCTCCCTTCTATCAACCTGTTCCACTCACCATCCTGTTCATCCGCTTGCGCATCCACCTACCTACCCATACCTACCAGCCCATGCATTCCTCCCTCCTCATATCTGCCGTATTCAACCCCTGTTCCATCGATTCACACCCCGAACCCCCGGCTCCACAGCTGTGCAGCTCCAAGGTCCACAGCCACTTAGCCATCTACCGACCCATCCACACAGTTTTCCACCCACCCAACATTGCCTGAGCACCTGCTATGAGCAAGGTGCTGTGGATTCAGCGATAATGTCTAGCGTGGGTCATTGCTCCTTCTTCTGGTTTCTCAGCAATGGCTGTTTCAATGTTCAGTGTGTATGCAACTCTGTCTGCCTTCTCAGATGTGGAGTAACTTCTAAAGCTGGGCCAGGCCTTCATCCCATCACCCCATTGCCGAGGTGTCGGCTTTTGGTGTATCCTACTTTGGGTGAATGGATGTCATATCTTAGCTGTTAAGTTTTTATATGACCTTGGAGATGATATGGGGGCTGTAGCCCGATCTACAGCATGGGTCTAAAGTGGGGCTGGGACACTCTTAGTCTCCTGGTTCCTCTTCTGATGTTATCCTGTGCAACTTGCTGTTGGTTTTCAGCTGAGAGCAGAGCTTAGTGTGAGCTTCAGGGATCTCTTCTGGGCTTGGATTCAGGGGAGAAGCCAGTTATGAATCTTACAGCATGTGCCTGAGAATGTCTGTGCTACCTTTGCATTGGCCTGGTTCAGTGTTGTGTCCATTGGCGAGCAAGGGCAGTTGAATCTGTTCCATCCTTAGGGCTATTTCAGAGACTCACAGCTGCCCCAGTGTGAATAGTAGGAGGGGCTGCCTTAGGGAGCTGTGGTTGAAAACAGCAAGGTAAGCATCATTAGTCCAGGGCCTGACATATTTCATTTCACATATAAAACTAGGGCACAATCAGAACCCTTATCCTTCTGATGTGCAGGACACTAATGGTATGTAGGTGGTCAGCTTTGGGATTGTGGCTCCTTGGATTCTTTGTGGGCTAAGGCAGGCATGAGTGTCACCTCATGACCTCCTTTTCTACTTTAGGAAGTGACTGAGATAATCAGCCTCTTGCTCAGTCCATTGAGTCTGTGGTCACTCTCATCTATTGCAGAGCCCCATCACTCATTGTCAACATGGAAGAATGCTGCTTGCTCTGATGGTCCTGTTGGGAAGAGGGTGGAAGGGACCTACGAACACAGCTACCAACTGGCAAAGGCCTGACCCCTCAAAATAGGGTGTCCCACAGGTGTAGTTGAACAGAGCCAGGGTGTTAGGTTGTATCCATGGCATCTTATCTGGCAGCCACAGTGTGAGCTGAAACTTGGGAACCTGACAGGGTTGCGAGCAGGACCCTGGTTGGCTATAAGGATCATGTGTATCTCAGCCTTGCAAGTGTGAGCATTCCTAGGGGGACACTTACAGGACCTCTGGATGTCAGCTCCTGGTCAAACACAAGGCTCAGCAATCTCAAGGACAGAGGGACATAGCCGTGTGCCTCCAGGTCTACCACAGTGGCTCCTACCCAGGGCCACTGAAAGGGGCTGCAGGAGGACCTGGGGCTGGCAGAGCCGCTGGGGCTGACAGGGGATGAGGAGGTGGAACCCAGCAGGATGGGCTTGGCTGGGCTCTGGGGAGGCTGACACAAGTCCAAATGTCATTGTCAGGATGTTGGGCAGGGAGTGTCCCATTGGGAGTGAGCCTGTTCTGGAAAGGTCTTCTTCCTGAACTCAGATAAATATTTAAAGTCTGTGAAGCCACTTGCAGCTTGCCTGTGACAGTCACCTCTGCTTCCTTCATGCAGCCCCACCCTATGCACCCAGCATGCTCATTTTACTCCTGGAACCTGTGCCTGTGACTTCCAGGGTCCGTAGCCCCACTTTCTCAGTGGGGCCACATCTGGCAGCAGTTTTGTGCCTCGTCTCTAGCATGATTCGAAGCCCTGTCACACTTTATTCTCAACTCTGGTCTCCTCTCCTCCTTGTCCCACACGAGCAGAGGACAGGGGCTGCCCTGCCCAGACTCAGCGTGTGGACAGGCAGCAACTGAGGCCCCGGTGGTGGGCCAGACACACCTGCCCTTGAACTGGGCGTACATCTGTGCATGTCAGCCTGCTACAGGCGGGGAGACCTGACTCAGTTCTGTGACCTCCGTAAAGATCTCAGAGGGCACATAGGGCTGTACAAGCCGGAGAGGAAAAGAACATACACAGATTAAAGGAGAGAGCTTGTCCAGGACTGGCTGAGAGAGAGGCAGGGTGTGTGTGTGGGGAGATCCACCCTCCCCCCGCCCCCGGCCCCGAGCAGCAGCTGGGACCTCAGACTGAAATCCCACCTCTTCAGCGAGTGCAGCCAGGACTCACCCTCCATCATTGCCAAGCTACTGGCTTCTTTTCCTGTGTGTTAGGGGATGTTGCCGGGCGCCTCTTACATCTCACAATGAAGCAGCTTTTAGCCGTGTTTTCTGGATTTCAATCTCGGCATTTGTTTCCAAACAATAAAAAATGATAGAAAAACATATGTTTAAAGAGTCTACATTTTGCTGACAGTACCAGATCCAGTCCATAGACAGGTCTCCCAGAATGGTGTCTCTATCTGTTAGCATAATTCTGGACTTGGAAAGCATTCTGTACTCAGGGGAGGAATTTAACCCAGGTCCCCATCCTGACCCCCTCCACAGCTGCCTTGCTACCCCATAATATTTTCGGGTTCTGGTGCAGCATCCTCCGTGCTCCCCTGGCTCAGAACACATCCCATGAGCTTGAGGCCATCTTAGAGAGCCCTTCGAGACAAACGGTTCCTACACACTTCATACACGACAGGGGAGGTTGCTCACTGAAAGGCTCTGGGTTAAGGACCAAGCCTGGGTCTGAATGTTAATTTCATTATTCCTGCTTCAGCCGGGGCCTGGGCCTGGTGGGTGGGTCCCCTGCAGTGGTGAGGTTAAGACCCGGCTGTCTATGCCTTTTGATGATGACATTCCTGGACTCTGTACACGTGGGGAGTCAGAGCTGGAGGTTAGCAAGGAAGTGAAGGCTGGAGTGTAGGACCACTGTAAACCTTGGGGACTAGGCTCAGAAGAAGCAGAGGCGTAGACCATCAAACCCAACTTTGGGAGCCCCACCCCACCCTGATCCTGCTTTCTGCCCCAGTGCTGGATCCAACCCATTGTGGCCTTTATGTCTCAAGCATGTTGCTGCCTCAGGCAGGGCCTTTGCACATTTCCATGCTGCCTGGATCACTGTCCCTAATACTGACAGGGTTTGCTTCTTCCTATCCTTCCAGTCTTGCTCCTCTTCTGAAGAGATCTTTATCATCTGATAGCCTGATAGGCATCTGTCCATGGCCTTTGGGGATCCCTGCTCTGTTGAATGTTCCCTCACAACATGACACGCTGCTATATTAATGTATGCTTTACTGATTGGTTGTTTTGATTTTCATTTCAGCCTCTACACCTTTTGGCTTGGGCCACTATATCAACATACCAGAGACTGGGGAGTTTAAATAACAGAAAGTTCTTTTTCATAGTTGTGGAGGGTGGACGGTCAAGCTCAAGATGGCAGCTGACTTTCTGGGTTGGTGAGGACTCTCAGGCTTTCGGCCATCACTTTCCTGCTGCATTCTCACAAGGTCTCCCATGGTGTGCACGTGGTGTGCTCTACTCTCTTCCTCTAAGGGTCTTATCCTCAAGGCCACAGCTAGACTTAGTTACCTTTCAGAGGTCCCACCTTCAGATTCCACTGCGTTGAGAATGAGGGCTTTAGCCGAGGGATGGGGCAAACCTTTGAGCACAGCAGCTCCTCTGTGGCTGGGATAGCACCAGCTTACGGAGCAGGAAGCCCACATGTCCTCTGTAAAGCTGTGTCTTTGTGGATTAACTGTGATCTAGTACATCATAATGATTTGCTAAGTGAGTGTGTTGGTGAGCGAATGATCTGGACTCTCTACAGAGGCCCCAGCCTGCTCTCTGCCTGGCTTATCCTGCAATAACTGCTGGCCACCTGCTCTCTGCACATGTGCCAAGCACCTTGCTGCACATTTTATGCTCATCATTTCTCATCTTGCCAACGAAATGAACTGTGCTCAGAACACCAGTGTGTGGGCAGATGAGGAACTGGCATGGAGAGGAGAGGTGGCCTTAGGGAAGGATGTGGGGCCCGGTGTGTCTCTATGCCTGTGACCTGAAACAAACAGACCTGCCAGTTTCCAAAACCTCACTTAACATAAGCTCTAACTAGATTGGCAGCCTCTAGCTTCTGAGTCCCTGGTGGGAAGCAGGTTCTTCCTCGTGAAGGGAGAACAGGGGGACCCTCACTCATCCTCAGAGTTTAACAGAAAACACTTGAGCTAATAGAGCACATGTTGGTGAGCCTGGGCTGGTGAGCAAGCAGCACAGAGCCGAGATGCCTGCGAAGGGATGGAGTGATTGCCTGGTTCTGAGGAGGAACTTAACACATACTGCTCACTGCTGCTGCTGCTCCCTACTGCAGTGAGCGGTGAGGTAATGACGGAGTGCTGTGATGGTGATGCTGCAGCAAATGCAGTGGTAATGCAGCGATAGCGCAGTGATGTGATGATGCAGGGGTAATGCAGCGATAGCACAGTGATGTGATGATGCAGGGGTAATCGAGTGGTGATGGGGTGATGATGGTATGACAGAGTGGTGGCACAATGGTGCAGTGTTGATGGGATTCAGTGAAGTGATGACACAGCGATTAAACAATGACGGCATGCTCGGGTGATGATACAGTTGGGAGAGTAATGATGGAGTGACGGCATGATGATGCACTGATGATGGAGATGTGGTGGGGTGATGACGCAGTGATAAAGGGACCGTGGCATGATAAAGTGATAACGGCATGATAGTGTGATGACACAGTGATTGATGATGCAGTGACAATAGAGTGGTGATGGCACAGAGATGATGGGGTGATGATAAAGTGATGAGAGGGTGCTGATGGGGTGATGTCAGAGCAGTGATGGGAGAGTGATAATGGGGTGGTGATGGAGTGATGGAGTGCTGATGGTGTGATAGAACGGGGGTGTAGCAGAGTGCTGGTGCAGCCGCGGAGTGATGGTGTGGTGGGATGATGAGGGAGTGATGGAGGGGTGCTGCTGTGCTGATGGGGTGACATGCAGTGGGAACGGTGTTATGATGTGGTGATGATGGGGTGATGGAACAATGATGGCACAATGGCGACAGAGTGCTGCACAGTGCTTTGGCGTGACAGAGTGGTCATACAGCCATAATTCAGTTATGGTAAAGTTAGAGTGAGTGATGATTCAGTGCTGGAGTCACGGCACAGTGTTGGAGCGAGGATGCGGTGACGTTGTGGCAGTTACGCAGTGATGGAGTGATGATGGCGTGATGGAGGGGTAGAGTAATGAAATGATGGCATGATGGAGTAGTGTGCAGTGATGATGCAGGGCTGATAAATACTGACGGAATGATAAAATGGTAGAATGATGGCTCCATCCACTCAAGGTGATTTAGCCTATCCAAGACCCATGTTGTTTAGAAGATTCAGTGAAAACATCTGAGCTCTAGGGAAAAATCAGAAACTTGAAGCAAGCCTGATCCCCTACTTGGTTTTCAATCATGGCTTTTTTTTTTCAGTGTGGTTCTGTCTCTCGCGTGTACGCCAGCACTGGCTGGCGAATGGTGAAATGCTTGTAGAAAATCCAGATGCCCCAACCTTTCATCCCTTGGCTGGATGGCTCATCTGTAAGCAGCAGCTGGGAATCTGAACCTGCAACAGCTTCCTCTGCTTGAACCTCTAAGGCCTGTAGAGTCTCCAAAGAAAACCAAAGTTCTCCCGGGGCCCCTGAAACAGCACTGCATACTCTGATCCCTAGAATAGGATGGGGGTTCTGGTTTCCAGGAACACACCAGCCTTAAGAATACAGAGGGTGTTCTTCCTCAGATCCTGGCCATAATATGGGGAGGAGGTCCTAAGAGAAGTGGGCCTAGAACTCGAAGCTGCATAGGGCATGATTATCACCTAAGTCCTGCCCACTCTGCTAAAGGCCTTCTTGTTCCCAATGTACTGTAGCTACTTCCCTTTGAGATAGCAGGTGGAAATACATACATGTTCTTGGGCCTGAAGACTATGGATTCATTCAAGATGCCCTATGACTTGGGGGGAGACCATCCACAAGTTACGGGCGTCTGTGAGGCTGTCGTGCAGCACCACCATTGCTCATGCACCCCTCAAGTTATGGCAGTTCCCCATTGCTGACCCTACCCTAGCTGAGCTGGTCCCTGGGCCTGGTGCATAGTGAGTACCCAGCAGGTCGTCATTATTAACCGTGACAGCATGTTCAGGCCTCAGGGTAGAATGAAGGTCAAGGGCATACAGCTCAGCTTCCGGGTTCCCCATGTGAGAGTCTCCTTTCTGCTTGTCCAGTGAGCTGTGTCTGCGGGTCTCCAGCACCCACAAACTCTAGGCTCTACAGATGGTGATTTATTTTTAGGACAAGCCACTCAGGACGTGGGCTCAGGCTGCCTGGCTTGTTTAATTGCCTTTGTGGAAGCAGAGGCTGTCGCGGGATCTAAAAATACTCAGTCCACTTCCTTGTCTGCGCTCCCATGTTGGAAGGCTGTGTGGTATTTCTAAAGGCCTGAGCCGGAGGATTCCTCCGGCTGGCAGAGACACCTCGAGCTCTGACCTCTGCCAGCCACTGTGGGAGCCTCATTCTGTGGGAATGGATTTACTTTCCCGCTGAACATACCCCATTTGTGGCTGCAAACGTTAATGTAGCCGGGAGAGAAATCAGGTCAACAGGATGAAAAATAAATAGCTCTTTAACCCAAGGGAGACAGATGGGCCCCAATGGGCAACTTCTAGTGAGAGACCACTCCTTTCGCATCAGAATGGCCTCCCCGGGGGCTTGCACTGTGGTAGCTAAGATTGTCCTCTCTGGGGCAGAGAGGCCTGCTTCTGAGCATGATGCCCAGATAGGGGCCAGGCAACACTAATAGCAGTTGTAGTGGTGCGGAATGGTGGCTGCAACTGCAAGAGCACACCCCGAGACCATGGCACCCCTCCAGTGGCACACGATTTTAATGACTCCTTACAGGGTTTTATTTCAACCGACACTTGTGAGGTGTGTAATTATCTTTTTAATATCCTCACCATTAATTGACTATTAAATGTCACTGATCTGCCTGCTGTGAGCCTGGTGGGAGACAAGGCCACCCTGAAAGTGTCAGTTCAGGTTTTCTTCACAGACCTGCCTGCCATCTTGTAGATCTTACAGGTGACTTGGAAAGGCGAGACATGCCACAGGTATCCCAGAGGGACAGCCGTGGGGAGGAAGTCCAATGCTTCCTGACAGGACCCACCCCCAAGCTGGTCCTGAACAGCAGCATTCTGGTGGGTCTCATCTCAAGATCCCGGTTGGGCCTGTACTACCTTTGGCCACCTTAACGATCCTTAAGTTCCAGGTAGGCCTTGTGTGCTCCTACAAAGCTACCATTGCTGTCTTCAGGACAGCATCAAGGTCCTAGACTGTAGCCAGCCCTTGCCTCTCTCCCTCCTCCACCTCCCCTCCCTTCCTCTTTCTCTGAATAACTCCTCAGTGTCCCAGCTTAGGAGCAGAATGATGCTTCCTAGTCCATCATCAGCCTCCTAGAGGCCATAGGAAGTAGCCCAGGAGACTCTGACGTCAGCAAGGCCATAGTTCTGCTCTGGCCTCTCATGGACCAACTCTGGATGGATGGAAGGGCTTTTTATACAGGTCCCCAGCCAGAATTGTTCCCAGCTCTGAGGTGACAAACAAATGCACACTCCCCAGTCCTGATGGATAAGCACATGGCCCCAGGGAACATGGGAGACCTGTGGTATAGAATAGTTGTCCCCTGTCCTGTGTGACCCTGTAACCCTTGCAAGAGCAAGCTGAGGTGCAGAATCTATGGGATTGTTGCCCTGTGGTTTAGGGGATGATCTGCAGCTCTTGGGGGGTGGGGAGCACTGCCATGCAACAAGAAGTAAATGGTATCAGGAATGGGCAATGGATGGCACTTATCACACCTCGTGTTCCAGAGAACCTAGGCCAAAGCTGCCCAATGTTTCATACCCTTGATGATAGGACACACTTAGACACCTCACTGCTACCTCACAGGTGAATTGTTTGTGGGTTCCAAGACAGCAGAAGGACAAAGGAGATTAAAAGTTGTTGAGTGGCTTTGAGATGTCAGGCTCTTCCTAGACAATGCTGTCTTCTCCATGCTGAGATCTAAGGATCCGTTGTTGTCCATTCAGGGTATCACAGTAGTCCAGCAGCTAAGCAGTAAGTAGATGTGTACATGGCTACCTGGGGTTATGAACCTGGGATCTGAGATCAGATGGGTCTGGCCTCAGAGTCCTTGAGTGCTAAGTGAGAGCTATGGCGTTCATGAGCCTACGAGCAGGAAGTCGAAAGAGCCCCACGCAGAGAGTCACTCCTCTTCTGTGGGCTTTTCCTGCTTTTGTGACCCTCTCCCTTCCTCTGGCAGCTCCTACTCTCTCCAGGAACCCAGAGTCAGCTGGTCTTGACAGGAGTCTTGTGTGGCTGCCTGGTCTGAGAGCTGAGGACTTGGTTGAGTACAGTGATGAACTGAGCACAACAAACAGTGCCCGCCTCAGATGCTCAGCTTTGACCTTCCTGTGACATGGGTGTGTGCTTGTAGAGGTCAGAGGTCAATGGTTGTGTGTGGGGTCAGTGTCAGGTACATCTCTCCATTTGTTCCTGGAGTGAGTTCACCCATGCCCTCATACTCATGAGGATATGAGTCCTGAGCAACTCAGCAGTCAAGCCTCTGGCCTCCTCTTCTACTTCCTGCCTGGATAGCTGGGTGGTTGGCCCAAAGAGGCTGAGTGTGTGTGGTGGGGTGCTGACTCGGAGTCGGGGTGCTTGCTCTCTGGAGTCTCCTGGCTCCTGTAGTCTGTTTCTGACACCTCTCCTGAGTCTTTTTGACTCTTGAAGATGAAAGCACAATTCCTGGACAGCTCTGTTTCTGATCTGCCCCCTTTGCACGGTTTCTGTGCCGATTCTGTCTCCTTCTGCGAGTCCAGCTCCCAGGTAGCACGCCAGTTAGCAGGCCTTCTGTCTTTCCTCTCCTGAGTGTTTTTATCCAACTCTTTTCACAGCCCCTCCCCCAGACCTCCCCACGTATTCCCCACCAGCAGCTTCATAATTCAGTGAACAAAATACATAATTTGGAGGTAACTTCATTAGGCTTAATTGTACCACATGGATGCCAAGTGGTTTTTTTTTAAACGACGATCGATTATGAGTTTCCTTATGGAAATATCATCAACATAATGATATTGAAAATCCGTCCGTGTCTCAGGTGACTGCTGCCCCCATTAATGTCACCCCTTGTCAAGAAGGAGAGTTGCTCTCGTTACAAAGCGAACGCCTACAGCTGTTACCCAAATTAGCAGCGCCTCTTCCGGAGCACGCATGGCAGACAGGCTTGCTGCCATGCTGCAGGAGGGCACATATCTCCTGTCCCACTGCCTAACATGGACTGGACGCTGGAAGTGTGGTGGCTGCTGCTTCCATCATTATAATCCCTGAGAACCAGTTATAAGAATAAAATTTGTTTATAAAGTGAAAACCCGCCAGCCTGCTTGCCTGACTCTAGCACCATAGGAGACATATTCTTGCCAGTCAGCAGCTGAAAGGGTCTACTAGCCTGTCCTCACAGTGGCTGAGGGACCAGGGTGTGGAGAGGACCACATGGTTGGAGGCTGGTGCACAGTGCTAACTTCTGTGCTGGACCAAAGCAGATGCTGAGACACAGATTCTGACAGAGAACAGGGCCTGCATCCTTGGCTAGAGGTGGCCTCTGCATCTTTTCAAGGTGCTGAGGTAGTTTTAGGAAACCCATAGGCCATTCTCGTCTGTCTGATGTGAGTGTCAACACCAGAGGAGCTTAGACCTGCAACCAGGCACCTGGGCTAGCCATCCTGTCCTCATCTGGGATCTTGCGCTTCATAGTTAATTTCTCTTGTTGACTTGAATAGATTAAGAACCACCTAGCTGGTCATGGTAGAGCAGGCCTGTACTCCCAGCACTCGGGGAGGCAGCAGCAGGAGGATCTCTGTGAGTTCAAGGCCAGCCTGGTCTACAAATTGAGTCTGGGACAGGCAAGGCTCTGCAGAGAAACCTTGTCTGGAAAAAAAAAAGAATCAAATAGGATATTAGTGAGGTGCACTTTTGGGTATGCCTGTGAAGGTGTGTCCAGAGAGGGTTATATATGGATGGCTATAGCTCATAGGCTTGGGACCCAGAAGGAATAAGGAAAAAAGGAGGAAGTCATCCAAGTGCCAGTAGCCTCTCCCCCTTCAATTTTTACATCTGCTCACATGTGAGCAGGCAGCCTCATGCTGCTAGAGATAGGAGCTGGTCCCGCAGCTATGCCTTCCTCACCGTGGCAGAGCATACCTCTCGAACCAGGAGACAAAACCACCTTCTTTCCCTTCAGCTGCTTCTTGTCAGATATTTGGTCACAGTGAAAAGAAAAGTAACTGATAGATTCAGTGATGGGGACAGGTGTGGAGGGGCAGAGGGAGACATGTGTGAAAAGGCAGGGCCATGACAAAGTCACCTGTATCTCTAATGTCCACCTGCAGCTGTGGCACCTGTGATTGCCCACATCAGTCTGGAAACTAGGAACGTGGCATCGTGATGCTTGCTAGGAAATGGCCCCTGGCTTGCACCCCCCACTCAGGATCCCCCTCGTTTCTCTATAACTCTTCCAAGCAGATTTCACTGCCCTAGAGTAAGAGCTGACATTCCAACCTCAGGCCTTGGAAAAGCCACCACCAGCCCTTTTTGTGTGACAAATTTGACTTCTGCAGAAATACAGAGCTGTTGCTAGGATTTACTGAGCAGTATCTCAATACCTTCAGCCATTGTTCAATTTCTAGGCACCTAAATCAACCATGTCTATGCTGTAGCCTAGTTATAGGGCCCAAGAGGGCATGCCTCTGAGAAGCCACAGTTTCCAGCATGGGCTGACCTCAGACGCTGACATCTTCCAGGGTAGTGTGAGCAGTGGTTATGCTAACCACTTCTGCCAACTCACTACCACCAATGTCAGCGCCACCATCACCACCATCACAACACCACCAATACTGTCACCATCACCACACCACCAACATCACTATAAACTCCATCACTACCATGCTCATCATCACCCATACCATCGACACAATCCATTACCAACACAATCAGCACAACTTAATAACACCATTACCATCACCACTAACATCACCAACACTATCACTGTCAACACCTCCATTAACACACCACTACCATCATCACCAAAAACACCGTCAATACCCCCATCACCACCATCACCCACCATTATCACCACCACCGCTCCTCTCATCAGTACTGTTGTCGACACCACTACTGTTTGACCATGAACACCATGTACCGTTACCATTTCTACAGTCACCATGATCATTTCCACCATCACCACCATCATCTCCACCACCTACAGCACCACCATCAACAGCAGTAATGTCATGACTGCTACCAACACCATCGATTCGACCACTATCACCATGATCACTGTCAACATTGTCGCTGCCAACACCACCACCTCCACCACCAGCACCATTACCATCAGACAACTTCTGTCGCCATCACTACCACCACCACACTGTGACTGCTCACTAAAACAGTTGTGACCCATGTCCTAGCAAAGGTCAGAGTCCAGTGGGAGCCAGGGTTAGAGCTTCGCCAGCTGCAATGGCGCCAGTGGGTCCTGGAAGGAGGTTAGCTCGATTTACCATTGGGAACCACGGCTCTGGTGCAGAATGGAAGACAGAAGGGGAGCCCAGATGTCCCTGATGACCATTTGAAGAGACTGTTGTGGTCCCTGTGAGAGGGAAAGGCCCTACTGGAGTGGAATGCAAGATGCATGGAGGCAGGAGACTGCTCAGGATTGAGGGAAACCCAGCGTGGGGTTTGGGGGAGGAGCATGTCAAGGGGATCAAGGGTTTGCTTAGGAGGAAAGATAGGTGAGCTACAGGCTGAGTAGATGCCTGGTCCAAGGCAGTTTTGGGCCAGGTGCCATCGGGCATTCCATTTTTGATGTGGGAGGTCAGTGACTCTCCATAACCATAGCAATTTCACACAAGGGTCTTGGACAGCGCTGGTATGTAAGACAAGATATGGGCTGTTGTGGGAGATAGCTGCCTGCATTCCTTGCAGTGCTGGGCACATGGGCATCTGCCATTACTGGAACCTGTATGTGACAGGCTGCAGGATGATTTGTCCCACACCTAGGTTTTTGGTTGTGCCTCCCACCGGAGCTGTCCTAATGAGAAAAGCAACACACACATTTCACAGACACCCCAGGAAAAGAGACCAGTCACTTTCTTGGCAGAGTGTCAAATCAAATCACAGTCAACCCTTGCTTCTGTCTCACTTGGCAGGTACCAGGGCCACCATTGCTAAGGACTGGGCTTTCCCCACTTCCACCGTTGAGACTGAACATCAGAATAATAAGCCCAGACGCTGGTCAGTGTGGCTTGACGTCCGGGTACAGGATGTGGGCTCGCTGTCCTGGTTCTGGTTGTCACGGCGGCAGTAGCATAGCTGCACGGCTCTATGTCAGAGCCACCGAGGCTGGTCATGGAGAGTGGGCAGGCCCCTAGGTCCCTGCCACCTCCTCCTCCTGGATTTCAGCCATCCGTAGATGGGCAAGGGAAGGTCAGGAGCCTTCTGGCACTTTCTCTCCTCTCTGCTCCCTTACTTTCCTGGCCCCTATTTCTTAACTTTCACTCCTTATTTTCCCATGTGGGCAGCACTAACCCACTCTAGGCTTCACCTGGTGATTATGGTCTGGTCAGACCTCTGAGGACCAGATGGCCTCATCTTCTGAAACATGGTTCAGTCAAAGCATCCATCTCTCCTGCCCTCATTCCTGCTGACCGAAGGCAAATGGAAAATGCATTCCATGTAGAGCCAGCTCCCTTCCTTGGTACTGTTAATATGCCTCACCAAGAGGTGGATTGTGTGTGTGTGTGTGTGTGTGTGTGTGTGTACGTTCATGTACTGTTTGTCCTGAAAAGAATCAGGCAGCCCTTGAAACAGAGGCCTTTCCTGTGTTTCTGGCAGAACTAGGAGCACTGGAAGGGTTCAAAAGTTGGTCATATGGCAGAGTTCCTTTCCTCCACTGTTCCACCATCTCTCTTCTCAGCATCCTATTGGGCAATCCTGTATCTGAGCCTCTGATGAGAGAGGAAGTGGGGAAGTTCATGGGGATCCACGGGCAAGTTGGTGGGAGCCTGTCCTGGCCAGAATCATGGATGCATCTTCAGAGACAGGAGTACTTCAGTGTGTTGAGGTTCCTAACCAGGACGGCAGAAAGTCTCTGCCCAGTGTCTTCTTGGGGAACAGGCTCCAAGGGGAGCCAGGTGATGACAGTGATGTCACCTCAGCTGTGTCCAGGTTTTTCTGTAAGGGAGGGTTAATCCACTGACCTGACTGACTTGAGGGATACTGCAACCTGCAGTGTGTTTAGAGATGAGAGAACCAGCCAACTCAATAACAGTGAGGTATAGGGCACTGGCCCTAACAGCCAGGGTGTGAGTTCCCAGGGTTCAGCGTTGGGCAACTTGCTTAACCTTTGTGGGCTTCAAGTTCCCCACATGGATGTTCTTATTTAGGCTTCGGTGCTGTTGAAAGCCTCATGTGGCAATGTTTCCAAGGGACAGCCACAGTCCCAGTGTGTGGGTGCAGCAAAGGAGGGTGGTGCTGGGTGTGTCCTCGGAGCATTCCCCACCCCCACTCTCGTAGGTTGTTCAGACTGATTATTTGCACTGATGGTGTCTACTGGTACAGGGAACACAGCCAGTCCTCTCCTGAGCTGGTGTTGGCTC
>CM053765.1:88415655-88510150 GCA_028658305.1 Pachyuromys duprasi
GACTCTGGTCATGTTACCAGGGTACAGGCTCCGGGAAGGCTGCACCCGAGGATCAGCTTGGCTCTGGAAGCAGCTACTATGTCTGAAAGGCCCAAATGTGTTGACAGGAATATTATACGAACCAGATCTGCCCGGGACTGTCAGCTCCTGCCCCTCACAGCTTCCTGTTTGCATAGGCAGGGAAACCAGAGTACTGAAAATGGTATTGTCTAGCTAGACCCCAGGACACTGCTCACAAGCCTCCTCCAGGGCTGTGTGTAGGAGAGGCGGCTGGGAGTAAGCTGGATCTAGCCTTACCCTGTGGAGGGCTTGGGATGGTTCTCCCCTTTCAGCCCCCTTTCCAGCCCCTACTTCTCTGCTTTGCCTTGAAGAGTGGCTCTTCCTCTGCCTCTTCCCCTGCCCTCATGCTCTCTGCAAAGTAGCTCCCACAATGGCTCTCATCAGGACGCGGCCCTGTTCTGCCATTCTCTGTTCCTGTCTTCCAGTAGGCAGGGAACACGGGAGCTGTGTGAGCTTGGGCAGTGAGCCTCCTCTTTGAGCCTTGCTCAGTTTCCTCCTACGACCTCCAGTAAACTCCTGGGTGAGGGTGGGGAGAAGAGGCACTTCGGTTTAGAGAAGCACACTGAGGGTCAGCACTGCTCCTGCGGCAGGCCTGCCACGTCTCAGCCTTCCTGATGTCCCAGCCAGGATCTCCATTCTGACTTAGGGGCCTAGTCCCTGGGCTCTTCCCAGGGCTGTGTGCAAAGCAGACAAGCCTCAGAGTTCATCAGGTCACCAGCTCTGACAGTAGCCGGGTCAGCTTCTTCATCTCTCTGACCTGCAGCCTGACCTCTGGTCTCAGCTCCATTCTGCAGCGTTCCTCTGGCCTCCAATGGGTGAGCCCAAGCAGGGGCCTGAAACAGCCCAGGGACCTGCTTTGAGCCAAGATGGGTCTGCCTGGGGGGGAAGGAGGAAAGAAGTGTATTCAGGGGACAGCTGGGTTGCTTGGGAACCTCATCATTATAATTCTCGATAATGAGCAGTAGAGAAGGTGAGAGCAGAATTAACTCCACAAGACTTATTTACAATCAGGGTTGTCAGCAGCCAAATTCTTACTGGAAAACAATATGCAGATGTTGCCTGAACTGAGGGAGGGAGAGAGAGAGAGAACCTATGTCCTGTGTCTGGGCAGGTGGAGTCAGTACACTAGCATCGCAGCAACCTTCATTTTGTCACCATTCCATGGTGTGGTGGTCCCCTCAGTCCCCTTCAGCCCTGAACTGGTCCCTTTGCCAGGGTTCTTCTGGTTTGACATTGCCGTTTCTCCCCTTTCTACTCCAGCTAGCTCCTCCTTCACACATCCAAGCCCTTCAAGCCTTCATTGCTGTCTTTGGCCATTTTCTTCCTTGGCTCCCCAGTCAGTAGGGGGGCCCCTCTTGTCTTCCAGTCAGTCATGGCTTATCCCATCCCACCAGCCTCAGGGCTGCTCATCCGGGAAGCTACCATCTTTGGGCCCTGCAACCCAGAATGCAACCTCTTCTTTTCCCTATGCCCATGCCCAAGCCCTAAGAGCTGCAGGGTACAAGTCAAGGCTTTCCCAGATTGGGTTGTATACTGGGCAGGTGATGTCCCCTCTGGCCCTTTGGAACCAACAGCATGTTGGAGGCAACAGGGTTCTCCAAGGGCTGTCATCCGCAGCATGGAGCCTTGTCAGTCTCTGCAGCCCAGAGCTAAGGTGGCTCTGCCTTGCCCTCCTGGGGACTTGCCACGCTTGCCTGGTTTCCATGGTGATGTCAGTTTCCCATGCCAACTCTCTTTGGAGGGATTATAAATTCATTATTTCACATGTAGGTCTTGTACTCCGCCTCCTTCTGCTTCAGATTTTGATGTCATGGAGGGCGCTTTATCCATTTATCATCAGATGAAGAAATGGGTTGAGTCTGAGCCCAGGTTGTCCTTTCCCTTGTGTGTGGGTGACCACCACAGATGGTCGGTGGTGTGGATCCCCATGGCATATTTGGGGCTCTGGAGCTGCCGATTTTTAATGATCCGCAGTTGAACTGAGCTGCTGCATAGCCGCCTACACAGCATGGGGAGCATGCAACATGGAGCTTCATCACTTTGGGAGCCTTGTGCCCTGCGGAGGAAGTGGTATTTTGTCCCTGCCTCACCAAACCTCAGTTTCCATGTGTGTTGGTGCTCATGACAGCTCCTTGTCTTAGCTGTCATGATGGCTGTGTGAGATGACAGAAATAGGGCACCTGAAAGCTGGAGAACTCCAGAAGGGCAGAGTCAGCTCTGCCCACAGGCTGAGGAGCTGGTGGGGAACTAAGCTGCCCAGTGCTGGCATGTGGCACAGGGCAGAAAGAGGCACTATGGGAAACCTGTGCTAAGAGGGTATCAGAGGAGACAGCAAGGACTGGACTTGGAATCACTAGCTAATCTGGATATGAAAGCCAGATATGCAGAGGGTGTGCGGATCTGGTGTTCATAAGCTGGGTGTTTGTAAGTCAGTGGTTGGCGCAATGAAAGTACTTATTTGACACAGGTTTGTTGAGGTATAACTGGCATATGCTAAGGCATGCCTTTTAAAGTATATATTCTTGGTAAGTTTTGATCAGGTAATATGAGCATCAGTGCAATGCTCCCCCAGGACAGCCACAGTAGCCCAGGACCTTGCCCTTTGTACTCAGTATCCTGCCACCTGTGGCCCAGACGCTCACTTACACATGCTACCTTTCCAAGAGTGCCATGCGTGGGGTCTGATGTGGAGTGTGCCATCTTCTGAGTCAGGCTTCTTCTGGACTTACTGTGATCTTGCGTATAGCCTGCATTTTATTTCTGTAGCAAATATTCCTTTAAAGAGAAAAGATCTTAGCACAGCTCAGCCATGGAGGCAGAGCATCACAGTGAAAGAGCATGCAGGTAGGAAGGCATGCATCATGGTGGGAAGGCACGCTAGCTCAGAGGTGTTCATGTCATGGTGGCCAGGCAGAATAAAAACAAGGAAAGGGTTGGAGGCAGTTATAGAATCTTACTTAAGGTCCCTCAATGACTTCACTTCTTCCAACGAGGTCCCGACTCTTAAGGCTTCCTCCCCAAATAGATCCACCAAATGAGGCCAAACCTTTAATATATGAAGCTGTGGGACAATTCATATTTAACGTGTGATACCCATAGATCAGTGGTTCTCAAACTTCCTAATGCTGCGACCCTTTAATATAGTTCCTCATGCTCTGGTGATTCCCAAACCATAAACTTATTTTTGTTGCTACTTCGTAACTGTAATTTTGCTACTATGATGAATTGTGATGTAAATACCTGATATGCAGGCAACTCCAGTGAGAGAGTTGTGCCCACAGGTTGAGAACCACTGCCCGTAGCCCATCTGTGTGCCGTGTGGCAGAAGGCTGCTCCTTTGTGGTGCTTCATGCTCTCCTGTATGCTTCATGACACACAGGTGAGCAGTTTCTCCATCCTGTTTCTGACTGAAGGAGATCTTGCAAGTTTCTATATTCCATCCCATCATCTGCAAACTGCTGTGAACACTGCACAGGTCTTTGTGTAGATACACACGGCTATTTCTCGTGGATGAATAGTTGGGTGGAGTCACTTATGTATGAAAGGATGTATTTAACTTCAGAAATGCCAAACTGATTCTAGGACCATTCTGTCCCAAACCTGGATCAGGATAGGTCCAGTTCCCCCATCCTTGTCAGCTTACTGTATTGTTAACTTTTACATTTTGGGCACTCTTGTAAGTGTATGGTTTGTGTTGTGATTCAATTTACATTTCCCCAGTAACTAATGATGCTGATCACATCTTCCTGGGCTAATTTGCCATCTGTGGGTTTTCTTTGGAAATGGGAGTGCTCAAATATGGGGCCCTTTTTATTGACTTGTTATTCTCCCCGTTAGATTGGCCTTTTGGCGTATCTGTGGGGCATTTTCTTGGTTGACAGTTGATGAGGAAGGGCACAATTGATGCAGGCAATAGCACCCCTGGACGGGTGGGTCTGTGATGTACAAGAAAGAGAGTGGAACAAGCTGCGGAGAGCAAGCCAGTAAGCAGTTACCTCAGTAGTTTCTGCTTCAGTTCCTGCCTTGGCTTCCGATAGGGTAATGGACTTTAATCTGCAACCAAGCGAGCCCCTCTCTCCAAGCTGCTTTTGGTCAGTGTTTTATCACAAAAGGGAAGCTAATGAAAATGTTTCTCTTCCCTTTTCCCTCCCCTCTCCTCCTTTCCCTTCCTCTCCTTCTCTCCTTCGTTTTCCCCCTTTTCTTTTTTTTCTATTTTTTAAATTTTTTAATTAATTGCACTTTATTCACTTTGTATCCCCCCTGTAGCTTCCTCCCTCCTCCCCTCCCAATCCTTCCCTTCCTTCCCCTTCTCCACGCATGTCCCTCCCCAAGTCCACTGATAGGGGAGGTCTTCTTTTCCTTCCTTCTGATCCTAGTCTATCAGGTCTCATCAGGAGTGGCTGCATTGTCTTTCTCTGTGGCCAGGTAAGGCTGCTCCCCCATCAGGGGAGGTGATCAAAGAGCAGGCCAATCAGTTCATGTCAGAGGCAGTCCCTGTTCCCATTACTATGGACCCCACTTGGAGGCTGGACTGCCATGGGCTACATCTGTGCAGAGGTCCTAGGTTATCTCCATGCATGGTACTTGGTTGGAGTATCAGTCTCAGGGAAGACCCCTGTGCTCAGATTTTTTGGTTCTGTTGCTCTCCTTGTAGAGCTTCTGTCCTCTCCAGATCTTACTATTTCCCACTTCCTTCATAAGATTCTCTGCATTCTGCCCAAAGGTTGGCCATAAGTCTTAGCATCTGCTTTGATAGTCTGCAGGGCAGAGCCCTTCAGAGGCCCTCTGTGGCAGGCTCCTGACTTGTTCCCTGTTTTCTCCTTCTTCTGATGTCCATCCTCTTTGCCTTTCTGGATGAGGATTGCACATTTTAACCGGAGTCCTCCCTCTTGATTAGTTTCTTTAGGTGTACAGATTTTAGTAGGTTTATCCTATATTATATATAGTATAATATAATATATTATATATATGAGTGAGTATATACCGTGTGTGTCTTTCTGCTTTTGGGATAGCTCACTCAGGATGATCTTTTCCAGTTCCCACCATTTACCTGCAAATTTCATGATTTCCTTGTTTTTTATTGTTGAGTAGTATTCCATTGTGTAGATGTTCCACAATTTCTGTATCCATTCCTCAGTTGAGGGGCATCTGGGCTGTTTCCAGTTTCTGGCTGTTACAATGTTTCTCTTTCCTCCTTTCCTTCCCCTCCCTTTCCTCTCCTTCTCTCCTTTCCCCCCTTTTCTTTTTGGGGTGCTAGGGATGGAGCCCTGGCCTCTCAGGCGCTATGCAGCTGCTCTACACTGAGCCACACACAGCCTCCCTCCCCCCCTGCTAGTTGCCAGGTCCAAAAGAAACTCAGGACAAATACATCCGTTTTCAGTAGTGATAGATCTAGTCTTTTCACTTCTTTAAAAACTGTGCTATATGATTCGATGTTTCATCTGTGAATCTTTGACTAACTCAAAGCTGCCAATTTCTTGCTCATCACTCTCTAGAAGCTTGATGGTTCCAGTTTCTCCTTGGATCTGCGGTCAGTCCATTCTGAGTTCCCAGTTGTCTGGGATATGGAGTGGAGACTAGGAGTCTTGTTCACAGAATGGAGCGTTTGGTCATTTGTTTAGACACTGTCAGTTGGCCTCACAGGATAAGTCAAGCCATGACAGAGGGTCAGTGTGGGCTCAGCCAGGCTCATGGTGTGGCCTAGGCTTATCCAGATTGTTTGTGTGTGTGTGTGTGTGTGTATGTTGTAGGGTGGGAACTACTCCTTCTTGGATGAGGCCACCTCAGTATGGATGTCTGACTACTGCAGTAGTAGACTGTCACTGTGGCCCTGGTTCCTGAGATGGGCTGAGGTGATGTCTCAGTTACAACCATCTGGCCTAACCACCTCTAGAAGCCCCATGGCCAGACCTTGTCCCTCCCTGTCCTGAGGCCACACCTTGGAGGGCTGGACATTCCCTTGGAACAGCCTTGTAGCTTTTAAAACCCTGTCACTCCTCTGACATAGGCACAGGCTCCTGAAGGTTCACCCAGCCACACTATTATCCTGCCTCTGTCTGCACTGCCCAGGCAGAAAGTGGGGGCCTCCTGCAGGCTCAGGCTGACTACAGGGATGGACAGGCTCTGTGGAAGAGGAGCTTGCCTTCTCGGGGGACTTAGTCCAGGTGAGTCTTCATCTGGCTCCTCACAGAGAAATGTGCCATCAGCTCCATGTGTGCCTAGGATTTCCAGTATAGTGACAGGGACAGAGTGTTCAGGATATGCCACGGAGACGAGAGCAGAAGGGCATGCAAGGTGATCTGGCCAGCCCCTGCATGTGTGAGGTTCCCTGCCACTCTGGTCAGGTCACCAGGATTAGGGTAGGTCTGCTTGCCCCATTGATCCACAAGGATGTGGCAGAGTCTCTGTTCTGTTCAAGGCAAAGAAAATTTAGATGAGCCTTCTGGTCTTTTGCACTCAGAGGCTGAAGGGAGAGATGCAGCACTATTGGCTTAGGAGTTTTGGTGCTTCTAACAGTATTTCATTCAGATGGTACATGGAAAGGTCCAGAAACATTAAGGCCAATTCCATACGGTTCTGTCTTTAGCAAGGAAACTCACATTGTTGCCCATTGTGTAGGGTAAGAGATTGTGACCCCTGAATCTCACTACATCAAGCTGGGATGGGTGTTGCTCTGTAGTTTAAGAAGCAAAGCCTGCTCTTGCCAGCACCAGGACAGCGAAGCCACTTCTCACACAAACCCAGATTGCAGGGGCAGCCTCTGCTGTGAGCAGCTGGTGTGTGAGGCAAAATCCTCAGATTCAGGGCTGGCTGCCAAAATCTGCCGGGCCTGCTCGGTACAACTGGAGAAAGACAACAAACAAAACCCCCAAATACGAATGGCTGCCCTGACCATCTACCACCCGGAATCCCATGGACATGCCTGTGAGAGAGGAGGCTGTCAGGACAGCCAAGAAGCTGCAGAGAGAGGGAGGTATGCATCTTGGTCATGGCTCCTCCATCTGACCTTTCAGCCACTCTCCTGTCATCAGTGGGCAGCTGCTGCCTCTCCAAGCAGCCCCTGATCCTAACCCTAAAGGCTGCTCCACAGATTAGACTAGTGGAAGGCTTACAGCTTAGATGGTTCTAGTCAGCGCATGCGACAAAAACACGTAGGCCAGGTGACTGGAAGAACTCATAGCCGGAAGGTCAGGAAGCAGTGCCCGGGGCAAAGCAGGGGTGCATCTTCACGAAGCTGTCCTGGGCACAACCTCTTCTGCTGCTCAATGTTTGCCCAGGTGCAAATAGCTTGCTCGCTGGAGAAAAGCAGGAATATGCAGACAAGTGAGGAACTGACTCATGACAGCCAGGAGCTGTTGCTCATCATGCAGATGCAGACATCATTCCTTTTTTTTTTAATTTTTTTTATTTATTACAATTTATTCACTTTGTATCCCAGCTGTAGCCCCCTCCCTCATTCCCTCCATCATCTCCTCCCTGCCCCTTCCCCAGTCCACTGATAGTGGAGGTCCTCCTCCCCCTCCATCTGACGGTAGCCTATCAGGTGTCATCAGGACTCTTTCATAGTCTTCCTCTGTGGCCCTGTCAGGCTGTTTCCCCCTCAAGGGGAGGTGATCAAAGAGCCAGCCACTGAGTTCACATCAGAGACAGCTCCTGCTCCCGTTATTAGGGAGCCCATTTGGAGACTGAGCTGTCACGGGCTACATATGTGCAGGGGGTCTAGGTTATCTCCATGAATGGCAGACATAATTCTTACCTGTGTGTTTTTCTCATGCATGTCTGTGGACACAAACACACACACACTTCTTTGGACTCCTGTGGATGTGTGCATACACATGTGTCTGTGGGGTTCTGGGGAGGTTTTCACGCACACACACACACACACACCTGTGTGGTTTTCCATGGAGGTGTGCATGTACACACACTTCTGTAGTTCCCTGTGGACCTGTATACACACATCTCTGTTGGGGGTTTCTATGGAGATGTGTACACACACATATCTGTCTTGGTTCCTATGGAGCCATGCAAGTACACATTCTTTTAAAGTTACCATAAAGAGATCATGTGCTACATTCCAGTTCAATAAGTACTCACAGCTGTCTGCTGGACCCCGGCTCTGCACTAGGGAACGAACATGGGCTGTGTCTGCAGAGATCAGGAAGTAGACAAGTAAACAGACATTTTAGAGCCCGTGTGGAAAAAGGGAGGGTGTGCCATGTATGCCTCCCAACACGCTATGTGGCGGTTAAGTATTTCTGCCACAGTTTCTGGAATGGCCCTCCATTGGGCTGGTCCCCAGCTTGCTATAATAAACAGTGCAGTGAGCACGGACTTCAGCTTGGGATGCTGACAAGCAGATGTGTCCGAGGAGCCCCAGAGCTGAGATGTGATGGCAGTGACAGCTCAGATCTCTGCCAAGGGCTCTGATGCTAAGGAAGGGGTGCATCAGAAAGCCTCATGGCCCTGTGCACCACAGGGTCTCAGGAGGTGCCCAGAACTGGTGTCCGGATGCATGCCGAGACCATATCATGACGCACGTGGAAATAATTCACCACATTTGCACCATCATTAACTTTCAATCATGGCCAATTTTAGATGAGGCTCTTAATTCAAGTTTTTTTGGTCTTTGTCACAGTGATGGAGAGGGCTCTGTTTTTAGCTCCAGGGGATGGCGATGGGGCCCTCCCTCACCCCTATGGAGGAAGGTTCTCTGCCACAGCTGGTGATGGAGCTCACCAACCCAAAGCTTGCCAGGGATTTTTGATGTGATGTGCCTGTGCAGAACAGCTTACTCCATCCAGGGAGCCTTCAGATTGGTATTCTTAAGATGCAACTCAGCAACATGCTTGGCTTCTGCAAAACCACTCTCAGACCTTCCTTTGGAGAAGGGGGAACTGTGTACACCCTGGGGAGAATTTGTAAAGTGGATTTCAGAAAGGAAATTTTTTTTCCAGAAACTTCCATCCTCCCCACAGGAGTTGTCACATATCCAATGTTCACTAACAGCGTAAGGGCATGTTTTCTCTGGGCTTTAGCTCTAACCAGATTTATATGAATGGCTTGCAGAAGGCTCATTGTTTACCACAGATAGACTTTCATGAACTACACAAATAACAAAGGAAGTGGCCCTCCATGGCCGCAAAAAAAGGAGATGGATGTGATCACTTAAAGGCACCCATTGCACACTTTGACTTCTGCTTCCTGCCTGATGCCCAACACCAAGGGATCCTTCTGAGGGGTGTTGAATGCACTTTTCTGGGTCCCTGACTCCCTGCTTCAAGTGTAGGCTTCCCCCCGATGTCTTCTAGAGCATCCTCAGTGCTCTTGGCCACTCCCCAAAGCCACTACTTTCATCTCATTCTGGTTGTTCCGGCAGCTGGGAGATAGATCTAGTCTGCCTTACCCATCCTATGGCTGTTAGAGGGGCGCTCACCCCCACCCCTGTGCAGCCCACCATGAATGGTCCCAACAATTCCAAATGAACCTTCTTGAGAGAGTCACCAAGAAAAGCCTCCTGTGAGAGCCCCTCTTTTCTGTGCCTCGTGTCCCTTTGTTCATGTCTCTTGAGTAGTGTACATGTCTCAGTGTACATAAACCCAAAATGTGGGGTTGTCATGAGGTCCTGCTGGCTCCTAGGTCCTGTGCTGGGAACAGAGACTGAGGATTCAGGCTTACTGGAAATGGAGTCTTCTGCTTTGGGGCTCAGTGGTAGAGCAGATGCCCCGGGTCCCACACCCAGTAATGCAAAAACAAATGCAAGATTCTTGAGACTCGTCTGTCATTTACTCTCGAGATTATTGGGTTATGGCATGTTCATCAAGAGCTGGAGCACCCTAGAGGGAGGCCAGAGGTATTGTGTTTGTATAGTGTGGAAGAAGATGCAGCTGCAGCCTATGTGGTCCAACAGGGGCCAATGGGTAGAAATATACAGGTCCAGCTAAGTGGACATCTGAGATATGCAACCCAAAAGGCTGCTTGGCTGACACTGTGATGGGTGTCGACATCTGTGGGATAGTTGTAAGTGGTACTAGCTACCCTCCCAACCCCCCTCCCACCATGGATGGGAGGATGCCCTGGCTGCTTACTTCAGATTGCTCAAGGCTCTGGGAGACTGGCCCTATGCCTACAGCCACATAGCCAGGGGAAGAAGAACCTTCCAAGCCTCTGTATTCCTTTTCTAAGCTGAGGCATGGGACTCACTAGAAATATGTTGGATTTATACCAAAACCCTCTCAAGTGCTAAACTCCTCTAGGCCATGCTCTGCTTAGAAAACACATTGCAGACAGCTGCAGAGACCTGCTCTAGAAACCACCAAATGTTGTTTTAAAAACTCCTTAAAATATCAAGTCTCAGGCCTTCGGAGCACAAATGTGGTGAGTTTTCTTCCGCTGCCCAATATGCCAGCTCCGTCTGTCTAACTGGCTGCCCCAAGCCCCAACTGGGGACACGCCAGAAGACTCCTGGGCCTCCAAGTGACAGTGGCTTCCAGAAGACACATGAACATTGACAGGACCCAGGGCCTCCTCACTGACCACCCTCACAGCGGCAGTGACCTTGCACAGATCGCAAAGGTCACAGCTGGGCAAGGACCAGGCGTCTGTCCTCATTGAGTACCAGGCAGGGCCTAAGCGCTGACGAGGGGCCTCCACACAGGCCTGCCTTCTCTAAGAGCAGCTGTCTAAGTTTGTGGGCCCTGCCTCTGGCTCCAGAGGTGTTTAGTTTAAACGATGGCATTCCCCAGTGTTTTAGCTATTTTGTTGTTGCTGCTGCTGCTGCTGCCGAAACACAATACCTGATATCTTGAGGAAGGAAGAGTTTATTTGGACTCATGGTTTGAGGGTACAGCCCATCATGTCTCGGAAGGCATGGTGACAGGAGCTTGAGATCCATGTCACAGAGCATCCACAGTGAGAAAGCAGAGGGGGGGTGAATGCTGGTACTCAGCTCGTTTGCTCTGGTTTCTTTTGTTGTTGTTGCTTTGTCTTTTCAGTCCAGGATCTCGTGGGATGGTAGCTGCTCATATTGGTTAGGTCTTCCCTCCTCAGTTCCCGCTTTGGAATCATCTTCACAGACATTCCCAAAGGCTTGTCTCCTGGCTCGTTCTAGATCTCCTAAAGCTGATAGGATTGAGTACCATACCCCGGTGACTGAGCTTTTGGGATGTCGGGCTTTCTGCAGATGCTTAAACTGAGTCTTGCTGATCTCATTGGCAGACTGGCTAGTCATACTCTCCTTTTTTCATGATAAAGTAAAATTTTCTGATTTAAGGGAAAGAAGCAGCTTAATCAAGAATAAAACCCAACAGTCAGCTTTCTGCTACTGCAATGTACCCAAGATCCAGCGTCTAAAAAGAAAGCTTGATTTTGGCTCATGGTTTTGGCAGTTGCAGTCTGTAGTCAGTTGGCTCTGAACCATGGAGGCATCTTGATGGGAGGGAGCACAGAAAGGAGCACAAGTGATCACCTCATGGGAGGAATCAAAAGACAAAAAGCAGAGGGCTAAGCTTCCATAATTCCATTCAACAATGTGCTCTAATATCCCGAGGACCTCCCACCAGTCCTTGCTTCTTAAGGGCTCCTTCACCCTGGGGACAAAGCCTTTAATGTGTGGGGCTTGGGGAGGTGTGCAAGGGCCAGATTACAGTAAAAGTCCCACAGAGATGCCGCTAGTGCTGCAGGTATTTCAGATGGATACCTTTACCTGCTGTACAGCCATGTGGACACTCCCCTGCCAGGGCGGTTAGTCAGACCCGGGGACACAGAATGGGAGGAGGAGGCCCAAGAGAAGCATGCTGTGCCTGAGGCTGCAGGCCTCGAAGGCCAGCCTTTCCCAGGAAGTCAGGCCCCTTCCTTAAGCACAGCTGAAATATTCCCTCCTGCAGGAATCCCATGTCCCCATATTCCCCTCCTCCGTGCTGCAAGGGACATCCCTTCAGCTGCCCCACCATCCATCAAAGCACCATTTAAACCTTCTCTTTGAAAGGTTTTCCCGGGAGCAGGCACCTCTAACCCCCTCTCCCAGACAGCCCTGGGAGAGGCACAGTCATTGCTCAGGGCTTCCCTTCCCGCTGCACTGCGTAGCCTATGACCCTAAGCTACATGCAGCCTGGGTATCTGGGTTAGCAATGCTGTCCCTAGGCTTCAGAGGGGAGGCTGCACCTAAGAAACATCAAAGAAGTCACAGAACAGCCCAAAGAATGGGATGGAAGCCCTTCCTCCCTCAGCCCTTGCAAGCCCATTCTGGACTGAGCAATGGGGTGCCTGCTTCAGCTGGTATCCAAACCTTATCTTGCTGAGCATACCAGAGGCCATTGCTCCCAGCCTTCACTGCTTACCACTTCCTCCTCCAGCGAGCACAGCCTACTGATGCCCGGTGCCAGGCACCTCAGTTCTGCCAGCTTCTAACAGGGGCTATCAGAGGCAGTGAACATGTGGCTGAGGTGGGATCTGGGGGAGGGGGTGGGGGCTGAGAGCCAAATAAGGAATTTCTGGTTTCAAAGTAGGCTCAGCAACTCTCATCCACCTGCGGGAGTTACCCCAGGCATTTCCAGTGTTGAAGTGTCTGTGCCTGAGCAGAAATGACACCACAGCTTGTCCAATTACCTCTCATTGCCAGAAATAGATCTGAGAAATGCCGGCTCTTTCAGGTAGGAGCCCATGAGCATCATGTTGAACAGCAGTGGCAAAAGAAAAAAGAAGAACAAGAAAAAGAACTGTGTAATTTCATTAATAATTTTGCTTACAGTGACTATTAAGAAAGAGTGATGGGTGAATTAAAATTCAATCAGGTTATGAAAAATGGAGAGTAAATAATATTTGCGAAGGATGGCTGGGATGGAAAAGCTTACAGAGACCCGCCCATTAAAACACACATTATCCCTTAAACAGAGTCAATGTAAAAATGCAATTTTCTACAGATCAGTAACGCTCATACATTTATTTTCTGCCGGCTGATTTTGATTTATGGGGTTCTTTCCCAGCTCATTCTCAGCTCTTTTTTTAAAAAAAAGTACTGGTTTCGTGCCTGTGAAAGGCAGGTGACTGATGGAGGGCCAGGCTCTGAGTTATCTGAATTATTGCTGGACTCACCATTTTCCTCAAGAGCCTGTAGAAGGAGCAAGCAGGGTTTGTCATGTCCCCATTCATCTGGGGCCCAGTTCTGGGGAGTGAAGTGGTTGGGGGGTAGTGAAAAGGGAACCCAGATTTGGAGTTATCAGTTGCCAGTGGGGAGAGTTTCTGGGTGCATCAGCTTGGCAAGCCGAGCCTTGGTTTTCCCATCTATAAAAGAGGTAGAAGTCTCTGTTGGTTTGTTGGACTGACCGTAACACAGTGCCCAATGTGGCACAACAGGACTGTATCTGACCTCACCTCCCTGCTTGGCGCTGAAAGTTGAGGAATACAATGATTCCAGCAATTCCAGCATTCCTTGGCTGTTTTTATTCCCTCTGCCTGTCTTAGGATTTATCCACTGTTTTGTCTTGGGTAAGGATGCCTTTCTGAGGATTTTGGGCCATCTCTCCTCGAGATCTTAAGCGACATACACAATGACTCAGATTCTGGGCTGATAGACCATTTGGAGCTCTACTCTTTCTACCCCATCTAGGAACTCTAGAACTCCAGATAACACATTACATTGGTCTGGCCAAACTGGGGAGCAGGTCCCCAAAGTCATTCCAGACAGGGGCTCTGAAGTGAGCTGTGGCCTGTAGAAAGGTGCTGGGAAGGTGGGACAGAGTGAACAGGCTTAAGTTGCAATAGAAAAGAATCTCAGGCTTGGAAGGGTGGTCATGTTCAGGTGAACCGTCCATTCGTCTATCATCACATGTATGTATGACCACGCATGGGGGCTGTGCCTGTGTATTCAGTTGTCCAGTCCCCAAATGCAGGGATAGGAGACCCTGTCCTCAAGAGCCTAGCAAGGGCCTTTGATACCCTGAGGAGCTGAACAGGGTAACCCTTACCTGTGTGGGCGGTGGTCCTTCTGTCATGCTGGCCTGCCTCTCTGAACCATGTTGGCAATGGCTCTGAGGTCTTGCAACTCAGTTGTGCTGAGCTTGACTAGATGGGGAAGTCAGAGGAACTCCATAATACAGCCCCAGCACGCTCTCAAAACAGAGCTAGCATCCACCTATGCAGAGATGATGGAGGCCTCTGGGATGGATCGTTATCACAGAGTGTGATGGGAACACAAGAGACAGTGTGGCTCCGATGCCTAGCCTGGCTTCCAGACAAAGGTCATGCAGGAGTGGGTCTCCAGCGCCGCCTACCCGTACAGGCTGCTGTCCAGCGCTGGCGCGTGGCTTAGTGTGAGGAGGTGGCCATGCAGAGACTTCAGGATGCGAATCTGGTCACAATGGGACTCAGCTTGTTGCTACCTGGCCTATCACCACTTCCTAATCTGGCAAAGGGTGCTCCTTCCCCCAGCAATTTTTAGGACAGCCAAAAGAGGCTGCATGGTGGTATATGAGATGTCTGGGCTAGATTCCCAACCTCCACCTTTGAGTTGTGTGACTTTGGCCAAATAAAGTTACTGTGGGGACAACATGTCTCACAGGGATGAGAGCTGGAGAAGTTTAAGAGAGGAGATGGCCCATGCAGGGACCTCAGTAAGGAGGTGGCGTGGGAAGACTCGTAGCTTTGAGGCAAGAAGACACATCCCTGATGTCCATGTTCTGTCTGGTTCCTGAGCAGAGTTAGAACTTGGTGTCCCAGCCACAACACCTCCCTGGAGGCCCAGCTGGCTATATAGAAGGTGCAGCGGCCTCTTCGACATCTCTGCTTGATGTCCAGAATCCACAAAGTAAGCAATGGCAAATACCAATGTCCATTCTGGGCCAGTTGTGCTCTGGTGCCTCTAAGACCCTGCCTGGGGGATGAAAGCTCTTGTTGCGCACCAGCGCTTGGCTTCTCTTGGTGAGGAAAGGCTGTGGGTGCCAGCAGGCGGGGTCACATGGCACATTCTTCTTCCTGCTCTTCTCCCTTCCTCTTCTTGGCTCTTGTCCTGTCAGCCAGGGGAGGCTGTACTCTGGATTTTTGGACACATGTGATGGGCTTGGTCCTCAGGAGGGAAGGATGGGGTCCGGATGGAGAGTGTTTCCTGCCATATAGCGGGCAAGAGGCCTTTGAGGACAAGGACAGTTGACGGGACACTTTATGCAGCCCAGGGCAGTGGCGAGCAGGAGCTTCATTCAAGCCCTTCACAGAGAGCTGCCTCCAGGCCTTGGCAGCTAGAGCCTGCCTTTGAGTGGCCACAGGCTTTTCATTTATTTCCTTACTATTCCTCCAAGAGGAAGAGGCCTCTGGCAAATTCTCCCCACTTCTTTCCTCCTCCCTCCTCTCCTCCCTCCTTTCCCTTGAACTCGTCCCTTCTCCAGACTCTTCTCTTTCTCCTCTTCTTCCCTCTTCTAACCAGAACCCTAACCCTACCCATACCTCTAGCTCTAACCCAAGCTCTGATCCTAAGAAGTCTATGGAGACTTGAAAATTCATTCCTAACCTTGTCCTAACTCTAGCTTTAACTTTTGCCTCTGCTTAACCCCACCTTGGCCTTAGTTCTGGCACAAACCCCACGCCTAACCCCAAGCCTGGCCTTAAACTTCCCTGCCTCAGTGACCTACCCACTACGCACAGGCTACATCCTGAGCGCACTTTGTCTTCAGTGCATATCTGGAGAGCAGAGTGGCTTTCTCAGAGAGGAGCACACAGCGGGTGCTTCCAGCCAGGGTTCTGACAAGCCCCTGAACACAGGGCTTTGAGCAGGGGACACAGGTGATAGATACATGAGGAGAGTCTACCAGGTGGGGACCTGTCCAGCTGGGGCCTGGACAACTCACCAGCGACCGAGACCCTGGGCATTGGCAGATGGTGTTTTAGGGCTTCATGGCCAGAGCCAGAGCACTGGGAGTATTTGGGGATAGGTGCTGTGTTGACCTGACCAAGGTTTCCTGAGTTGGTGAACCAGCAGGTCTGCCTGGCCTTCTAATGTGGCTGGATTTCCCCATCCCTCTTAAGCATGGTTTCTCTCCCTGGTAAAAGAATGTCTGGTAGATTTCTCTTAACTAGAATTGATTTCTTCATAGAGGAGGGAGGAATGTTGGCAGGTGGGTAGCAAGACCTATGCTGAACCTGGCTGCCTTTGAGGGGAGAAGGTCTGAGCTTTGGGTGCAACAGAAGAGGGTTTCAAATGGGCTAGAGTCTTTGGCAGGCTGGGAGAATTTCTGGGCTTAACCCAGAAAACTGATTCTTGGTCACCATGGTCTGACTCTAGCTCTGCTGTCTCTGGGTGGGCCTGGAATAGACTCTGTCTTGATGCCTTGGCTTCCAGTCTGGGAAGCGGAGAATGATAGTGACCCATGGACTGGCCGTGTTCCTTAAGAGTGTGTGTCTATCATGAGAACATGGCCCATAGAATCAACTGACCAGAGACTCATGAGGGCTCTCAGAGATCAGGGAGCCTGTAGGGGTCTGACCTAGACCCTCTGCATGTATGTTATGGCTAAGTAGCTTGGTGTTCTTGTGGGAATGCTCACAGTGGGAGCGGATGCTGTCCCTGATGCTTTTGCCTACTCATGGGGCCCTCTCCCCCTACTGTGTTGCCTCTTCCAGCCTTGATGTGAAGTTATGTGCTTGGTCTTAGCATATGTTATGCCATGTTTTGTTGATGTCCCTGGGAGGCCTGCTCTTTCCTGAGGGGAGAAAGAGGGCAGGTGCTCTAGGGAAGAGGGGAGATGAGGAGGGGAGAGAGACTCGGGGATAGGAGAGAGGAGAAACTGCAGGAGGAAAGTAATATATGAGAGAATAATAATAATAAAGGGTGTGTCCACCCACACCTCAGGGTCAGGTTCAGAAAGCCTGGGTTCTTCCAGAGGTTTCCTGCTGCCCCTGTGTCAGCAGCCAAAGCCTGGACACTGTTAAGATGGCTGCCTGAGAGAACAGCCAGAGCCCACTGGGCCACGAGGAAGGACAGACACCACCTACAGGACTCTAGTTTACCCTCACTAGACCAACCTCAATTCTTCTCCAGAAGGTTTAATTCACAAGTATACCATCAGGATTTGAGTTCTCATGTGGCTGCCATCGGGGTAGAAAGTGAGCTAACATTTTATTGAGCACAGCTGAATTCTTTAATCTAGACTCACTAGAAAGAATGTCTAATCATGTTTTGTTTGGCTAAAGACAGACAGATAGACACAAACACGGCACAGGACACACATCACAGAATCAAGAAGGCGTAGCAAGATTGTTACCAGGTGGTCTTTGGCCAGGCAAAGAATAACCCCACATCCGAGTCTTGCTTGCCTCCAGGTTGGAGAAGTGGGTGGGGGGGGTCTTGGAAGGACCTGGTGGTTTTATTTTGGAAGGGTCTGGTAGTTTTATTTAAATTTTTTCTTTGGAACATGGGGAAGCTCTCATTCAAAATACAGTGAGTACTGGAAGTGTCTGGTTGAAATACACACACATTCCTGGGAGCTGCTTAGAAGGGTCTTCATGAGCCCTCATAGTGGTCCTTCCTTGTTCCAGGTGGAAGTGGAATGCTGTGGTTTTCAGGGACATCCCACCTGTGTCCATCTTCCCCCAACCTGTGAGTCCTCCTCATGATGTCCCCTTGATTGCCAGATGAGAGTGCTCCCAGCCCAGAGCTAGAGGTGGACCCCTTCCAATCCTCAGTTGGACCTGCCGAGGTCATCTGTGTTTCAGGTGGAGGGACATCTGTGGATTTACCAGGTCCGAAGATAGATGGGTTTATTATTATTATTATTATTATTATTATTATTATTATTATTTCTTTAGCTGTTCTGATTGTTCCCTGTAAATGTCTGATTGTTTCCTGCTAATGTCCCCACTCCAGCATGTAGGACATCCCTTGAAAGAGCCTTCTTGGTAAATAGGCTTGTCTCACTCATCCTGCTTGTGGCCCTTCCAAGGTTTTCCTCTGCATCTGGGTGGCAGGTGAGATGCTCCTAAGAGAGGCCCATTAGGTAGCTGTAAGACTAGCCTCTGTGCTTGAGTATGGCATTCCTGGTGAGGGTTCTTGGATCTGGCCATCTCCTGCCCCACCTGGGTAGACAGGGACACTGAAGCTCAGGCAGGCTAAGTGTGTACTGCACCAGGGATGGGTATCTTTGACTCAGGGCAAGTCACTGTCAATGGCCCCAGAGATACCTGAGTCACTGGCACACTGTTGTCTCATAGATGTGCCCTGCACCAAGGCCTCCAACCCTTGGGCCTCCAGAGTGATGGCTAGCTTGCTTTATGCTGGAAGGAAGGGGTCTTTCTGGGGCTGGACCTCTTGCTCCTCTGCCCCCAGTTGTGGCTACCTACCTGGTAGACTGTGGCCATTTGCACAGTAGGCTTGCTGCCATCTGTAGAGCACGGTTGAGGACCCCTGTAAGCTTAACTAGGCCATAACTAATTCCCTTGGGCCCAGAGAAGCCTCCTGAGAACCTAACAGCCCCAGAGCTTCTGATTTTGCTGGTAATTTGGGGTGAGCAATCTTTCTGGTTTAATGCAATCAAATTGTCTGCAGTCTCTTGTGGCATTCCCATCTCTAGCCCCTTCCCCAGGGACAGCACTTTACAGGGGCCACATCTTTGCAAAACCATTCTCAGAAGGGCAGCAGCCTTTTGATGATGTCACGACGGAGCAGGAACTCCTGTCCAATTTTAGAGACTTGAGTTAAGGTCTTGTCTCAACCGAACATCCACAGGACAGAAGAAATAAGCTTTAGCCTTGTGGAATCCCGAGAAACTCTGCTACTGAAGGCCAGGAGAGGCAGGCCTTTCTAGAACAGAATGGAAGGTGTGGAGACTGGGCAGGCCTGGCAGAAGAGCTTGCTTTTGCAGGAGCCAGGAGTTAATGACTTGCTGCTGGAAGCACCCTTTTGGGAGGGTTCCACAGCCTCTCTGGCATATTGTGAGCGCGGCCACTGCTCCTCCGGGCTGTGGCGGCACATGTCCTGACACCCATACCCTGGCCAGCACCTTCCTGAGAACCTTGAAGCCTGATGCAGAGGCAGAGTTGTCTCTGCTGGGGCCTGGGAATGCAAGAACCACAGATGTGGACTCCGGCTGCTTTTCCCTTCAGGGCCCCTGTGCCTGGTGTGTCAAAACGTTTTGCTGTATTAATTATTTGAAGTCAGTCCACCTTCATTGTTAGCATCAGAGCCACCTCTTTCGCTCATTCCCTCACTCAGATCCCGGCAGTGTTCTTGCTAGTGACCTCAGAGATGTGGTGTCGTCTCCATTCCTCTGTTTTGTTTATCTGTAGTGGTTACCCCAACCTGCTCATGGGCCCATGTGGTGTGTGTGTCATACATGGGATGGAGGAGACAAGGCTTTACTTACTTGCTGCCTTCGAAAAAGGTTTTCCCATGGCCTGCTTCCCTCACCAGCATCTTCCCTCTCTGGCTCCTACTATGAGGACAGTACGTGACCTTGGCCTGAGACTTTGACCACAATGTTTGGGTTCTGATGGGATGGCAGGATATCCCCCTATTCTAGAGCCCACCTCCACACCTGGGTACGTTACAAGTAAGGTAGCGGGAAATGCCTTGCCAGCCACTGGTCTTGCTCATCTGAGCTGGTTCTCCATTGATTAATTTGCTTAACAATTACTAATGTGCTGGCAGCTGGCTAGGCTCAAAGACAGGGGGGTCCAGAGACAAACATAGGTCCTCCTGCTTGGAGTACCCAGCCTGTGGGAAGGCTTCCTGTAGGAAGGGAGCTTAAGAATGGGAGAAGGAGTGTCCCATGCACAGAGGCCCAAGTGACAGTCATGGTAATGAGGTCTTGATAGTGGGCTTGCATGTCAGAAGCTGGCCAACCAGGGACTGAGCAGTGACAGTGAGGATGGGCAGAACCAGGCATCCAGAGAGAGAGAAAGAGAGAGAGAGAGAGAGAGAGAGAGAGAGCGCTCTGATCGCATGTGTGGATGAATGGACCATGAGCACCAGGCCAGCTTCTGAATGTGAGTGTCAGGGATGTGGCCTTCATCTACACAAACAAATTGATTTGGGAAACCGGGTGATAGGTCTGACTATGGGGAATGAGACCCCAGGCTAGACCACAACAAAGATGTATTGTCCTGCTTGAGTAGGAAGATTTGATAGTGCTGGGGCCTCCATAGTAAATGGACCACGGACTTCGGCCTCTAACTTTTCTCAGGTGAGTTTGGTTGCTGGAGTCACAAGGCTCTTTTCCTTCCTTTTTTCCCCTCCCTTCCTGTGGGGAATCACCTCTCTACCTTCCTGCTGCCATGTAGTGTCTGTTGTTTGACAGTGAACTGGGCCTGAGAATTTGTTAGCTCCCCCTCCACCCCTTTCTTGATTATTCTTGGCACTGGGAAGGGAAGGCAAACTGCTTCTGAACCCTTCTCTACTGACTGAAAGTGTGGACCTTGGGGGGAGGCAAGGGCTTCCCTGGTTTCTAGACCTAATGCTACCGAGGAAAACAGCATGTGCTTAGAGCCTGTCTTCAGATCTCAGGGCTTCTCTGCAAAGTGATGGTTTTTTGACTCGCACCATGTTGGGACAAAACCCTGGGGTACAGCAAGAACAGGCTCAGCATGGCAGGACATTGAGACCCTCCCCTGAGCACTGATGATCTGCTGTGTCCTGGACAGCACCCTGAGGATAGCTGGCCTGGCAAGCAGGTGCTGCAGGAGTGTGAGGAAGGTCTCGGTGGACATGTTGACCCATGCTAGTCACACCTGGCACACGCTAGAATCCCTGTGTCAGGGTATTCATGAATGAGCTCCACTGAAGGAGAGAAGACAGGCTCAGTGGGCTTAATAGCTGGCCTGGATTTACCCCCCACCCCCCTTGACTCGTAATGTTGGCCAGGCCCTGTTTTTCACGGGCTTCACAGTCCAGTCTAATGGTCTCAGAGTCTCCATACCTGGACGTCATGGTTGGCTTTCAGAGTGACAGTTTCTTGGATGAGCCACTAGAATCTTTATGTCCTGTGCTGGGGAAGTTAGGCTACCAGGATTGGGCATAATGATGAACAGTGGACCCAGGAAAGCCCTGGGCTTGGGCATGAGATTTGTCCTGTGTATGATGCCATGTGGGTCCCTTAGATCGGTACCTCAGTGTCCTCGGTATTAAAAGGGGCACAGTTGTAACAGCCTCTTCCTGTGACGTGTCAGTCAAGGTCAGATGGGCTCTTCATGGCATGCAGTCAGCAGAATAGTTACCCACCACCCTCCAGATAATTGCAAAATGAGGACCAACCCCTAAAACCAAGAAGACCGGAAGTGAGATGAGATACAGGGTGATGCTGAAGGGTGATTAGTGGCCACTGCTGCCTCGGGGAGTTTCTCTCATTTTCTGCTTGGTGGTTCCAGCCCCGTGGGCAGGGCTCCTGTGGGCCAGGGCTGTGGACAGCCTCAAGCAAGAAAGCTTCAGCATTCCTGCCTCCTTTCTGTGCAGATCAAAGTGCCCGAAGCTGTGGGGACTCCACCCATGCTGTTTCAGTTGTAGCCAGGACCCCTGAAGAGCAAGTTGCAATTCTGAACTCCTTGAAACTGCTTCTGATAGAAGCCAGTGAAGCTGCTTTTGGCAAGACAGGAAGGAGCCAGCTCACTTGAGAAGACCCAGAACTGAGGCCCGGTTTGGCCCATAGCATGTATGGTTTGGCAAAACATGTGGGCTTTCTGTGTTTTGGTTTCTCCATCTGTGGGAGAGGGATACATCTCAGGGGCTCTATCTGAAGGGTTGAACGAATCATGGTTACACCCCTGTCAGGATGTAGCCACAGCCTGTGGACCCTCTCCACAGCCTTGTCAGAAGACTGGGGATATGGGGTTGGGTAAGGGGGTCTGAGGTGGTGACTTCCTTGCTGTCTGGCTTCCCCAGCCCCAGAGCATCTCAGTGGTCTCCTTTTTGCAGCCTCTAGCAAGGTCGCCCCAGGCCTCTGACTTGGAAGCTCAAACTTCCATTGGGAGTAAAGGGGACGGTGTCACAGGGACTCCGTTCCCCTAAACAAGGGCTGAATGGTATGTCCTCTTCGTGAACATGGGGTGACTTGTGAGTATGCATTCAGACTCAAGAAGACACCTGTCTGGCATCACTGTGTTGACTTTTTTGTTGTTGTTGTTGTTACTTTGGCCTTAGCTGCATGCTTGGTGCATGGTGTACACTGTGTCCAGTGCTGTCTGGGTCCCATACTTATATGTGGGATAGAGCTATGAGCTTTGTGGTATGGAGGAACATGAAGAGCTGAACCAAGTATAGGGGTTTGGAAACCTTCTTATAGGAAATATGGGTAGACCTACTTAGTCATATTAGTCTGAAGGCTAATGGGAGTGACCAAGAAGTGGGGCAGTGTCTTAGTTACTGTCCTGTTGCTGGGAAGAGACACCATAACCTAGGAATCTTATAAAAGGAAGCAGTTGCAGAGGTTTAGTCCATGGCAAGGAATGTAACAGCAGGCAGGCAAGCATGTTCTGGAGCAAAAGCTGAGAGCTTACATCCTGATCTGCAGCCTGGATGCAGAAACCAAGAGTGTGCAGGCATGAGTTTGGGCCTGGCATGGACTTTTGGAACCTCAAAGCCCAACCCCAGTGACACACCTTGTCCAACAAGGCCACACCTCCTAATCCTTCTTAAATAGTCTACTAACTGGGAATCAACATTCAAACATATGAGCCTCTGGGAGCCATTCTCATTCAAACCGCCACAGGTATCATGAGGACAGAGAGTGCCAGGCAAGGCACAACCTTCCCAAAGGTCTGGTTGGCCTGAGTATGACATGAGGCATGGTTCAGTGTGGAGGTTGTCCTCAGGAGGGAGGAGCAGAATCACCCACAGAAAGAGTTTAAATATGCAGGCTGGAGTTGTGGGAGACTGGCCATCTCTTAGCTTCTGAGCCTTGAAGGACCGGACCCCAGTGGACAGTGAACCCCACCTGGTGGCCTGAGCCATGGACCAGGTCAGGGTGTTGATTTCATCCTGGGCAAGTGGGTAAAACTGACTTTGAGGTTCCTTCCAGCTGTCACACTCTAGTTCCTCCGAAGCCCCCCTGGATAGCAGACTATATGAAATATAAATCAATAGGTTAAGACCATATTTGTCTCCTGCCCAGCGAGGCTCTGTCACTCTGTCTGCCTCCTCTGTATTTGGAAGATCATCTCTAGCTTGGGCAGGCCATGCGCTGACGGGAGAAAATCGCTTTGTTCAGAGAGAGGTAGAGCCAATCTCACCTTCGTTGACAAGGCTCTGCTTTTCTCTTTAATCATCACTGCCTCTCGGCTATAAGCTCACCGACATCCTCTCCTTCTATCTCCCTGCTCTAATCATCAGGGAAAAACAGATATTTGATCAGTCAGCCTCTTGGGACCCGGTGCCTGGAAAGTTCTGCTCTTGATGAGGGAGGAGCAGAGGGGTGAATATGGCCGGTGTGGTAACCCCAAATTAAGGAGGCTAAGGGCTTCTAACGGAACCAAACATGTCCAGGTTCACCTCCCAGGGTTCCCATGACAACGGGACTGTTAGGTGTTGGTAATATGGACTGGCAGTGAATGAAATGGAATTTGATGTACATGAGAATCCAGCCGCTAGCAGAGTAATTGCAGATCAATCTCTGTCTCCCCTGGGCTGTCTGACCGACTTTCTTTCTTTCTTTCTTTCTTTCTTTCTTTCTTTCTTTCTTTCTTTCTTTCTTTCTTTCTTTCTTTCTTTTCCTTATGTGCATGGGTTTTGGAGAACATTTGAACGCTTTGAAACACATTAATTTACATTTTTCTGAAGCACTGTATTTTCTTCACTGCTGCTTTGTCATAGGCCCCCTGTGTGTTGAGTAGTTTAACAAATAAAAGCGTCGGCTGGTGATTTATAGAGCCCTCTGGCTGTCACCCTCACCTCCCAACCCTGTCATCACTCCGCAGTCCAGGACAAGGAATGACAGCTCAGCCTCGGGGGCTGGCTTCTCTCTAGATCAGCCTCGGCAGGCAGCTACTTTCATGGGCTGCAAGAGATGTATTGGCACATTGATGAACATCCCTGTCTTCAGAAGCTTGCCAAATACTCTTGGTGCCTGTTTTGTTTACTTTCTTCATTGCCATGACAAACATACCCGACAACAGAAACACAAGAGGGGAAGGGTTTGTTTTAGCTCACGGGTTGAAGGCACAGGTGGGAAAGGCATGCCGGGAGGAGCATGAGGCAGCCTGATGCACTGAATCCACAGTAAGCAAGCAGAGAGAGATCAATGCTGGTGCTCAGCTCAGTTTCTCCTTTTCATGTAGCCCAGCCCATGGCACGATACCACCGACCTCAATTAGTCTATCTTAGAAAATCTCCCATAGACATGCCCAGAGGCTTGTCTCCTAGGTGATTCTAGAGGAATCCTGTCCAGTTGACAGTGCTGACTGTCACAGTGTGCATCCTGGGACCAGGGCCTTGCCGAATATTTGGGATTGTCTGAGGCTGGCTTGAATGATTCCCACAGAATCACAGCTACCTGGTGGCTCTAATGGTTCGGGATGTCTCCAGTCTTTTGAAAGAGAAGCAAAGCAGAAGCAAAGCTGGAGAATCAGCACTAAGGCACATGACCATCAGGCAGAGGGGTTTGAGAGACCCCAAGCCCAGGGGTGGAATTCCTCTCTCAGAACCTTGAAATGAGCTGATGTCCACATTTTCCTTTTTGTTGACACAACAGGTCATCTTGATCCTGACAAAATACTACCATGCAGACATGGGGAAGGTCCTGGAAAGCTCTCTGTGGCGGTAAGTCAGCCCGCTGGGCTTTTCTCTTCCTATACCTGTGTGCCATCATCTCCCAGTCTCCTGACCGAGGCTGGAGCCCAGATCTCCCGCCTGCTAGTGGGCCTCACCAACTTTCAGTGGCTAGAAAGGCATAATGGAGATGTTGAAAGCGGATTAGGAGTTTCATCAGGGGGACAAAGGGCGCTGGCAGATGGACAACTGCTTGGAAGGCTTCTTTCCTTGCTCTTCTTTTCTGTCTGTTGTTTTCTCCTGGTTCGTTTTGCCTCCTCCCCGGAGGAGGAGGCTGGCAGTGTGAATCCAGGTCACTGCACAATATCCCTGGCTCTGCTCTGGGCTCTATAGGCAGCTCCCAAGCCCCCCAAAGCTCAGGCTGGCCTCATTGTTGGGGTATTTTGCTTTCTTTCCAGCTTAGCCAAAGAACTGTAAATAAATAACCCACCCAGGCGGGATATCTCTTTATATGTGAAACATGAATTGGGCCCAAGGACATCAGACCGTCTTTGATGTCTGAGAGGAGGGAGGAGGAGACTGCCGAGACCATTTTGGTCATTATCATTGTCAGTTCTGCTAGGAGCATAAGGACGTCTCAGGCCTTGGGGTGGTTGGTATCTTTTGTCCCACGGGAATTTTACCAGTCTTGTCATTTTTGGTATGAGATCATTTTGCCCTCTCCATGTGTTTTTCCAGTAGTGATTAATTCATTTCAATTTGGGTTTGAAAAATACCTGCCAGTTGGGACCATTTGTTTGTTTGAGATAGGGTCTCATTCTATATCCCAGCCGAGCCTGGAAACTCATCCATGCAATTTCCTGCCTCTGTGTCCAGAGTGCTGGACCAGGCCTGTATCCCTGTGCCTGGATCATCAGAATGACTTGGAGGATAAGCCACTCACACCTGCCTGCTGTGGGGATTCTCTTTAGCTTTGGCTTTGTTTGTATCAGAGGGATTTGGCATCCCACTTGTCCTATTTCTGTGCTATATTAGGAATGTGTTCCTATGGTGCCTGGAGTTTTTATTTTATTTTATTTTATTTTTTATGACAATGTTACCTGGGGCCAACTGCCTAGGTCACTGCCGTACTAAAGCCTGTTGGGTTTTTGTCACTGCCCCCTTCCCCCGCCCCCCGGGCCTTTCTGGACCAGCTCCCTTAGCCAGGAACTCATCTCCTAACAATGCTGAGAAACGGGGTCAGAAACAGGCCATGTTCCTGTGTGGAGGGTCAGATCTCCTGATGTGACTCCGATGCTCTCAATGTATCTTGTCCTGGTGCTTGGGCGGGGGGAACTGCTGCAAAATGGAGGCGGCTGCATTGAATTCCTGTGGTTGCGCCAGTGAGGTGGCTCAGTGGGTAAAGGCATTTGCCATCAAGCCTGACAACCTGAATTCAGTCCCTGCAACCCACACGGTAAGAAGAGAAAACCAACTCCTTCAAGCTGTCCTCTGACTTCCACACATGCACCACGGCACGCTTGTCTACGTATACCCATGTATAAAAAACACACAGATGAATAAACATAAAAATCCTAGAAGCCTTAGCTCCTCTGGGGATTAGCACTAGAAGTTTGGCTTAGGGGCATCACCTGGAGAAGGCAAGTGTGAAGAGGTGCCCATCTTCCCGCCAGGAGGATGGTCTCCATTTACTGCCACACCGATAAAGGTAGCTGTCATTCTTCTTGTACACTAAACAAAAATCCTCGGCTATTCCAGACTCTGGACACCAGCAGTTGTGCTGTTCTGATATCTACTTCCTTAGATGCCTTCCCTGGAAATTTCCAGAATGCTAGCTTCCTCCACTCACAGGGGCTTCTCAGCCTGGCTAAAGGAGGAGGAAGCAAGACTATCTGGAATGAAGTTTGGGGTCTGGGTGGTGAGCTGCTTCCCTGGGACAATCAGGCTTTTGCAAGGTGCTTGTTAGGTATAGGTCCTACTTTGAGACTTAATGAAAAAAAAAAGGCAGAAAGGAAAAGGGAACATGACAGCTCCTAGGTATGTGGAGGAGGAAGTTTATTGTAGATAAAAGGAAGAACATAGCCAGAGGCAGGGGCATCTGGGAGAGTCCAGAGTGGACATGGCCAGACTGAGCTGGGCCATGTGGGAAAAGGGGAGAAGGAGGGGTGAGAGGAGAACCAGGTGCAGCAGCCTGGAGGCTCAGAGGTATAGAGGGACTGAGGGGTTGCAGGAGAACCCGGAGGTTAAGTAGGCATGTCAGCCATTTGTGGGGTGGGATGTTGAAACCTAACAGGGACCTCGAAGGGTATGGAGGACAGAGAAGGCTACCTGGAGTCAGGACTCCTAAGTGACAGGCTTGAATTCTTCAGGAGCAGATGGAGAACCCCAGAGGCCAGGCCACCTCCCTGAGAGCTGTGGGCCAGGTAGACTTCCTTCACTGAGCCTCAGTTTCCTTGCCTGCCTAGGTAGGGGAGAACGAAATGGAGGTGGTGAGATGGAATGAGGTGGCTTATAAAACATCCCGAGAACAGTGTGTTGTCTAAATTTGGATTTTCCCCAAAGCGAAGCAACAGATTTTAATTTCTCCCATCCCTTTCCCATCACTGTCTCTCCATCCAGACGTTTCCTCGGCTTGATTAAAAATGCATTCAGAAGCATTAGTCATTTTCAGAAGCTTCCCCCATCTCCTCCGCTGGTGCAGCGTCTCGGTGTTTATAGTATGCTTTTTCTGTACTGATGTGCTTGCACAGACTTAACAGTCTGAGGAGACTGGAACTGAAGTTTTGCATTCCTTTCTCTTTTGCTCATAAACCAGGCTTCCATTTTGCACACTCTTCTGAGTCCTGTAGAGCCATTATTTTCCTGGCTGCTTATGGGCCTTTGAGCCGATTCTGTGAGCCATGCCCATGTGATGGCACTGTAAACACAAACAAACAGACACACGTACAAAGGGGGCCTGCTCTTTCCCTTCTCTTCTTTCTGTGGGACGGCTCTGGTGGCCTGAGGGAGAGTGGCATGATGAGCTGCTGGAGCTCCCACCCAGGGAGGGTGCAGCAGTCCCCACCCCCCACCCCCCCGGGAGGGGAAGGTCCAGCACTCACAGTTCCCCTCTGGGGAAGGTGCAGCCCTCACAGCACCAGTATGGCAATTTATCTAAACTTTGCCAATTTGTCAGTATCCCAGCATCCACCTGATTCCTGGTGAGGAGCCATTTCCATGCTGTTCTGATCTCATTTTCTCTTGGGGATGTCATCTGCTCTTGTCTTGCTCCCACACTGGGAGAGGGCAAGGGTCACTGAGAGGCCCAACAGCATGCCATGGGTTCTTCCCTGGTTGCTGCCTACATGCTGTTTGCATTTGAAGCCCGTGGAATGGATGGTTCAGGTGCTAATGTCCAGGGAACACATATTAAATGGGGTTATTAAAGACACACTTATTGAACACGCACCGATCCTCCCAAGAATTCTCCTGTGTAATCACAATAAATACATTTTTAATGACAGGTCTGGTATTTACATTCTGGAAATGGCCCTGGGAAATCGAAGCTGAATGCATTTTTAATTGTTCTGTGTTTAATGGACCTCACGTCAGCTGCCTCTCCCTCACGGCTTCCTTGACCATCAGCAGCACCTTTGGTCTGCATCCGCTGTCAGCCTTGGGTCATTTGAACAGCAAAAGAGGTTGGGAGAGACATCCCCACCTTAGGACGTGCTGGCTGGCACCAGGGAATCAAAATCATGGTTTTCTGCCTCCTGGGCTCTCGCAGGGCCTGACCGACGCCTCCTCACTTAAGCTGGTGTCCCGTGTCCCCCCTTAAAACTCTAGGTGTAGCAGTTACTGTGCCCCAGGAACAATGACCACAAACTGGGGCACTTCAAACAGCCAGGGGCTCTCACTGTCAAAGGTTCACACCAAGGTGTCACATGGCAGGGCTTTCCTCTGAAGAGGAAGAGGCCCAGCGTGTCCTCACCTTCCCCTGGTGGCTGAGTCGCTGAGTTCTTGCCTCCCTGTGTTCACATGTGTGTGGGTGAGCATGTGTGCAGGGACACAGGTATGTAGGCACACACTGCACAGGTGCATGCACAGAAGCGCTGCGCAGGTCCGTATGCACACAGAAGTCAGAGGTCAACGCTCCGTACAGTTCCTTCGGAGCCATTCAGTTTTGCTGTTGTCGCTGTCTTGTTTTAAGGCAGGCTCCCTCACTGGCCCAGCAGACTAAACTGGCTGATTAAGCCCCAGGAACCTCCACCCCATCGAGCTCTAGGATTAGACATGTGTACCCCAATGCCTGCCTTTTTAAATGCGGATTTTGGCCACTGAATTCAGGTTCCCCCGTTTACACAGCAGGGCCCTTCACTGGCTGAGTTGTTGCTTAGGTCCCCTGCCTCTGTCTTCACATGCCTGTCTTGCTGTGTGTTCCTTCTAAAGACAATTGCTGCGGGACCTAGGGCCAGATGATTTTGGATGTTGGCTTCTGGAGGATCTTGACTGAGCCACCTCTGTAAAGATCCCTAACAATTCATGGGGGTCAGGACATGGACATCTCATTGACAGAGCTACCACTCAGCCCACGGCACTGTCCGTTATTAAGCTCTGGGCATGCATCTGTATTGGATTTCCTAAATGGCCACTAGCTCTTGCGCTGTCCTCTGTGTACCAGCCACACCCCTTTTGTCCCAGTTCCCCCGCAGCTAGATCTCTGCTGCCCTCCTCAGCTGGCTACTGTGGCACCACCCACCCTTTCCCAGAAAGGCCCAGAGACTTGAAAAACATGGTCTGGTGCTGCTGATGGACTCAACCCCTCCTCATGGCTCACACCTGCCATCCCAACCCTCTGCCCAAACCCCTGGAGGGCCCGGGTGCCAGGGTTGGGAGGCACAGCTGGAGATGCCACAGGGGCGTGAGGACCCGGGTGCTCCTGGCCTCTGGGGGGTTTGTGTGATATTTGTACATGCTCCAGAATAGAGCTGTAGCATGAGAGAAAGAGACATTCACAGAAAGGCGCTCCTCGACTGCCGTCCACCCTGCCTCCTGGGAGCGCGTTGCTAGGCCGGGCCATGCTTTCGCAGCCCCCAACGCCTACCTCCAGGCAAGGCACAGAGGCAGTCAGTGTGGTGAGTGACTGTTGGGATGGAATGGGTCCCAGGACTCTGGGTTCTGAGTGTTAAAATTGAGCCAGCCCTACGGATGAGTCTGTCCCCTGAAACACACTGACCAGATCCTCAGGAGGCCCTGCCAGGTACTCTGTGCCTGGCATTCATGTTTTCAGCCTTTTGTCCCTGGCCCTTTTAAAGCTTGCCTTCCTAATGGCCTCCCACATAACCGCGGTTCTTCTTATGTGGGACTTAGATCTTTCAGGCCCTTCAAGAACCAGTGTTGGCCGCCTGGGGGCGCTGTTTTACCCCAGTGAATGTGCCTACTGTAGAGAAACTAGCTCAGCCTTGCTGCTCTGCCTGGGCCTCAGAATCTAGATGAAACGCAGACCTGGATGCCAGGCTCTGAGGTGAGACCTTACGCTGCATTCTAAGGAAACACTGATGCCGCCTGTCCACAGGACAACGTGCCTGGTGGTTCTGGGGCAGCTGGGGAGTCTCTGCAATGCGGAGAAGCCCACTAGTATCTGCTTAAGCAGGACTCTGTCTATGTAGGTGTCTGTGCTTGTGCTGTCTCCTGTCTGCCATGCACTGAGCATTGCCCCTCAGTTCTGACCCTGTTCTCATTCAGTTCAGCACACAGCTTTCCCCTAAGGGGCTTCCCTGCCGCTCAATGTATAGACCTCACTCCCCACCACGGTTCTTTGTCACCTCTCTCATTGAAGTTTCTGTGCTCTTGATTATATTGCTTCTGCCATGAATGTGGAGACCATCAAGTCCATACGGTTGATCACAGGATGTTGTAACCAAGCACTGAGTAGGGATGCATGTTGGGTTTGATTGCATGGGTCAGTGGACAGATGGGAGAATGAATGAATGGGGGGTGATGGATAGATGGTATGTAGATGTGTGTATGTGTGCATGTGCACATGTGTGTGTGGCTAGCTGGGTGGTATAATAGCTGGGTAGGTGGGTTGATGAGTGGATGGATGGGTGGGCAGACAGATGGGTGGATGCATGGAGGTGTGGATGAGTGATAAGTGTGATTTTAGGAAAACGCTTTTGGGACCTTGAAGATTCCTTATGCTTAAGAGGTCACTGCAGGAGAAACTGAGATCACAGCTGGTTCTGATGCTGTCAAGCAGGGAAAGGAGGCAGGGCATATCCTGAGCCAGAAGAAAGCTGACCGTGGCCTACCTTCCCACTCCTGCCCTCCACCCTGGGTTACAGCCTCCAGGATCTATTCTGAGGGTGGCTATTAAGCAAGGTGATTTTGAATTAGGGGCACACTTCCACAACCCAGGGGACTCTGTACCAGGGTCACTCCTGTGGTACCCCACAGGTACATTTGACCTTGGTGCCTGCCAAAGGGGCAGCCAGGGGCAGCCTCAGCAGCTTTGGAATGGCATGATCCAGGTTTCCTCTTGGAATGGCTTGGTTGGAATCTGTCCTTTTTGTTGGGGGTGTAGAGCATTTCCTTTCTCCCATCATCTCTTTAATTATGGAAACTTTGACATATAGAGAAAAGTGCAGAGTGCAGTGAAACACCAGCCTGGGACCGATGGCAGAGGCGGGCTGGTGCATGTTAAATGCTGCATCAGTCCGTCCCAGTCCGCCTCCACTGTGCTTGGTCTGATGTCTTGTGATTCCTTGGGCCAGCGGATGGGAAGCAGGTATACCACAGGTCAGTAGTAGAATTCAGGGTGTCATTCACAGCAGAGCCTCACCTAGCTCAGCCATTGCATAGCTGTGAAATGTCTGCCCCTTTATGGGAGAACTCACACTTTCTTAAAGAAATCAACAGATTCAGATAAAACTCACCCTTTGCCCTCCTCCCCAGTGTCTACCAGGAAGAAATCTCTCTCTTGATCTTGGGATAGACTGTTTCAGTTTGCTTTATAGCTAGCCTATAAAGCAGAAATTTAAACACACGAAACAACATATAAATCACAGTTTATATTGGTTCAGGACAATGTGCGGCTCTCCGTAATCAGACATCCAAACATTGAGCTTGTTTAAAAAAAAATGTTAAGAATGGCATCGTTCTGCTTTGGGCGTTTGATTTATGTTTCTCAGCTTTGTTCTGGTAATTTCTCCATGTTGCACTTGGATCCTCTATGATGTGTGCAGCCTCCATCATGGGACGGTGGTTTTAATGCCTAAGGAGTTTGCTATTCCAGTTAGGGCGGCAGCAAGCCTGGGAGCCATAGTGAGCTCTGGGGCTATCTTTCCAGGCAAGTGCAGGGCAAGGGTCAGGGCCGGCTGGTGTCTTCTCTCTTCACCTTGCCAGCTTGTCAGTGGGGTGGCCTGTCCCTGCATTTCTTTGATACCATCAGACTTGGCCTGTTTGTACTCAGGGGTTATAGGGCTGTGGCTTGGTGCCCTCCTGGGGTGGCATGTACCTTCTTTCTTGTAGTCACAGACAGGCCTCCTCAGTGTGACTTTCCCACACAGGAACTGCTGTATCCCTGTGCTTCTGTCAATTTCTTTACATCATTCGTAACTCCTTCCTTTCCTTGAGAAGGGGCCAAGCCATCACCAAGACCTCAAATGTCAAGATGCATCTCCTTTAAGTATCCCCTCATTCCTGGCCCATGGCCCTTTGCGCTTTTCAATACCCACAAAGACATTCTCTCTAAGAATGCTTTATCTCCGTATAGTTAGGTCTTAAAGCACTAACGTTCTGATAGCATCTGTAACATTTGTGAATTATTAAGGGGTCAGAGATCCCTATGTCTCCCTCATGGCCTCAGAGCATGGTTTCTCATCAGCCCCCTGCCTGCAGAGGGCGGAGTTAAACTCAAACAAGCCTTAGGGCAGGTGGGGGATCTTAAGAGAGGTCCTGACTTGGAAGCTTTGAGTCTAGTCAATAAATAATCATTTGACATGAAGCAGCAGTTTGTGGGCTGGGTACACAACCTGTAATCCCAACACTTAGGAGGCGGAGTTGGAGTCTAGACTGGGTTGTGCTGTGAGGGGCAAACCAACCAGGGATGAGATTTATGAAAGTTTAAGGACATCCTTTTGTGTCCCCAATATTCTGTAGACTCTTACCCATCCATCCATCTAACCTTCCTCCCTCCTTCCCTTCTTTTCTTCCTCCCTTTCTTCCTCTGTTTTTCATCCTTTCTTTTTCTTCTTTTCATCTGTCCTCTTCCTATACTTTTGGTTCTCCATCCCTCTTACCTATCCGTTCATCTCCCCTCTGTCATCTCTCTACCCATTTATCATCCATTCAGCTATTTCCGTATCCACCCTTCCATACAGATATCCATCCACCTACGTGGGTAGCTGTCCATCATTCATGCATCCATCTGCCAAACTTGGTCCACCCACCATTTTCCATTCATTCATCTAACCATCCATCTACTGTGGTTTGAATGTGGAAGATCCCCACTGGCTTCCATGTTTGAGCATGTCACTGCTACCTGTTAATTCTCTGCGTGTGAATTCAGTGTGACCAGGCAGCCCCCTGCCGCTTCCACCATTCCTTCCTTGCCTGTTGCAATGTCATCTCTACCGTTAGGAATGCGTCCCTTTGAAACTGTAAGCCAAAATAAGCCCTTTCTTTTCTTTTCTTTTCTTTTCTTTTCTTTCTTTTTGCCCTTTCTGTTTTAAATTGCTTTTGTAAGTGTATTTTATTACAGCAACAAGGAAGTAACTAAGACAGTATCAATTCATCATTTATCCTCTATCCATTCACTCAGTCATCATCCATCTTCTTATGTATCCACTCATCCATCCATTACCATCAAGTATCCATCTATCCCTCCATCATCATCCACCTATTCCCATTACCCATCTGTCCATCATTTATTAATTCTCCACCCACCCATTATTAATCTATCATTATTCATTCATCATCCATACAACCATCCATCTACCTATACATGCTTACGCTATTTATCCATTTAGCCACATATTCATTCATCACTCAATATCTACCAATCCATCCAGCATCCATTCACCCATCATCCACTTCATTCATCATTCATTCATCTTTCTTTCTCCATCATCCTTCCATCCACCCACCCAGACGTCACTAATCTAATCTATTCATCATTTCCATTCATTATCTATCTAACATCCATCTACTTATAGAGAATACTTTACCCATCCATCTACCCGCTTGTTTGTTCAAAACGCCATGTCTACCAATCCATTCACCAACTACCCACTCATCATCCATTCCATTCATCATTCATTCATTTTTCATCCTATATCCACCCATCCCATCATTAATCTAATCTATTCATAATTTTTCATTCATCATATATACCTATGTACAACTATCCATGAACCTATCCATCATCCACCCAGCCACCCACCCATCCATTAATTATTCATTCATTCTCCAGCCATCTGCCATCCATTCATCTAGACTTTCAGTTAGAGTAAACCATTGTGGCACCCCAGACTCTATGTGTAGAGGGATATAGAAGAGGAAACCACCTCATGAGACTTAGAAAAGCAGAGAATCGCTAGGCATGTCATTTTACTGGAGACATTTTATTTTACGTCTTGGGAGAAAATTGTCTCCACTGCCAGGATGTCTCTGCCTGTGCAGTGCCGAGCCCAGGTCCACCTCATCCTCCCTGATGGCAAACCGCTGTCAAGTCTCTGCTGACACCAATTCTTCAGTTTCCCTAAAGTACATCACAGAGAAATACTGAGGGCAGTCCTGGCTCTTGAGGGCAATGGCAGCTTTGTGCTGTCCTATTCTGGTCAGGCTATGTCATGGCCTCTTAGTGGGACCTGACCTGACACTCATTTTCACGGGCTTCACCCTGGTCCGGAGGCTGCCTCTCTTTCATTAACCCCTCCTCACCCTCCAGAATCCCAGTATTTGACTCAGGTCTGATGGGCTATAATGGCCACCCTAGACTGATGATCCCCTTGTGGGTGTGGCCATTCCATGAGCTCCCAGGAGAAAGCTGGCATGTAAGTTAAAAACATGCCATGCAGTGTTTGCCTGGAGTTGCTTTCCTGGATGTTTGCAGGGGGTCTGGCTTCTCTCCTACTGTGAAAGAGTTGAGCCACACTTTCTAGGGTCACATGACAATATCTTGGATGCTCTTTTGAAAGCAGAAGACAGTACTGGTGGAGAGGGTCCTGGTGGCATGAGCGTCAAGCCTGTGTTGAGCATGAATACTCCTTGGACATTGAGACCTCCCCTCTGGAGTTGTCCTACCACTAACATTTCTGGGGACCTCCCTGCAACCTCTGTTTCTTCTCCAGAAGCCCTTCCCAGTCCCACATCCTACTCTGAGTAGTCAGGCACCTCCTCCAGATCTCCAGGACCAGGGTGACAGCCTGCACATGTTCGCCATGTTGTGGTCCTCTGCCTCCTAGGATCTGGTCTTCTGTGTTCTCTGCTCCAGCAGAGTCCCTGACCAGAAGTGGGTTTGGAGTCTTGCTAAGCTGAACAACACCACGAGGTGTCACCTAGCTTTCAGCACCCAAGGTCGTTTGCACAGGACACTGGGTTAGGTTATGATCATTTAGGAGGACCTTGGGGTGGGTGTTGACAGATTTCTCTATAAAATTCTCCATCAAAAAAAAATCCCTGCTAAATATAACTCATGATCATCACAGAACTTTTGAAAACTATAAAATAGATGAGGCATAAAAGCAATCCCTGTGTTAGTCCCACCCCAAGAGATTAAAACTATTAATATCTGAGATGAATATTCTCTCCAGGCTTTTTAAGATGCAAATATATACATGTTTTATAAATGTTGAGCCCCAAAGGAATTATGTATTAAACATTTTCTTATGCTCTGGCATGTTTTCACAGCCGCTATTTTTAATGGCTGTATAATACACACTGATCTAAGGAAGGTATTATTTATTTAACCAAGTTCTCAGTTTGAGACGTCTGAGTCAGTTTCAATTTTCACTGAAGTGAAGATGTGAAATGTAAAGAGCTGTGGCACCCATCTCCGAGCATACATCACCCTGCATCTTGGAGTGTACTTAGGATATGTGCCCAAGTGTTGGATGTTCTCTCCTGCATGAGGGGCTTGGAGTGCTGGGATTATGCTGTTTCTGAGCATGTGGTAGGTCTGTTGAGGCTGCTATTGATGCTACTAGGGAACTGGGAAACTGAAGAGCCAGTTAGACAAGGAGATACCTGCAGGTCCTGCCACCCTCCTGCAGTGGCTGTGTTCTGGCTGAAAGAAGGCTTGCTTGGCATAGAGAAAAGCAGTCATGGTCATGGTTCTATAAACCCTGCATGAGGACAGTGGGCTCAGACCCCGAGCACCTTCATTAGTGACATTCCTCAAGGCTGTGACAAAATGCCTGTCAGAAGCAAGTTAAGGAGGGCTCTGCAGTTTGGCTCACAGTTTGAGGTTACACAGTCCTTTGTGGTGGAGAAGTCATGACAGGATCATGAGGCAGCTGGTCACGTGGCACCCACAGGCAGGAAGCAGAGAGAGGGAAAGAGGGAGAGAGAAGAATGCTAATGCTCAGTTCATTTTCTCCCTTTTACTCTGTCCCCAACTCCAGTCCATAGAATAGTGTTATCCATGTTAGTTAAATCTTTCTAGAAATTGCCCTACAGGCATGCATGGAAAATCGTGTCTCCTGGTGATTCTAGTAGATCCTGTTGAGTTGAAAATGGATATTAGTCATCATACCTTGGCTCTTTAATAGCAGCACTGAGCTTGCTGTTGCATGGCAAGATATAGGTGACCCTCATACTTCACCAGGTTAGCCTGGGCTCACACACAGCCCCAGACTAGGGAAGATAGAAGGATGCAGGCTCAGAACTCACGCAGCATCACTTCTGTATGTTTCATAGTTAAAGCAACTCGCAGAGAAGAAAAGCCTGAGTTCAGAGCAAGGGTTCACTTACCGATAGACAGCTGTTACAATTGGATTTAGCACCAGGAGGGAAATAGCTGATGCTATCACTAGCAACAGGACTGGAATGTGAAGAACAGGTTTGAAGAGGTAAAAAAGCTGTTTCCAGGCTGCCAAGACTTTCCTGGGGTCCATGGATAATACAGTGGGACCCAAATGGCGGAGAAACGAGCCGAGCTTCAATCCTGCGGTGGTTTTCTACTAAGAAGGTTCCTTTATGGGGTCCATCTGACCACAGACATTGAGGCGTCAGGGCCAACTCTTAACATTCCCTGGGAGTGGAGGTGCTAAGGCCTGGGTGGCCTCCGAGACTCACGAGGGGCAATGTTGGGTCTGGTCCAGGGATGTCTGAGCCTTGCCTGACTCAGAGTTTCTATTGGAGCTTCTCTCAGCCTCTTGCATGCTATTCTTCTGGGGTTTGTGAATCTTTGCCGTCCTGTTCTTTGAATGCAGGGGTGGATCTTTGCCAGGGGACCACTCCCATCTCAACCGCTCTCCACAAACATTGGGGTTTTTTTTTCTTTTCTTTTCTTTTTTTATTCTACTTAGGAAGGGCTGAGATGATGTCTACACTGTCAGGTGCCTGACCAAGATGGGAGGGTGGGGTAGAGATGGGCAGGACAGAAGCCAGACTCAGAGGTGGCATGCTGCACCAGCACAGGTAACTGTAGCACAGAAATCTGCCAATGGTGTTTTGTGCGTGTAAACACCACTAGGGCAGTTTCCAGCCAGTGTCCTCTGACAGCTCTCCTCTAAGCATGATATGGGCCCAGGTTCCTTCCATGTTGTGGCTCTACATACCACTGACTAGGCCTGGATATTCAGTCTGTGCCTGCCTCAGGCAGAGGAGTTCTGAACACATGAAGGATAACTCATGGGAGGCCCTGCTCTCTTGCCTTAGCCTTGGTCACATGTCTTCCCTAATACAGGGGGGATCAGAAGCACTGCACACTTGGGGATGGACTTGCTGTGACCACCTGGCCATCCCTGATTGAACCTCAGTAGATACATGTGCAAAGTAGGCTGTTCCATGGACTGTAGAACACTGGGAAATTTCTTCCTCAGTGCTCCTCATTCCCATCTACACAGGGTCACAGCAAAAGTCCCCCTCTCTTCAGCGTCCCATGACCTCTAATGCACAAGGCCTGGCTAAGCACAGACCCCAATACCCACGACCAACTTAGGAAAAGTGCCCCTGGCTTTGATTTTGTTGATGAAGCAGGTCAATGGGCCTCTAGATGACCTGGAAAAATCCAAGAATTCTCCCTTGCCCAACTAGAGGCAGGTGCTACAGCATGCCCTTGGACAGTGCCTCTGGTCTTCTGTAGACCAGTCCCCACATCCTTTCCTAGCTCTGTCAAGCCCATGGAGCTTACAAGCTGCTCTCAAGATAAATTCACAGCAGTGGCACCCCAGGGAGGGTGTTGGAATTCAGAACTCACCACCTGCCAGGCTTTTGTGGTATGTGTGATGCCACATGAAGCTTAAGTGGTTCACAGGCTTGGCACTGAGCCACCTGCTGCCTCTGAGCCCACCATCCTGAGGACTGCAGGGGGCTACCTGTGCTTTGAGATGTTTTACCAGCAGATGGCCGCCATCAAGTCTGTTTGGCTTTGTTTCCCTCTGTGGAGGAGTCTTCTCTGGCCCCCGTTCCTGGTTCTCCCTTACAGAGGCAGCCTCTGCTGCTCAATGCCCTCCTCACTCATGCTGCATTTGATTTAAAATTCCACTTGGGTCCCCAGTGGGACTGCTGGCTAGAGGCCTGTGGAAATCAGTAGGCTTGTGGGATCAGAGGGAACTGTCTCACCCCATACTACCTGCCAGTTTATCACACAGGGAGTTGACCCACGGCTTCTCCACCTCCTCTGGGCAGTCAGAGCCAGGCTCTCAGATTGAAGAATTGAGTTCAAGTCCTGACTCTATTTCTTATAAGCTGTGTAGCCTGGGGAAAACTGTTAGTTGACTCTGAACTGTGTCTATGGAATGAGGGTGGCTGCATGGCCTTGGTTTGGGCTCCAGTTCATGGGTGTAGGATTGATAGGCCAGTACTTGGCCTCAATGCTTCTGACACCATTCCTTATCATTCTCTGAGAAACACCTGCTCCTTACAGTGATGGGGCAGAGGGATCAGGTTTCCAACTCTTGTGGGTCCCTCTGCACGGTGGCATATACCTCCAAAGTGAGGCCCAACAATGCTCTCCACTAGGTGCTTGAGGTGTCAAGTGACTCATCTATACTCCTGGCCCCCAAGGGATCCAGAACCTCTGTCACCATGTTCCCATCATCTCTGTGCAGACAACTGCTATGTCCCGTCCTTCCTGTCTTCGGTCTCCTCTTTGACCTCCTTTAGACTGGGGGTATTACAGTGTTTACCACACCCAGGGGGTCACTTGTTGGAGAGGAAGGCAGCAGAGGACACCTTGACCTTTGTCTGCCTTCCTGACCCCTTCCTTCTTTTTGGCGAAGTAGAAGGCAGGATGGGACTGACCTCCAGTGTCTCAGCATGTTTTCCTTTGCTGTAACAAAATACCCGACACTACGAGAGTTACAAAGCACCGAGGTTTATTTAGCTCCGAGTTCTGGAGGCTGAAGGGCCACAGTATAGCTCCAACACATGCTCCTCCAACGAGGGTCGCATACCAGCATCGTCCCCGACACCAGCCCTCCATGTCAAGGCAGGGCAGTTGCCTGAATGGATCCATCTCCTTCTTATAAAGCAACCGATGACACTTTGAGTGTTTCAACACATGTATTCAACACATGATATGTAGAGGATATATCATAACACAGCATACAGCTCCAGCCAAGTCCCTGTCACCTTCCACTTCTCCTATATTGCGTGTAAGGTGTATCACACATCGGTTCAAGGTTGGCCTCTTTGTCAAGCTGGTGGAACCTGTCTCCCCATTGTCCTCTGTCCCTGGCCTGCCCCATCTCCCTTTCCTTGCCTAAGGACTGGCACCCCCTTCATCTCCCTAGGAAGACCTAGTGGCCTGGACCTTTTCCTTCCCATGTGCCCTTTCGGACTGTAGAGTGACGCACTTGCTGTTAGCAGGGAACCCTGCCTTAGTCTGGAAACTCCCTCTCTGTCAGTCATTGGTTCAGGGGTGGTTGCCCGTAGGGGAGGGGTATGGGCACCCAGCCAGCCTGTGTGGACTCAGGTCTGCACACATGCTTGCGGCCCTGTGGAGTTCTTCAGCACAGAGCTGGAGAAGGAGATCAAGTCTGGTGCCCCTGTATGCTCACCCATGTGAAAAGCAGGACGCCCTGTGGACTGGCTGTGAGACCCATGGAAGTCTTTGTCTGTTGGTGCTGAGAATTCCCGCCTGCACTGGGGTGCAGCAACAGCCATTTCTCTGCAGGGTTCTACATATCATAGCTGGGGCTGGGTCACATTTCCTCTGTGATGTGCAGACTCCCTCTGTCCTGCATCTCAGCCATCAGCCTGTACAGGGGGCACTCAGTTCTGGGGCTTGGACCTTCCTGTCCAGCCCCAGCAGTTCCCACCTAGCACCTGCTCAAGCCGTGATGAGGTCCTCATGCTCCCATCTTATCCCTAAGGCCAACTTCCAAAGAATAGGAAACCCTTCATCCTGCCCAGCTTGGAACTGACCCCTGGCTTCCATTACACCCAGAGGTCCATGTGGCCTTTGGGCACAACCCCTAGGATCCTCAACCTCCTGTCCCTGGCTAGTCATCCAAAGCCAGGTCCTCTCTCACTCTAGCCAGCCCACCTCCTCTGCCGCTCTACACCCCCCCTGTACCCCAGTTCAGATCTATCCTGAGCCCTCTAACCTAACATGTCAGCTTCCAGCAGAATGGACTCCCCAGAGCTGCCTGCAGACTCTGCCTGATCTCTCTCATGAGAAGCTGTCACCAGTGTTGTTTTCTCTACACAGAATTTTTCAGTCTCCTGGGACTTGCATACAATGCTTAAGATTTTCATACTATTTTGACATTATTTTAATGTCATTTTCCTTTTCTAATGTCATTGTTGGCAGTATTTCTTTGTATATGGCTTATCTGCCTTGTACGTGAAGTGCAGGCTTGAGTGAGCAGCGACCTTCTGAGTGACAGTCATGTGCCCTCACCCCCAAACCCCCATTACTTCTATTTCCACTCCCTATGCTTTCAGGGTTGCTGGCCCAGTGTAGCCTGTGGGACCTTGCCAGTCTTTCCACACATAGAAAACCCCCCTCCCAGCTCCCTAACTGGCAGAGATCAGAGCAATGGAACACTTCCTTCATCTGCACCATGAGATGCTGATATGGGCTATTCTGTTTGGATGGCTCAGTCTTCACACCTACTCAACATCTGGCTTGGGACAATACTCAGGAAGCCTGGGCAATCCCATGGTTCCCTCAGGGTGTGGTTGTTTTCTGTGGTTTCTCATATCTCAGGGCCTTGGGATCAGTAGGGTGTTTCTGAGTGTGTGAGAGACAGAAGGCCTGGAAAAGTAGGATTCCAATCCTCCAACTGCAAGTGTGTTGTCTTGGCCAGTGTCAACACTGACTTCCCCTTCCATGGCCAGCTTCAAGCTGTCAAAGCACGTTCCTGGATACAGAACGGGTTGGAGGCATTGCCTTCATCCTCTCCCACAGCTTTGTGAGCACAGTGGCTCTCTGCTGTTTAAGGCTCTGGAGTTCTAAAATTCATAGGAACTTCATGTGGGCCTGTGAGCAGTGGCCTGGAAGGGCACAGCTGTCATCACAGAGAAAACGAAACATTTCCAGCTTTTTCCCAGAGCTCTGGCCTCCTGGATTGGACCCTCCCTAACCCTCATATGTTCCTCAGCCATGTGTGAGTTGTGATGGACACAGAGATGCCATTTCTGGGTGCCTGGTTTTGGAACATTCTGTTAGTCTGAGTCTCTGGTTCCCTACCACAAGTAGAAAGCCTGAGAAGTGGGGTGTCTCTGGACAAGAAGGCTTATGGGGTTCTAGCTCTGCCTCATTCATCTGGTCCTGGGAGTCCACTGTCTCCAGACATGTCCTCTGAAGTCCGTTGCCTTCATGCCTTTGTCTGCCTTTCCTTGATGCGAATCCTGATCTCAGAGCTATGGAACCTGGATGTATCGTCCTCTGTGCTGAGGGAGGAAGGGGCCATGAGGAAAGATCTAGTGGCTTGCTTAAAATCTCCCACTGTGTTGACTCCACTCCACTGCTGGCGACAGGAGTGGCCGTCTCTGCTGGCACACAACTCTCAGCCTGGGTACCTGTAGCAGCTTACACAGAACCCCTGTAAGGGCATGGCTTTTCCCAGGACAGTCTCAGCAGAGGTCAACAGGGCAGGGGACATAGCTGTATCATGCGCAGGCACCAGGAGATGCTGTCTACTTTCAAGATCCTGAGAGCCTTCCTGCCATGCTGCCACTGTGGATGCACCCCTCAGTTACCTGTGGATAGTCACCCATCTGGCATATGTGAAGGCCAGTGCTGTAATCTGGGTTTGAGGGAATCAAGGCCATGAAGTCTCCGTAGAAGCTTCTGGGAATCTGACATGCCATCTGACATGCCATCTGGTGTGGAGGCAGTCTAGATCTCTAATCGTTAAGAACCTTCTGCCACCCATGAGCCCAACCTAGGGAACCGGGGAACCCAGAAGTTCTGGTTCAGGTGTGGCTTCTGGATTCTAGGGCTGCATGGACCCCTCCCTGGGTGCATAGGCCCCTCCCTGGGCTTGCTTCATCCCTTCAGATGCCAGCATCACATTTGGCCAACTTAGCAACCAACAGATTTTCAGTCTTGCTGCGTCCCCCAAGCCCCTGACCCTAGATCACTATAAAATGACAGCAGCCTCAGTGGTCTTGGACAGTGTCCCAAGTGGCTTTCCTCTGGAGATGGGATCACTGGATCCAGGTCCCAAAGAATCCTGCCTACCAAAAGGTCACTCTCTCTTTCTGTTCTTCTTGGGGCTTTCTTCCCTTGTGGCCTAGGGATTACCAACCCAAGAAACTGGTTTAGAAGTGGTGTGACTTTCCCTTGGCCTCCGAAACTCTTCCTGTTGTCCTAAATAAATGGCTCAAGTTTGTGTGTCACCTTCCCAGGTGAGAAGCCCGAATGTGTCTCACCCCTCCCAGTTTGGTGGAGACCTCCTAGGCAGCAGCAAGGCTTCCCAGCTGCAGGTGGGTATTGAGACGCCCAGGCCATGCCCCTTTCTTCACAGCTGGTGGAGGGGCCCAGCTAAACCTATAGACACGCTTGCTCCGGCTGGCAGACAACTTTAGACTGGCTTATGGAGCCTTCAACATAGAGGTGTGTGAAACTTTCACAGGTTCAACCTGTGTTCCATGTCCACTGGTGACATTGGAAGAATCCGCAGTGGCTCAGTGTTCTCACAAGGACATCCCTCTCGGGCTGGGTTGTGGCACAGGAGAGAACCAAGTTTGACACTGCTCACACTTGGGGATTTGGGGGATATTCTGACCCCGCTTGTTTCCACTTTTTTTAATAATAGACAGGAAACTGAAACTCCCAAATCATGGTTCCAGTCCTGTGGAGGGACAGAAGGGTACTTCCTCTGGGACACAAGAGGAAACTTGTGTCCTATCTCACTGTCCACCCTGCCCCTCTGAACTGTGCTGTTTGGCTGCCATTCAGCATGGGTTGCAGAGAAAGCTGCTGCTTCAGCCTGCTATCCTCGAGGAGCTCCTGGGGTGAGGGCCAGCTGTTCTCTCCTACACACAGGGTACAGACTGCGGAATCTGGGAGTTGGCTAACACCTGGAAACAGGTTGAACAGATAGATCAGAGCCTGCAATGACTCTGGGCCCTTGATCTTCAGGGCGCCCACCCACCCAGAACTGGAAGGGACCTACCGGCACAGACAGCTTTCCTGAGGGTGACTGTCAGGTGTGTGTCCTTGGGCTTATGTCTTTAAAGTGTGTAGATGCCACTTTCTGGCAGGAAAATGTGAACACTGCCATCGTAGAAAAGAAGGTAAAGCAGGGAGTTGAGGAAGGAGACAACAGTGGGACTTTCTCTTATCTGTTGTGGGCGCCTGCTTTGGCAGGGGCTGCTACATGGACTGCTCTCTAAGTTTCCCAGAATCACCTAGAGTTTGTGTTAATTATTTGCAAAGAAAAAGAAAGGACTTTATACTGGCTTTATGGAGCCTTCGGCATAGAGGCACGTGAAACTCTCACAGGTACCAGCCCCATTGTGTGTCATGGCCGGGGGAGATGACATGGAAGGGGTCAGCAGTGGTTCAGCATTCTCGCTAGGACATCCCTCTTGGGTTGTGGCATGGAGGAATCTATCTCCATCAGGTCCAGATTGGCTACTTGCCTACCATTTTGAAGGATGTTTTTAGCAAATGAGCCATTTGCCAAACCCTTAACCCCAAATCTTTCAAACTTTGATCCAAGGAATTTGGAAGTCATGGACCCTGGCAGAGTTCCTACCTGACTAGATCTCTGTATGGTGGTGGCATTTGATAGACAGTCACGGCCTATGTGGTAGAAGTGTCTGGCATCTGTCCACTCAGGCAACCTGACAGAGCTCCTGCCCCCATCTTAATCAGGTCACGTGGTCACCTCCAGTCTCTTCATGCTGCGTGTCCTGATTCTCAGTCTCACAGGCAGGACCTGTCCCACTTGTGGGTATGGTGAGAACAGCTGCCCTTCTGAAGCAAGCAGCGTACAGGGCCGTCCTGTTGGTCCTCGTCCCTCTGCTGAGCTGCCATTCCTGGCCACTAAGTGAATCTGTGGGTCTGACGGCAATTGCTGCTGCCAGCCTTGGTGCCCACCTCTCCTCTTGTCCCTCTGCCATCAGCCACAAGGTGCAGGATGAGTAAAAATTCAAGGGTGTGGGTCAGGTGGAGTCCTTGTGTCTGGGCATAGGAAACCTGTGCCCTGCCAGCCTCAGTGGGCAGTGGTCCTCTGGGGTTCTTGTCAGGTGTGTTCTGTGACAGGCTCCTGTGACCATGGGGACATGGGGACATATTTGATCAGTAGTCTGAGGAAGCAGCTGGCTCCAGGCCTGATGGTTGTGTGGGAGTCAAAGGAAGGGAGGAAAAACCCCACCCTGTCTGTCCCCCCACTGTATCGCTAGGTTGGAGGCAGTGAAACGGGCTCAGAGACAGGACATGGAACTCAGCATCTCCTGGCCTCTGGTAGGCAAGGCTAATGTGGCTGATACGTCTCTATGGGTATGTCAGGTCAGGAAGGCCATGGCATGTCACATGAAAGTGTTAGCAGGTGTCCCTCTGGCTCTCAGACAGGACAGAGGAGAGGCCTCCACTCTGCTCAGGGACCCTGGGGAGAAGAGCGGGTTTTCAGTGGTGACTCTGGTGACCTCAAGCTCTGCTTTGGGGTCTAGCTTATAGCTTGATCCACAAGGCCACATCTGTACATGGACTGCAGTGGGCAGTTTGTACCTCCCACTTTCCTCATCTTGCTCAGAGCTGACCAGAGGGCCCAGGCCTGTCCAGCTGACAATGCCAGCACACAGGACTCAGGGAATTCTGGCTAGTTATACCCATGTCCTTGGATGATGGCCCAGCTCAAAACAGTTGCCTAAGAACCCAGGTGTGGCCTTGGGAGAGAGTACCCACTCCCATTACTGGCCAGCCAGGCCAAGCAGTCTCGCTTTCACCTAGGCAAGGCTGAGCACAGGAACTCATGTACACATGTCACAGGTGTTGGAGCGTCTATTGCAGGCAGGTCTTGTACATCACACCCGGAGGGTCATCAATGAGGGGCTCACGAGGTACTGAAGACTACACATGAAAGGCAGGTAATGGGCACCTGAGACAGGTGAGTGACCCCAAGGGAGGCTTCCCACTAAAGGAACAGCCATGGGAAGCTGTGAGGTGGGGCATTGCAGGCCCAGAGACCATGCTTTTCCATTAGAATAAGAACAGCAAACATCATTTGGAGAAAGCTTCAGTTTATGTAACACTTGCTTGGTCACACTCCCCAGAGACCCTGTTGATTCTCAAGATAGGCTTTACTAATCTTGGTGGGTCAGTGGGTGCTGGTCTCTAAGTGAAGGAACTTGAATTGTCTCAACCTCCCTATGAGGCAGGCACGATCCTCCCAGTCTACAGATTGGAAAACTGAGGCTCAGCAGATAAAGGGCCTGCTCACTAGGGTGGAGCTCTCGCTTGCTGTCCATGCTACAGCCATTCTACAACCCCAGAGCTCAGCCAATGGGGTTTGTTCTTCTGACTTTAAGTGCACCCCAGACTGCTTAGCACCAGGGTGTCTTGGTGAAAGGACAGCTTTCCCCTAGGTGAATCCTATGAAGTCTAAATGTCCCTCGTGGGTAGTGGCCAATGACCCAGGGCCCTCCCCCAGAGAAGTCCAGACCACTCCTGTCCCAACTGTACTACTGGGAGCCAGCCCGAAAGATCCCAGCCTGAGAATACCCAACCTTCACCCCTAGCTATTGACAAGGGCCATTGGCCTGACTAGTGACAGTCCCCTCGACCCTACCCTTACCTACCTCGCCTGCCTGCAATTGCTTTGGCTCAGAGCTGGGCGCTCACCCTGTGCGGGAGGGCGCTGGCAGGTTTCTCCAGGCCATCAGCGTCACAGCATGGCAAGAGAGGGTGGCTTACTGGGCAGGGGTGAGGAGGACTTCCTGTTTGTGGCAGGGGTAGAGAGGACCTTCTGTTTGTTAGAGACAGCAGTGAGGGCAGAGACAGAAAGGTAAAGCTGCCCAGCATCAGGGCAGCACGGCTTTGAATGTTAGCTCTGCTCTGTCCCAATTCCTCAGAGCCTCAGTTTTCTCATCTATGACATGGGGGTGAGATAGTACCCACCTCAGAGGGTCCCCTTGGGAGGCAACAGGCTGCAGGTGGGATCAACCCTGGCAGGTCTGGGGTTCTGGTGGCCACAGTCATGGCTGCCCGTTGTTTGGGGAGGCTGGCTTTTTCCACACAAGGCGCTGGCAGTGCTCCAGAGCATCACACATCTCAGCGGCCTCCTGGCTCTTACACCAGAAGCTGGGGCCCATGACACACTGATCCGTGCCTAGAAGTGGAACCTTGGGGTCGTGGCAGGCCCCCATCTTCTTGCACAGGTCTGTGGGGTCCATCATGAACCGGAGGCTCTCTATGAGCACAGGTTCATACTCCGCTACGAAACGGTTGCACTGCACCACGTAGGGCAACGGCAGGATCCGGCAGCCACCTTTGAAGGCATTCAGGATGTCTCGTTTGGTGCTCTTGCGGTCCAGGTTCTGGGAAGACACGCCCAGTAGCCTTTTGCACCCATGGCAGAAGCTTCCCTGGTTTTCCTCATCCGCCAGCAGGGGTGGTGTGGTTGTCTTAGCCCTGGAGATGGACCTGGCCTGCCTTTTGCTACCACACAGCCTGATGGTCTCACACACTTTCTCTGGGGTGATTCTGGTCACGAGCTGCACCAAGTTAGGGCTGTAGGTGTCCACCAGGTTGACGCACTGCTGGACCAGAGACTCCGGCATTATGGAGCACACTCGCTCCAGGGTGTGGCTGATGAGGGCTTCTGTGCTGTTGGTCGTGAGCCACTTGTCCAGCTCCTGGATCACGTTCAAGCACACATCACAGGTCAGGCCCAACTGCATCTGCATCTCGTTCTTCCTCGGCAGCTCCAGCTCCAGAGAGGGGATGCCATCCACAGCGGCCACTTGACCCAGTCGGTGGGCAAGCTCTCTCTGTTCCTCACAGAAGCCTCCCCTCCTGCAGACCTCCTGTGGGGGGAGAACCTGCAGCGTTTGCTCAGCGGGGACAAATTGCTGGCGGATGTAGTTCTTGCAGAGGGCAGCCAGACCAGGCCCCAGGGACTCACACTGATCCTGGACATTTATCTCAGCCAAGGTCGAGTTAGACTCTAGAGCACCACGGAGCCGGGAGATCAGCCGGACACAGTCGCGGCACACAGCACCCCCAGGTATCTGTGATGGGTGGAAACTCAGGGCCCCATTGGATAAGAAGGGAGCCATCACCTCAGTTGCATCCTCTGGGGTCAGCGGACTCTCCGAAGTGGTCGTGGCTAGGTGCCTCTGCAGCGGCTCACAGAGAGTGAGCGCAGTGCATACCGGAGCCAGGGTGGTGCCTGGAGTTCCACTGAGCATGCGCAGGACATCTGAGCTATAGTTGTCCACCATCCACTTGCAGTTAGCTGAAGACTCCTGGCTTGGAAGCCACTCACAGGTCTTCGTCACTGATGCCAAAATGTCCGACTCTGTGGCATCTGGGTTCATCCCGTTACCAGCAGCAGCCACCACATCCTGGCACACACTGCAGGGCAAGGACCCGGCTGTGGGCTTATTCCAGACAGCACTCTGGCAGTACCTCACAGCCTGACACCTTATAGCTGCCTGCAGGTCCTGACACCATACCTCTGAGCCCTTGGCACACTCCTGGGGGCCGGAGATGGGGCTGGTCTTGGAGGCCCCCAGGAGCCCGGACAAGAGAATCAACGCACACAGCATAATGCCCGTGGTTCCACTGGCTGCTGCCTCTGCTTGGCTGTTGCTATAAAACTTGCTCTCCTGCCTGGCATGCTCAGCAAGGTGCCTGCCTCCTGCTCCTCCCCAGCCTGAGTCATAGCCCCACCTGCCTGGGTGCTGACACCATCCTCTTTGCCTCTTGGCCTTTCCACCTTCAGTGAACACCTCCTTCTCTCCCCTGAATAATGACTATTTACAAAGTCTAGCTTCTTTGGGAATGAAGCTTCTGTTCTGTCACACCAGGGCTGGAAGAACTGAATTCCTAGAGTGACTTATTTCTAACTGGGTCTCAGGTGCACGTGCCTGCCACAGGCTCTGTTCCTAAGCCCACTGAGAAGACCATTGCCCCCACAATGCCTGTGTGAAGGCTGCCGGCATGCAGAGCCTTTTGTTCTGGAGGCTTCTATGGGAGGTGAGCATGTTTGCTGAGGCTCACTAAGACAAAAGGGTTCTGTTTCACTCTTAGGTCATTTGTTATCCTCTGTAGTTTTGGAAGTAGGCATTAGGCAAGAGCACTGGCGCCAGGCAAACACACAGGTGGCCAGAGCCTCATCCTGTTGATTCTGCGGAGGATTCTGGAGCCAGACTCACCTGTTATGATTGACACGCAGCTTGCCGCTCCCACAGGAGTGGGCAGATCAGGGACCCTGGGGGCTCCGTGAAAGCCCTGCATACCTTAGTAGTGTGAGTCCCACACATGTGTGTCTGTGGCTCAGACCCTGGGGCTCTGGGAGCCCAGAGGAATCCACTTCCCAGTTATGTGGGGCGGGTATCCCAGCTGCCTTTGCAACAGCTTTGCAAAGAATGCAGATGGTGCCTCCCGTTGCCCTCCTTCTAGGAGGCTGGGCTACAGAGAGAATATGAAATGAGGCTCCCTGAGCCCTTTAAATGACTGCTGAGGTCTTTGTTTCCTTTGGGCCAGAGGAGGAAACAGGCTTGGAGAAGTGGTGAGGTCCGGTTCTCTTAGCTGCAGGGCCACCGGGGCCAGCTTGGCGAGTATGCACAGAGGTGGGGCTAAAGACAAGGTGCTCTTATCTAGACCTGCCTGGGCAGGCCTGCCTGACTCACCCCTAGCACCTTACCTGGTTACTGTTTATGGAACACCCCCTCACTTTGTCTCTGGGGCTCAGGCATTTTTCAACCCTGCAATCAGCACTGTTTGCCAAATGTGTGACCTGCCATTTGACTGAGTTTTGATGTCAACTCCCCAGAGTCCATGGGATCCTGCATTTAGGGGTTCAGATTGTACACTGGCTCAGTCCTCTCCACCTGCATCTCTATATCAGTATTCTAATGGCCCTCTTCAAGCGCAGTTGCTGTTAGGAAGGCTCTGTACTGATACTCACCAGTGTATCCTTCAGGACTCACTTAGGAACCTCCAGGAGAAGGTGCCTAAAACAAGAGATGGGCAGGGCATGGAACCTCTGTGTCCTGTCTGGGAGTGTAAGCCCATCTGTGGGTTCTTTAGCCAATAATCGCCAAGTCTCACTTAAGAGTTTCACCCAGAGCACCGCCCCTTCCCCAGAGTCATGGGTGAGGGATGGATGAAAGCCCAGAACTTCAGACTCACTGGTGGGCAGCGCTACTCACAGGCTCTCAAGGACACCAGCCCAGATCACCTCACTGGTGTAATGTACAGGCTCAGCAAATACTCCAGGCTTAGAGCCTTTGTTATATTTTGTTTTGATACAGGCTTTAACTTAGAAGACAGTGGCAGAAATAGTTCAGAGAATGCTTATACCTTCCCAGGCATCTATTAATATTTGTTTATTCTATCTGCACCCTATTTTCTTTTTATTCATCCAACCATTTATCTACCCATCCGTCTATCTGTCCACCTATCCACTCATCTGTCCATTTGTTCATCCATCCATCTGTCCATCCAGTCATCCATCTACCCAGTTATCTGTCTATTCATCTGTCATCCACCCACTCACCCATTTTCCATACACACATACATATGTCTGCCCATTCATCATCCAATTATCTGACTACCCATTCGTGTGTCCATCCTTCTATCCATCCATACCTCCATCCATTTGGCCAATTTTCTAACTGCCTAACAATTATCCAGTTGTTCATTTATATATTCATTAAGCCATCTACCCATTTTCCTTCTTCCTTCTTTCTTTCCTTCCATCCATCCATCCATCCAATTATGTATCTATCTTTCCATCTAGTTATCATCCATTCACCATCTGTCTGTCTATTCATCTACCCATCCAACTTTTGTATGTCTTTCTATCCATCTGTCCATGTTTTCATCCACTTTCCATCTTTCATTCCATCCATCCATCTATCCCGTCTATCATCTGTCTACTATCTTTATGTCTGTTTGTCCATATGCATAAATATTTGCATGCAGTGTGTCACAACTCCTGTGGGTGGCTGTGGGCGAAGGCCTTGTGTCCCTTTGCCCATTTCTTCCGTGTATCATTCCTAAGAATGAGGACATTCTCTCCCATAATCGCAGTGCGTTTATCAAAACCGAGAGCTGAAATGTTGACACAGCACTGTTATCCGCCCTACACCCAAGTCCAGGCTTTCCAGGTACCAGAGGTGCCCAGTTCTGGTAGTTTATCTCCCAGACCTAGCTCTGCCCTAGTCACATGATGTACGGACTGCACACGTTGCCTTGCTCACGTCTGCCCGGAGCCCTGATAGCCTGGCCTTGTCTTCTGTCACACTGGGGCATAGGCTGGTTACCTTCCCTGACAAGGTGATGCTTCAGCTGGGTCCTATAGTGGCATCTTTCTGCACTGCTTTGGGTGCCCTCAGGGCGTCAGACCCAGAGGCACTTGAAACTGGTTAGTGTTTTTCTGTACAAGAAAATCTTTCTCCCCTCTCCTTATCCACATCTACTTTCTCCATCTTTTTTTCCTTAAAAGAAAGACTTGTGGCTTTTGCTTTTGTTTTTACTGTTTGTAAATCTGATTTATTATGATTTTGAACTATTGTTTGTGAATATTAATCCATTGCCATTTCTGGTCTTGACGCTCAAATGGCTCCAGTTTTGACCTGTGAAGCACATGGAGCAGTCCAGTATCTCTTACATTTGTCCTCATCATTCCTTGAGTCCCTCACATCCAGCCATGACATCACCCCACTTCTCAGTCAGCCCTGAATTCAGCTTCCCCTCCAAGAAAAATGTTTAGAACCATATATGGAAGCCAGGTGAGCCTGCTATGCCATTGTCATTTCCAGCCCCTCATTGATGCAAAACAATGGCACTCTACTTCTTATTGGTGAGGAAAAGGATAAAGATGGTGGGAAATATGTGTGCTTGTGGAACCATAGACACATGTCCATAGAATAATTGTTTACCTATGTGTACCTAAGTGCATGTGACATATTCTATCTGTCTGTCTGTCTCTCTCTATTTCTATGTCTATCTATCCATCCATTCTTTCATCTATCTACCCACTCACCAATCCATCCATCCACCCACCCACCTGTCCATCCATTCATCTCCATCTCCTATCTGCCCATCCATCAATTCATATATCAACTCATCCACCCACTCAAACACTAATATATCCACTCACTTACCCACCCTCCTTCCAATCCATCTATCCATCCATCCATCCACCCACCTACACTCATTTTTGTGAGCCCATTTGCTCATATGCATTCTTCCATGCAGCAGAGTACAATACAGCTGTCCTCTCTTCAATGTTTGGACCTCCTTTGCCTAACAGTTAGAAGCCTAGCTCTCATTATCTTTAATTTATCTATTCACTCTCATTTCTGAATCCAAGTGCATTTTAAAAATTAGTTTCAGAAGCACTAGCCCACTCCACTGTAAAAAAACAAAATCTACTAACTAGAATTCTGTACCTTATTGACACTGGGCCTTATTCTTCTGAAGAGGAATTTATACTCACAAAGTGCACACATCTTAAGTGGGCAGGTCAGCGAGTGCCAGCCAACACACATGCTCCTTTAAATCATCCCAACCAGGACGCACAGGCCTTGCTTGAGCCCCTTTCTAGTTGCTCAGCTGTCCTCATTGTTTCATACCACGGAGTCATTTCCAGTGCTATGTGATCATGCATTCAAACAGAGAACCATGCTCTTCCCTCTGCATTGTAAGATCTGTCTGTGCTGCCTTCACAGCTGTCTGCAGCAGTTAGTTCCCTTGTGGGGTCATGCCCACGGTGTGGCCCAATAATAATTTGTGTTTCCACCTTTCCACCGTGGGCTGACATTTTTGACTTCTGGTGTGCTGTTGTTGGTCCCTGGCACTCTGAGCATTCTTGGTAACATGATGTGGGCTGTGCAGGTTTCTATAGGGTGTGTGCCAAGGCTCCTCTCTGCTGAGTGCCAGCCTTCTTGAGCTGTTCTGAAATGGCTGCACCTGCTGTCACCACCCAGCACCACTGATGCCTGCCATTCCTTGTGGCTCTGATTTCAGCCCTTCAGAGATGATGAACAAATGCTCACTTACCCCCTGCAGTTTAACGCTCCATTGCTGTTGTTGAGGTTTTTAGAAATTCCACTTGTTCCCAAAGCTATTAGAACAGCATTTGTTTTGTATTCCTAAGGAAAGATTGGTCTGGTTTGGTTGTGGTGGCATGTATGCAGGTGGCTGGGAGCCATGTTGTGGTGACTCCCTGACTTGGAAGGTGAACCGGGGAGGAAGCAGAAGGGGGCTCAACTGCTCATCCCCGTGGGAGGATTGCCATGAAGAGGTGGGAACTTTCTTGTCACTTGATGATTAAGGAGCATCTTAGGATAAGCTAAGCTGGGTGTGGCTACGTATGTGGCAGGATACCCCAACTCTCACACTCTCTGTGCTCTGCCCAGCCTTTTACATGCATGGTGTCATCACCGTCAGCCCCATGCAGGAGGGCAAGGAGGGAGGAGAGCTGTGCAGCTTGCTCACTTGTGGCACCTACTCTACTCTGGGAGGAAGATGGTGAAGCTACCTGTCCAGCCAAAGCCTATCTTCCTCTGGAATGTGGGTCCCAGGCCTCATTGTCCCCTCCCCCACTCCTCTACCTCTGTCACTCAACATGATCTTCTGCTCCTTCTCTACTCACTGATGTCCTTCCTGGGTCTTCTGGGTGACACTCCTTCCCAGGACTCATCTTCACTGTGCAGCCATGCATGGACCAGGAGGTAGGCTTCATCAGTCATTCATTTCACATGTATTTCTCAGGCTTCTGTGAACTGGACCTCAAGCGGGAGGAGGATGGAGGAAGCATGGACAACAGGTTTGGACACAGAGCATTGATGAACAGACACAACAAGATCTTCCCTGCTAAGCAGGATGAAACTGGGGACGTGGAGGGAGGCCATCTGGGGTCAATGGTAGACTAGGATTCCCTAGAGAAAGGCTTTAGGAGGGACACTATACGTTTTATAGTAAGGACATAGGACATGGGGCAGAGGTGGGGGGCACATGCTATACAGAAACGAGGAGGGGACTGGAAGGCTGGCTCACCAGTAACTTGCAAGTCTGACTCAGAGAAGTCAAGTGCAGAGGTGAGATTCCTTAACATGTCTCTGGAGGAAGGAGTGTCTGGGAAGTAAGCACCAGGCAGGAGTCAGGGGAGGCTAAGACCATGGTTTCTTTTCTTTTGCAAGTGCCCATCATGGACCAACCTATGGGATGGGTGAAATGAGGTAGGAGAGGACAAGGAACACGAGATGGGGTTGGGTGAGCAAAGGGGGAGAAAAGGCATCCTAGCCTAAGAAGGCCTCTAGTGAGCAAGGTAGTTGAAGTTTCTTCACTGCCCAGCCCAGGCAGAGCTGGACCTGTGTGTCAACAGAGCTCTACTAAATGTCTACCAACTCAACAATGGTTGGCATATAGGGTCCTTGCCCCTCCCCCATAGGTCCTTTGGCTTCTGAGAGACAGAGGGTGAGGGAAGCAAGCTGAGAGGTCAAGTGGGGTCTAGCTAGGTCACTGGTGAGTGCAGTGGAAGCTGGGCCCCTTTAATTCTGGAGTCTTGTTTCTGAAGTCTCTGGCTTCCGACCCCTCATCTGCAACCACCAGGCTAAAAACTCAGACATAAGCACTTGGGGTCTGCCCCCTCCTGGCTTCCCAACCACAGAGTGGAGGCTGGAACTCACCAGCCAAAGCCTTGCACACCTGGCTCTATCAGGGGATGCTGCGCCAAGCACAGGAGTGGAAGGTGTAGGGGTTCCTGCAGCTGCCTGATTGGTTACTGCAACCTGAGGCCAAGTATGGTTTGGTTAAGCAAAGAGCAGTTCACCTTCCCAGTTCCAAGACCAGAGTCAGAGCTGAGGCTCTCAGGGACCTCCGCAGATCTTGGCTGAACCTACAACTGACCATCCCATCTTTGTACCTATCAACACCTGGATTTCTTCTTTATCCCTATGTTTGGTTCCCCCTCCTCATAAAGACCCAGACAGATTTAGAGCCCCAATGGAGAATAGCCTCAGCTATGTTCTTCCATGAAGACCTGAGGTCCTGATGGATCACATCACAGATGCCAGGGGTTGTATTTCAGCATACTTTGGGAACTCCGAGGTCATACATCAACCCACAAGAGCTGTGTTCAGGACTCCGGTTTTTCTTGCTCCGAATCTTGCACCATGGCTTGGATTGCTCCCAGCTCTGGGAAACCTGGGGGCAAGGTACTGTGGTAGAAAGCTTATTCAGAGCCTCCTGGGTTGCTGAGTCCCTGGAAGCACGAGGCCTGGGTGTTTATGAACCTCTCCTTTGCCTGGAGGACATCCCGAGCATTTGGTACTATGGTTCCCTAGGCTGCACAGGCCCAAAAAGCTAGAACTTAGACAAAAAGACCCCAGACCTGAGCCTCTGCTACTGGCAACACTGTGAGCCAGACACAGACTCTAAAAGCCCAGAAGGCCATCATGGCTTTGAAAGTGTAGACATCACAGCCCCTGACTTAGGGCCTGAAGTATTTTGTGGCCCCATGGTGGCTGGAGCCCATGCCATTATATGGCTCTCAGGCTGTCTGATTGTCAGTCAGTCAGTCACTCAGTCTGTCTGTCTCTATCTCTCCCTGTCTCTCTACACTTCCATGTGGCTGAGACAAGATCATGCTCCCAATACTGATTAATTATCTTTCTGTAACTGGCTCCTGGGTAGCCGTACTGTCTTCTTTGGAGCTCTAGTTCTCCAAGTATATCCACAGGCTCCTGAAATGTTTCCCAGGCCAACTCTCTGCAGCTCCAGATCTCAGATCTAAGGAGCCTCCTGGCGCACCTTGCCCCTGAGCACTGGGGGGAACTGAAATACCTCACTCAGGATAAGTAGGTCAGCACATCCCAGCTGGAGGGAGGATATGGGTCCCTCTTCCCATGTTGGAAGAGGGAAAGCAGCAGGTCTCAGAGCTGAGGCTGGGCCTCATGGATTTTAGTTGTTCTCATGTGGGTATTCAGCTGCTATTTACTGGGCATCCATTCTGCACCAAGTGCTATTCTGGGTGCTGTAGATACTTGAGTTAACTAGATAGATGCCAAACCAAGCTCCTGGGACTTACACTCTGTGGGAGGGAGTGAAAATTGAGCAACAAACACAGTAAGTATGGTAGTGGAGAGTTGAGGGAGGGAGCAGAAAGAAATTCTACAAGTTGCAAGGGGATTGGGAGGATCCAGTGTTGTTTGGAAATGGCCTTAGTGACTTGGCAGTATTTGGGTGAAGATTCCAGAGAAGGCGTGGGAGAAAGCTAGGAGGGAGTCTGATTATGTACTAAGCAGGGAGGCTGGCATGTACAAAGGTCCTGAGGCAGGTGATTCAGGAATGGCAAGGAAGCAGAAGGCTGGGTCACAGTGAGTGGGGGAAGGAGCAGGAGGAACCCTGATTAGAAGGACCAAATACTAAGGACTCTGGCTGGACCTTTGTGGGAAGTAGGAGACCACTGTAGGGATTCGAGCAGAGCAGTGATATGATCTGAGAAGATTTGTGTGGATCAGCCTCAGACAAGGGTGGCAGCTGGGAGAGTCAGCAAGCAGCAGTTAGAGGTAGTAGGGTCCCAGGAGTGAGATGGGAATGGGTGGTGACCCTGAATTCCAAATCTGCTGGTGGTTGGATTTGCTGGTTGGTGGTTTAAATTGGGGACAGGAGAGAAAGCATTTGAGACAGCACTAAGCACTTGACCTGAGCTGTGGAGAAAACTGTCTGGAGGAGGAGCCCAGGCAGGCACACCTGTCCTTGGTGCCATTGCATCACACAAGGGAGAGCAGGTGCCTGCTCCAGGGTGTGGTGTGGAGGAGGATGGGGAACACAGAGAATGGGGCCACACACCGTGGGCAGTGTGAAGGAAGGAAGGGCAAGCACAGGCTTGCACCATGAGGTAGCTGCCCTTCCCTGCAGAAAGAGCATACTGAGCCCAGGCAGGAAGTGGGGACAGGAGACTAAGATGATGTAGACAACAGCCTGTGAGACATCAATACAGGAGTCCAGACACCCCCACCCCTCACACTCCCGGGAGTTAGGCCTCTGTGGGGAGCTGGGTCCAGGAACAAGTGTGGTGGCCCAGTCTCTGTTGGCAGTTGAAGTCTGTAGTCAGGGATATCCAGGGGTAATGATGGCAAGGAGCCAGATGAGGGGAAGAGGGATGGCCGGGAGCACTGGAGAAACATGAAGCTGTAATATAGGGGAGTGGAGCTCGTGGTTTGGCCTTGGAAGGTGCATGACCTTCGTCAGGTAGAAGTCTGTGAACAGCCGTGACTGGGCAACCTGGCCTTGCTATAGAAGCTGTCTGGAAGGAAGAAGCAAGGGAGGCAGTGGTGGGCAGGGGCACTGGGAGCCTTCCTCTCAGGTGGAATGTTGTGACCTCAGCCAGTCTCTCACATGTACCTTACTCTTCTCACGTGCCCTTTAATCAGGGTCATGCCTTGAAATGCTGAGGCTTTAATTCCCTGGGAAGCTCAGCACCCTGGATGGGCCAGATGGACCATTTAAACTTCCACCCTGACCTGGGGCAAAACAGGACTGAGACTGGCATTGCCAAGAGCTGGGAGCGCACTCCTAGTCGAGAGGCAACGCCTCCCTCACAGCTCTTTCCTTCCCGTCTTTCTCTTTGCCCTCTGTCTGCCCTTTCCTCTTTCCCTCCCTCTCTTTCTCTCCTTCTCTTCTTTCTTCCTCCGCTGTATTTTTGGTGCTTGGTTATATTTTCCTTACAGGCAGTGAGAGGGGGTGGGTTACGGAGAATGGGGGGCAGAGGCAGAGAAAGGCAAGCAAGAGACAGCTGAGAGGCCCCTGCGCATCCAAACTATTGAGCAAGGCTGGCCCACCATGGACCACACTAATCCCCACCTTCCACTAGGCGCTGGGCCCCAAGTGAATGCCCTTCCGTCTTTAGAGCCTGTGCCTTCTCCTCGGTCAGCTATGACAAAGTCCACACACAGCGTTCACACGAGGAGTTGGCCAGTCCCCTCATTCTGAGACTGGGTGTTCCCAGTCAAGGTGACCTCGTGCGCAGGGCCGATAGGATTGTAAAGGGGGATCTGCCCCAGCTTTGGGAGCAGACTTGTTCCTTACCACTCTGCTATGGATGCAGCATTCATTCATTGAGAGCTCTGCCACTTTCAGGGTGTCCTCTCTGGACCTCTGCATCCAGACTCCCCTGCCCGCTGTCCATGAGGTGAGGGGTGAGGCTGCCCGTGGCCCCACCACTTCAGGCAGCACAGGGAAGATCTGATGCAATGAACCAGGCTGAGGTGGGCAATGGGCTCCAGTGTACAGAAGGGCTTCAGCTCCGGCAGCATCGACATTCTCTGTTGCCCATGGCCGCAGCCTCATCGTCAGCCTTCTCTTGAAGATCCTCCTCTGGCTGTCACAGCAGACGCTAACAAACCCAGCCCATCCCCCTGTCCACAGGCCTGGGAGGATCTACATGAAACAGGCTCCTGCTGAGACCACCAAGGGATGCCTCAAGATGGCTCCCTCAGGCTGTGAGACAGGTGCATGTCCTAGGCCAGGATGAGGGTCGAGCACCGTGGGCAGAGCTGGAATGATGGTGAGTCTGAGACCTAGGAAGACCCCACCTCGGAGGGCATCCCCAAAGGGACATCTTCAAGGCCTTTGTATGTCAAGTTGCCTTGGATCTCTATGGCAGTCTAGGGGACAGGGAAAGCACCCAGCTCTTCCTAGAGTTCACTAATGGGTAATCAAATGACCTGAGGCCCAGGCCCAAGGAGGCAGTCCTGGACCTCAGGACCCCAACCACACTCTCCTTCCTTCATCCAACAGGACCTGTAGGAGCAAGGACTTTCTCCAAGGGTACTAAGGAGCTGCTTGGACTGGTACAGGCATGCTGACCTGGCATGCAGGGTTTAGCTGAGAGGTAGAAGCAGGCTGGGGAGGACACTCCCTGGGCATAGAGGTGAGGGAGGGAGCTTTCCTCATTGGCTGGAGGTGACTGGGTACCATCTCTGTCTCTGAGTAGACCATATTTGACACTCTGTCCACAAGTATCCCTTATCTGAGGAGTTTCCCAAAAGTCCTAAGACAAGGTGCTGAGTTTGGGAGGAGAAAGCAACCCTCTGAAGAGACATCCCAAACACAGGTGTGACAGCGATCATTGTGGGAAGAGCTCCGTCACCTTGTGGACCTTAGGACACAGTGTGGGTGTTCCACCAGAGGAAGGAGGAGTTGTTGCTCCCACACCCCAAGTCCCGTCCATCACTGGCAAAGGACAGGGCCTTCTACCCCAACCCTGGTCTCCTCTGGCAAGCTGAGAGGCTGACTTTAAGCCACAGCTATAGTCAGGACTGGAGTACCCGAGTCAGGCCAGAAGGAACCCAGACTTGAAAGCCAGCTAACCTGCTTTTATATCTTGAATCCCTGTCTGCTAGCCACTTTGGTTTCTAACCCTATAGCCATCTTGACTTGTGGACCCAGGATAATGTATCCAGAGAGACCACAGTGTGACCTCTGCCCAGGGTCTGCTGTCAGGAGCTTGGCGACAGGCAGCCTCCAAGAGTCCCTCCCTGCTCTCTGCAGCTGCTGTGGGACAGAGCCATAGGCCTGGCCTGCCAGGCCGCCAATACATCTGCTGGACCTGGGATGGAGACTTTCCCAGCTCTGAGATGAATAATTGCAGTCAAATGAGAGTGTGGAAAGCTCGGAGCGGCTTGCTGCTCCCTCCACCTGGGGCCCACAGAACCTTTAGAAAAAGCCAGGAACATTCCATTCTCTGCGATGCTTCCCAGGAGGTCTTTTTGTTTTGGGAGACTGGGATGGCAGTCTGAAACAGCTGGACAGCCCTGGGATGGGGGAAGGTATGAAACAGAGGCCTTCGGCTGGGGACCCCATTCTGAGGCTCCCATGAGGACTGTCGGGGTAGGGGTGGGGGTGTCCCTGGCAGGACAGTTCACCTTCCGGGGTTTTGATGTCACCAGACTCCAGCTCATGGGACCCAACCTCACTGTGGTTCATCCTCTTTATTCATCATTTTGGCAAGCTACAGGTAGCATAAGCCTTGTGCTAACTCATCACCCTTCCTTGAGGATTACTCGGGAGGAGCCCGAGGTAATGCCTCTGTTGACCCATTTCACAGATGGAAAAACTGATTCACACATTAGAAACATGGCCTTCAAAGCATGAACATCCTAGTGTCAGGGTTTTCAGGCTCCGTGGGGTACAGGAACCAGCCCTTGTCGGCTGCCGGCTGGAGGTGGGGAATGCAGCTGTGCCCGCAAAATCCTGCCATTAGAAAGAGACTCCGCAACCATGGAGCTGTACATTGAGCCTGACCTCTCCCAGGTTCAGACAGGTGTGTGTCCTGCACACGTGTTGTAGATTCCTGGAGAGAGAAACGCCACAGGCAGCTGTGCCTACCCCCACCCCTTACTCCGCTGCTCGCTCTGTGGCCCGCTTCTGTGTGCAGGCTGCCCCCTGCTGCCCAGGTTGTAGAACCTCCTCACAGGTGGCACCCCAGCCTCCTTTCCGAGGGAGCTTGGTCCTCCACACCCCAGTTTTCTGCTGTTGCGGTCAGCCCACGCCGAATGCCCTGGTGCATGGGGGCTAGCAAGCGACTGCATCTCAGGGTCCTTCCTGGGGCGTCTGGGCTCCACATGGGGCCCTGCTCTGAGTCCTAGGCTACCTGATCACCCTCCTGTAGCACCAGGAAGATTTCCTCCTCTCTTCCTCCCTTTTTACTTCTTTCCCCACCTCTTCCCCACCGACCCCCCTCTGCCCGCTATTGAGAAGCTCAAGGCAACAGGGTACAGTTAAGCTCCTATTTGCAATGTGAACTAGGGCCAGCTGCCAGGACTTCAGTCTCTGTCTCCTCCAGTGAAGTAGGCCTGCCCGCTCCTTTACCTGCCCCCTCCTCTTGCCTGCCCCCTCCTCTTGCCTGCCCCCTCCTCTTGACAACAGTGACCAAATGTTCATTTTGGCATGCATGTGGCTTGGGGAAGGATCTGCTCAGGTGGGGCATAATTATTGGTATGCCCTGGGGTCCATGGGCCCAAGGGTGTCTGTACTGAACTCCCACAGCTAGCTGACTTGGCCTAGCTCCATGCCAGGGCCTCCTCCACATCATCTTCCTTGTCTAGCCCCGAAGGCATAGGGGATTGATTGGTCATGTGACATGCCCTGAAGCCTGGTCAGGTTTCCAGGAATCTGCAACCTTCCTGGTGGCTTCACCAAGTCACTGCTCCACACCTGGACCAGGAGCCTCCATGCCTGTCAGCTCGGATCCTGAGAAAATCTGTCAGGGACAGTGGGAATAAGCAGGAACTGGGCAAACACCAGGAACTGGGCAAACACCTGGGCTTCTATTTCTTTTTTTCATTTATTTATTCAGTCATGGAAGTCCTCCTGTACTAGGTCTTTGGTGGGTCCGTCATGGCACAGGCTGACTGGTACCTGTGAGCCCTGCAGCTGGCTGGCATTGTGGAGATAGCCCTATAGACACTGCTGGCTGGGACCATGCCTGGGATCTCGGTGCCCCACCCAGGCCATGTTATAGGCTTAATTCTCAGCCACAAGTCAGAGGGAAGTGGCAGGGAACAGTGAAAGACCTTGAAATCTTGAAAGAGCTACTGGCCCTTCCTCCTCCTCTCTTTGTTGTAACAAGTGATGAATGGTTTCACTGTGTCGCATGTTCCCACTGTGATGCATTCCTTACCCACCTTGAGAGGCCTTGAAGTGATGCTAGGATCATGGACCAATACCTCCAAACCTGAGCTACATAATGCTTTTCTCTCCATAAGCTGCTCACCCCAAGCTTTTCTTACGGAGACCCAGAGCTGACTGACACAGCAAGGACAAGAGTGAACTGCAGTTAGCTTACTTGTAAGCCAGCCCGTCTTTCACTTGCCCATGGTGGTCAGACTCCAAGCTGAGCCACTAAGAAGTAGGACTCGGTGGTCCTCACAGTGCTTGGTTTAGACCCCAGTCCCAGCTTTGGGGACATGATTTATTAGAACCCATCCCAGTGGTGGCCAGTGTACCCTTGGGAGGACAGATCTGATGCCCAGACTTGAGAGTGCCATTCTCCTCCCAATCTGAGGATGTTACCTGAAGCCCAGGTATCTGAAAGCCTTCCAGTGACACATGACATTTCCTATCCTGACCACTGTGATCCCGTGGTGCCTCCACTGTGTGAAGAGACACATGGGCCTCCCTGGTGCCTTTGTCCGTGTACAAGCCCAGGCCTCTTGGGGTGCCCAGCATCTTGGGAGGACTTGCAGGCTTGTCAGCCTTCTGTGTGCAGAGCAGTGGATGGCGAATGCACTTGGGCTTGGAAATTCCGCGCTGGGAAAAAACACACTGCCTTCCCTAATCCTGGCAGTAACGTGGGATCAGTTTTCCATAGTCACCCGACAAACTGGTTGCATTTTCACAAATGCTGCTGTGACCCTGCTGTGAACTCGTAGTGGCCTTCCGACCCCTACAATGGCATGTTCAACACATACGGCCAAGCCTGAGGTTTGAATTTTTCATGTGGCAAGCTAGCGAAGGCATCTACCTCATTTTTTCATTAAGGGCTTTTCTTCCCCTTCCCTCCTCCAGCCTGGAGGGATCACAAATGCCCAAGATGAAGGCACATCTCAAGCATTCCAGAACCTTCTTCAGGATGCCCTGCCAAAAATGTCAAAGGAAATTAGCGAGAGGTGATGTCAGGCTCAAGGAAGCAGCATTCAATCAGTGGGACCATTCTCTGCCCAAATTGAATTATTCATCATTTCCTGGTCTTAATAAAATAATTACTGCCTCGAGTTTGCCCTCCCTTTGAGAGGGACTTGCTTCCTATCAGAATGTGAAAAGGGCTAAAGAGGATCCCCCGGGGGAGGAGCAGGAGGCCAGGGACCCCTCCACCACGACCAGCTCCTTCCATCCCAGCTCCTTCACGCAGATCTGCCTCCATGTCCTCTTAGTGACCAAACACACAGCTGACTCTCAGGCTGCAGCCTAGGGTCAGCCTAGCCCCTTCTCTTTATGACAGCTGCAAACGCTATATGATAAGCAGGAGAAATGTTAAATGTCTGCAATCAATAGTCCAGGAACTAAGGGGCTGCCATGGAACACAATCAGGGCATTGGACCTGTCCTCTGTCCCCATGGCCACTGGTCATCTTCTGAGGATTCAGCCCTGACCCTTGGGCAGGGTGCTTAGTTAGGTCCGAAGCCCCTGAGTCCATGTCATGACCCCACCCATGGGGCCCAGGAGCACTTCCATAGCCTCAGCATTGAGCCCCATTCTCTGTGTCTCCAGCACATGTATTCTGGCCAATCTCCTCACCCTCGGGACAACGGAGAGACCTCTGGGAGTGCTGGCCTGCCTGCCTCAGTTCTCCTGTCTCTTGTGGCAGTTAGACATAGCTGGAATCTGACGGGCTCCCAGCATGCTCACCTGTCCAGGAACATGGCTTTGGGGAATAAAAGTGAGCTTTCTAGGAGAGGCAGAGCACAAGCTCCAAAAGAGAGGCCAGGAGCACCCCTAGAGAGCGTTTGAATCTGCCTCCTCAACCTCTGGGCTCCAGTAACTGAGGATGTTGACTGACTTCCCTCTTTGCTCTGATCAGACAGCTAACAAGAAGCAATGAGGAAGAAAGGTTTTGTTTTACTCTACCGTTTGAAGGTACTGTCCAAAGGCCTGGTGGCAGGAATGTGAGACAGCTGGTCACCTCACATCCACAGTCAGGAGACAGAGAGGGAGATGAACGCTAGTGCTCAGCGCGTTTTCTCCTTTTTGTTCAGAATGGGACGTCAGTGTGTGGAATGGTACCAACCACATTCAGTGAGTCTTCTCTCTTCAGTTAAACCTATCTGGACACACACTCAAGAGACACCTCAGACACTTGCCTTCTGGGTGATTCAAAATCCAGCCAGGCTGCTAATGCAGAACAGCTATCACAAACAGGGAAGCCCACAGAACAGTCAACAGGGAGCCTGCATTCAGCTCCCTACCCAGGAACCAGGCCATGATTCCATGGCCTCAGTTTCTTCCTCTGCAGAATGGGCAGAAGGCTATGGTGTCTAGAGTCTGGCTTCAGTGACTGCGGGTGGGGCTGAGAGTGCCAGCCCTTGCCTTAGCTTCTTGCTGGACGGCAGTGGGGTGGCAGCGACTGGCACAGAGGAAGTCAGACGCAAATGTGGCCGTCCTCATTCTACTCTGCCACCTGTCTTCCTGTGGCCCACAGAGGTCTCTCAAGACCACATGTCTGTTCTTGCCACCTTCTCAGAGATTTCCAGGGACAGACTCACTTCTCATAGGTCTTGGGGACTCTGTGTCCAGTGTGTGGCACTGAGGGGAACTCAGTGGATAAAGGCCACTGTTGACGCCTGTGGTCTGCCTGGAACAGCTGTTGTGTGGAAAGGGAATCGAGTGCATGTGCTGGGCACTCCCGGGGTCTAACTGCTCATCACACCATCTTCAGGATGACAACTCACAGAAGTCCTGAGCAAATGGCCTTCATTCCAGGACCTCAGTCTCTTCCTACATAGAATGCGCAGAAGGCAGGCATCATTATCAAGTGGTCTGGGGCTAGAGTGCTGGCCTTTGGTCTGTGATTCTTACAGGATAGCAGTGGGCCAGTGACCCAGTAAACACACAGGGAAACTGAATCACTAGCAGTATATGACCCAGGACTGAGAGACAGTGGCCAGGCACCTGTTCAACGAAGCTGGCCTCATGACTCAGTCTGGACATCATGGCTGAGCATCTTTCTGAATGAAAGATTGTAGAAATATGGACTCCAAAGCCCTGATCCCTGAGTCGTTAGGATGGGCTATATGGCCTGGTCATTCAAAGGTATAGGGACTGAGTTTTGTGTGAGGGACTGAGTTTTGAATCCAAAATATACACTGCAGCTGATCTGGGGCAAGGGGCCAGTCAGATACTTGGTTTCTAGAGCTCAAATCACATATTTTAAGCAGGGATTGACAGAAGAGATGCCAACACACAGTAGGTGTTTTGTTATGTGCGTGCATGCATGTGTATGTATGTGTGTGTGTGTGTGTGTGTTTTGGATGCCTGGTGTGGGACAGGGAAGGCCTTGGACCCAAGAGTTTCAGGGGAGCTCAATGGGCTGGACTTACCCCTTGTCCCAGTTGGAACACATTGGAGACTGGCAAAGCAATTTGTTGTTGAACTTTGGGGGACGAGGCCAGTGATTTGTGCTTATTGAATTTAGAAATGGTGAGAAGGAAAGTTTGGCGGATCTGGGGAGATGCTGCCGTTCTCATTCACTGCCCTGGAGCGCTGCTGCGTGCATACAAATGGCCTGATTAATCTTTCAGTGGGGGCCTCATGCTCACCAGCCTGTCATGAAATCTACCACCCCATGCCGCACTGGAGGCCTGGAGACAGGCAGGAGGTAACTGCCAGCAGGCATTTCCAACCCCAGGAGACCCAGGCGCCCAAACAGGGCCATGGCTGAGCATCAGTGTTTTTGAGTCAGCATTAATTCCTTTATCGGTGATGCACAGGAGCTTCTAGCCTGGACCACAGTGAACTGGGGATGAGACATTGAACGGGACAAGTTTGTACCATTTGGAACTTTCCAGACTACATGAGCAAAATGGATGCAAGCAGTTTCACTGTCGACTAGCATCAGGATTCTGTAAGATGGCCAATCTCCATGGACGTGTCATCACTGCTGGGGAAGTTGGAGAAGTCTCTGTCGGTTAGGATAGGTGGGAACTTTTGTGACAGTCATCATGGAATCCTCACTAAGGGGAAATGCACCCTGTTAGAGAAGGTACGAACAAGATACTTGTGTTCTGACGGGCTGGGGCTGTTCAGGAAAACAGCCCATTGATGGGGGTGGTAGAGCAAATTGTGTTGAGTGCCTCATGCACAAGGTGGCCTGAGTCTTAGCACAAGGGGACCACTGGAGGATCTGGGCCAGAGGAGTGTCATGCAGGCAGATTGGTAATCCAACAGTGTGATGGGCAGAGTGAATTATTCTGGAGTGAGGGACAAGATTCTCGGGGTGTTACTTTCTTAGGAGTACCCGAAACTATGTTCTGAACATGTGTGTACTCTGGGGTGGTGAGAGGTTAAAAGCTAAGCAAAAGCTGAGAGAGATGAGGACACAAATACAGAGAGGCTAGACAATGGGACAGGGAAACGGGGACAGACTGACAGTGGCCCAGCTAGGGGCCGCACCTGCAGCTTCTCTGTGTCTGAGGGTCAGACACATGATGGACCAGTGTTCCAGGTCAGGGTCCTGGCCACGCCACTCATTCTCTACAGAAACAAAGTGAAAAAGACACAACCCTGTACCAGTAGCAGGAATGTGATCAACATTAGTTTATTGCTGTGTGTCAGGCCCATGTGACCCCAACTATGGCCTCTGAGGCCTGATGCATAGGTGTGTGTGTGTGTGTGTGTGTGTGGTCAAGGCCAGAGGCAGAGGCAGATGTTGGTTTTTCTTCCACTTGTAGCCCTTCCATCAATCACCAGGGTGTCAGCGTTTACTTTCCCAGCGTAGTCTCTGTCTCCCGTCACTTCTCTCTTCTTAATGCAGCAGAATGATACCAATCTCTCCTCCTTTCACAGTGTAAAGTTGGTGGCATTCTGGCTCCCTGAGGATGCCAGGGAAAGGTGTGACATTTCCCCAGGCACCAGCACACAGACTTCCCTCTGCCATCGTGAGGAGGGGATGGCAGCTTCTTCAGGGAGCTCAGAGCTAGAGTTTCCTCATTTCCGCTGATTTTAATGCTGCTGCCATCCCAGGGGCCCTGTGCTTGAGACGAGCAAGCACTTTTCAAGTTAGTATTTTGTTCTTCTATAAACACACATCCTCATATAGGAAACACTGAAGGGGAGAAATCTTAAGCAGTCCCACTCACAGAGAGTAATATGACTCGCTTCTTGCAGCAGCCATGCACTTGAAATGACATTGGCGTGCTCTCTGCAGACCTGGTGGATGCATGTCATATAAAAGCATGGTTGCCAGCTGTTGGAGCTGGTAAGCTCCTAGCTGTGTCCTTGGGACATGTCCCAAGAAAGCCACCAGGGCTTCTCCCACCCTCAGATGAGGACTCTGAAGAACAGAAAGGTCAATGCTGTTCAACTCCAGAACCCTCTTTGGAGAGTCCTTTAGAGCTGCCCACCTGGGTGGGAATGTCCTGGTTGCCTGGGCCAGAGTTCCCCATGACCTGAGCTCAGGGCCCAGCACTGTGCTCTGGGGACAGAGCACCAGCTTGTGATCTTAACAGCCAAAGTAGAGGCTTCACCCCACATTCCCTTAAGTCCCTTGCTGCTGCGGCACTGTGGCTGGCGCCATGTGCAGATATCTGCTCTGTGGGTCCAGAGATGCCCAGCACTGCAGGTAGAACAAGGCTAGCTTCAAGGTGAGCTTTCCTAGAGCTGTCCCAGCCTCCTGGCTTCAGGAGCCCAGTCTGAGCCCCTAGATGTGCAGATCCATTGCAGTGTGAGCACACAGCTGTGCTTCCCGTAGCCTGCCAAAGTGTCCATCATCTGCTCAGGTTCTTAGTCCTCCTGGGCACTGCCTCCTACCCATGGGCAGCATCTCAAGTCAGTGTTGTATGGTGACCAGACTGCGGAAAGCTCTGACCACCAGGGCTTGAGCCTGAATGTTGCACCTCACCTTTCCAATTCAACGTCCCTTCTATGATGTCGGCCTATCTCTGTTGGACTCCTTGCTCTTCCACTGAGTCTCTTGTGACTTGGGACAGGGTACTTATTTATAAGATGGGAAGTAACCAATGCTCCCTTGAAGAGATGTTGTGAAGGTATATTCAGGTGCTGCCTATAAATGAGAAAAGTGGAGTCTGACATTGAGTGTTATTACATGGAGCAGTGAAGGGGGCAATGATGGTGGTGGAGACGGTTATAGTGATGATGACGTGATAATGGTGGTGGTGGTGAAGGGGTTGCTGGTGCTGAAAGCGATGATGCTGCTGTTAGTGATGAGGAGAATGACGGTGGCGGTGATGATGGTGATGGTGATAAGGCAAGTCAAACCCAGGGTCTGAATAACAGGCCCAAAGCTCAGGAGTGAATCTCCCAGCAATGGGTCTCTCAGTGCCCCATGCTGTGAGAGCCTCAGGGAACATCCTGATTCTGAGCTGAGGGGTCAGGTGAATAGGAAATGATGCATCAATCCCACCAAACAAGTCCCATTCAGACCTGTCCTGTTCTCAAAACACCTGTGTTGCATCACACCCCTCCAGCCCCGAGGTTGCTGAGTCACACTCCTCTCTCCAGTCCTGGCTGCACATTGTCTCCCTCAGGGCTCTGATGTGAATGAGGCGTAGGCCCAACTAGCGATTCTGACAATGTCAGGTTGCACTGGGGTTCCTGTCTGTCTGCAAAGTCCCCCAGGTGATCATAGTCTCAGCGGAGGCTTGGGACTCCTGCAAAGCGCTCTGCGCCGTCCCACCACAGGACTGCCTGGCAATGCCCCCTACCCCATGCCTGTGGGAAGATCGCAGGCACAGCCGGTGGTCTCCTGGGAGCCTGGCACAAGAGAGGGGCAGCTGCTTTTGGTAGGTTTTGGTATTGAGCCCTTTGGAAAGGGAGTGAAGGTCAGAGATCACCATGTTGTAGTGAGGTCACAGAGCTAGTGGGTCCCATCTCTAGGCAGGAGGCCAAGAAAGGAATGCCTCCTCTTCTTAAGCCAAATGAGGAAACGGGCCCAGTGAGATTCCCAGGTGTTTTAGTCACTGCTCTATTGTTGTGAACAGACACCATGACCAAGGCAATTCTTAAAGGAGAAAGCGTTTACTTGGGAGCTTGCCTACAGTTTTAGAGGTTTCATTCATTATCATCATGGCAGGGAGCATGTTAGCATGCAGTCAGGCATGCTGCTGGAGAAGTCGTTGAAAGCTACATCCTGTATCAGAGGGTGGGGAGAGCTAGACTAGGTCTGGCATGGACTCTTGAAACCTCAAAGCCCACTCTCGGTGACACACTTCCTCCAACAAGGCTAAATCTACTCCAACAAAGCCTCACCTCCTCAGATAGTGCCACTCCTTGGTGATTAAGTATCCAAACATATGAGCCTATAGGGGACATTCCAATTCAAACCACCACACCAGGGTCACACAAGTTGTACTATCCATGCACTATCTATGTCATCCACTCATCTAACCTCACATCTGTCCATCCACCCTCTACCCATTTTCCCCTTTCTGGCAGGCATGTGCATTCACTTACCCATTCCACACACCCATCCTCCAATTCATTCATCTATCCATCTATCCATTGAGCCAGTCATCCTTCATTCCCATCTATAAACCCATCTATAAACTATCTGTCAATCTTCTGATCATTCACTTGTCCACCCTAAGCTATTAATCAACCTTCCTGTTTGTCTTTCCATTCATCTATTTATCCATCCATCTATCCACTCAACCATCCATCCCATTTTCTACTCATCCACATATTCTCCACCATCAATATATTCATTACCTATCCTCTACCATCAACATTTCCACTACCTATCCACCCACCCATCCGTTTACCATCCGTCAGTCTGTCCACACAGCCTCTCACTCTTCATAATCTGCTTAATTACCCAATCACCCACACACCATTTATCCATTATCTATTCATGCCCATTTACCTACCCATCTACCTGCCCATGCTCCCTTCCATCCATTCACTTTGTAGATACAATACTGAAACCATATGGACTCAGTGCTTTCCCAGAATTCATTGCTCCTCCCCAAGCCTCAGCTAGGTGGGTGCTATAGCATCTCCGGCATGGAGGCTGGTGAGGCACAGAACCAAAGTGAAGCTATATCCCAGAGAGGGAGCTGTGAGGCACAGAACCAAAGTGAAGCTATATCCCAGAGAGGGAGCTGTGAGGCACAGGAGAGGGACTGCAGTCTTGCAGGGAGTGACAATCTTTGTGCAAGAGACAGGTGGCCCTGCCGCCCGCATCAGGTAGAGCCTTCCTCCCACTCCTCCCCTTCTTCAGGGCCACAGTGCAAGCAGCATACTTCCTGTCACAGCTTTCCCCTTTTACCAGGGCACAATGTTTCTCTGTGCTAACCAGCTGTCATCTTTTCAATCAAGCACCACCGTTGCCAAAACTCCACCGATGAAGTCGCAAAGACATAAAATGGTGATTGTGACTGACCTAAAGTGGGCCAGGCAGTTGGGGCATCTAAGGAGAAAATTGGAGTGAAGCGCATTTTCTCCTCTCAGGAGATTTCTGCCTTGAACTAGAGAGTTCCTAGGGCATCGCTTACCACCCACCCCCACAGTGCTGGAAGTGGAGACCCTGTATCCCATGTGCAAGAGAGGTGCTGACCCTGGCTGCACACTGTGGCCATGTTCTTCCTCAGGTCTGGTGCAGGCTGCTTAGAGGTGTTTGTGAGAAAGCAGTCGTCACAGAGCAGGGTCACTGTAGAGGTCACCAAGTGTCATTGTCTCCTCCTCTTCTACCTCTTTCGAGCTGCATAGCCTGGGAGTACAATCTCTGCCTTTCGAAGGAGACCCGAGGTCCTGAACCCTGGAAGATATAGGGCTGAAGATGCTTGGCTCTCTGGCTCCTATTCGCCAGCACCTTGGGCTCACTGCTACAGCCATAGGGAGCAGCAGGCCTGTGAAGTGTCTCAGGATAAGAGGCAAGGGTCTAGGCTGACTGAAAGAAGCACCTTCCCACCTACAGGGTGGGGACACTCAGGCCAGGCTTCCAGAAGGAAGTAGCAGCCAAGTGACGTGGCCAGGAAAGCACAGGGTAGTAGAGGCCACAGCAGGTGGTTACATGTCCTTCTCTGGTAAGAGGGCCCTGGAGCAACTAGAGTCCTCCCAACTGGTGAGAGGAAGTGTGGTAGGGCAAGAAGAAGCCAAACCTGGGACCTTGGCCTCATGCTGAAACCAAGCCCATGCTGGACAAGATCTCTCAGGCAGGGCTGGGTGGGGAGGAAAACCCACCCAACAGACAAGGAATTCTTTCCTGCCCAACCCATTTTGTGGCAGGACAGTGGCCAGGTCCATTAAACCATACCATTAAACAGGGCTGTGCAGAGACTGGTTCAGTGTGGGAGCCTCATTACTGTCATCATTAGCCTCCCACAGTGAGGCCACCACAGTCCAGAGCCAGCTTTGATGGGAACTGGCTAGGCTGGGCCAAATCTAATCAAGCTTACTCAGTTCCATCACACAAAGGAACTCCTCCCAAGCCCCACTAGTGATGGGGCCAGCATGCCCATGAAAACATTCCAGCATCGCTGTCAACTGTAGATTTATTTTTTTGATCACTTTACAAAGCATAGTACTGGAATCATGGCATGTGGTGTGGATGGTTTTCGTTCCAAGCTTGATGGACAGCTTGCCAGGCATGTTCCTCAAGCCTTGGGGTCAGCCAGCTGTCAATCTGGACAGTAGTTATAAATTTTCATGGTATTAAGCTATAAAAATAAAGGTTACTGCTAGTGACATGTACACAATGACCGAAAAACAAATACCCACAGACATTCTAAGGGAACCTAAGGAGTCCAGGAACAGCCAAATGCCATGGCAGTCTGCAGCCCCAGACTAGAGGGAAGCATGATGCCTGAAGGATAGCACCAACACAGGATGGGGTGTCAAGGGCTATATGTTGGGGAGAACCTGCCTCAGCCTGGGACACTGTGGACCACTGGCTTAGCCCACAAGAGTCTAACAGGGATGGAACAGCAGGTTCAAACATTCAGGGACAGAATACCCATGGATCCTTCTAGAAGCTTAGCAGACAGAAGCCTAAAGACTGTGGTGTGGGGATCCTTAGGAATAATACTGATAGACATTGGAAACCCAAGCAGATCGCCACAGCCCTGAACTGCTGTCACCCCAGAGGCAGTGACAGTGGGTCTGGTATGAACAGTACTCGAAGTGGGATTGCTTGGTGGCAGGCCATTTTGCAGTGGGACAGGAAGGGACCGATGCTGCTTGAAGACACCAGGGACCAGAAGACAGAGGGAGGCAGGGCCCCTGGGTTTGGAGCTGGCCAGGGATAGTGGGTGAGTCAGCATACTCTCAGACAACAGCACTTAGCCCTACCACTGCTTTATTGGAAATCAGACATAGGAGTATACCCCTGCCATCCCCGTGGGGTAGACCCTGATTCAGGAAGACCACTGCCAGTTTGAGGCAATTCTGGACTACATAGTGTTTTCTAGGGCAACCTGGACTACAGAACAAGAGCTGTCTAAAAACAAGCAAAGCCTCCTCTACCCTCCCGGGAATTTGGCCTTACTTGAGGCTCTCCACATTCATGGTGCTGATGTACTTTGGTTGGTTGGTAGCTGCCTGGGAGGCTGGAACTTCTATGTGGTCTCTGCTAACTCCCAAGTCTCAAGGTCCTGAGAGAGCCTGCCCTTTGCTTGGTGCTCAGTACTTAGTGCCCACTGCTCAGTAAGCATTCAGCCTAGTAAGTGCTTGGTGGCCAGTACCGGATGACTGACTGAGTGATGGGAGGTTGTGTGGAAACAGGCTGGTTCTAGACCACATGTGGCTCCTGTTCTTCCTTTCTTGGCCTCTCATTATATGCTGACGGACATCCTACCTCTAAACATCAGCAAGTTCTTACATAGAACCCCACTCTTCAATTAATGGGATCTACTATTGTTGGGTGAAGAGGTACAGAAGTCAGGTGTGTTCAGGGGACACAACTTTTCCCACAATGTCCTTTTGAGAAATCAAGTGGACGCTGGAATATGGCAGAGAGCATCCTAGCACCAGGGCTGGGGAAGTGATCTACCCAGCAAGGAGGGCCTGCATGGTCTAGAGACCCATGTCTGTGGAGGAGGCAGATCCATCCATTTATGGCAGGAAGTTCTGGCCAGAAAGGGAGCACTCATGGAGTCTCTGTGTGGCTCTACCTGGAAACATGGGGTCACCTGTCAACAAGGTACTAGAGTTTGGGATCACATGCTAGCAGCTCCTGGTCCATTGCGCAGATGACAATGATAACAGTGGCTGAGGCAGGCCTGGGGATGGTGTTGAAGATGGGTTTGGACATGGACATGCTGAATTCTAAACCCTGCCAACCATCCCTGGCCTTCACTTCCAGAGAACCAGGTGACCACACTCAGAGCATGGAGCTAGTAAGGACCAGGACATGAACCCCAGGCCTACCCAGTTGGGGATGCCAAACTATCCAGAGCTACATGCCAGTCACTTTGGTTGTGTCTGAGGCAGGTGGCTGGTGCAGGGTGGTAGGGCATGATCCAGGCCTTAATTAGCCAAGCCTGCTGCGCCCTGATAAACCGTAGCCTCCCTGTCAGAAGAAAACAGTAGGATCTGGCACATGGAAACAAGATTGTGAGGACGGTGTGGGTGGCATTCAGGAGCATGTGTGTTGCCATGGCTGCCTGCCTGTGTCCCCCAGGCCAAATCTCTTATTAGGAGTATGAGTTTCCACCCCCAAGTGTTGCTTCCCTTGCAGAGTACAGCTTTGATGCTTCAATGATAAACGAATGTCTCCCGTCTTGGTCAGCAGGTGTCATGTGGGTTAGGGGAGGAAAAGCTGAGGCAGGAGAGGACTACAGAACAAGACTAGATGTCCATGTCCCCAGTCATGCTATCAGGACCTTTTTCTTGAGGCTTAGGGACCCACCCACCTCCCATGGATGGGTGTCCCCATGGGTCCCCACAGAAGCCTGTGAGCTAAATGGCATCTTTCCTGCCCATCCCACCCTCACACTCCAGCAGGCGTCAGTAATGTCTCTCAGCTGTGGCAAGGACTAGTCTTGAGCCCTGATGGTAACAAGGTTGCCATGGAGATGCTTGTCATTGTGAGTTCAGAGGGAGATTCCAGGGGAGGCAACTGTAGAATCGCTCCCAATGAGAGTGGCTGTCACAAATGGCCCATGTCTCATGGTCACAACTAGGTGTTGTGCTAGATCTATTTTGTTCTTCCTTGTTTACTAGTTTCCATCCAGGCTCTGTCTTCTGATGAGAACTTGCCTTATGCTATGTGGTGGAGACTGAGAAAGTGCCTGCAAGGTCATAGCCACTTGGCTGTCAGACCTGGTCTCATCTAAAAGCAGGATCTTTGCAGTTGGCATGTGCTTTATTGAGAAGGGTAGTCTTAGGCCCCATGACTCATGTCCTTAGAAGAAAAGAGACACTGAGACACACAGAGTGGAGTGTGACTATGGGGACAGAGGTAAGGGTGGAATACCAACTCAGATGACACTAAAGGCCAAATGCCAGGGGACACAGGAAGGCACCTCCTGCAGCCTTGTCCTATTCTGGGACCTCTGTCCCTTCCATGTGGGAGAGTAAGTGCTTCTACATCCAAGCCTCCAGTCCACCATACTTCTTGCTAGTACCAACCAAGTGTCAGGTCTCAGGCCAGCAATGTTATCTATACAGTTTACATTTTTAGGGGACTGCCACACCCCTGGAAGTGAGTGAGCTGTGTTCCTAAGCTTTCTCCAGAAACCAAATTGACTTGACTTGTACCTGGGAGGCAACAGAATTCCAACTCATGTGACCTTAAGAGTCTTCTCCCATGTCTACAAGTGTTATTTTTCCCAACATTTCCAAGAAGCACTGAAATGTTTTTATGCTCTTCCCTAGAAGACATGGTACAAGAAAAAAGCGCGGGTCATTTGGGTTCTTTTGCAATTGGGACTCCAGTGATGATGTAAAGGGGAGGAAGGTGGGAAGAGCTACAGACATCACACACAGGGCACATAGCTGAGGAATCCAGTGTTTGCAAAGCAAAACTGAGGCTGTAACCAGTTAGCCTCTGTAGCTGTAGAGGGCCAGCTGCTGCACAGCCAGCATCCGCTGTCCTTTCCCTACCAATGGACATGGACGTGATGGCATGCTGTGCACATTTGGACTTCACCTGTTTATGTTACCTCTCCCCACTGTCAGTGAGTGAGTCTTGCCTCCTGATGTCCGTGGCATCACTTAGAGCTAGGCTGTTAGGCTATCGGATTTGTTCATTTGTGAGTTGTTTCAACAACAACAAACTGTATTCATCTCTCTCTCGATGACTTGTAAAAACGACCTGTGTCACTGTCCCAGCCCGCCATCATGACACCCTGTTCACATCCCTCTGTCTTCCTCAGCTCTTTCATATCCTGGCAGCTGTGTTGTAGGGAGCCCTTTCACCCCAGGGCCAGGCCCTGAGATAGCTGAGGTTCAAAGAACACAGCACCTGCTCTCGAGGGACACGTTAAATGGCTGAGTGTGTGGTGGAGGGACCAGGCTCACCGACTCTCCAGTGTGGTGACAGGCCCACTCTTCTCACCCTCTCATAGCGTACGTTACTTTCATTTCTGCTGCTCTGCTAAAATACCCGACAAGAGCATCTTTAAAGCAGAAGGACTTGCTTGGCCCATCACTGTGTGGAAGTCAAGACAGGAACTCAAGCAGATAATTCCATCCACACCCAAGAGCAGAGAGAGAGAGGGCTGGGGAGATGGCTCAGGGGTTAAAGGTGCCTGCTGGTCTTATTGAGGACCCAGGTTCTATTCCCAGTGCCCACAGTTGGTGGTTCAAAACCTCCTATAATTCCAGTTCCAGGGATTCCGATGCCCATTCCTGGCTTCTGTGTGCACCTGTATGAGTGTGGTGCATAGGGCTAGCTGAGGGCATGGCTAGTCTCAATGAGGGGTGGCTTCTTTATCAGAGCAGAGGGACAGTTTAAAAAGAAAAAGGTGCCCAGAGTGGGCCTGTTCCCATCAGGCCAGACGTAGAAAGAGGAGATGTGGGTACAGCCTTGGATTGAAATAAAGTTGAAGATAGGCAGGCAGGTGCTGAGACCAACTTCACTAACCTGGAGCGCCTGTACTCGAGAGGTCAACCCTGCTACTTCCTGTGTCGTTAGTGGCCCCTTCCCCGTTGAGGGCTCCTTCCCCGTTGAGGGCTCCTTCTGCAGCCTTCTCTGGACACCAATCCCATGATGCCCATCAACACTGTTCTTAGCCCAGCCTTAGGATTGTCTCAGAGACAATCTTTGTTCTCCTGTGTAAGTGTCTAGCACCCTTGCCAGAAGTGCCCAGTGCCAATGCTGCTTTCTGATGCTCTCCATAGGCAAGCCACACCCATCTGGGGGAACTCTGGGTTCCCGGGTGGTCCTGCTCTCACTCTCCCTTACCATCCTAACCTGCAGGGATGGGGAGGAAGGAGGGGAGGCAGTGGCTGCTGCTTGAGCTCACACAGGCATGTGGGCTGCCATTCAGAGTCGAATGGCTTGATGCAAGGACCTTTTCCCTTAGCCAAACATGGAGCTGTGCTTGCCAGCGTGTGGCCACCAGAACAAAGGTTCATAAACTTGAGGGCATCAAGCCACAGTCAAATTCTCTCTTCTTTCTAAAGACAGAAAGTCAATTGGAAATACAGGTGGTTGGGCTGGGCTCCTCTGATAGTCATAAGGATGAGGTTTCCGTCTCCCTGGATCTTAGGTGCTCTAAGACCTTTTTGCTGAAGATGGTCTCACTCCTACCTTTCCTCCGTCCCCTGTGTCCTTCTGTTGCTGCTTTCTTCTTTTCTGTCTGTTTTAAGAACTCTGGTCATTGGCTGTAGAGTCATTCAGATGGTCAAGATGGCCTCACATTTAGAGGTCTTAACTTCATGAATTTGAAGACCCTTTCTTAAATAAGTTGTGCATGAAGTGCCCCCTCAAATTCTCATGTGCTGAAGGCCTGGTCCCAGCTGGTGGCACTGTTGAGAGGTGATTGGATCTGGGCAGGGAGGGTGCTAGTTTATCACAGGTTAATCTACTGATCAGCACACAACTGAATGGGTCCTTAGAAGTGGGGCCTGGAGGAGTCTACCAACCGCTAATGGGAACTGTGTTGGAAAGGTATGCCTTGACCCAACCTCTTCCTGTCTTGCTTTTCTCTGCTTCCTGGATGCCATAACCATGAGCATCTTTGTTCCATCATGCTTCCCCACTCTCTTGATGTTCTGTCTGCCTCACCACAGGTGGAGCCGGCCATGTATGGAGCCCTCTGAGACTGTGAGCCAAAGCAAATCCCTCCTCTCTTAAGTTGCTTTCTCATGTCTTCTGTCATAGTTACAAGTCTGTGAAACACAAGTCCAAGCTGAAGCTGTGAGTTGGGGTGTGAAAACATTGAAGGTTGGGTCAGTATCTGACACATTCTAAACTCTGGGAAAAGCTGATGCTGCAGTCTCTCTTCCCTGGCCTTAGAGCACCCCTAATTCCTGCTTTCTTGAGGACCAACTCCGGAGCCTTAAAGCCTATGCACTTCCCTCCTCTCTTGGTGCATGGCCTTGAGATGCCCTCTCTGTGTGCACAAGGAGCTACTGTCTGCCCCATCTTGGGATATAAGGCCCACTTTCACTGCGGAGCCCACCACTAAGATCAGGTGAGCCTCTGCCTCCCTCGCCCATTCCTCTCAGCCCATCCACAGTCATCACAGAGATTTGGAGGGCTGCCTGCACTGCATACAAGAAATAATAGAGCCTCGGTGAGGCTAAGGCATTCAGGAATCCTCCAGGGACTGGCAGGGCATGATTTAGAGCTCCTGGGCAGGCTTTCTCTTCCTGTGGCTCATCTTCTATATAATACTAGGCACCCATCTGTTGGCTACCTATGGGAAAATCCAGGATGGAGCCTCAGGATGTCTTCTCTCTTTTTGTCTCCTTGGTAGAGACTGAACCATACCACTTGCTTCCATAGGCTTCTGTCCGAGGACAACCACCCTGCATGGATATGGCCTGCAGAAAAGCTTCTACCAGCCACAGGGTGTGCTAGAGTGGCCCTGCTCCAGGGAGCTTAGAGTCCCTCTGTGGTCCCCTCCTATTCTCAGCACCACCACCCCACCCCCCACTGCTGCCAGGCCATACACTTCTCTGCATCTCTTTCTCTCAATTAAGCCCCAGCAGCTAGGAGCCGAGGGTCTCTGGCTGTGCACGCTCTGAGTTTTAATTAGGGGTCACTGTGAATGGTGTTATTTCCCAGCCTGGCTTTACTGTGATTCTATTAAAACCTCCTTTTGTAGACATCAGGCCTTGCCCTAGTCTATGCAGGGACAAAGAAAACTGGATTCCTGACAGAGCTGCTGGTTCATCAGGGAGTTGTAGGCTTTCTTTTCACTGCCTCAGGTGGTATAGCCTGGAAGTGGTTGATAGGTTTTTGCATCCAAGAAAACTTGGACCTTCTACCATCTGGACTTTGTGATGAGAAGGGTGTCTTATAACAATGAGCACAGCAGTCATTTAGTGGTGCTTCCCATGGTCCCAGGATAGACTTATGGGTCTGTTTGCTCTCTCCTGTCAGGTCCTTCAGTACTGTCACTAAGGGTCATTTCCAGCCCAAATAAGTTCAGTGAGACGCCAGAAGTACCACATCTGTGCAGGCTACCAGCCAGGTCTCACCTAGCAAAGAGAATCAGGACCCAGCCTTGAAGCACTGGGTAGAATCCTGTCTATCAGGCTCAGCCTCAGAGCTGGAGAAATCAGGCTGGGAAAAAAAGCAATTGCCTGCATGTGCCTGCCTTGCAACCTCATGTGACGTAGATGTTCTAGCCACACGGTCATTAACCCACTCTCACTACCTCCTACAGGCTCGCTGGAAAAGAGACCGCTTTAGGAGATTTCCCTGCATCCTCTGCCTCCATCCCCACAGCTGCTTGTAACCTGCTTCATTTACATCTACAGAAACTGAGACTCTGGGAATTGTTAGTGGCAGGGGCACACAGCAGTCACTTGGGCCATGGACACCTGCTAATCCCAATGACCTCTTGTGCTCCCTGCTTTCTGAGTTATCTAGATGACACCCTTGCACTGCTGATCCTTGCCTGTGTGTGTGTGTGTGTGTGTGTGTGCGTATATATATATATATATGATTTATTCATTTATTCGGTTTTTTGAGATGGGATTTCTCTGTGTAGTCCTGGCTAGGAACTTGTTCTGTAGACCAGGCTGGCCTCAAACACAGAGAGCCGCCTACCTCTGCCTCCCTAGTGCTGGGATTTAAAGTGTGAGCGACCAATGCTGAGCTGATTCTTGCCTCTTATAAAGCTGCTCTGTAAATGGGCCAATGTTTGTATATGTCCACTGATTGCCACATGCGAGGCCTGCTTGATTTTGCCATGCAAATGGTCACTGGCTTCATCCACGTATTCACGCTTTTCTAGCCAGCCTCTTCTCCATCCACCAACCACTCATCCATCCACCTCTCTACCCAATTACCTATTCATCCACTCATCCATCCCCCTGTGCACCCACCCATCCATCCACCCATCAATCTACTTGCTCATCGAATCCACCCACAGTCTCATCCAGGACTAGCAAGGTTGAAGGATAGCCAGACACACAGAGTGTGGACATGGCAGCACCCAGCTTCCCCTAATTCCCACCTGTTGATGGGCGTGGGTCATGGTTCTTTCCTCTGTCCAGCAGTCTCTCTGCTATCTGTCCCTCTCCCCCAGGTGTCTGTTCCTTTACCCTGGCTGTCTGTCCTACATCTCTGGCTGGCTGTCCCTCCCATTCCCCCAACCTCGCTGTCCTTCCTAGAGGCTTCCAGAAAGTCTCTTTTTCTCCAACTGCCCTAAGGTATATACCAAGACTGCCTTCCCAGTGGGCTCCCTTGCTGTGGGTGGGTGTGATTGAAAGGCTGTGGTTCGAGGGGCAGCAAGGCATGGTGCTCAAGCAGGGCATGCTGACTGCAGTTCTATCCATTTCTATCCAGCCTCTGACCTCTTGGGAACATAGACACACCCGAATGGTGAGGGGCTGAGACAGGGGAATGGAGGGCCATGAGTTTGGCTCCCATTTTGGGGGAGAGCCAAAGCCTCTTCCTCCCCCTTCTTCTAGCCAATTTGAAACCTCCACTTGCTTCTAGGGGAAACTCCAGCAGGCATGGACCACTCAGAGAGAGGATAGAAGAAAGGCACAGGAATACCTCAACAGAGCAGCCAATAGCTTACCCCAACCTGCACTTTCCAGGGTCTAGAAATAGATTGCTTCCAGCCTCTCCTACTTCCACTCAGCCCTGTGACCACGCTGTATCTGTCTCTGGGCTTAGCTGGTCCAAGGCGTTTGGCTGTCTGTGCATGGCTTACATCCCCCAGGGGAAAGTTAGCAAGGCGTGTCCACATTGCTGTATATATGACGGGGTTTCTTTATTTTCTATGTCATGGTGCTGCTCTCTTGTATAAGCGTCTCCCGCTTTCTTCACCCACTCATCCCTGGTGGGAACCTTCATAGGTTCCGTGCCTGGCCCCTGTGACCAGCACTCCAGTGAGGAGGGCAAAGCACACAGCTTTCAGCTCCGTTTTCCTCCCGCTTGTGGGATGGCAGATCACAGGTGGTTCTATTTTTAATGTTTTGGGGGAATCTCCACATTGTTTTCCATAATGGCAGTGTCTCTGTAAATAATTAACTAGCAAGTCCCTCCCCGGCTGCAAGGACAATAGCCTGACAAGAGACCTGAAATGCATCTTGTTCAATTTAATATGAGAGTTTTAAAAGCTTCTTTCATACAGCCAGACTTGCAGGAGGTGAGGTTCGGGAAGAATGAGTGCTGTGTGCTGAGTGCCTGAGCCCAGGGAGGCACCATCTCTTCTGCCCCTTGGGACAGATGTACTGGATGCTATAGCCAATAAGCCAAGGTTCCATTGGCTCAGAGGTAGCAAGTGCTTCCTCTTAACTTCCATGGTCTAGGTGTGGCTCCCTCGGGAGCCTGTCTACAGCCAGGGAGGGACTCAAGGAACAAGAGGGCCTGCATCTGGGGCACACCCCTTCATGGTCACTGCCATCTGTAGCAGGCAGGTATGGGGACAGAAGGTGAGAGTTCCAGCTGGGAGCGCTTGAGGCCTGGCCCACAAGCCATGTGTACATGCAATTTCTGATGATGTGCCACTAAAAGGGACCTACTGAGTACTGGGACTCAAGTTCTGTGGAATTTAGAAAAAAAATTCATCCAGTCATGCAGCTCAGAGCTAGAGAAACCTAGGTGCACTGTTAATGTGCCAGGGGCTGTCTCTTAATCCCACCACACTGGGCAGGAGGCTCCAGCGCATACCTGGAGACATAAGGATTCAAGTGGCGGGAACAAAATGGATGGGCTTCAGCTGTCACCAGCTCCCTGTCTCTTCCCTCAGCTTGTGTGTGTCCTTGGGGCAAGGTATGCCCGTGGTTTTTCGCACACACAGTGGGACCTGGGTTCAGGCCAGCACATGCCCCTCAATCTGAAGCACAGCTGACCTGTGCTATAAGGCTCTGGGGTGGTGTGGAGCCACAAAGGCCACTTCCTCATTGTTTCCTGCAGATGTCAGCTCTCTAGCTGGATCCCAGGCTCTACTGTGACATTTTCTGAAGTGGATCATGGCTTCTGTCTCGTCTGTTTTACTGAGGAAACCCCTGGGGATCTAGGCAAGAAGATGAGGACTCTGGGATCAGGCAGGCTGGGCTCAAATGGCCCCCACCTCCATGTAGCTGTGTGGCCTTGCACAAGCTTCCCTAACTTCTCTGGGGCTGTGTCCTCAGTGGTCGGGTGGGAATACTCACATTCTGCTCAGAGACGGGTGGGAAGCATAGTGTCCTCTCTGGGCCCACTTCCTGATTTGTTAGGTACAGTAGGATGGGTCCTGTCCAGGGCTTGTATAACTTCCTCTAGGGTTCTCCTATACTGCTGTCTTGAAGGGCCCTGCCACCAGCCTCTCTGTTGTTTCTCCTCCGCAAGCTGGTCATTGGAGTGTGATCTCTGACCCAGCTAACTAGGGTGATTAGAATTTCCCTTGCTCAAACCATACCTTGCTTTGGACTGGGCCAGCAGGAGAGGCAAGGCTTTGGTCCTTTTAAAATCTTGAGTCTATAAAGTAGGAACTGTTAGGCTGGCTTCCATCTTCCCATAGAGAAGAAAACTCATCCACCGAGAATCAGTGAAATCCCAAGCCTCCAAGTACCACAGCCTCCTCCATTAGCATTAAGCACTCTCACAAGGCTCAGAGAGGGTACACAGCATGCCCAAGGTCTCACAGCTGCCAAGTGGCAGAACTGAGAGTCACAATCATGTCACTCTGACTCAATGGCCTGCCCTGGTCTAATCCCCAGGCTGCTGGTTCAGGCTGGCCATGGTAATTATTTAAGCTAACTTGGGACTCCTGAGATCATCAGCCATCAAACACCACAATTCATTCCCAAAGCAAGTGCCAGAGTGTGGGATACACCAACTGGTGTGAACTGGTTCAGGGCAGTGTCCGTGCCTGAGAGGCTCAGTGCTTTACTGAGGTTACCCAGAAAACCATTCATCTCCTGCCTGGGCCTGGCAGAGCCAGTGTGTGGGCAGCAGGGCAGGAGAAAGGGCCAGAGTGAGACCCATAAATGAGGGAAGAGTGAGGCTGACCGTACAGAAAGCAGCCAGACTCTGACCTAGAAGTCCCAGGCAAATCAACTCTGAAGTCTTGCAAAGGAGACTGGGCAGGGGTGGGGTGAGAATATGGAGCTGTCTTGCGGGCGTGCATATCTTGCTTCCAGAGGGTTCCTTTGGTACTGTGTGAACTGTCTCCTGAGAAAGGGAAGGAGGACACTGAAGCCGTTGCCACATGGTACCAATGTGGCTGCCTGTCTGTGCACCCTTATCCCATGCATCCTCCTAGAAATCCTGCAAGCTAAGATAAGAAGTGAGATCCTGGGGGGCCACCAGATGTTTGCCACAGGGCTTACGTCCAGGTTGTCACTTCCTTCACCACTTTCCCTGGAGGGCTGTGCCCTTTAAACCTCACACAGTGCTAATGTGTCCAGCTGTAGAGGGGCAAGGACTGACATTTGGGTTTTATGCCAAGACTAAGCCCTTCGCTCCATACTTTCCCCAGCTCCAGGAATAGAACTTTCCGGAAGGCTTCCAGAATCTCCCACTGCATCCCTGTCCCTGGCTCAGGGCAGCCGGCCAGTGGCTCTCTGCATGGAAGCTAGAAAATTAGCAACTTAATTCTGGTTGTCAGGACATCAGAGAGGGAAATATGTGTTTCCAGGGGCTCATTTTCTTACAAACCCAGCATGATAAAAATAAAGAGAAAGGCCGAATCCCAGGGAGAAAGGACACTTGCTAAATTTATAACAGATTCATTATTCATGGGCCGGACCTGAAAAGGCCACAGCTCCGGAAAGCAGCTGGGTGAGTAGGGAGGGTTCACACCGGATCCCATGAGCCTTCCCCAGGGAGCAGGGAGCAGGGGACAGGATCCCCTGCAGGCTGTGGGTGGCACGTGCCTTTGAGGACAGCTCAGCTACGTCAGTGGGAAAGAATGGCTTCTCAGGGGATGGCCACCGGCTTTGCATACAGAGCCCGTGCTTCCCCTGCAGTTCGGAATTTGTACAGTTGCCTGGTGTGACGTGGGGAAGTAGAGGAATAACAGGAGCACGGGAGCAGAAGAAACCGGGTGCATTTGTCCGCTTTTGTGTTGCTGTGAAAAACACCATGACCAGGAGCAACCTGGGGAGGATGGGGTTTGTTTCAGCTTACAGTTGTAGGGAAATCAGGGTGGGAATTCAGGCAGAAGCCTGGAGGCAGGAACTGAAGTAGAGGCCATGGCAGAGTGTTGCTTCCTGGCTTGCTCGCCATGGCTTGACCAGCCTGCTGCCTTATACACAGGACCACCTGCCCAGGGTGGCATGGAACACAGAAGGCTGGACCCGTTCACATCTAGCATTAGTCAAGATAATGTCTTATAGAGTTGTCTACAGGCCAGTGTGATGGACACATTTTTTTAATTGAAGTTCCCTCTTCCTAGATGACCCTGGCCTATGTCAAGTTATACTGAGGGCGAGTGTGGTAGAGAGATGGCCAGTGCCTGTGGTTATCATCAGAAGTTGAGGCTTTTGGCATGAAGACACGACCATATCCATCTTTCCTCTCCTCTATCTTCCTCTGATTTGCCCATTTGCATGTTCAGACTGCTGAAAAATGTAAGGACACAAGACAATGTGGTAGCCATACTATGTGTCCCCTGTGAGGACTGGGCTCTCCTAAGGAGGGTCTTGTTCTGTCTGATAACAGCCTCCAGAGGGTTGGTACTGTTGTCTCATGGGAAGCTCTGGGAGGCCAGGGACTTGCCCAGAGAAGTACAACTTCTGACTGGGTAAACTGCATCTTGGGTAAGGATGGATGCTTGCCTGGGTACACTTCTTTTTTAGTCAATGTTCTATTGCTGTGAAGAGACCATGACCACAGAAACTTTTATAAAGGAAAGCATTTAATTGGGGCTGGCTTACAGCTCAGAGATTTAGTCTTTTATCAGCATGCTGGGAAGCATGTGGCACACAGGCAGACATGGTGCTAGAGAAGGAGCTGAGAGTTCTGCATCTCATCAGTCAACAGGAAGAGAGAGGGGGTGAGCCACTGGGCCTGGCTTGAGCATTTGAAACCGTTCTTTCTCCAATAGGGCCACACCTCCTGATAGTGCCACTCCCTGTGAGCCTTTGGGGCATTTTCATTCAGACCTCCATACCAGCCATACTTGCTTTCCCAGAAAAGCTGAAATGATAATCCTGTCTTCCTTGCTGCTGAGATGGGGAAGTGGTTCCTCCCCTGGTCCTCCCTGGGCTGACATCAAGCAAAGACCAGTCTCCTAAAGGTCAGTCTCCTCCCAGGAGCATCCCAGCTCCTCAGATAGGCCAGTGGAGATGGAGTGACTGTCAGGACCTGAGTCAGGGATCTCAAGGGATTTCTCAATCAGCCCTGTCCCTGACACAAGCCAAACTCCTGCCTTGTCACACACTGCACTGCACCTTTCATCTTTTCTCAAGTTCCAAGGGCAGGTGCTACCACAACCTCACTGCACAGAGGGGGATACTGAGCACATACCAGGGTGACTGTCTTGCCCCAGGGCCTGGCCTAGCTGGAAAGCCAAGCAAAATGGAATCCTCAAAGGGAAATCTGGGGCCTCCTCCCACTTCTATCCTTGAAGCTGGGGAAAGCAATGACATGCAAAGCAATGACGTGTGTGTGTGTGTGTGTGTGTGTGTGTGTGTGTGTATGTGTGTGTAGAAAGGCTGTATGTGTATGGGTGTGGCACAGGGCTTGGCCCTGGCTGCTGTGTTACCAGTCTCCTCCTCAGAAGATGAGGAGGAGGTCCAGAGGGAGGCCTGCTCGAGGCTGTGTGTCTTTAATATTAAGATGGTAAATAAAGCTATACTTGGATAATTTGGGGTTTGGCTACACCCTGTGCTGTGGCCAGGGCTTGAGGGACTTTTGGGATATAGACATAGTCTGTCACAAGGCTGGGGACCAATATACAGAATTGCCAGGCCTCCAGCTCCAAGGTATGCACAGAGCATACCACGTGACTCACTGGTGCCTGGGCCACCTGCATGGGTGAGACACTCTGAGCCACTGAGCCTCTGGGTCACATGAGGAAACTGGTATGGGCCAAATGCAGAGCCAGAGCCACTACAGGGCCCCCTAGAAAACACCTCCTGGTGTGGGGTCAGCCAAGAGCTGGTGTAGAGCCCTGGCCTCCCTCAGGCCTCCTTATAAGCTAGTCTGATACCTTAGGTGGATCCATGCTGAGAGGACCCAGAAGAGACCTTGTGCATTCAGGCTGAGTGGCTTTCTGTTAGTGGCTCTCTCAGAGGATCCTGAAACCGAGACTAGGAGCCAAGCTGGGCCAGGGAAGGCCTCTCAGGAGGGGCTGCAGAGGCAGGAAATGGGGACAATGTAGGATAGAAATATGCCTTACAATTTCGGAGGTTTAGAGTCCATGATCATCATGGTGGGGAGAGGGCAGCAGCAGGCAGGCATGGCTCTGGAGCAGTACATCTGATCTATAAGCATGAGGCAGAGAGGGGGTGGGGAGAGGGAAGGGGAGAACACTCTGGGAATATGGCATGGGCATTTGAAACCTCAAAGGTCACCCTGAGTGACACACCTCCTCCAACAAGGCCACACCTCCTAATTCTTCCAAAATATTCAGATACACAAGCCTATGTGGTTCATTCTCAGTCAAACTACCTCAAGCCTAGAGACCCTACAGTGGCAAGGACTGAGGCTGGAAGCCCAGGCATCCTTGTCCCTGGGGTGTGTTCTGCACCACTTAGAAAGGCCCCAGCAGCCTTGAGCCCTGTCTGCCTGCATCTATTCCTCTGGCTAACTCACCCTCCTCTGTCCTATCTTCTGGCACGTACAAGTCGTCTTCTGTCTCTGGGACCCAAACTTGAGATGGACATTGCTGGGGAAAGACATCACACAGAAGCTGGGGAACAGTGGGCTGAGAGGAGACTGGCTTCCACGGTTTGAATCCTGGAAGAGCCCTTTGAGAAACTGGGCTCAGGGCTTGGCTCCAACTTGAGGTGACACTGGCTTCTCAAGGCAGGGAGAAAGGAGTACTCGTAGGGAATGCCAGAAGAACCCTAGTACCCACTGTATGCACTAAGGCTTCCTCAGGGGCTGTCAGGCACCTCCAGATTCGGGCTGGAGCGGAATGAAGCGCTTGGAAGAGGGACCCTTCTGAGCTGCAGCGACACGTGTCAGGATGGCATCAGCAGGCTGCTGCTGGCAGCCAAGAGAAAAACCAGGCCTCCTACTGTGTCCTGACTGGGGCACTTTGCTTCTGGCCCGATGTTTTCAAACTGGGCTGTGAGCAAGGCAGCAGATGCCCATGTGCCTCAGTTTCCCCATGGATAAGGTGGGGATATGCCATCTAGCACTGTGTGCTCAGGCCTCTGTGCATCTGCAGATTGAAGGCGGCTGTAGGTGTTTTAGCATCTCTGTTCCCCTTTTTAAGTCTGCCTCCACTGGGGAAATCCTCCCCCACTAAGGCACAATTAAATTTCCCAAATTAATTATGCACCTGACAGCAGGATTGGTGATTTCCTAATTCCCACTGTAATTACATGGCAGGAGTAGTCATCCCGGTATCCCTGGAGGGTGTGGGTTGTGCAGCAAGCATGGCTTGGTATGAACCTGCCTGGGGTTGTGCGCTTTCAGGGCGTGTTGTGGCTGGGATCGGGGTGGGGGTGGTCTTCCACTTACAGCAGACACAAAGGGGGTTCCTGCCTGTCCATGCTGCCATCTCTCAGCTCTATCCTAGTAAAGTCACATGGGCCCAGGCAGGGACTCAGTGGAGCTGTGATCATGAGGCTTTCTGAGGTGGCTAGGGTGGTGCCCTTTTTTTAGACAGGACCATCAGAAGTTAGCAGATGGCCTCAAGGCTGTTTTGGGGGCTTGGGATGTACCTGGTGAGGTCGAGAAAGTCTGACTTGGGAAGATGTGTTTACAAAACCAGCAGAAGTTCAGACTTAAAGGCAGGTCTCCTGCTTCATCACCCATTGTGGGGGTCCCGCGTTCAGAAATTGGCTAGGAAGAAGGGCAGCCAGCCTGGCGCTCAGCAGCAATGCCACTGATGCGCGCCACCTCCATTTCTCCTGTGACAGTCTTCCAAGGAGAGGAGAGTACCATAAAGCCGTCGGGAGGTCAGTGACCCAGAGAAGTGGGACTGACTCCAGGGCTTCTCTTCTTTGAAGTATCTGCCTACTCCTTCATCTCCTAGTATGTTTATTGGAAAAGCTCTACTTGCCTTCATGTTTAAAATTAAACAGCTGGGGCTGGAGAAATGGCTTTGTGGTTAAGCGTGCACATTGCTCTTCCAGAGGAATGGAGTTTGGTTTCCCTATACCCAAGTAAGGCAGCTTACAGTTGCCTTATCTCTGGTTTCAAGGAGACCTGATACTTCTGGCTTCTATGGACACCTGTGTTCACGTACACATACGAACACCCTCCCCACCCCCACATGCTCCTGAGAGGATGTAGAGACACACAAAGCCACCCACGGTAACTGTTAATATCGATCAAATGTCAAAGCCTAGCAGGAAGTGCTCCGCTTCCTACCTCCAGCATACAAATCAAAGAATTGGCTTCACAGTGTGGACCAGACAGAGAGCTATGGGCTGAGAAGTGGTCCTGAGATTAGAACCCTGGTGTCCCCTGCAATAGCTGGAACAGAGACCAGGAAGGTAGGGACATTACTACAGCTCATGAGCCCTGCCGACAACCAGGAACCAGACTCTGGAATGGATTTGCAGTAGGACCTGAAAACACAGAGGGACGTGGTGCCTGCTGGGGATACACGGGCACAGAAGGTGAGGAGACCCTTGTGTCTCCTACTCTCCATCCTGAGCCTCCCCCAGAATCCTCCCTGCTGAATGTAACAGGAACTTGCCAAGAAGTTGGTGGAGAAATGGTGGGTGGAGTTCCTGGCAAGGCAGGGATGAGACAAAGGGGCTGGAGTAGAATGCCAGCAAGGTCAGGTCGAGGGTGTTGTTCACGGAACACTTCCGAGTTTATTCTTTTGTTGCTATTGTCAGCCTCTAGACCAGCACTCTCCCTGGAGCCCCACCCCAGCCTTCAAGTCCATTCTCCGCGCTCCCGGGGGACTTGGACGCTGAGGCCATTTTCCACATGGGAAAACATGATGCTTCCAGAGTGACAGTGGGGTAGGCCGGGGTGGTGGTAAGAGAGGGTGGCATTGTGGGGTGTGGCCCACGTGGCTCCAGGATGAAGGTTGGCACAGCTGAGCCTCCCACTCCATGAGCAGCCCAGGGTTGCAGTGGGACACACTCTGGCTCTGGTCTCAGGCAGGCCCCGGCAGGAGAGCGGCTCAGAGCCGCCTTCCTGGGGAACGACTGCAGCCCCTAACCGCACGGCTGCCCTTCCAAGCCACAAGCCCTGGCAGGCAGCGCACTGCGGCTTCAGGGCCCATGGAATTACATCTCTTTCAAAATGATCCTTTTTTAAATTTTAATTGCCATGACGGGCGTAATCCCGCTTATCTCCTTCCACCCTCGACTGTGGGTTTATCGTAATGAACTGTAACTGTGCCTTCTCTGATCTCTGAAGGCTGTTTATTTTCCGAGTTACCGAGGGTTCCATGTTGGAGGACAGTCTACTGCAGGCCTGGGAAGTGGGTTCCTATGGTGGCTTGCTTGTTTTTTGTTTTGTTTTGTTTTGTTTTGTTTCTTTACAGTCACTGCAACTCAGGCTCTTCACTTCCCCTGGGGTCCAGGAGGATAGGCAAAGCTCCCTCTGTTGTGTATTCAGCATGAGGACAGCTCTGCCATTGGCCTCGGGATAGGCAGCTACCCTGCCCTGCCTGACTGCCCACAGTCCTGCTGCAAACTATCCTCCTGGCTGACCTCTCCTAGAAGGACATGTGACCTCCTATTCCTAGCAGGCTAGCTGAGGTTAAAACATGGAGTGTGGCTAGTCTACATGCCCAGAACCCAGAGAGCGATGGCACCAGGGTCCTGGGGCCCTGTTCCATCATCAGCATACTCAGGAGAGGTAACTAGGATGTGTGGTCCCACCTCAGGGCCTTTACAGGTGCTGATCTTCTACCTGGATACCCATGAGGACCTGCCAGCCCTCCATGTCACTCCCTGGAAAGAGCTGTTTTAGCTTTATCCTGTTGCTGGGACAAACACCATGACCAAAGCAACTTAGGGGAGCAAGGGGTTTATTTCAGCTTACAGGGCGAAGTCCAACACCAAGGGAAGTCAGGGTAGAAACATGAAGCAGAAACCAAGGTGGAGTGCTGCTTGCTGGCTTGCCTTCTGGTTTGCCCATGGCCCATGCTGAGCTAGCTTTCTCTAAAGCCCAGGACTATCTACTTAGGGAATGGTGTCAATCACAGCATGCTGAGCTCTTCTTTGTCAATTAGCAGTTGAGACGATTCTCCACAGAAGGCAGGGATGCACCCTGGACAGTCACTGGCTGGAGGCTCACTTCTCTTGCTTCACTTGCTGACTCGGAGGAAGGCATAGTTCTCCTAATTCCACAGCAGAGGCTAGATGACTAGCAGGTCGAGTGATCTGCTCTGGGTCACTGTGGCCTCTGTGGGAATGTGACACAGCCCTGGGGTGCTTGCTGTCCTCTGGGAAGTGCCCTGCTCTCTTCATGCTGTGGGTGCTGACAGGCCTTGGGCCTCCCAGGAGTCCAGGAATACATGCAGATAGTACTCAGTGGGAAAATGAGTGCTTCCTCAAACAAATTAGGCCATACCCATCTCCTGGTTGCTCATAGCTGGACCTTGAAGGGAAACTCGCACTCAGAGCCACAGCCTTCCCTTGGTGTTTCAACTCCCTGTGGGTACTCTGCTCCTCACTGTTTTATCATTCCAGAAAATGCTGGTCCCCGACACTGTCTCCCCTGGGAAGTAAATACTAGCCATGAACAAGAGAGCCATGACGGGTGGGGATGAAGTTCTGGGCCCTGGAGCCCAGGGTCAGTATTCTCGCCTACCTCTTTCATGTTGTCTTACTCTTCAGAAAGGTGGTTGTGTGCCGGCCTCTGTCAGGTAATCACAAGCCTGGCCATTTCTAGGATGCACTGATGTGGCCCTCCCTATCAAACCAGGAGGCAAAAGTGCTGTACATTTCCCAGGCTACCGAGTCAGGATCGATGGAGATCATCCCTACCTGGCCACTAGAACTGCTGAGGTCATCACCCCGGTCGCTGACACCCCCCCCTTGAGAATCTACAACAGCTAGTGGCTTTGGCCTTAGGGACTTTGCCTCCTCCTGTGGGCTGGGAGATGGCAAGGTCACGGCCTGGGTTCCTGGAGGCACGCCCAGCTGAGGTTGGCAAGAGCAGCTGTGAAAGTGGGAACACCGCTCACTGTAGGATGACAGCCTGTGTGCTGGATGGGCAGCAGCGGCAATGTCCGTGCCAGGAATGGGAGCCAGGTGCTTCCAGGGACAGGGGCCTCGTTTGGCCTGGAGGGTGACAAGAAAGTGTTGAAGACTGCCAGGTGGGGGAGAGCCTTTGTGAAAGTCCCACCCATGCCCTTTAAAACCTGTGGGACGTCATGAAGAGCTCAGGATGCCTTTCTTCCCAGTCTCACTTCATCCTTGGTGACCAAGCAAGAGATGTCACCTCTCATTTGCCACCTCGTGGGAAGAGCACACTGTCAGTCCTCAGTCACAGAGTGGGGTTGAGAGGGAGGTCACTGTCTGAAAGGTCTCAGCGTGTTTGAAACTCACCCTACTGTGCTCTTGTGTGTCCTTGGTGCTTTTTACCTCTGCTGCTTGTTTCCTGCCTACATTTCTGCCCTTGTTCCTTCGTTGCCACTTTCCTGGGGAGCTAGCCTGCCTTACAAAGCCCCAGCACGGTCCTCATTGGAACTCCTGGGAAATATCCACTAACATTCCTGATCTATCCCTCTCTCTCAGCTCCTGTGGCTCTTCTGCCAGGTCCCCAAATCCCAGCCCCCCCCCCCCATATACCTGAGGCTTTTCTGTATGCTCAAATAATACCTTCCCAGGCCCTAGAAAATACCCACACTTTCTCTAGAGTTTGGTAAGCCTGTAATTCCTTCTTGGGGCTATTGAGAGACTCTGACATTTTCCCTAATCTCCACAGGGCTCCCCCATCTTTACTGGGTCCCTAGGGATCTGCTCTCTGGCACCATTTCATCATTCACACAGCCTTGTGCATGTGTGATCCTGTAGGCAGGCACATAACCTGCAGGATGACAGTTGGCTCCAGTGTACAGAGGGTCCTTGAGCCTCCTTCCCAGCCAAGTTTAACCCCTTCAGTGCTGTCTGTGAGGAGGCCTGAGGGCTGCATGGAGGAGGAGGGGCTGAGGCAGCAGCAGGTACTGAGCAATTTCTGCAATGTGAAGTCATACTCAGGGGCACGGAATACCTCTTTTTCCACTGGTCCAGCACAAGGTCTCAGCACAGGACAAGTTCAGGAAGTCTGTGGAAGAGTTTCTCGCAAAGGAGTGAATTCTCAGAATAAAGGAGATGCCAGGGCCAGGAGCCAGATTGTCTGGGCCGAGTTCACGACCACATTTTTAACTCAGGTTGCTGGTTGGACTACAGGGATTTAGAGGAGTCTGTGGGGTTGTTCAGCACAGCTCACTTTATTTCAGAACTGTCTGCCAGCAAACCTCACAGAAGTCAGCAATCAGGGTCATTGTAGATGTGGCAGAGGCCAAAGCCACATGTAGAAAGTCTGGTCAGGTGATCAGGCCCAGGAGATGGAATCTGCCCCTTGGGAGTTCGGGCCTAAGAAAACTGGAGTTCCCAATATCCTGTACATCTTCTCTCCAGTCCATGCCAGCTCTGGCTAAGCTGCCTGAGGGCCAGTGTTGGCTACTGAGGAGCCTGAGCCCACAGCAACTCTCCCAGGTGATGGCAAGTTGCTCCCATTTCCAGATATTCGCTGATCAGTTTGGTACATTAGGTGCCAGGATGGCTCTACAGACACTTCTGCGGGATGAGAAATGGCATCAGGAAGGTTCTGGGGGACTGTGGGAGCCAGGCCATGTGTCAGTCCTAAGTTGTTGGGACAGACCCGAAACTGATACCTGGCTTCTGCCAAGAGTCCTGGGGTTGCTATGCTTTGGCCATCAGGCTCCCCATGCCTCAGTTTCCCCACATGCTCATGGTCAGCCACAACCATGTTCCAGCGCCGTCGGATACCTCTGTATGTATCTTCAGTCTGCTGCACAGGACCTGCACAGCGGGGGTGGGGGGGGATAGGGAGGCTCTGTTCTGTACTTCAGAATACAGATGCCCTTCACATTAGGAGAGTCCAATGGGCTGTGGTTTTTGTTGTTGTTGTTGTTGTTTTTCTTCCCCCGCCCTTTGGTTGCTGTTGTTTTGGTTTGGTTTTGCTTTTATTTGATGGTGTTGCAAAACCCAGAGGCATTCAGTAGAAACCACACAGCAAGCTTTGATCTTTTCCAGGCTGGCCATATGCAGGAGCCTCTCTGAAAACACTGGGCACCGGCGAGGGGAAACACCCAGGCTGAAGGGGTCGGCTGCAAGTATTTTCTCAATCCGTGTCCTCTGTGGGTTATATAAAACAATCAACACTTCTGTATCTCGTAGGCTGTGTAATATTTTGCCACCGAAAGTTAACGGGAGTGTGCTGAGCACTCTTGGAGCAGACTGGGTCCAGCTTGCATATTCTGGGGTGTTCTGCTGGATGGAGTATGTGCGAAATTTTTACTTGCAATACTTTCAGTTTAGGATTATGTTTGTGGGGCCACAGCTCATTGTAAGAATAAAACAAAAACCATCCTCTGTGTGGTGGCCTTCCTATCCCCATCCTTCCCTCACTGATTCCTGCAGCCTACCTCACTGATCAACACCTTCCTCTTCCTTTCATACTCAGACTCTCAAGCCACATTGCAGAATTTTCCTGAATGACACCACTGCTCTTAAGATGTCCCATAGAGTGGTGACTCCCTGTCCCTGATTGGTCCTAGGACGGCTGATTAGGAAATCAGTGTAGTGGGAATCAAAGCTCCTTCTTGGAAGGTCCCATAGAACTTCCAGGCCCCTGAGCAGCCAGCGGTCTGTGTGACAGTCAGCATGTCACCTGTTCCTAATGTCACACCAGACTTCCTGTCCTGTGGAGCAGGACTAAACCTCAGGACAGGCTCCTCCAGGATCCATGTCTCCAACATGCACCGCCTTTACGTGAAACCGGGCTCAAGTCTTGCTTGGTGGTAGGTTCTCATATCTCTCCTGCATGGCCTCAGTTTCCCTATATACAAGTGTTGGTGCTTGTCTCCAGAGGGCTTAGAGGTCAACTGGAGGTGCCTGGCAGGCTGTCAGATGCAGACTCCTGATTATCATGATTATCATGGGGCACAAGGTGTGTGCAGACACAGGACGGTCGCCGAGGGTGGTGAGATGGCCCTGGGAAACACTGGCTTCTCTTGGATGCTGACTCTGCATCCATCCTCTCTTTTCAGGACAGGTATGAGCATCTGTCCTGGACCCCCTTCACACCCACATAGGCTCCATGTCTCACACAAGTGCAGGCCCTGCCCTGGAACAGGACGTGCAGGTGGCCTCACTGTGAGGGCCAGGGAGCACCTGCCTGGAGGAAGTGTGCCTTCTCATACCTGCACATGCTTTCCAGGTTAGCAGTGGGAGCCGAGTGGGAAAGCAAGGGCTCACGGGGGAGGAGGGAAGAATTGCCCCGCCAATGAAATAATTATAGAATATGAAAATGGCTTAATGAACTCATTTTTAAAAAAGAGAATGTGTGCAAACACTCGGCAATTAAGCAGCCAATTCGCAAATAGCAAATTTCCAACTGTGCTCGCCTTCCATGTTTCTACTTGCCCGGTTTTAGACTCTAGGTTTTTAATTTTTAATTTGAATGAGTGGAGATTAGAATGGCCTCACTCAGTGCTGCAGGGGGGAAAAAGTTGGAGAGTTGGATACCGAAAACAAGGAAGGCATCTAAGAGCACACCTTGCTGTGGGGAGGAAGAGGCTTTGTGAATACTAGTTTCCCCTCTCTGCCTTCTCCTCATCCTTCCCACCCTTTCCTTAGGAACCAGACAAGGTTGGTGCATGGACATAATCCCAGTTTTGCATAGCAAGCTTGCCCAGAGAGGGAAACCTGCTAGCCTAAGGTCACACGGCCTTTAGGTCTAGTGCCCAAAGCACCACCAAAGGTGTGTGACAAGCATTGGTTGTCTGTTGTATGCGTGGCCAGTAGACCTTTAGATAATCTTAGTGACCTCACTGTGCCTGGATCTGGTAGCCTTTGGAAGGAGATAATCTCAGGCCCAGCGCTGGCTGGAGGGTTCCACCACCGACATGCTTAGACTGCTTGCTGGCGCTGGGGCAGGGTGTTCTTTGGTTCCCAGGTTTACCTGAGACCATACATGTCACTCATTTCTTTGCCTACATTCAGGGTCCCCTAAGAGACAGTGCCAGCAAGCTGATAAGTTGGGCTCTAAATGGACAGGCTGCGGCACCCCTTCCCTCCCTCTGTCCAACCCACCCTGGCCTGGAGCAGAGGCTGAGCCAAGCCCAGCGCCACCCGTGCTATGGCCTTTGCACTTAGGTCCCTGCCTGGATGGCAGCTGGAGCATTTGTATCAGCGCTGACCCCTGGCTGCTCCCAGCAGGTCTCAGCCAGCGTGGGGAAGGGGTCGGAGGACCCAGTCACCGAGGTGCTGGACTGTCTCCAAGCGTTCCTCAGCCTTTGTCCTCTCAGAGGCTCCACCATCCGCGTGTTCCCTGTGCCCTTTCGGCGCTCCACCATCCGCGTGTT
>CM053765.1:88510250-88640607 GCA_028658305.1 Pachyuromys duprasi
CTCCACCATCCGCGTGTTCCCTGTGCCCTTTCGGAGGCTCCAGCATCTGCATGTTCCCTGTGCCCTTTCGGCGCTCCACCATCCACGTGTTCCCTGTGCCCTTTTGGAGGCTCCAGCATCCGCGTGTTCCCTGTGTCCTCTCAGAGGCTCCACCATCCGCATGTTCCCTGTGCCCTTTCGGCGCTCCCAGCAAGGGGCAACTCATTCCTCAGCTCCTGGGCTTTCCTGTGACTTGTGCATTTCCTTCCAGCATCATTGGCTGCTGGGGGTTAGTGAAACCTCAAACGTTTCAGGCATTCCGGTGCTATCCACTTCTTGCCTGTCCCCGTGTCATCAGCGAAAAGCAGACTATAAACAAGAGTCAGGTGCCATGAGTACCTAATTTGGAATTACCTGTGTGAACAGTCAGTGCTCAGTAACTACAGCCGCCTATGTGAGTTGAACAAACACACCCCAAACCCACGTCTTTCCAGAATCCCACAATATATATAGCCCTACCAACGTGGGGTCTTTATGTAGCTCTGGACTTAGGGCCCAAATCTCATGGGAAGACAGAGATAGATTCTAGATTGATACAGCCACCAGTCAAGGAGACCTGGAGCCCTCAGGAGCCTGAAGTGGGGACAGGACATTTCTTCCTGGAGGCTCTGAGCCCTGGACTTGGCATCTGCAACTGTGAAAGCATGATTGCCGATGTTGAAGTCCACAGCCTGAGGTGGTTCTGAGGCAGCCTGGAGAACCTAACCCATCCTCCCACTCACCTGGTGTACCCTCACTTTTCTTCCTACCCGCTTTCCTCCCACTTCCCAGTGCTTGAATGGCCTGGGTTGCTTAAGTCCTGCAGTTTGTGTAGTTTTGAAAATACAGGGTTAGGGTCAGGGTCAGGAGTTCAAAGCCAGTCTCTGCTACTCAATGAATGTGAGGTCAGCCTGGGCTGTACAGACTCTGTGGGGGTTTGGTTTAGATGTTTTGTTTTCTTTCAAGAAAAATATGGTGTTCTAAAAACAGTGGTGAGACACCAGTAAGGCTGCTATGTCCTCTTTCTGGGAAAATGTGACAATCCCTGTCCACTTCCGGTCTTATCTTCTCCATCTCCTGACAGGTACACCTGTCACCATTGTTGGCTATGTCTATTAGGTACCGGTGGGAATGATGAAGGTGGGCTTGTAGAGAACTGCCCACTGGGAAGACACATCCAGGTCCAGTTGCCCTGTAACCCACTTTACAAGGACCCATTCAACTGGTGCCTTTGCGAGGGGTCCAGGGCTGGGACCAGATAACAGTTACCGAAAGGTGTGGGGTGCCTGCAGGTGAAGGACATTGGAATGATGAGAACCACAGAGGCTGCTGATTCCATTCCTCAGTGTCTCAGAGAAGGAGGGCGATGCCAACTCCTGAGTTGGCCGTCCAGAGCCCTGGCAGCTAAGAGCAGTGGGGGCTGAGCCTAGGGTGGGAACTCCTCCCCAGGGTGGGGGAGGCGAAGGTGAGAGAAGGAACAGAGGAGGTGGCACACAGCCTTGGGTCACTCCCAACTTGATTTCACCTCCATTCAGGCCCTGTCCACAGCAAGGGCTATCCTGACTCCCACCTCAACCAGGGTCTTCTTGAGAGCTCTCTCCCTGAGCGTGTCACTTGCCTCCACGCCAGCTGTGCGCCTTTCATCTCTGTCCATATCTCAGTCTCTTGTCCAGTTCAAGTCACCGTCCAACTCTCCCTCCGGAGGATGGGCCCTGACTCCTATAGTCTGAACTCCTGATACCAAGCATGGCCACAGTGGTCATCCAATACAACAATATGTTGTGTGGCAATTACAAACTGTTGAGGTACATGCTGCCACCAGGTACCCTCTAGGTGGACAACATGGCCACTCAGCTGACCCACCCAGACAGGACTTTGTAGGTGAGGACTCTGCTCTCACAGACCCTGCCCTTCCCTCGGAGACACTGCTGACCTAACCCTAACCTTGACCTCACCTATATTCAGACCTGAAGTCCAGACCCAGCATGTTAGGAATAGGGGCCATGTGAGTTGTGCAAGGCTCTGGTGGTCACAGTACAAAAAGAAAGTACAGTAGTGACAATGATGTGGCAGAAGCCTAAGCCTGTGGGTGAGAGACTGAAGGAAGGCTCCTGCTGAGGGACTCTAGCCACATAACATTCTAGAAGATGCGAAACTAGCAAGTGAAAAGGTCAGTGTTGCCCATGGCTAGAGGCCAAGTGGATAGCAGGCTGAACCTGAAGGATGTTTAGGGAAATGGAGGGACTCCATTCTGCTTGATGCCAGTGGTGGATGCCTGTCATGTTAAATTTGCTGGGCCAGGAGGCCCTCATCAGAACTATGTGCTCTGTGACAATGGTATGTATGTTGGCTCATCATTGGGACAGATGTATCCTCTGAGGGTAGTGGCTGAGGGATGCTGTGAGTAGAGCCAGGCATGTGGGCAAACCGAGCTTACTGCACAGTTTTGTGGTTATTTGGAAACTGCAATAAAATGAAGTCTATTAACTAAAACTAGGAGCAGGTGAAATTAATTTTGGTAATGATTTTAATTAACTCAATATATCCAGAATATTAGTATGTCAATATGTAATCTACATAAAACTGACAATGAGGTATTTTACATTCTTCCTGAGCCCCGAGCCTTTGAAGTCGGTGTTTTACAGTTTTTCTACCTTTTGGCCAGATGGACCGCACAGTCCAAGTGCTGTGGACTCAAGTGGTCAGTGTATAGTGTGGTAAAGCCTGTCCAGCCCTCTCTACCTCTCCTCTGTTCCACTCTCGTTGCAGACTGGTTGTTCCCCAGAGCCCACTCCAGCCCGTCAGTCACTGTTCTCACCACACGCCTACACTTACCCCAGACCCGGCTCAAATGCCCACTCTGTGGCAACAGGGTGGTGTTACTCATATACATCCTAATCATGAAGCCAGTACAAATGTTTCCTCACTTGGTGGAAGGGACTTGACACGTGGGATTGAGCATTCCTGAGGGTGACTATTGGGACTGTAATCGTGGGGACCGGGAGAGGAGGAATTTTGTTCAGAGGTGTTTGATTATCAGGATAGACACAGAGCCTAGGGATTGGGCTTCAAAGATGCTCACAGCCTAGCATTGTAAGGAACTGCAACTGTCCTAAGGCTGTGACCCTTTAACACAGTTGTTGTGGTGACCCCCTAACCTTTATGTTATTTTGTTGCTACTTTCTAACTGTAATTTTACTACTGTTGTGAATAGTAATGTGAATATCTGTGTTTTTCGATGGTCTTAGGCAACCCCTGTGAAAGTGTTATTCAATTCCCGAAGGGGTCATGACCCACAGATTGAGACAGGGCAGACCAGGTAAAGACATAGGCTGTCTCTTGACTTCCAGAAGAGACCAGCATTTCAGTTTTAGTCCCCAAACCGCCATTTCTGACTTCTCTGAACTTTCTGAGTCTACCGTGATTTGAGTACTGTGATATGAGAGTTTGTTACATCACCCTCTGAGGAAGGCTGCCTGCCATGTTGTGTCCCCTAATGCCTCCATTCCGCCCAGTGGAGCGCCTCAAGGCATGGCGACAGGAAGGGCCTGGTCAGGGGCAGGGAGGTGCTGGATGGAATGTGGGGATTGGGAACCAACAGGTCGGGCTGCATAAGGTGGGATGCAAGGCAGCTGGGGTCTGAGGTACAGTAGGTGGCCTTGTTGGCATCCCCTTGGCATTTCCCAGGGTAGTGCTGCCTCCTTGTATCCCCACCACCTCGTTTTTCTGTCTTCCACTCACTCCTCTATCTATGTGTCTCAGCATATCTCTCCCCATGTCTCTGCCCTGACTGTCTGTCTGTCCCTGATCTGTGTCTCAATCACTGTATCCTCTTTCTCTCTGTCTCTGTCTCTCTCTGTCTCTCCTCCATCGCCATCTGTCTGTCTGTCTGTCGATCTCTCTCTCCCCTATATGTGTGTCTTTGTCTTTGCTCCCCTCTCTCTTTGGAATGCCACATCTGTGTCCTGTGGATGCTGCATGATGTTAAGGAACTGAAAGTGACCCCTCCACTGTCCTGGAAGTTCCAATGCTGAGAGGAGGCGGCATCTTGGAGCTAGTTCCTTTGGGGAAGGAAATGCTGATGGAGAATCCATCTTCTTCAGGTCCTGGGGGCTGTAGCCCTCCAGTAGTTGCCTCTGTGTTCATGTGGACCCTCCAGTGTGGCCTCATCTCATCCTGATGATGACACCTGTGAGATCAACATTTCTCTCATGCTCTTGGCTCATGTATTTTCAAAGATACTGGTCAACGAGAGGCAGGTACCTTTCCCTAGCAGGCATAGCCTTTCCCGTCTTCCCTCAGGTCTCTGTGCATGTGTCACTTTGTCCATACGTGTCTATGACCAGTAATCCCACTAGCTCTGGGTCCCCCTGGTCCCTACATTGCTATTCCTCTTCTGGTGTGATTGCATTTTGCTGCCTTCCTTAGCATGTTTCCGTCTCCCTCCCCTGACAGGTATCCTGGACCACAGGAGTGTCACTGGGTGCTGCTCCCCATGGCTAACCCATGCCCACAGGAGCCCTTGATTTCACAGCTGGGGGCAGCTCCTATAGCAAAGAGGATGGGGAAGAAGGTGGGGTAGCTGTTGGACTGGAGCTGAGGCAATTGGTAGAAAGAGGGAAGGGGTGGGGTACAGAATTGGGTCTTGGAAAGGGCAGCCAGGGAAGATGCAGCTGCATCAGGCTAAGGCACTGAGCTTATAAACAACCATTGTTTCTACAGGGCTCTGGGGCGTGTGCATCGATTTCTGCTAATGGGGCCTCTCACATCCCCCTTACCAATGAAAATCAATTCTCTGCGGTTTGGAGAGCAAATATGCCCTGATTAGACAGCAGGCTCGTGGTGTCATCTTTGTCCTCTTGCTCCAGTCCTCCCAGGAAAGCCTGAGGTAGCGAGACTCCAGATGGTCCCCAGGGGCTCTACGTCTGCTCAGCAACACTGAGAAGATGGGGGGTGGGCTGTCTCTTGTCTTGTGACCCTGAGGTTTATAAAGGACATTGGGGCCTGTGGCCACCAAGCCCAGGGACAGTAAAACACAGTTCCAGCCATCTTCCTGGAACTGCTTCACCTGAAGATCCAGGGAGGAGCTAACTCTGCAGGAACAGTGAGTGTAGACTGAGGAAGGGGGTTGAAGGCTCCTGTGGGGTGGAGTGTTTACACTAAGGTGTCATGGCCTCACTTGAGCCCCAGAGCAAGAAGCTTTGGCCTCCTCCAGCTTCTTTGTAGGCCCAGAGAAGGGGAAGATGGTGCTGAGCTCACACAGCAAGTCCAGGTGGCAGACAGAATCACAGCCAGGCTTCCAGCCTGGGCTCCTTGTGGTGCTGAGGGCTTAGGCCCAAACATTTCCCACAGCCAGAGCCCCTATCCAGCCTGGCTGCCCCAGTGCGCTTGGCATAGTCTGCAGTTCCCACATATTCTATATGTTTTTATTGTTTTTAATTGGTGTGTAGGTGTGGATCTGCATGGGGATCATTTGTGCACATGAGTGTCGGTGCCCAAGTGGGACAAAGACATTGGACCCCTGGAGCTAGAGTTACATATGAGAGCTGGAAAGCAAACTCAGGTCCTCTGGAAGAGCAGCAAGTGCACTTAACTGCTGAGCCAGCTCTCCAGTCCAAGTTCCCACACCTTATCACAAGAAGCCATTGTGACTTACACTTCATTGAAGAGGCAATTCCAGCGTCTGATGTACCATTGGGTTAGGGTACAAGATTAGGGCATGCCTCTCCCTCTTGTTTGTGTTGGCCCGAGGCTTTCAGTAGTGAGTGAAATATTGGGACTTTCATCCTGCATCTCCACACTGTAAGGAAGAGGAAAGGAGCCAGGGACAGGGATTGGGGGACTTAATGGAGGTGGTGTGGAATTATGGCGGCTTGAACTCCCACAGGAGCTCACTGGGCCCATTCCTGGTGGCACAGATTCTGGGGTCTGATTCTCAGCAGGTACCAAGCTTTCCTGTGTTACCCTGTGGTCCTGTGATCAGCTGGGCCTGGATGCTTCTGGAAGAGCTGAGCATTCGGAAGAAGGCAGTGGCTGAGAGGCTGAGAGGAAAGGGGCCTTAGCTTAGTCAGTGGCCGTGCCGAACCAGCTGTGACCTGGCAGCAGATGGGCCAGCATATGAACTCCAAGGCTGCTGCTTGTCAGTGAGGGATGTCTCATGCCGGACACTGTCCTCCCAGCGCCTACTGCTCTTCTGTAAAATGAACAGAACAGTGTAGATCTTTGGGGCTTTGTGAAGTATCATAGAGATGGAAGGATCAAGAAGTTGTGGCTTCTGAGAGAGGCGGTGGTGCATGCTTTTAATCCCAGCATTTGGGAGGCAGAGGCAAGAGGATCTCCTGGTCCAAGGCCAGCCTGGTCTACAGAATGAGTTCCAGGACATCCAGGGCTACACAGAGAGATCCTGTCTCAAAAAACAAAACGAAACAAACAACAAAAACAAAACAACAATAACAAAAGTTCTGACTTCTAGTCCTCACTCCAGACAGGGCTGTAGACCTTAGCAAACCTGCTGTCTGCAAGGGAACCCGGGCTCCTGCCTGTACTTGGGGCGGGGACACGCTCCCCTGGAAGGATGGAGAGGACTGCATTGGGTATCTCAGCTCTGCCAATGCTGGCGCACAATGGTGCTGGATTGCCTACCCCTGGAGGATATGAGCTGACAGTTGTCTCTCTGTTCTCATAGGTCCTCAGATTTTGGGACAACCTACACCAAGCTTACTCTCCAGCCTGGTGTCACCACTGTCATCGACAACTTCTATATCTGCCCAGCTAATAAAAGAAAGGTAGGTATGTACGTGCCTGCCCAGGGCGGTCAGCCTCTTGGGACCTGGCTCTCCATGGCTGCCTGTACTACTGTCTGCTCCTCCTTCAGGACACTGGTCTGGTGTGAGGTGTTCACCCCCAGCTCTTGTCGGTTTGGTTAATTTTGACGAGTGCATTTGAAGCATCAGGTGGGCTCTTGGTAGAGAGCCTGCATGCTTATCTAGGACACGTCTCTCTTCTCCTGTCCCGGAGGCAGCATCCAGCAAGCAGGCAGGGAGAACTGTCAGCAGGGCTGGCGGCTGAATCAGTTCTATCTGGCTCAGAGTTCTGGAGGCGGTTCTGTGGCCCTTTCTCTAGGGCGTCATCTCTCTGGGATCGGTTTGGTTCCGCGTCAGAGTGTTACTTGCTGTCTCTTGTTCTGCATTCCCCATCCTTGCTCCTTGTCTAGATGTAGAAGAGGAAAGACCATAGAAGGCCCTGCCTGCAGATGTGTGGCTGTATCTTGGCCCAACCAGAGACCCCAGCATGAAGTGTTGGGGGAACAACTTGCATGCTGGACTCAATCTAGAAAAGCAGTTCCAAGGTCATAGGATGGGACTCAGATAGAGCAGAGTTCAAATCCCAGTTCACTTCTCTGTGCCTTGCTTTCCCAGTAGGAAAATGGGATGTAGCCCACATCTCACAGACTCAAGTAAGCCTTGCACAGTGTTGCCCACAAGAGCAGCACCCGAGCCCCAGAGACTCTAGGATGATGGCAAAAGAGAAATCCCAGCAGCTTATTACTGGACACAGTCCCAGCTGTTCACAGCTCACAAGATGAGCTGACACTGAAATGGAGTTTATTGGAGACCTTGCCTTGAGGAGACAAGGGTGCTCTCATCCTCAGATTTCCATGTTGAGAGGCACATGTGTGAGCCAGCTCTTACAGGGAGAGGGAGAGGGTTATGGGGCAATGGCTGTGAAGACTACATGCTGGGTGGTGCTTTCGCCATTCCATTCTTGTCATGCTGCCCATACCGTCAGAACACACGCACACACACAAACACACACACGCACACGCACATGCACACGCACACATGCACACATGCGCATGCACACACACACACACACACACACACACACACACACACACGCCAACCAGACGTTACCCCTGGCCTCCTGGGGCCAGTCAAAAACATTCTTTTTCTGCAAGTTAAGCATAGTGCTTGTGTGCTTTGTGTTAGCACAAGCACTGAATCAAGGAGTAAAGAGGTCATGCTCCTGTTGCTACCTGCAGGTCACCAGATGTTTCAGGTTCTAAAAACCTAAAGAAATGACTTTTAGTAGGCAACCTGTTAATCGCGTAGCTGTGGCTTTGTTGTTCCTCTGTTTGTTTGATGGGCCAAAGGAGGGAAAGCAGCAGTTCTGCCAAGGGCCAGCCCCAGAGGTGCAGCCCTGTTAGGGCCCGAGGCCTGTGTCTGAGCATCCCGCAAAGGGTATGGAAACGCAGGATGGTATTCCTGTTGAGGGTACCGTGCACTCTGGTGGCTGTAAGGACAGTGGAGCCAGACAGACTCGAGCAGGTCCCACTGCAGGTCAGCCAGGGAAGACAGGAGCTGCAGCAGAGCCCTCGCTGAGTTGCAGTAGAACTCGGAGGCTTTTTTTTTAACTTAGGGATTTTTGTTTTTTGGTTTCTGTTTTTATTTTTTATGTGTATGAGTGTTTGCCTGTGTGTCTGTATGTGTACCATATGTATACCTGGTGCCCGTGCAGGATGCAAGAGGATATTAGATCCCTTGGAACTGGAGCTATAGAGGTTTGGAGCCACCACATGACTGCTTGAAACGGAACTCAAGTTTTCTGCAAGAGCCAGCAGAGCTCTGAAATCCCGCCCTCCACTCTGTTTTAACAGGATGCCATTTTGCCTGCTAAAGCAGGTCATCTGGTTTTGTATTTTCCTCTCCTTGACTTCTGCTACTGTGAAAGCTTCCTCCTGGACAGAATGGGGACAGAAGTGGGAGGGCTACTGCAGAGGACCAGGGCAGCCTGGAAGGTGGTAGGTTGGTTTTAGCTCTCTCTGCCTCTTCCCAGAGCCCGCCCTGTGGTGTCACATAAGCCACCTTACTTCCTTTGCAACTTCTCAAGCAATGAGGCATTGCTCTCCCATAATCCAGGGCAGAGAACTGAAAGGAAAGGTGAGAGTTACCCCATCACCCACCTTGTAGTGGGAGGCCCGGGTCTTAAACCAGCTTCTCTTGAGTCTACATTAAGGAGGCAGCTCTGGGGGCCTCTACCTGCCAGGAACCCTGCGTGCATGGGAGGGGCAGGGCAGACCCTTTGCCTCTGTGCCCGCCATGGGTCCTTCCTTCCCGCAATAGTTGCGATGGTGTGGGAGAGAAGCGACCTTTGGAAGTAGGTGCTGAAGACCAGGCTCGGTAGATGGGGCCACTTTGCTTAGAGCATTTCCCAAGTCATATGTGTCAGGCATCCCAGTGTCGGCACCCAGTATGGCTAAGTTCACCAGGGCAACCTGCAGACTGTGTCTGTGTATGGAGGGAGATGGGCAGTAAGAGCCAAGAGAGCTTCGGATGTTGTGAGGAGAGGGAGGACTTCCCAGGGAGGTTGGGCAGCGAGCAGTGAAGTTAAGCCTAAGGTTCCGGGATAGACTGGGGGCACAACCTTGACCCCTCCAAGCCTCTGTGGCAGCCTGTACAGTAGAAAGCTGCTATGTTAGTGGGATATGGGCTCAGGAGAGAGTTCTGGGAAGGACCCTCTGTGCAGGCTGCTTCCCGTTCAGGATTGTGGCTTCCTCTGCAGACCTCTGGGAGGAGAGACGGGGCAGGGAGCCACTTGCAGTTTCAAAAGGGACAAGAAATCAGACTTGCTAGGAAGGGGTGGCCTGAACCCTTCCAGGCTTACTGGAATCCCTGAGTCCATGCAAACCCAGGCCAGCTCAGCTCAGTTCCATGTGGCCAGAGGCAGGAAAGTGGCAGGTCTTTACCATATTCCAGGCTCAGTCTGCTAGCTGCTGGCTTGTGCTATCCTTGTTTTCCCCATGTGTAAGTGAGGAGTATAAACTGAAGACCACCCATTGCCCGCCTTTGGTTTTGAGATCTCGGCCTCTGCTGGCCTTCTTCCAGAAACCCCATGGGCAGAGTGTCCGCTGGGGAAGAGTGTCCGCTGGGGAAGAGTGTCCGCTGGGGAAGAGTGTCCGCTGGGGAAGCAATCCCAATGTGGCTCTGTCTACAGCTCAGCCATCTAGGTTCTCTGCAGGAGGCAGCTGGGTCTCCATGTGCCTCCTTGTCAGGCTCCAAGCAGTCCACACATGGATCCAGGCAAAGGTGTGACCATACACCAGGCTGAAGCCCGGTGCTGGGGACAGAATGATTTTTCCACGCTAGATACAGGCAGAGGACCTACTGTGACCCCATCCTTTGCAGGGACTGGGACACTGCAAGGATAGCTATAACCTTCTGGAACCTTTGAGAGTGCAGTGGGGTCTGAGCACCGAGAGCCCCTACAACATGTCTGTGAGAAGATTAAGGAGGGAGGATCCGGCCCTGCCCCCACGATGACTGTGTGTGGGATGGTAAGGCCCTCTCCAGCAGGACACCTGTGTGAGCCACTCCCTCTTGTTGGGTAATGGATAGCTTTGCTGGAAAGTGGGAATGTGATTAGGAGAGCATTTAATAACAATTACAGGCTGAGCGGCTCTTTTATAGCTTCTTAAGAGACAGCTTTGTGAGCTGTCTTCAGAATGAGCTCCCTTTGATTTTTGTCTTGCCTGCAGTGTAATCAGAGTGTGGCTCCAGGCACGGCGCTCTGTCACCTCAGATGTAACTCCCATCCCGTGACTTTCCCCTCCACGCTGCTGGCCTTGCCACACTGGCTGGGGATGGCAAACACATCTCTGAATGGGCCCCAAGAGTGCTAGAGTATGGCTAGGTGTGAAGGTCTGCTCTGGAGAGGTTGCCTAGCGTGAAACTGCTTTTAAGTATCATGTTTTGTATTAAAAATTTATACAGATTGTCATCTTACACAAGGTAGCTGTGTTGGATTGAATGCTAAGATCTCACATGTACACTGTCACCAAGAAAATGCCTGTTGAATGGATGGTCTGGGAGAATGCTGATCCTTGGCTTCCCTGCTTACCCACTGAGGCCTTCCCTATGGCTTGGGAACAGAGCTAACCTGTCTTTCTTCATTCATCCCCCTGCCTCCCCCGAGGCTCATGAGAAGCCACCTGCCAGCCTTGCAAGGTTAGGCAGAAACGGATCAAACCACAGCCCTGCTTCTGGGAAGCTGCCTGTATCGCCAAGAGCCAGTACCTGTATTTCGCAGGGCAGCAGTGGTGGTAGGGAAGGTATGTGTCCTGTAGGCTGCTGTGTGGAGCCTTGCACACATGTCCTTTTGCAGACCCCCAGAACGAGGGTTCCTGCAGTCTTATGATTTATGTGGGAAAGGGAGAGGCCCAGGTGGGTCAGAAAACAACCATGAGTCCAAGTGGGTCAAGACTGCCTTAGCCTCAGCTGCCCCATCAAACTTTATCCCCATAGGAACCGAAACAGCAGGAGGAGACCTGTGCAGAGGTCCAGACCCAGAGCTGCACATCAGCCACTGACAGCTGATGTCAATCTCCTGGGGCCGTGTCACGGGGGAGCCTACAGCGCTCTTAATCATCAGCTCTGCCCTTGCCCTTGGCCCCTGCCTGGGAATTCCTCTGGACCCTTTCGGGCTGTGCCCTGCTCCTGGCCCTTACTCTTGTTGGACCATGTGTATGGGCCTGCCAGCTGCCTTTCCCGGGCTGGCCCTCCCCACTCCGCTGGGCTGTCTTTCTTCTCCGCCAGATCTTGTCCTAAGCTGTGAGTCAATGGGGGCTGAGCCCCTCTGCAGCCTTGTTCCTGTCCCACCTCAGCATGAGCCTCCTCCCTGGCCAGCTCACTAGGGCCTCATGGTAATTCAGGTTCTCGCCTCCTCTCTTCTCCAGTGTGGGCCAGAGCAGTGTGTGATCTAAGATCGGCTCAGGCTCCATGGCTATGACAGTGCAGGCCCACTTCTGTGCTTGGAGCTACCTGGGACAGCCCGGCTCCTCACGCCCCTCCAATGCCATCAGAGCGCAGCAGTCTGGCAGCTCTCTGGCAATATGGAGGGTTTGAGGAGCCCAGATCTGATCTTAGTGCAGACCTAACTCAGATACCCCAGCAGTGGGCGTGTCCTTCATCCTTCCCACACTGAAGCTCAAGCCTAGCTGTGTTGTCAGCTGCTTTGAGGTTGTTCTGCCTGAGGGTTCTACTTTCCTCCTTGGGCTTTAACTTCTGATCAAGGGTGTGCCAGGAGGAAAGAAGGCCTGAGGCATGGGGACAAAAGGACCTTGCCAGAACTTGGATCCCAGGGTTTGTGCTTCCTAGCCTTTGGCTTCTGCTTACTGGAAATTGCGCCGGGTTCACGACATTATCTCCTCCTTGCATCTACTGTGTATTATACAGGATGGTGTATGGCTTCATAGTGCAGTGCCTGCAACTGGCAACTGAAGTCCTTAGCACCGTGGGCACTGACAGCAGCTAGTGGACCCTCCCCCCAAAGGTTGCTCTAAGAGTCTGAGTCAGTGTGCGTAACTCAGAAGGTCTCGGGCCCCTACTGTGCATCTTTTCAGGGTCTCACCAAGGCTGACACTGGGATGAAACTTCAGCCTTCCTCTGAGTCTCTCACCTGCAGGGACTCCCTGTGGACCAGAAATGGTCTGAGATGCACATTTAACCTCATGCTCATGTTTAGACTAGGCTTTCACAGAGCTGGCACAAGGTACCTGGGTCCTTTCTTGGTGTCACAGCATACTTGCACATAGCTTGGCAGCCAGAATGCATACTCGGTATGCCTCACCGTATCCCAAGAGCACAAGAAGCCACCTGTGTGTGCGCATGCACATGCACATGTGTTGAGGGGATCTGGAATTGCCCTGAGGTTGGCAGGCCCTGCCGACTTCCATTTCTGCTATGGTTGCATGGGAATACAGCCGGTGAGTGCTCACAGGCCTCAGTGTTACTGCACAACTGCAAATCAAGGTCACTTTCAATGATGCTCTCCATCGAGCTCTGCTCCATGGGGGAGTGGGTCTGATGATCTGGCAGTGCCTGCTTCAATCTGCCCTAGGCTGGAAGAAGAGTGTGGGAGAAGGAGGGCATTGCCATGTATAAGGAGGGACCCCAGACAACCTTCACAACCCACTGAGCTTAGTGAGCCTCAGTGTGCTGGCTGCAGATCTGAGCAACAGCAAAACTAACCAAGCAAAACTGAGGACCAAGATGTCCGGCCCTGTCTGCATCTGAGGCTGCCATAACCAAGCCCTGGCAGACCATGGCCTGCCTCTTTAAGATGCTAGTGACTCTATGGGGCCAGATTTCATATCTTAAGGAAAACAGGCCACACCCTCCCCTGCAGCGCTCTCCCCCACCCTAGACAGAAAATTAAGCCATGCAGTGCTATAGTTTTAACAGCTATTAATTAATGGTCCAACCCTCCATGCTCCTCTGTTACACAGACTAGCCCCAACTAAACTACATAGTTTAAAACTTCCCACTACCCCTTGACAAAACTTAGAGAGGTCAGGTACCCTTTTGGGGGCGGGGTGTTCTCTGCAGAATCTTCTCTAGGCCTCCCTCACCATGCTGTCATGACAACTCTCCCCTCTCACTCTTACCATAAGCCATTTCCCCATGACTGGGACAGTCGTGGACCCATTGGGGAGCAGATCCCTGCCTCCAGTGCTCCCTGGCTGGCCTACACAGGGTGCCTCACTGTTACTGTTCCTGAGCCATGCATGGAGTTCCCACCATTCCCCATCCCATGGGTCCAAGACTGCCCCAGTCATGGAGGGGTTGGACTCCTCTTTATGGGAACATGGCCAGCAAGGACATAGAGATTGGGGGTCCCAGGACCTTATCTTACACAGTCAGAGCTTCAGGACTTTGGGGGTCAGACCCAAAAACAGACACCATCACAAACTCTGGAAGCTTCTACGTGGGAGAATGAAGGGATCTTGTGCTTGATGTGGTTGTTATGAAAGCCCCATCCTTAGAGTAGAGGACTGGAGGGACAAGAAGAGGCAGGAAGAGGCCTCCATTTATCCATCTGGCCATACTGTCAGGCTCATAGAGGACTGGTGGCTGCCCAAGGTCCCTGGCCAGCAAGGATTGGGAACTGAGTGGATTTGCATTCATGTGTCTCTGGAGCCTGAACCTTTCTTTCTTCATAGCAATAGATGCTATTCACTTGACACTGTCATCGTGAGATGCTCTGTGTCTGGAGCCCGGACACTTCCACACCACCTATGTACACTGAAGGCCTATGACACTGCCATTGCCGACAGACCTCTGTTAGCTCAAGCTGCTACTGAGTACCATAGACTCACTCAATTCAACGTCAGTGCCTATTTCTTCCTGTCCTAGAGCATACAGGTCCAAGATGCCATGCCATGGGTAGGTTCTGGGGACAGCCCTCTCAGGGTGGCAGACCCCGTCTTTTGTGTCCAGCTTTAGGCCTCTTCTAAGGAAGAACCCTGGTCCCCTTTATGATTTCTACATGCCCATGGCCTGCTTGGTTTGCAAAAGCTTACTCTCCAAATGCGGTCATCTGGGGTCAGGGATACAGCAGGTGGCAGGGCCAGAAAGGAGCATGCTTTCAGTGCACTGTAGCCTACGAGGTTCTGTCTGTCTCTCTCTGTGTCTCTCTCTCTGCTTCTTCATGACCATAGAGATAGGAGGTCACCATTTCAGTGGTGGCTCAAAACTTGATCTTGGCCACCACGATGATAGAAAGCAGAGCAGTCTTGAGTTGGGTGCTGGCTTTCTTCTTGTCCTGCCTGGGTGTCACTCTGGGTACCCAAAGAGGAGACCTGAGCCCAGGGTGGCCTCCTGGCCCTCAGGTGAACATCCTTACCTCCTAGCCCCTCTTCATCTTACATATCTCTATAATGGGTGTCCCTCCTGACTTGTCATTCAGTAAATAACAAACAACTCTATCTTTTTGGGAAAAGAGGAGATGTCAGGATTACTTCCTTTGTGTCTAAAGGCAGCTGAGAAGATCCATGTGTGCAAGGCTACCATACCACACAGCCTGGAAGGCCAGCAGCTTTATCCTGTATAGCCATGGCTGGGGCATTTTCCCCACCTGGCCTCAGTGGAGATGAAGATTCCTGAAAGCAGGTGGGAAATCTTCATTTCCAGAACTGATCCCTGCTCTCACAGCTCATCCTTGCTCCCATGCTAATCTTCAATTTCACGGGTCATCTATAATCTTATCACTGATCCTTATTCTCTATGCTGCTCCTTGCTCACATTGCCTATCCCCCTGCTGATTCCTAGCCCCATGCTGATCCCAGTTCCCTTTGCTGACTCCCATTCCCATGCTGATCTCTGTTCCCTCTGCTGATCTTCATTCCCATGCTGATCCTTATTCCATTCTAATCCCTAATCCTGCTGATCCCCATTTCCATGCTGATCCCAGTTCCCTCTGCTGATCCTCGTTTTCATGACTGATACCTAATCCCATGAGACATCTGCTCAGCTTCTGTTAAACAAGAAACAGGACTTGAGGACACATCATCTGATAAACCATGTTTGCTGCAGCCCCAATTTCATCCTTTCCCACATCTTATAGAAAACAGTGGCAAATGTTTTTATCCCTTGTGTATTGGGGCCTCTGATGAAGCTTAAAGGATTTCTGCTTGGTAAAAAATAGCTCAAATTTGCAAATGGGCTCTACACTGGGAAACCCCAGGCAGGTGAGAGCACCCTGTATGGTTGGGGGAGGGGTTCCAGCCTCTGCTCTTTATTTGCATCACCTCCTATTTGCTTTCCCAGCCCCTCAAACCCAAGGCTGCTAAGCCAAATCTGATCCTTGTCCGACTGTCAAGGCTGGTCTTCTCCAGGCCTTTGTTACGTGAATGGTGAATGACACCACATCCACACAGAGGCAAAAGGCCCACGGCTCTCAGCATTGCACATCCTGCCCCTCCACTGCCCACCCCCCTGCCCCGTGACTTCAGCCGCCTCCTCTGGGTCACCCTGCCACTCCCCGTGCTTGCAGATCCCAGCTCTGCCTAGAGCACTCCTCATCTCTGCAACACGCTCGGAGCTCTTAGGCTGGCTTTGAGGTTCATGTTTTCCAGGTCGTCGGGCATGTTCACTTTCCCACCCCAGCCTGTGGTGCTGCCAGCTATGCCCACTTGCCAACTGACTGCAGAAATGAGCCCCTAACAGAGCCCTTGCTCAGGCCCCACGTCCCAACCCCCAGCTCTCTAGCTGCTCTCTCAGGTTCGCCTGTTTGCCCTAACACCAGACAAGTTCAGGGGCCCCAACACGGACCCTTCTACCCCTCCTTGTACACAGCCTAGCATCAAAGGTGTGCCTCTGTGATGCTCTGAAGCTGTCCTCTGCCCTCAGGGGGAGTGCTCACCGTAGGACCTACATCTCTTTCCCATTTCCTCTAGCATACAGCCCTGTGACCGGAAGATGCCTTCAGAAGGTGAATGTGCGGTGAACAAGCTGAAAATTTTAAAAGTCCCCAGTGAAATTGAATGCAAGAGTGCAGCACCCACTTGTGGCTGTTTATTTCAGGCCAGCATTTGGACTTCTGCTCTGGGCATCAGCTCCTGCCCTGCCTCCTCCATCTAGAACATGAAAACTGTCACATCCCTTTCAGAAACAAAGGGACTTCTCTCCCTACAAGTAATCTGTAATCAGAGTCGCTGGTCAAAGACAGAATGGAGTCACCAGATAAGTGGTGAGTGGGCACTTAGTGACCACATGTCTGTCACCACATGGACAAACTCACTGTCTGCATCTAAAGGTCTATTCTGATGGGGGCTGTAGGATAACTGGAAGAGATAAAGCCAGAGCCGAGACCATCTGACCACCTTTCTTACCTATTAGTCATGTCCTTGGGCTGCCTCTACGAGCCTCCTGGGCCTCTGGGCCTCTGTGTGCTGTGGATGGATGACATAGGACACTAGGAAGCTCATCTTGGAGGTATTTCTATGCACTGTGGAGGCTGTGTGATGTCCCTTCCCCCGAAAATGTGCACATCTGATCCCCAGAGCCCAGGATTTTCATCTTATGGGCTAGCCCAGACTTTGAGAATGGGATCAAGTTGAGGATAAGGACACTCCACAGCATTCTCAATTCTGTAGTGCTGAGCCCCCTCTGGAGAAGGGGTAACAAGAGATAACATTGGTGGCAAACTCCTGTGGGGAAAGACCTGTTGCCCTACCGAATCACCATGGCCCCAGTGGCTTAAGACTGCATGGGTCATTGCCCTGCACATCTAAAGAATGAAGTTTCAAGTGTGTCTTCTGAGTTCAGAGAAAGGGCCAGCAAGGGCCATGGCTGGAGCTACTTTCTTCCTTCCTGTCACAGGCCTGTGAACTGGCTGCATCTCTGCTTTCTGGTGGGCTTTCTGTTTAGATCTTATATTTCTAAGGTAGGCTCTGGTGGCTTGCCCTGGTCTTTCCAGGCCAGGGCTTGTCTAGGGAGGCCCTCTGTGCTCCTAGAAATTTCATGTGGCACCTTGATTGTTTGTTGCCCTCCCTGCAATAATACTCAAGAACTGCTGAACAGAATATGTCTGAGACCATTGACCATTGAGACACCTCTGCTGTTGCCTCTTTGTGTCACAGTGCACCTGCCTTTCAACCCTCCCTTGGGGTCTTGTTTTATTTGTTAGCCCAAGCTCCCTGGGATTTTCCTTCCAGTTTCTTCCAGTAGACCTCTGCATGCCCTTGTTTTACTGGACATGCTGGGCCCAGCCAGACATCCTGATACTGAAAAAAGGCACAGCCCAAAAGAAAGATAGAGTTCACATAGGCTTGTGCCCAAGTGCTTGGTAGAGGGCCACTCAGAGTGGAGCATGCATAAGAGCCTTGACCCCTGCAGTGCACTGGAAATGGGTCTAGGCAAACTGTGCCTGTTTATTGTCGCACTGCAGATCTGGGCCTGCTCAGCTATCAGGAACTCGGTGTTTGATGCTCACAGCTGCATTACCTCAGGGCCTTTGCACCTGAACAGTAGCAACAGCCAGTCAGCCTTGCTCCCCGTCACATGATCCTCTGTTACTCTAAATAATTGATTGACACCTGCTGGGCCAGACCTGTTCATGAAAGGGGCCTAGTTCACAAAGGATTAGGTGTATGAATAAATTATAATATACAGATAATACCGCCGTGTAATTACCGAGTTATAAGGGAGCAGTTACCCGACTAATTATGCCTCGTCACTATGCTGCGGGCTCTGTACATTGTGGTGTCTGTAATGGCTACAGGCACAGAAAAACTGTGGGTCATAAATAGGAACTCAAGGACACGGCTGTGGCATGAATTCTAATTGTCACGTAATTAGAGAGCAATTAAATAGCTATTTGTCCCATATAAATTAGCCATTAGCTGTCCTCTGTGTCCTGCTGTACTTTTAATAAGGTGCAGTGTCTCCCTTACAGGAAAGTAAATACTTTCAGCTGAGGGGGGGCACCCTGGGCACAGGGTGGGTGAGTCCCCGGGGCTCCTAGCCAGGGGTCTCTGGATTTTCTTTCCCTCAGCACTGACAAGCTAGTTTTTGGCCATGGCCTAGAAGACAGATAGCATAGGATGGTGTCACTGTCCTCCAGACATTGGCACATTTATTGAGTTAAAGGGCGATGCTACCTGACCTGTGACCCTGTTACAACTGGGCTCTTCCCAAGGAGAATCCTGATTTCTTTTAAATATCTGCACCAGCCTCTGCTCCCCAGCTCTTTCTCTCTCTCTTTCTCTCTCTCTCTCTCTCTCTCTCTCTCTCTCTCTCTGTAAGGACACAGCACCCCAGATAACTACAGGAAACAAAGATAAACCTGAAAGAATAGAGGCCTCCTGCCCTCTCTACTTTCTATATGAGAAGGCATCCTGCCCACCTTAGAGGCTCCACAGTACCACAAGCAATGGCCTCTCCTTCTGCTGCACCTGCTCCATGGCAGGTGGAAGGTCTGCCTTGGATACACCTGCTAGCCTCTCTCTCAGAGCCCAAAGCTCATGTTCATATCACCTCAAACACGGGAATTACAGGATGACAGGAGCAGGGGTAGAAAGAGGGGTGGGGTTGGAATGGATAGAGATGCAAAACATCACAGGAGAGGAAGCAGTTATGAGATCCAGGGGCTCAGGAAGTATCCTACAACAATGAAAAGTTGAAAGACCACACTGAGTGGATGCTTGGGGACAGGACATATGGGGGAAACTGGTGAGGTATGGAGAATGAGCTGAGGAAGCTCCTGGGTGGATCTCCTGAGGACAGGAGGACAGTGAGGACACACATGCTAAATAGGAAGATGACCAAATACCAACCTGAGAGCCCTGCATCTCTAGGTGGAGTGTTGGATATGGCCTTTGAGGAGGGGGACAGGAGATAATACCCTGGCTGACTTGCTCTTTGTGTTCTGAGATATTTCTGTAATTATGAGGGACAAATAACTTTTAATTTTTTTTCTCAAAAAATAAAAAAGATATAGTTATCTATCAAAGACAAAAATATATTTTCAATATTGAACTTCAAAATAATAAAGTGCTTTTCAGTGCTAGCATATAGACACAGAAAGGTCTACACTCAGGATTTTATACCCAACTAAACAGTCCTAGTAAAGCTATCTGTAAATAGCAAAATATTAAAAGTAATTACCCTGAGATGGTTTTTAAGGGAAAATATTTGCTTCAGAGGGACAGATGAGGCACCATGACAGTAAGGCAGAAGCATTTAGTAGTTTTACTAAAGGGCTAGATGGATCCCACATGTAACTGAATGAATGGAAAACTGGAATCTGCACCAAAATATTTTCCTAGAAAAGAAAATCCTGGAATGTGTCAATAAGAATGTAATGTTGGAGACTGGAGAGGAGAGAAAGATGGAAGAGCGTATCCCAGCCCAGGGATGTCAAAAATTACCTCTTCCATCTTTGTGTTAGACCCTGGGAATGTCGTGCTTTGAGAAGTAGTTGTGTGCAACTTTAGCCAGCCTTTGATTCATACAGTCAGGACGTGTATCACCTACGCAAGTAAAAAACAAAAAAGGCTGTGGATTGGAGAGATGGCTCAGAGGTTAAGAGCACTGTTTGCTCTTCCAGAGGTCCTGAGTCCAATTCCCAGCAAACACATGGTGGCTCACAACCATCTGTAACGAAATCTGGTGCCCTCTTCTGGTGTGTTCAGGTGTACATGCAGACAGAACATTGTATACATAGTAAAACAAATAAATCCTTTAAAAAAAAAGGCACATGGGAGAGGACACAAGCATGAAGGAAGTACTGGCAATCAGAAGAACTGTAAGCTCGGTGACAGGAGACAGAGGATCACGCGTGAACAAGTAACCATACTATAGGTGCAGATATTGGCCTTGGCTTTTCAAAGAGCAGCATCCTGGGGAGGGGAGAGCTGAGGGAAGACGGGATGAGGGAGAGAAACAGCATCTGCTACAAATCATCCCCACTGGCCACACTCCAGAGGTTGGAAGTTGACTGTTGTGGGCCTGATAGGAACTACAAAGTAGGTAAGTTGTCTGTCAACTGATAGATGGCCTTGTGATTTCAGTTTAGGGATTACAATTAGGACCCCACTGTGTCCTCTCCATAGTAACCTTCCCCCCTTGGCTCTCCCTCAGCTTCTATTCCAATCAAGAACACTTTTCCTATGAGCTACACTGGTGCTAGCTAATGTACTATTAAGATATTCAGTCCCCAGCACTCAGCAACCATTTAATTTTTTAAAAGTATGTGTGTGTGTGTGTATGTGTGTGTGTGCACATGTGCTCATGTGTGTGCATTGCATGTTTCTGGCCACATGTCCAGAAACATGTATATGGAGATCAGAGGCAAGCTCTGGGAGTCAATTCTGTTCCCCCAGTTTTGCATGAGCTCCAGGATCTGACTCAGGCTGCCAGGCTTATGCAGCAAGTGTCTTTATCCCTCGAGCCATCTCACTGCCTGAAGCAGCCACTTTTGAAGTGGTTAAGGTCAGATGTTCAGAGTATTTGAAGGGAGAAAGATGAAAAGATATCCTTGTGCTCAGAAACTCCTGGGGCCTAGCAGGATGTACAGGTTTGTGAAAAATAACGTAAATGCCGGCTTTGAAACTCTTGGAGCGCAGGAGCCCTGAGTCAGGTTATTTCCCCCACATAGCCTCTGTGTGAGCCACTTCCTGAGAGCCAGTTATGCAGAGGCCAGTGGGAAGTGGTTGTATGGCCAGACCATGCCATTAAATGCTGTGGCTCAAGGTCAGTGGTGGGAAGACACATTGCTCTGGATGCTCTAGAAGTTAAGGCTACCCGGGGATGGGACTGGGTGCTACCATTCAGGTACGAGTGTGTAGCCACCCTTGCAGGTATGGTCTCTGTGTCCATGTCTTCAGCTCAGGCCAGGCCTCCACTTGGCATAAAGGACGGGAGCAGCATTCTTCATTAAGGTGTCATTGCTCTGGCCAGTCATGGAAAGTGGGTTCAGATCTGAAATAAACGAATGACCTCCAAGCCCCCTTCAGGCTGAGCACTCGCCATTTGAAAGTGACGGTGATTGCATGAGACGGACCATACAAGAACCCACAGCCCTGCGTATGTGGCACTGTTAAACTGTCTCATTTTAATGGCCACTTTCCCAGGGAGCAGTTAGGTTCAATCTCTCTGAAATTGCCTGTGGATGACTTAGAGCAGGCAAAATTCAGATGGAACTTCCTAGAAGGGCCTTTTCTAATGACACTCAAGCTTTAACTCTGATGGGAATCTACAGGGACCACGAGTTGAATGCCTGGGTGCCCCACACCAGCCCTATGGGCAGAAAAGATACCAGGGCAGTTGCTCAGCTGTGCCTCCTTCAACCTTCCCACATAGCAACAGATTGGGAGATGCTCTCTCTTCCTCATCCATCCAGGTGAGGCTTGGGAACCCAGCCAGTGTCCTCATTCTATGAGGGAGGCAGACATTGATGTGAAAGTCAGGAATGGCCAAGATGCTATGGAAAGATGAGAGACACTGAAGCACAGTCTTGGGATATAGAAGATCTGTACTAAGTCCGGTTTCCACAAGGAGAAAAGAGATGCTTAAGGACCTGTGCTAGTGACCTATGTTCCAGAAATCACCACCGAATCTTCCCCCAACCATTCAATGGTGTGTCTATCCATCCATATACACATCCAGCCATCCAGCCATCTGTCCATTCATCCATAGGTCATTCATTGGTCCATGTATCCATCACCCATCCATTCATCTGTTTATCTATTAAGCCATTCATACATACATCAGTCTACCTGTCCAGCCATCTATCCACTCATTCACTGTATCTGCACCAGGTTATCACCGACCAATTAATTGTCTTCAATGGGGAGACAAGTAGGCAAAACTCACATGTGTGTCCAGGGCAGTTGTAGGAATGCCACAATGGCTTCCCATGGAGACCAAGAGCAGAAGACAGTTAAATTTGTATTTAGTTCATTAGTCCTAGAAAATGACCCTGCTCCTCACCTCTTTCTCTCCCTTACAAAGATCCATCAATTGAGCAGTGAGGTGACAAATGTCTTTGCAGATCTGAGCCATGCTTACTCTGTCTGTAAACCAGGGATGGTGTCACAACCCTCACTTCTGGAACTTGTGAGATCCAAATGATGTAAAGAAAGGACCATGGTGACTGTCATGTGCTTTACAGACTGTGAAGTGTCCTAGCAACGCAGAGACTCATTCTCTTTATCACACTTATTAAGTATCTAGAGATTAATAACAGACCATGGAGACTGAGAATTGAATTAACTGCCGTGGGCTAGATTCTATTATCATAATAATAATCATGTGCTCATCCAGTGAATATTGGCCAACTGCCTTCTACAATCAAGCACCTTTGAAAAGTCTTCTTCCTGTGGTTGAACCATGCGGACTCTTCTGCTTTAAGGAGGGGCTGGGGAGATGGCTCAGAGGTTAAAGATCACTGGCTGCTCTTCCAGAGGACCTGGGTTCAATTCCCAGGCCCCACATGGCAGCTCACAATATCTGACACCGTTGAACAGACATACATGTAGGCAAAACACCAGTACACATAAAGTAAATAATTTTTTCAAAGGCCATAGGAACAAATACCAGTTTGGGGGACACAGTTTTCACGGAAAGAGGTGGATGAGCCCCTCAGTGTTGTAGGGATGATGAGTGGCTATTCGTGCCGAGGAGTCGCATAAGCATGGTCTGAATGCTTCATACTCTGTGCCCATAGGTGTTCCATATCTGTGAGTGCTGTAAATCCGTGCATACTCCTTGCCCATAAATGCTCTGGCCAGTGGTGCCTCGTATTTGCAAGTACTCTTTGCCTTCCAATGATCCGCGCCCGTGAGTGCCTCCTGCATGGGAGTAATCTGAATGTTCTACACCTGTGAGGTCTTCATAGCTCCGTGTCTGTAAGTGCTCTAAGCCAATGAATAATCTTCATATTCCAACTCCATTTGCCAGTGAGGATGATCGGGCCCAGAGTGATGGGGTGACTTCCCACAGACAGAGAAGATAGGAAATGCACTGAGACCAGTTGGACCCATAAACAGGACAGAGGGGTATGTTTGGCAAGAAGAGGCTCACCATGCAGCCACTTTGGGGTCCTGCGATGCATCACTCCCACTCTCTCTCCAGCTGCCCAACTTGACGAGGAACACTTCAGTAGGAAAGGTGAGATAGTGTCTGTTTGGAAAATGGAACTTCCACTCAATTTTGCTTGACTTCAGTGCTTGGAGCCCAGGTCCTGCAACCCATTGGTGACTGCCATGTCTGCAGTGGTATGGAGCCTTCCTCAAGAGACTTCTCAACTGCTCCGGGAAATTCATGTACTTGCCCTCATACTTCATCTTTCTGGTCTTATGCCACTCACTGGGACTGCTATGGGGTTAAAGCGGGGCTTGGGTTACCCCATAAATGGCCACTGAGGCCTGTGGCTCAGCTTCCTGGGCCTCTCTGAGTTGCCAGGTTTTCCTGTCCTTTCTGCTGCCCTTCTTTCAGCGTTTGACCTGACGTATGTCACTCCTCCTCAGAATCATGTCCCAGTGCTCCTGGGCCCCTTTGCTCATGTTGAAAAGATGCTCCCGTGAGAGACTGCAGCACAGTGATGAGGGAGGGGACACCTGGGTCTCAAACTGTGGCAGCATTGTTCTCACAGTGCTCCTGCCACTCTGGCATCCCATTGCCTCCCACTGAGCGCTGCCTGAGCCTCGGAGCGCAGGCTTTGACCCTCCAAGAGAGACTCATGGGTCTCCATGCCCTAGTTACATACCAGGCCCTGACTCAAGCAGGTAGCCCAGGGCTTGTCCCCACTCTGTGGAACTGGACTGAAGAGTGATCAGACTGTGGATGGCCAGTGGACACCTCTTCCCCAACCCCACAAACTTCAGTAGGAGACTCGTGGGCCTCTTGAGGATAGACAGGATGTGCCTAGAGGTAGGCCACAGCCCTCTCAGCTGAGAGATTCAGAGAACCCTCCTAGGGCTGTACCTTGGACAGATGGGAGCCCATTAGGATACATAGGAAGTTTGGAGAGTAGGGCCAGAAAGGGCCCTGGTTGCACAATCACAACCCCTATCAGAGTCTCTGGATCCCGAAGCCACAGCTTGGCTGTGATTAAGAAACCAGTTGCAGAGGTGTCTTGGGTATGAAGAGGCTTTGGTTTGAGAGCTTCTCTCCACCATAAGGTCTAGTGAGGCCCATCCCACCCTGTGCCTCTCTCCTGCCAGTAGACCGGGTAAGAGCAGCACCACCCGTTCCCAACAAGAGACAGCCCTGGAGGGTGACCACTCATCAGTATTATCCCGGCCACCACTAGTGAGATGTGATGTCACACTCTGAGCCATGCTGCATGGGGCCCTGTACAGACAGTGTAAAGCTGGAAATTCACTCTCCAGCAACCTAAACCACCCTTTATGTATCCAGTGGTGAGGCCCGGAGGGTACTGCAGAGGCCGTGGCGAGAATTCTGGGACAAGCAATAAGCAGAATAGATGCTCTAGTCCTTGTGGCTTAGGAGCCTAGGAAAAATGTGGGTGGCTAAGCCCGGAAGCGGCTGGTAATTACCTCTATCGATCTGTTTGCTCTGTCTCACTCATCCCCATCCCCACTGTTCTGGCAGCAGGCAGGGAAGCTGTGGGCAGGCTTCCTGGAGCTGCTCTTTATGTACTCAGTTCCTCCGAAGGGTGACACACTGTGGGGGAGGGGAAGAGAATTGATTTCTCCCTGGAAGAGGGTTATGAGTAGCTGTTGGCTGGAGAGAGTGCTGGGTGGAGAGGGGAAGGTGGGGCTTGAGAGCAGCCCCTGCCTCCCTAAGGATCAGAGATGGACCCTCCAGACTCTGCCTTTATGGAGGTGACAGTGTCATTCCTAGGGGAGGCTATTCTCTGTGCCTGAGGCCTTGTTTGCTTCTTGGCCAAGGCCAAAGCAGGGTAGCTCAGTTGCCAGCAAGCACACACTCACAAGGTCATCTGTAGGCCCCCATAGAGGGACATTTTACTATAACATTCTCCTTTCCTGGGTTTGCTTCTTTTTTGGTGGTATAACATGACTGTAGTCAAGGTGGGCAAAGGCCCTGGGAGTTGGACAACTGAGGAGTACCACATAAGGTAGAGATGTGGCCCCCTGGTTGCTGGCTGTGAGAAGCCAGAGCAGGGACCTCTGTGTGAGCATAAGTTTATGAGTGATGGGCTAGCCTTCAACCCAAGCCTTACAATTCTTCATCTTTGAATATTGTCTCCTGGCCAAAACCTCAGGACACTGAAGCCAGCAGCTGAGTCTCATCTGTCCATATGTCCCGATCTCAAGCTCAGGAAGCCTCATGACTTTGTTTACCTTGTCAGCACACAGGGATGCTATGGGCAAATGTATCATGGGACTATTGGATCTGAAGTCCAGGCCCCCATGGAGAAAGCACAGACATGAGGTAGGGATAAGAGCTGGGCCGTCTTGGGAATTCATCCATCTATTCACCAGTCCATCAATTCTCTGTCTATCCATCCATCTGTCTGTCTTCTGTCTACCTGCCCATCCATCCACCTATTTATCCACACATCCTTTCATCTCTTTGACCATCTGTCTATTCATCCATTTATTTATCCACCCGTCTGTCCATCCATCTAGCCATTCATTCATTCATCTTTTTAGTCTTTCATCCCTCTAATTGTCCATCCATCCATCTGTTTCTGGAGAACATGCTGATCTGAGTGAGGTACCCATGGTGGAAACTGGTGGGGGCCTCCCTCATAGAACTGACAACTTACTGCGGAGAGTCATTGCGAATGTCTGAATTATTAATAGCTACAATTAACTAATGCTTTTAATTAGTTGTTACTAGTAATTGTAGCAAATTGATCCTAGAATAATGTTGGGGAGAAAAACAGCCAAGAGGCCCCTGAACAGACTAGCAATGGTCCTGCTCCAGGGTGTGAGGAGTCAGGAAAGAAGGCTCCTCTCAGAGGAGCGATAAACTGTGAGGATGAGGTGCAAAGGCCCTGGGGCAGGAGAGAGAAATACCTACAATATGGCTTGAGATGCCCATGGTGGTAGCTTGGCAGGCAAGTAAGAGAAAAGCCTGAGGTGAGCCTCGGCAGCTGGCTTTGAAGGTTACAGTGCTGACAGGGGTTGAGTTCACAGGACAGTAGGGGCTGGCAAGCTTTTTCTATGAAGGGCCTGATAGTACACACTCTAGACTGAGCACCATGCTTGCTCTCTGACTCACATTCTTTTTGTGTGTGTGTGCTATTTCATGTTGTATTGTTTAATCATTTAACTTATTTTAATGCTCCATGGCTGCTAGCAAAGCCTGACATACAGCTCCTTAAATGCCAACCATTGACTGCCACCCTCAAGGAGGCCCACAGGTTGAGAAGGGAAACAAACCACATCCCTCTGGCTCTGGAGAGCTGCCTCTGCAGCTCTGGGTTGTCTAGGCCATGGTCTCCGGATTATGGCCACAGCCCTGTGAGCTCTGCCCCATCTTCATCTATGTGTCTGTGACATCTCCTGTCTGCTGGAGGATGCAGTGACTGGGGGTAGGCCCCAGCCCATGCCAAGATGTCATCATCTTCCCTGACCACAGCTGCAAAGATTCTGTTCTCAAATGAGGTCATGTTCTGAGACTCTGAACAGACAGGAACTTGAGGTGTGGGGCACTATTGCCCTGGAAATATGAGGGTGGTTCTTCAGGCACACAAAAACTCATCCTGGATCAGGCATCTCCTGGCCCTGGACTTAGGAACAGCATGCCATCCTTCCCTCCACAAAGATGCTGGGTGGGCCCCACTCTCCCTCTATTCACAGACAGGGTCAGAGTTTCCTATTGTCTCCTCTAGAAAGGAGTCAGCTGAGGGATGCTCGGCTGTGTGGGCATCCTCACCCCTTGGTTGGGGAAGGGTCACCAGAACTGAATGGAAGGAAAAGGCTCCAGTCTCAGAGGTAGAGAGAAGAAAGTTCCATCCATCTCATTGCTGAGAGCATTAACACAACCCCATGGATGGGAGGGCACCCCACTACCGCATGGCACAGCACAGAGGGAATTTGCAGAGTTGGTCCCTCCACCTTGGAAGCTGAGCGTTGTGTTTGTTTCTCTGATGTGCATTCTGTTCTAGAATCCAAGGGGATCAAGCCACTCATTTAACTGTTACGAATAGGGAGGGCCCTGCTATCACTAAGCAACCTAAGTGGAAACAATTTGGCAAAAATGTAAACAACCTAATTCCGGGGAAATGGTACTTGCTAGAAATTACTCTGTAACAGAAAATGTCAGATTAATTTATTTGATGACAGCTTCTCCTTTGCCTCTTGCCTTAGATGTTTGAAAATCAAACTGGAAGTAGCTGGCTGCGGGATCCCAGCCAATCACAACATCCCCCTGGAAAGGCATCTTTGCTGAGGGCTGAGGTCACAGACCTGCCTTCAGCTCTCTTATCGTTTACAGTCACAAGCTGAGGTCATTCTGCAGTGAATCTTATCCTGCCTGCTTCTTGACCCATGACCCTCTGGCACTCAGGAAGAGCCCTCCTGGTCACTCCCCAGTTCCCTATCCCCTGCTCCTGGTAGGTGCTGGCCATTCTATGACTTCATGTGCACAAGGCACTCTCTTGTATGTGTTGTGTCCAAATCTCTTTCTTATACACTAGGTTGGGGTCCATCCTCATGACCTCATTTTTACAGTCACCTAGGTAGAGCTCTGTCCACACAAGGTTGTGTTCCAGAGGAGTGCATGTACTGTTAGCAGTACCAGAAGCCCAGTGTGGCAGCGACTCACATACCTGTTGGGCAGACAGGCTCAGCATGGGGAGGAGGTGCATGTCTGAGCTGATGGCCCAGGAAGGGGCTGTTGGATGGATTTGAGCCCATCCCACATGTATCCTTTTCCCTGGTAACAGGCATGTTCTCAGAGCCTCTTTGCATAGAGAAGGCTTGCATTTTGGTACAAAGGCTCTTATGAGCATTCATTTGTATTCCAGAAATGAGTCAAGCCACCAGCTTCTGGGCTGTTGCTTGCTTCCCTTGGGAACCAACAGACCCAGTTACCTACATCAATAGCTCACATCTTCCTGTTCTCCATGAACCTTGGAGCAGTTCTTGGCTCCCTCCCACAGAGGCAACAAGATTTGGGAATGAACCTGCCCTCCCCCAAGTTCTCAATGGAGGCAAACAGTCTCTGGTGTTTTTGTATGAGGACGAGACTGTGCTGGCTCACAGTTGAATTGTTTCTCTGATCTAGGATCAATGTGACAAGATGTTTAAAATAAACAACTGTTTTCAAACAGTTTTCCTGCCCACCCTTGAGACTTTAATCCCTGACTTCCTGGCTACACTAAGGGGAAGAACAAAAGCCCCAGGCTTCTTTGCCACTGTCATCAGAAAAGGGATTGTCCTCAGGAGACTGAGGATGGAAGTTTTCATGTTCCAGGCAAGCCTGTGCTACATAGCAAAAGCCTGTTTTAAAGAGAAAGGGGGAGGAGAAAGTGGTAAGAAAGGGAGAGGAGATGAGGAAAGAGGGGAGGAAAGGGGAAGGGAGAAAAAGATGATATGATGGAGATGCTGGAGGAGGCAGGATGCTGTAAGGATGCTGATACCATGGTCCTGATGAGACAGTAGTGGTGACTTGGAGGATCTATTGAGGATAGTGGTAAAGATGGTGGCAGTAGAGATGATGTGGTCAGGACAGTGATGGTCTTTACTGCTACAACTGAGTGTTTAGGGGAGCCACACAACATCCTTCTCTCTGCCACCACCCTGCTGATAGAGGGAAGTGGTCCCCCAAAAGGTCAGAGCTGGGGTGGCTCACATGGCTCAGTACTTCCACACATCACTGTGCCTCGTGGGGGTGAAGTGGGACATGTACAGCCCAGCTTGCAGGAGGCGCTTTGGCCCTCAGTTCACTGGTCAGCATGTGGCATGCTGTTATTCTCACTCCCTGGATCTGGCTGGAAGTGGTCCCCTGGCCTGCCTTGCCTCTGAGGTAGCTGGGAAATGTCAGGGGATATATGGCTGTTTCGGTATACTTCCTCCTCTTCCTAGGGCTGAGAGTCAGGCTCGGGTCTGCTGACTCCAACCCCTACCTTCTTTCTCATGCGTGTTGTTTATTTTCTTCTGTGTCTGTTGTATGTGATATATGTATGTGTACATGTGTGTGTGCAGGTGCCCATGTGCATGGGTGTGTAGGGGACCAGGAGAATGGTGGGTGTCCTCCAACACTTCCTTCTCACTGAACCTGATACTCAACTTTTTTTCCTATGCTACTGGACAGCAGACCCCCATGATACTCATCTCTCTGACCCCAAACCAGTGCTGGGAGGACAGGCATGTGGGCATTCCCAACTTTTTATATGGGCACTAGGGATTCAAACACAGGTCTTCAGGCTTGCACAGCGAGTGCTGTTACCCCCTGAACCGTCTTCCCATCCCGCCGCATGCCTCTTTCAGAGGTTTTACTCTAAACATCAGTTTTCTGTCTACATGATAATAGTGACAGCAGTACAGGAAAGTGGCTATACCCAGTGTCTCGTGGTACCAGGTCCTGACTCCGGTGCCTAAGCTTCAGTTGGATGCTCTGCCTGTGTTCACTCTGTCTCCCGAGGCTTTTCTAGGGCACGGCAGGTTTTCACTTTCTCTTCTTGATGATTGGCCCTTTGACAACTTGGCCTGTGGGTCAGGGGTGTCTCCCATGTCCCTCACTGAGGACTTGCCATGCCTCAAATGCCACTGTTTTCAGGTGTAGCTCCGATGGTGCTGACCTTGGTCCTCTGCCTGAGCGGGTGTCTGCCGTGATTCTCCACTGTAAATGTCTCCCCTAGAGCCCCTTTGGTTACCTCAAAGGAGCCCTAGTAAAGGAGTCACCGTGCACAACCCCTGTGTAGGGAACACTCTCGGTGACACAGGGTATGTCGAGCCTGTGTGGAGACAGACTAATCTCTCCTCCCTGATTATTTACCCTTTCAATCAGCTGTTTACGTGAGGGTGGGCTCATGAATATTTATTTCATCCTCAGCTGTAATCCAATAATGCTTTATTTATTTTATTGTTTAAATCATCCCAGTGCTTGTTGCAGGGAGCTCTGTCAGCTGGCTCCGGGTCCCTGTGAACAGATGCCTGTCGTTATGAGCCTTATTCTGGCTTTGAACACTTCTGCACTTGCTGGCACCACACCACGCTCCAGGCCCACTGTGCCAACTGCCTGCCAAGTCTAGAATCGGCCAGTCCTCTAAAGTGGTTCAGTCCCTGTTACTGGAAAATAGAGTCACATGTGAGCTGACATGGTTAGCTTCACACATGTCAGAGTGGGGGCAGCTTGCCCACTCACAATGCTGGTAGCATCTCAGCACTCCTGAGTTACCCAAAGCAAAAACAAACCCCAGCTTCCAGGTGCCATGAGCATTCCTAGAACCTACAGAATGATCTGGAGGGGCTGTGAGGGGGTAGCTCTTGGAAGCAGGCAGGAAGTCACTGTGGCTCAGGGCTGTGAATCTAGCAGACCCCACTGTCCCATGGACCTCATGTTTCTTGTTGAGGCCCACATCTGTGATGTCCTGGCATCCACAGCTCTGGCTGGTGAGCCAGTGAGTCCTGTAATGCTGCTCAGGTTTCTAGGGTGTGCAAGGACACAGTACCCTTATGGTCCTGCAGGAAAGTCACCTCTTAAGGCATGGTCCTGTGTGTGCATGTGTGTGTGTCCTGACTGCTCTTCTTCATGGGGTACCTTAGTGCCCGGCTCAGTAAGGCATGAACTCGGATATGGAGAGGATGTTTTCCTCACTCCATCTTTCCTGTTGTGATGACATGATGTGAGCCAGGGTGCCAGCTGGATCCAACTGGCTTTCTTAATCCCTGTCAGCATCTGGGAGAAAGAGAAAGTGTGTCCAACAATCCCTGAGAAGGGGACACCTCATCACATCCTCTTCATGTCACAGGGTTCCCCCTGAGGGTCTGCTGTTCAAGAAGGGGTTACTACCAGCTTGGCTTTGAGAGCTGTATCCTTCAGCCCTCCAGAGTAAATAAACCTCTAGACCAGTGGTTTTCAACCTTCCTAATACTGTGACCCTTAAATACAGTTCCTTGTGTTGTGGTGACCCCCAACCATAAAATAACCATTATTTTCATTGCTAGTTCGTAACTATAATTTTGCTACTGCTATGAATCATAATGTAAATATCTGATATGTGACCCCTGTGAAAGAGTTGTTTAACCCCCCCAAAGAAGTCACAATCCAGAGGTTGAGAACCACTGCTCTAGAGAATGTGGCCAGAGCTGGGGTCAGCCTAGGAGCTGACCACCTGAGCCCTGCCTGTGCTCAGTCCAGCCACCCACTGTGAGCGCATCTTGCTCAGACTCATTCCTTCTACCTGCTCTCTGTTGGTTCTCAGACCCCTGCTGAGGTCTCTGTCTCCTCTGCTATCTCTGTCACATGAGTGCTGAGCTCAGCAGAGTCCCTGCCCCAGAGCCTCTCCTCCTCAGTGTCCCCTAAGCTCACCCTCCTGCTACCAGGTGTCAAGGAGAGGACCGGCACTCTACTGCATCACTGCCCCTCCAGACCTGGCCTCACTGGTCTCCTTGTCACTCTGAGAGCTTTCTGACATATGATGTACTGAGCTTAGGGATAGCAAAAGCTTAAGCTTCTGTGAAGAGACTGTGATGTGGGGCCTGCCCCATACTTCTGTCCCCTATTGGTTCTGGTTGGGCGGAGGTTGCCATGAAATAAGGGAGCCACACAGGGTCTGTACTTCTTGCCAGCATTACCTAAGTCGGAGTAAGTGCACAGTCCCTGTGCCCCAGTGAAACAAGGGCATGAGTGTGACATCCAGGCATTAACCTCAGGAACTCGTGGGAGTGGTGGTTGCTGGGGAGGAGAGGTGGCATTCTGGGAAGCAGATTCTGGGGGCAATGATGGTGGCCACCATTGCCACAAGGGGAAGGTCTCAGGGTGAGATGGGACCCCAGGATCATACCTGGAACCTCACCTGAGAATCCAGTGAAACATGGCTCAGCTCTACAGAATCCACTGTGCTGCACATGCCAAGCCACACTCACATCACACATATCTGAGCTGTATACACAAATGCACACATGTGCTTTATGTAAACAACATTTACTAAAATGTATGTGTGTCACACAGAATGCCTCTCTCTCCTCTGTGTACGGTGTTAATGGCTTTCCTAGGATTTTTTTTTTTTTTTAGATCTTGCTCTGTTTGTAGACTGTGACTTGGGGCAGGGACTAGGTGTCATGTGATCACAGAAGATGAGTGTGTTAAGACAGGGAAGCACTATCAATTCAACCCAGATAGTCCTTTCGGCAGCTGAGAGCCTTCTTTCTGTGCAATTGTGGGTACAGCTTTTAGAGACAGAATAGCCCATCTGTCAGTGGCTGGCCAGAGGGGCAGGCATTTTGTTCTTCATCTCTGCTTAAGACAGGGCCAGGAGCTCTGAGCTGCTTCCAAAGGGACAACGACACAACCTACAGCTGCAGAAGATAATATGGGGACTTCTCCCCCAGAGAGATACTGCTACTAGGACTGATCGCTTGGTAGAAGGTATTATTGATAGAGCATGCAAGGAACTACGTTCTCTTGGGTTTTTGGTGACTGGGAGAGTGTCATGGAGGCCTGGGGCAAAGCTACCTGCCTTCTATAGAATCTAGAAAAATTAACTTATGGGCCCGTTAAAGGAGGGGCTGGGAGAGCGGGAGGTGGAGGAGCAGGGATGGGGCACATGGGCAGCTCAACCACATCTCACACTTCTGGGCCTAGGGAATCTAGCCATCACAGGTGCCTGCTCAACTGACCAACAACCTCCAGGGCTGGTGGCTGTGTCAAGGGGATGACCACCAGGGACACCCTCCTGTACAGGCCAGCCACACCCCAATAGTGGAGGATCTTATATACCACAGCCCTTTCATATTCTTAAAGAGAAGTGATCTTGCTTCTGGAAGAGAGCTATATTTCCCTGAGGCCCTGCAGAGAACAAAGCGGCCTTGGGAGGAAGGCCTGGGGAAATAGGCAATGTCAGGGAGGGGGCTGTGTGTGTGTGTGGCTTGGGAAGTGGTTGGCTTCCCTGAGGGCTGCATAAACTGCAGTTTTCACCTAAAGGGTGAGTATTGGTGGGGGCAGGAAGCCATTGTCCCACTCCAATATTGGTGGGGTGGGGTGGAGTTGGTGCTTGAACTAAACCCAGGTGAGCTGATATCTGTGGAGAGAGCACAGGAAGCAAGTTCATGTGCTCCGTGGTCTGGCTGGCTGAGGGGTCACTGTCCTTTTTCACACCAAGGCAGAGGTGCTTCCAGAGCAGGTCCACAGCAACTCTCCCTAGAAATCTCAGCTCACAGCTTTGATGAGACTCCTGCTACTGTCTCCATCTTCTGACCTACAGCCTCAGCCCAACATTCCTCAGTTTGGTTTGCTCTTGAAGCATATGGAACAGGAAGCTTTGGTGATGCTTGCCCTGTCATCACAGCTGGGCTCAGCCCAGCATGTGGTACTATGGATAAACATGACAGATGGTCCCAACCTAGGACAGAGAAGGTGAGGAACATAACTCAAAAGACAACCCAGAATCAAGGTCACTACCTTGCTTGATGGCAGATAGCAGAGGGGACAGGCCCTTCATGGGGCTCTGTGGACACACAAACCTTACCATGTTTGAACAGAGGATTCTGGGAGATGGGGGAAATGTCCATCCTCCTGGAGGCTCCTCTTTTAAGCTTTGCCTCTCCCAAGCTCATAGAAATGTTCTAGAGTAAGCCCAAGGGGAGGCACTGTCCCAGACCCAAGATTCAGGAGGAAAAGGTACCACCAGGGCAAGTCACCCCAACTGTGGTCCTCCTCATTGTCACAGTGAAGCCATCTGGTCTGCACCAGGGCACTCTCCCCAGCTTCTTGAATGAGAGATCCAAGACAGTGACCATTCTCTGCTGGGAGATGTGCCCCACATACTGGGATCCTCAACTTGAGCCTTAGGGATGACTGGCAGGTGCCTCATGCAGACAATGGAGATGGAGTGCACATAGCCACTTTTCTGACTAGACAGCACCACTTTGGGTACCACTGCCTTCTGCCTCAGCATGACTACACCAGTCACCATTAACCATGCATATTACCTACCTCATTATAATATTGTTGCCCTTACAAGTGAGCCCTACTGGGTTCCATGAATGGATGGATAAGTGGATGGATGGATAGATGGTTGTATAGACAGATGGACAGATAAGTGGGTAGGTGGATGGATGGATGAATAAGGGAGATAGCACTGAAGACACCTCTATGTCTCCTGTCCTCCCTTCCCCTATCCCCTGGTGTGGATAGCATCTTTTCTACTGGGGTTTCTCAGGACGAACCATGGTGAGCAGAGTCAAATAAGAGTACAGGCTTGGTCTTCTGCTATGATTGGTAGGAAGTCACTTTCTCCCAAGGCCTGCCTGCTACTTGAGATGTTGTGTATTAGTGCCTAGGAAGATCTGTGAGTCTAGAACATAGGACTTTGCCAGACTTGGATGAAAAGGAGGACTCTGGCATGGAGAAGTCCTCATACAGTGAAAGGCAGTGGATAAGACTGAGGTCCAGTGGGACTGTAGGATACATGAAAAAAGGTGGAGACAGGGGAGACCTGGCTGGGTCACTAGCCTAGTCTGTGGATGGGTGAACCAGAGACTAGAGACCTGTCCAGAGAGGCCTGGAGAATTGAGCCTGGCTTGGGGCTGCCCCCTAAGCATGTCAGACAAATGCTAGCACTTGATCTACCCTGGACTCCACAAACCCCAAAAGCAGTCTTCTTTGGAAGGTTCTGGGCTCCCTGTGAGCCAGGGTCCTCCTTTCTGGGAGTTGCAGAATGCTTATCCCTGCCTCTGCGCCTGCATGTGAGTGTGTGATGCTCACGTTCTAGTCTCACATACTGCTACCTGCAAATGTTTGAAAGGAGGCACTGAACATGTGGCAAAGCACATTAACCCAAACGTTCTCATGTGAAAGCCCATGTTTGCAATTGAAAATTTAATGTAAATAGCACTGGCTTGAGATGAATGAGATGAAGATATTCACCGCTCTGTCTTCTCACCCCCGGGAACAGGTCTGGGTCTGTGTTGGTTCTTTGCATGTTTGATGATAATGGCCTTGAAGATGAGACGTGTCCTGCACACAGACACGCAGCCTCACGGGGGTGGAGTGGGCTCCTGACATCACTTTCTAAATAATGGCTCTCCATTATCAATCCTAGGCCAGTGGCTTTACCGAGTCTACACTGATTATCTTGAATGCTTTAAGCATTCCCAATGAATAGCCGTAAACACACTCGAGCCTCTTTGTTTGGAAGATTTTTAAAGAGGCCAAGAATTTCCTGTTTCTGACATTTGAAGCTCTGTCTGGAGGAGAGCCTATCCAAGCAGCACTTGACTCAGCATCAGGTACGGCTCCCAGCAGCCATTTTCAGACTCTCCCTCCCCATCCCAAGTCCCTCCAAGAGTGCTCATCCTCCCAAGGCCTCTCTTGATTTACTGCTTGTATGAATTGCATGTGAGGGACAATAGCCACTTTGGGTCTACATTGGGAACCTGTCATCTTCAAGTTCAACAGCACTGGATTCTGAGGCCCCATCTGCCCTCACAAGAACGTGAGCTCTCCTTCTGTATCCCCACACTGCAGGAGCCTGCCACTGAAAGCTAGTGTCCTTAGCAAGTTAACTTCTCCAGGTATGTCCCTTCCCTCGTACATGTAGACAGATCACAGAGTCCAGCCCTCCAGATGTTGTGTGACAAGCAGAGCGAGTTCAGTGCCATTGGGTTCCTCAGTAGGAGAGTCAATCTTTCCCTGACATTCAGGTAAAGTAGGGACTGAAGTAGAGTTCAGGGGTTTCTTTAAGGAATTAGACAGAGAGGGGACAAGGTCAGCCTTCATACAAGGCATCAAAGAGAAGCAGATATCAGCCTGCCTGGCCTCCTCCAGGTAAACCCAGAGCCAGTGTTCTCAGACTCTGACCACTGAACCCCTGACCACTGACTGAGCCCAGTTGCTTCACCCACAGGATGGACAGCAGCCCTCCACCCTGATACACCATTTATCTGCAGCTCCTCCACAGGTTCCTTGATTTCCCTGGAGCACAGCAAGTGTTTCTTGTCAGAGCTGTCCCTGTCCGGGCCTGGGTCCCTTCTCCATCAGGACCTCTCTGTAGCCTCTTCCTGTCACACATATCTCCTCCAAAGCCATCTTCACGGAATGCTGTCCCAGCTCAGTGACAGGTCTCCCTCCTGAAGACCTGTCTCTAGACATTAGTGTTGCTTTATTTTCTCCAGTGACACTGTCACTTGGGAAACTATCCTTGCATGTTCGATGGTTCTTGAAATGTCAGCCCCATGTTGACACTGTCCTGTGTTCCTTTGGTGTCCCTGGACTCTACCTGGCAAATTGTGCCAGAAGATAATTTTCATGACTGTCTGTCTCATCTCAGAGAAGTGAATGGGAGGTAGTTTCCCAGGAACCAGAGTCCAGCACTTTCTCTGGGACAGTAGTGATGTGCCTGTAACGTCATCTTAGGTTAATGTGCTCTGCTCTGCTCCCCCATGTTTGCCTTGAGGTCATGATAGTGCCTGTCATCTTGGGTGCAGGTGGGTTTCTGAAGATCAGGGCAGGATAGTGGTAGATTCGTTGACTTATTGGGGGAGAGAGAGTAAGGAAGAGAGCAGGAGGGAAGGAGGAAAAGAGAAAAAAGGAAGGAAGATAGGAGAAGGAAAAACAGAAGGCAGCCAATTACTGGGAAGCAGAGTAGAATTCTATAAACTCCTGTAGGGGCTTTTAGGAGTCCCATAAAGCTGCCTCAACCATTTGGAACATTGGGTGCTCCCAAGATGCCTTAGCTCAGAAGAGGCTTCCTGTCTGTGAGGTTCCACCCCTCTTCACAGTGTCCCCTTCTCCTATGGGGACACAGCATCCCTCCCACTGGCCCCGTCCACTCTGGGTGTGAGCTCCAAGTTCTGGGGAGCCCAGAGGCCTGACAGCAATGGAGGGGAAGCAGGACGTATTTAGAGCCTGGGAGCGCTATCTGCTGTGAGGATACTCAGTGAGGTCCCAGGAAATGGGATCCGCGCTCCTGCTGTGTGAGCCTGGCCTCGGCCCTGTCTCATCCTGAGGGAGCCTCCGGGAGGGGTTCTCTGGCCATCCTGCCCATTCCTCCTCACACCAGTGCAGTTCCCTGGACTGACCAAACAACCTTGGCCAGTCCACGCGCTCTGTCTACCACGTGTACAATATAAAGAGACATAGAAGCGCATTTACATTTGTGCACATGTCCCTATAGCTGATGCTGTCTCATTGGAAACTGTTTGCCCCATGTTCAGATTCCATCACTCATAAAAATGTAGATGCATGTGCCCAAGTTATTCCAGATCTGCTTGGAAGTCAGAGGAGAACTTCAGGTGTGAGTCCTTGTCTTCCATCCTTGAGTCAGGGTCTCTTTGCTGTATCACTGCTGTTCTGTTAAGGTCATGTGGCCTGTGGCCTTCTGGGGGATTGTCCTGTCTCTACTTCCCACCTCATCATAAGAGCACTGGGATGATAGACACATGCCGCCATTAGGCTTTTACATGGATTCTGGGAATTCAAACTCAGCTCTAAAGGTTTGGTGGCAAGCACCTTTATGCATTAAGCTATCTCTCTGGTTTCTAGATTGAATTTTAGCTCCTTGACCACACTCCCACGTTTATGATTGCTTGCAGAGGCTTTAGAAGTGACACTGGGTATGGAAAATCCGGTGAATCCTCAGGCAGAGGTTCAGGCCTGGCAATCACGTGTTTACAGTGAGCCGAGGAAATGTCTGTTTCCCTTCAGTAATTTGACAAATGAATGATCCGAGTTCATAATTAAGAAATTAGTGTTTTGGAAAGCTCTGTTGGTTTGCGGATTGATGACTGACTGTCCCATGTTTAGGGGGTGGGGAAATCACATCCTGGGAGTAAGCAAGATTTGAGTGTCTGAGCACAGCTGTGTGTGAGTGATACAAGAGATGAAGATGAGAGGCTGTAAGGTCTGGGTGCTCCTTGTCAAATTCGGGGGCGAATGTGCCAGAGCTGGGTCAGTGCCCACGGTTTCCTCTTTCAGCTCAGATGACATCCCATCAAATAAAAGCCACATTTCCTGGCCATGACTAGGAGGGATAGTCACCACAAGAAAGTCCAAAATAGGCTCAAATGATCAGCAGCTTTATTCAGAAAACACACACGGGCTCTCTGCTATTCGCCGTAGAAGACCCCGTAAAGTACACAAGAATGTGTAAAGCAGTGTTCTGTGCTGCCTGCATTTTGCAAGAGGAAGCCATGGGAGGGAAGTCAGACAGCTATGTTCAGAATATGGTATATCCTGTGTAACTAAATAGGGTCATTTACACCCCAGAAAAGCATCTTACTACAAAAGGGGCATTTGTGTTGGGTGTTGAGGGATGAACAAGATTTGGGAAGAAGAAAACCTAAAGACCCGTGTGCATAGATATGTTTATGTGAGAAGGGGAGACAGAGACACACGTGTGAGGTATAGACAAGAGGTGTGATGAGGAACAGGGGCTCATGGATGCAGAGCTACTATCAGAGGAACTACAGGGAGGGGCTGAGGGAAGGCAAGGGGCTACCCACGTAATTGCTATACAGCCTAACTGGTAAGGTTTAGCAGAGCTGCATGGCTGCAGGGTGTGTGTGTGTGTGTGTGTGTGTGTGTGTGTGTCTGTCTGTCTGTCTGTGTGTCTGTGTCTGTGTGTCTGTGTGTCTGTGTGTCTGTGTGTCTGTGTCTGTGTCACAGCACAGCAGCCATCAGCTCTTGCTCAGCTCAGCATCTGGGAACAGACTGTCGGCACAGTCCTCTGGGATTTCCAGGGAATGGAAAATGGAGAGAGCCTCCGAGCATCCACAGTTGTGTGTCCTGGATGAGGGCCAGATTCCCAGCAGCCCTATTGAGTCTGTTTTCTGTTCTCAGGGGTCAGTGTTGGCACAAGGGTGCCTGGGGGTGTGTCCAGGGAACCGAAACTGTAACATCAGTCAGAGCAGAAAGGTGCGGGCAAGGACGGCAGATAGGAGTGAGGACGGAGTATCCCATCCCAACACCTCTCCCAGCGTCAGTGCTCACGTGGACAGGCAGAGGCCGGGAGGGCCGAGACGGGAAGGGCTGTATCCTAGAGTGCTCTGGAGCGTTTCCTGGAAAGCTGCTGGCAGCTGGTGACTGTGCTGTGAGCTGCGGCAGGCTTGTCTGCAGCTCAGTCACCCCCAGTTCATCTGTGTTGATGCGTTTTCGCTTCTTTCACCTGACTAAGCTTCTTTTCCTGCCTGTGGTAGTCAGAGCTGAGGGCGGGCCCTTGGGTTCTGCTCTTGGCTTGGACTGGGCCACAGCTCCACCTGGCCTCACTGCCTCGGCCAGACACAATATTCTCTGGGCTCAGTGTCCCCATCTATAAGATGGAAGCAGTGGAAGATTTAATCTCAGAGTTTCTCAGGGCTTGGGGCGGGGGATGGGGTGGGGGATGGGAACGGGCAAATCAAGCACGATGTGTTGTTTATTTGGCACACTGGAGAACAGGAAGGCGACAGCGGCAGTGGCGAGGACATCCAGGTTGGGTGAAGAGACACACACAGGTGTGGTTCTGCTCATCTCTCTTCTTGCACACATCACAGCTCTTTTTAGAACTAAATGCTGGGACCAAACACTGGTATCTGTATTGGTCATGCTTCTCATTGCTGTGACCAGATGCCTGGCAGGAAGCAACTGAAGGGAGGACGGGGTTATGTGGTCTCACAGTTTGAGGGTGCAGTTGGCTGTGATGGGAAAGGCATTGCATCAGGAGCTTCAAATGGCTGCAGCAGCAGGAGCAGGCCTGGGGCTGCTAGCTGGCATCTCTGTGGAATCAGGAAAGAAGAGAGATGAGCACTGGTCCTCAACTCTATTTCTTCTTCTTATCCAGTCTGGGACTAGCCCATGGAATGGTGTCACCACGTTCAGGGTGGAACTTAAACCTCACGGAAACACCCTCTGAGACACGTGCAGAGGTGCATCACCGTAGTGACTCCAGATTCAGTCCTATTGACAACAGGCTTAGCTATCACAGTCCCCTTTTGATGGTGGACCACAGTGGGTCCAGTCTGAAGACAAAGCGAGATGTCCTTCATCTACATGGCTGCGGTGGATCCGAGTGGAAGGCTCCCTGTTGTAACAGCAAGGTGCCCACCACCCCCACAGCCTGGCAAGCTGCAAGCTCCCTGGGACTGTACCCAGGACACTGTCCAAGGTGCTCGACGAACAGTGTCTGGCTGGTGCCTGGGGGGTGGGGCGGGTGAGCATGGGAGCCTCCCCACTGCCCTTCAGTGCCTGGTGGACACCTGCTGCCAGGAACCTGCCTGGGATAGAGTCCTGAGGAATGCTTGTTCCTTTTACATGACACAAGAGCTGAAAGGAAGCATCAGTCACCTGCAAAATGCACCACCTCTTAATGGCTCTGTGTGTCCACTTCCTTCCTGTGTTTGTCCTTGAACCTTTATTACATGGTAGGGGTGCTTAATAGTCAGAGTTTCCCTCAATTCCCCACCTCAGTGGGAATGCTTGGTAAGCATCATTTTAATGACTTCAAATAGTCTTTGAGGGGCTGGAGAGTTGGCTCAGCAGTTAAGAACACTGACTGCTCCTTCAGTGAACCTAGGTTCGATTCCCAGCACCCACATGCCGTCTCACCACCATCTGTAACTCCAGTTCTAGGGACACCTGGTGCTCTCTTCTGGCCTTTGTGAACACTGCATGCACTTGGCGCACAGACATAAATGCAGGTAACACACACACATAAAACAAAATGGAAAAACATAAGCATTGAATGAGATGATGAGGACTTAGCCATTTTGTGTTTTCCTGATGTTTGTTGTGATAAACACTGTTCTGAACACACTTATCTGTTCATAGACCTTAATTTCAGTGTCCCAAAGAATCTTGATTGTAGGTATTCGCCCCATTGTACAGATGTTGAAAGTGGAGCTCAGAGTGGGTATGCATGCTACCCAAGGTCACACAGCACATTCAGACAAAGATGGCTGTCTGATGACAAAGGCCGCATAGTCTCCTTCATGGGATGCGATGGCACAAACCCTGAGTATATCATGTAGTGTTTGCCCTCAACCAAACAGCTGGGCATCCAAAGCATTTCAGTAGAGGGTGAAAGGGCCCCTCTTGAGCCCTACCCTAGATCCATATTTAGCCCTTATGGTGGGTGTCTGAAACATGCTCCAAGGTCTAGGTCAGTGGGGATGTAAGGTCAGAATGGACACTGAACTGGCTAATAGCATCCATCACTCAGTAGTGGTTCTGTCAGAGTAAAAGGATTGACATGGGCTGGAAGAAAAGGGGCTGCGAGTGTGGAGATCTGCACAGAGGAAGGGAGGGAAGAGACTCCGGAAGAAGGAAAACTTGTAAGGCCCCTCACAGGACTCCACGTGCAGGTCCTGGCTGGCACTGGGCTTGCTTGGGAACTAGAGGAGCAGGTTGGGGAAGGCAGCACTTTTGGGGACAAAGGCTGGAAGGAGAGTCCCTCTGTGCACACAGATTGCAGCAAGATCCTTTCTTCTTATAGGAGGGAGATCTGGGGTCTGGAGAGTGGAGGGGATGGAGAGACAGACCTAAAGTCAGACCTGACAGAAACAGAGCGAAGACCAGGTGTGCCCAGGTGCTGAGTTGTGCTTCTGCCACTGTCGCTGTCCCCGGGAGCCTGGGAGGCCAGGCTGCCCCTGTGGGGCATGCCAGGGATCTGGGTTCTGCTCCCCTCCCCCATCCCAGGGTTCAGCTGGAACGACTTGCACTGCAGACAGAGCATTTGCAGGCAGGACCTGAGCAGCACCGTTGTGGCCTCTGTGCCCCTTCCTCTTGTAAGCTGTCCAAAGTGGCATGAGTCCTCCCACTGCCCATAGGCGTGAGCTATGGTTCACCGAGCACAAAGGACGGGTGGCGTCAACCTCACAGTGCCCACTTTGGTGCTGCAAGCTAAGCGAGCGTCTGCAGCCACAGGGGTGATGTTGCTCAATGTGCATGGTCTGTGACTTGGGGGGCAAGTGATTTGGGGGGGAAGGGCTGTGTGTGCCCTAGCTTGGGGTGAATGAGTGGCAATGCCTGGGACACTGCTTTGCTCTGATGACATGGGAGGAAAAAAAATCCGTAACATTCTCTGGGGAATACTTTCCGTGGGCTTATGCCCTCGTGGCTGTAGAGGTGTGTGGTGGGGACATAGGCCTTCAGCAGCAATGGCGATGGGCATTACTTTTGGCCCCGAGATCATCCACATTTCTGCACCTCAAAACTTTCCAGTTTCAACCTAAGCCTTGGGGATATGTGGAGGGAGGAGGAGACATACCAATAACCAAAACTCAAAAGAAAGCTGTCATGAGCTACCTCTAATATGTGAGGAGGAGCCTGGCATTCCCCAGCCTGCAGCCAACCATTTCTGCCATGGCAGCGCCCTGAACTAACAAAACCTCAAAAACAAAAAACAGAGTAAAGGGTAAGAATTCATGTCCCCGTCCTTGGGTGCTGTTACATATTGTTGTCAATAGATTGTCACTTTCATTGTCGCTCCTGCACGCTCCTGAGTTAATTACGCCTTAATTATGCTTTAATCATCATGTTTCCTGCAATGGAGGCATCCAATGTTTTATGCCCACTGGTTCCATTCTCCTGTTCTTTTGACTCATCTCCCCATGGCTAAAGCATGTCTGCAAGCAGTATTGTAGGGCAGGGGCCTCATTCTAGAAGGTTCTGTCTGTGACTCCATTGCAGCTGAAGGGCTGGATCCCAACGAGCCAGCGTTTTATCTCCCTTTGCTCTTAAGAATCACAGGGCCTGCTTGCTGCTGTGGATTGCCATGTACTCTGGCCCGTGGCACATCCTGCTGGCTGTTCATTCTTACAAGCTTGGGGCTGCTGTGCCCACAGCTTCTTCCCAGGGATTTGGCTTAATGCAGTGCTGAGTAGCTGTTGTCTGGAAGTTTCTATTCACATTGGAAGACCATCAGCCCTTCTGGCTTCTTTCTCAAGAACCCTGTGGTTTTGAGATGGGATCTCGGTATTCTGGGCCCTAAAGCCATGTTTCCTCCTGTCACCTGGGAACCCACTATTGGTCCAATTCCCATGATGTCATCTGCCTTCTCTTGCCCTTCTGACAGTTAAGCCCTCTCACAGAGGCTTTCCTCCATGTCTCAGGATGAGTATTGGAGTTTCTCACAGTTCCTAATCTCACCAACCTTCAGAGGAGGAGAAGTGAGAATGTCAGAGAAGGGCTGTGGGTTTGCTCCTCCTGGGCTCCGGTGAGCCCGCCTCCTCACTCCTAGAGCACAGCGGTGCCAGCAGCTGTCCTGTGTCTCCTTGGCACTCCTCCCTGCCTCAGAGAGCACAGGAAAGGTCCCCAGGCACCACCTCCCCCTCCCAGGACGTGGCTGCTGTGTCCAGGGACTCCAATTCCAGTCTCTGTGGACACTTAGCTGGACAATATGGCTGTCAGGTCTCAGAGAAGGGCTCAGCTGGGTCTCTTCAATCACGGAGGTGACCGGTCCCAATGGCACAGGCCTGCTCAGCCACAGGAAGAACCTGTGAGGCATGCTGGGGCCAGGTGTAGTGTACCACTGACTTCTGGCTTTCCTTCTCAGGTGCTGCCAGTTCCCTTGGGCTGAGGGAAGGTCCTAGCCCCATGACATTGGAGGTTGGAAGCTCAAGCACACTCTTCATCATGTCAGGGTAGTCAGGGTTTGCCATTTACTTGCTGTGTGACCTGGGGCCAGCTGCTGTTCCTCTTTGTGTCTCAGTTCCATGTCTGTAAAGTGAAGATGCTGGTAGTCTCTGCCTCTAGGGTTGGCCCTTTCGAATGCGACTCCTATAGCTTTATAGGCCATGTGTACCATATGCCATATGTTCAGTGTTAGGAGGACCACCCCATACAGTCCCAAGCCCAGCAGGGTCATCTTTGGACCCAGGCTAGGCACACTGTAGGACCACTTCAACCTACTTCACAACCCCTACTAAAGGCATACCCTCACCACAGCCTGCCGGTGGCTTCTCTACCAAAAGGCCAACCTGAGACATCTGGAAGCAATAGCCAATCCACAGAGATGCCAAGGGGACCAAGCTGGTGTGCCAGGCTGACTTTGAAATCTGGGCCTGGAGACTTTACAGCCTGCAGCTTCAAAGTGAAAAGGGTTGAGATCCTGCTTGCCAGACAAGCCTCCTTGACCTTGAGGATTCAACTGCTCACTCAGTACTTCCTGCAGGGTGAGCAATGCCAAGGGATGAGGAGTCTCCTTCAGGCTCTGCCCTCCTCTTAGACACTGCTCCCTCCCTTCTGCCTCCTCAGAGGCCTGCCACCCACAGCTTCACTGTGTCCCCTTCAAGTGGCTAGCTGTCCTCCCCAGCCTCCAGCCCTGGCTCTTGTCCCTAGCTAACATACTGTTCTCTCTTTTCTGGCAGAGCATCAAATGATCACTGATGTCATAAGTGGCAGGGGAACAGTGGTCAGCCCTATCCACATGTGGCTGGGGGACAGTTGCCAACCCTGTCCAAGGAAACTCGGGAACAATGGTCAGCCCTGGGCACATGTGGCTGGGGACAGTGGTCATCCCTGTCCAAGAGTGGCTGGGGGACAGTGGTCAGCTCTGTCCCTAGCAATGCCAAGCAGGTGATCCTCAGAGGCAGGTAAAACATTCATTCGCAGTACAGAGCCATGCAAATGCTAATGGTGATGGACTTACTGATTCATTATGAAAACACACATGCGTACACTCACAACAGTCTCCTAATCCCCTGCAACAAAACACGCCCAAAGAAAAATAGCCAAGGACAGCACCATTTCTTTCTGCCCTCTTTCCTATATTTCTTCTTGGTGGAAAGAAAGCAGCCACGCTCGGTCCATTGTGAGGTCAACACTACCACACATAGTTCAGCGTCAGTATATTCACAGTGTTGGTTCGTTTTGAGCTAGTCCAAGACATTGGTGTCACCCCAGAGACACCCTTTGTTCACTTAGAGTTTCCCCCATAGAGGTCAACACCAGGCCGTTCTCTTTGGATTGGCCAATTCTGCTCATGCCACATAAATGGGGCAGGACAAGGGGTGCATTTTATAGATGAGGCTTTGAGGGTCACCCCATTACAGTAGGTGTCAGGATGGTCTTCTTTTCATAACAGTTAATAGTCCATTGTGGGGAGAAGCCACATTTTGTAGTATAGTTGTTTTGAGTTTCTCGATGCCTCTTTGTGTAGTTTCCATTCGTGGGTCATTGTGAGTGATATTTCTGTATGAGTGTGTGTGTGTGTGTGTGAGAGAGAGAGAGAGAGAGAGAGAGAGAGAGACCTTGTTGACTCTTTGGAATGTTGTCATGGACTTAATTGTGTCCTCACTACAGAACTCTCCTGTGATACATTTGAACATTGGTACTTTAAGAAGCTGATTGACGCAGGGTACAGTGGTGCACATCTTTAATCCCAGCACTCGGGAGGCAGAGGCAGGTGGATCTCTGTGAGTTCAAGGCCAGTCTGGTCTACAAATCGAGTCCAGTACAACCAGGGCTCTATTACACAGAAAAACCTTGTCTAAAATAAAATAAAATAAAAGGAAGCTGATTGACAGTGAATGAAGCTGGGGTGGGACTTGATTAGTGTCCAAGTAAGCAGGACACAGAGCTTGCTTTCTCCCATGAAAGGGATCAGAGTGAGAAGCAGCCACCTGTGAGTAGGAAGGGTACCTATCCCAGGAACTAAGCCCCTCTGGCATGTTGGATTCAGAACACACTTGTCCCCAGCACTGTCACCCTTTGGCATAGGGCTTCAAGCCCTGGTCCCTGTCTTGATTGTGAGTGTATGGGGCCCCTTTAGGAGGTACTTGCCTTCCCAGACCTGGCACTGGCTGTCTGCTCAGTGATGCTGTGTCCCTAGCGGTGCCTGGGTCTCCTCTTCTGATACTGGGGGTGGGAACATGATACCCCACCGACCTGCCAGGTTCATTCTGGGCACACAGTGAGACAACACAGACCAGAGCCCTGCTCTAAGGGGTTTGTGACACGTAGGTCAGGGCTATCCTGGCTGGGGAAAGGTGTGGCCAGCAGCTGATACAGGCAGGTGCTTGGTTTTAGAGTGGAGCATCCAGCGGGCTGTGGCGGTCCCAAGTGCAGTAGCAGAATGACCCATGGTTTCCATGGAGACCCAACTACCTAGAGTTTCCCTTCCAGGCCTACAGCATCTTGCCTCCCTCCCAAGGAGGATGGGCTCAGCTGCGTGCTGGGCTCCCAGGAGCAACTCCATCTTCTGTCATTTGACAACATGAGCCGGCCCATTGGGAAGCCCTGTCCGGCTTCTGTTTTTCCCTTCCGGCTGCAGATGACAGTGGCTTTCCCCAGGCCCAGCCCTGCCACTACAGAGGGCAGGACATGGGGTGGAATGGACTTCTGGGTGGAGGGGGGCTTCCGGGTGGGGGCCAGCCAAGGCTAAGCACAAAGGTGAGCTCCTGTGTCAAGGAGGACCACACCGCCCAGGAGCTGAACATCATTTTGGAGCTCCCCACACCTGGCCTACCCACTCAGGGAGGGTTTTCTGAAGCTCATTTGTCATCCTGGTAGCAATGGCAACAAAAGATAAATATCTCTCCTTAATGCTGGACACAATTTATTGTGTGTTAAGGCCCATTTCTCTAACTGTGAAGATGGGTCCTGGGGGATTCAGGGCTCCTGGAGTTTTCCCATCTGGCTGACAGCTACTGTCCTTTGTTCCTGCTTCCCCAGGGAGAGGTTAGTGGTATCGCAGTAAAAAATGCTACCTGACCCAAGCACCTCTGCATGAGAGAACCTGTTGCCGAGGCCTCTGAGGTCAGGGCACAGCGAGGCCCACGTCCCTAGTGTCCCACTGGAATGCCTCCAACTGACATACCTCTGGGGCCCTGGCCTTATCATCAGAGAGGCTGCAGCTGCTGGTTCTGTCATCTATTAGAGGAGAGGTTATGTCTTAATGGGGACACCAGCTGGTGGCCTCTTCCTTGTAAGTGGAAATTCACCACCTCCTGGCGGCCAGGTCAGACCAAGGTCCCCTCTTGCCTTGTGTGTTTGAGGAAGTTCGGAAGGACTGGCTTTCAGGACATGTAAGGTGGACTTGAAGCTGAAGCTGGGGGCAATCTGAAGAGCGACGTATCAAGCTTGATTGTCCTGTGGCACCTGCAGACTGCCCCTCCCCACTGGTGTGGTGCTCTGATCCTGTGGGCTGCCGTTAAGGCATGGGGTCCATGACTTTTACCCTTGGCATGCACACAGAGCCACCGGGTCACAAAGTATTGTCAGGGCATCCCACGCCCTCCTTGGGGCTGGCTGTCACAGAGCAAGGTGGCCCAGCAGGAGGAAAGGGCTGGTGGAGGAGAAGAGGGACCAGAGAAGAGGTTCCTCTGTCACTTGCTCAGTGCAGTGCAGTGACTGTCCTTGGCGCTCACATGGGTGGGCACAACTCCTTGGGTCTGTTTGCTTATGTTGCCCATAGCAATCCTGCTCAGAGCCCTGCTGGATCCTCAGAGGATGTGGGCATCCAGTGCTCCTTAAGGGTGCTCAGCACTGATTGTAGACAAACAGCATTGATCTAGAGAATGAAGCCGTGGGTGAAGGCTCATCAGGGTTAGCTGAGCCCCATGACAGGGGTTGGCACGTGGAACCATCACCCGTAGCCCATGGGAGAACTGTGTCACCGAAGGGCTGTGAGGGTAGAGTGCAGAGGTCGGCTTGGAGTGACAGGGCATGCTGGGTGGCCAGCTGGACCAGTGCTGGCAGTGGCAGGATCCATGGTGGGGACAGTCACTGAGCTTAGTACGGCGCCTGCCCCAAGGTGTCATTCTGTTGCCTGATACAGTGGCAGCCATCATTCTCCCAGTTTTATTAAGGAAGAGATTAGAGCTCAGAGAGGTTGAGTGACTTGTAGAAGGTCACACAGCTGGGAAGTAGTGTCTGCATCTGCCAGGTGTCCAGAGCCACCACAAAGCTGGAAACGTAGGCGGGGGTGGAGGGTGTAATGGGGTGGGGGGGTGGTCCTGGGCGGGAACAAGGATGTCTGCTTATGGCAGGATGGTGGAGACAGGAAAAGAAGAAGGAGGAGGCATCACACAATCAAATGCCCTGGCTGTTTTGTGGCCATTTCCAAGTGCCTGCTTGAGAACACGGGCAGATTAGAAGAGGCAGACAGCGTGTGACTGGGTTGTCTACCCTGCCCGGCTTGGTGATTAAGGAGCATACCACAGAAAACATGACCTTCTTCTTCGATTTGTCCCAACATTAAATAATGACTAATTTGAATTTAAATATGAAGCAGAAAACTGCACAGGGCTCCATTCTCTGAGAGGAAGGGTGTTTGATTACTGTGGGGCCATGCATATTCATGATCCATTTTCATCTGGCCGCCGCCAGGCTCATATTTGCTAACCAAGAACGAACAGCGTGTGACGGAGAGCTAGGCAAGGAAGGGTCCCCTTCTAGGGATATGGGACACGAAGGCCTCCAGGAGGAGGGCAAGCTATGGCCTGAACTGGGGTGGGCATCACTTGTCTGATATATCTTCACTGGGTTGGTCAGGCTGACCCTTGTGAAATGCAGGGTGCAAGGGAGGTAGAGGCCACACCTTGGTGAGGTGGAAACCAAGGCCCATATGCAAAGCAACACAGACATATGGCTGATGGGGAATAGGCTCAGCACCCCAGTCCTGTGGTCCCGGAGACCTCCACTCACCCCCATGCTGAGAGTCCTGTGCAGGGCTCCCGTGCCTCCTAGCCCCCACTCACTGCAAGCACTGGTGTGGGTGGTTTGCATGCATTTTGTTTGTTTGTTTGTTTGTTTGTTTGTGGTTTGGAGACAACATCTCTACGATAGCCCAGATTGGTTTCTAACTTGCAAGTGCAATCCTCCTGCCGTCATGGCCCAGCTCTTAGTTGAGCTCTTTGCCTCACTCTGTCCGCTGGGAGAGGCAGCCCAAGCTGCTGCTGTGTGCCTCCTCACCATGTGTCTAGGAGCTGATGGAGAGCCTCAGGTTGGGCACTAGTCCCATGGGCATTTTATTTTATGCGTGTGTGGTATTTAGAGCAGCACTTCTTCACAGCCCCTGCGTCCAGGCTCCTGCTCTGTTTGTATTCCTCTCCTGGCTTCCCTCTGTGATGGTCTGTGATGTGGCAGTATAAGCTGAAGTAAAGCCTTTCCTCCCAAGTTGCTTCTGGTAATAGTGTTTTATGACAGCAATAGAAACCCTTAGATGAGGGATCCTCCCTAGAATCCCCAGAGGGAATATAGCTTCTGCCAGAGTCGCCCTTGAGTCCTGAAGTGGTGAGCTTGTGTGCAGGCCACCAAGTTTGCCGTGTCTGCCCTCGAAGCCACAGAAAGCCAACACGCCCTGTCTCGAGTGACCAGTTTTCTTAGCCAGTTGCCAGCAGCTTAAAGTGGGTTTTGCAGAAACCACTGTGGTCCTGTCTGGGGACTCCTGCAGGAGGCTCAGTGCATACTGGGGTTCTCCTACATGAGCTCAGCTGAGAGAGTAGATCACAGGGCCACTTCACACAGGATGGAAACTGGAGGCGGGTCCTGCTTTTTCATCTACCTTTCATCCTCCACCTCCACTACCCATGATACTCTCCTTGTGGACTCGGGGCCCAGCCAGGGCCCCATCCCGCCCTGACTGGCTGGCTGATTGGGAAAACTGAATTCTGGGTCTAGAAGGATAGACAAAGGCCCTACCTTGGGTTCTGTTGTGAGCTAGCTATGCTCCTACTTGAGCCCCAGGGAGCCCCTCCCATCCTTTGGAATTCAGGCCAGGAGGATTAAAGATGATCACAGGAGCTTTGAAGGAAACCCAGTGCTCCCCCAGTGTGTCATCCCATCCCATCCCCCCACAGCCCCGCTGTGGAGTCCAGAGAGCTTTCTAAAGCTGCACGAGTGAATATCGCAGAGCTTGACCCGGTAGTCCCTCCTCAGGGGTGCCTCTGCTCAGCTGAATGGTTTTTTTCACGGACACAATGTTGCCCAACTTTGCCCTGTCTGTGTTTATCCGGGATTACGAGTCCCCGGGCTCTTATGTAGGCCACTATTTCAGGACCTCCTCAAAGCATCAGACTATACGAGGTCCTTTCAGTCGACCAACACAACATCCCAGCAGGCGGCAGTTGAGGGGGAAAAAAAATCCCCTTTCAATTGGCAGAACAGCCTGGAAGTAAAGCAGCTTCCCCGCCTGAGCTGGAAATTCAGCCTCATCCTCACGCCTCCCGCTGGCAAAGACAGAAAGACGCACCTCTTTCAGAGTCTCACCTTTACTCTTTTCCTGGGCCTGTTGTTCACAGCCTGGTCCTTACTTCTGATGGTCTCACCAAATGATCACACCCACCCCTCATCTGCCTTTCTCATAATCATTTTAAATAAAAAAAAAAGTGTGGTTGTACCTCCATGCCTTGGTATATCTGCAGCCAGAGGCCAAACAGGGCCCATGCTAGCTCAGATATATAGGACCTGACAGCAGGACCTTAGGTCCCTGAGCCTGGCGTCTGAGAAAGGACCTAAGAAGGGACCTGGTGTCTTTCCTTAGTAGTCCCTGTGGATCCAGAAGGCTTCCGAAAGCTGCACCTAGCTGCTTTGCCCCTCCTCAGGGGATCCCCCCTCCCTCAGGCTGCTAATATGGGAGCTAGAGACCGGGACCACAGAAACTTATCTTCCGTTTCCCCCTTCCCAGCTCAACAACAAGAGGGTCTGGTGGTACTGAGAGTAGAGCACTGGCCAGCCTGGACCCTGGTGAGGTAGTCTTTGCTGCCCAATAAAGACATACTCTCTAATGGGGGTGAGAAGGAGGTTCAGGGTGAACCTTCAGTAAAATCAGCCCATCTTTGCGCAGTGTCTCCATTTAGGGAGGCTTTACCAATGGCATGAACGACACAAACCGCTGAGCAGAAGCTGGCCCACAAAGGGAGTAAATCCTCATGGTCATTGTACTTGAAGATCAAGACCCACAGGGGGCTGCTCGTGCCGTCTGCTGCCACTTAGCCAGCTCGCAGGCTACCAGCCATGCTTCAAGCCACGCGTGGACTGAGATTCCACGTCTGAGCCCTCGGCTGCCATCTCTCAAGTAGTCATTATCAGATGTCAGCCGGCGCTGCCATCACATGAAGGCTCCTCTGGAATGGCCACCCCAAACTGGATTCTCATGTGGTTGGCAGTGATATTGGCCCTCGGCAAAAATAAATAATAATAATAACTGTGGCTTCCCTGGGACAATGACAGGCCGTTGGCGGCTTCCACGGGAGACTTAGGTGTCCCCTAACATGGTGGCGGAGTTCACAGAGGAAGATTTCTGAATACATACCAGGACTCAGGTGGGAGGTAAGCCTCCTCCTCTGACCTCTCCTCTGCTGTCAAGTAGGTTAATAAGGTCATCCTAGAAGCCGGGATTGGAGGTCAACTGTAGAACAGGAACAGTGGGAGACATTGTATCCTCATTGAAAAATATAGTCTGCTACAGGGCCTGAAGGCTACACGCACCACACCTGTAGGAGTCAGAGCATACCAGCTCTGTCCAGACAGAGATAGAAGATGTTCTGCTTTCCTGGGACCCTTCTTCCCTCTGTGCAGGGGTTCTGCCAGCATTAGATACACCTGGACTCAGCTCCCAGTGACTCGGCTGCTGATCTCAGCCCAGCCACAATCGGACCAAGTGCTGGCCATTCCTGCGTGGCAGGGCTGGCCCCAGGTGGGCAATGAGAAGCTGGGACAGATGTCAGCAGCTATAGGCAAGGGTTCCATTTGCCAATTAGCTGAGGAGCATGGCAGCTGAGCAGCTGTAACTTATTTTACAGGGAATTGCTCAATTTTAAATGAATCATATTGTCATTATGGTGTAACTCATCAATCCCAGAAATCCCTCTGCCCATCTTAAGAAGCTCTGCTGCAGAAGGGGTCCATGGGAAAGCCCCTGCTCATAAGTGTTGCTGTTCCGATGAATAGAGGCCAAGCAGGGCATGCAGGAAGCTGTTGGCACACTTGACTTAGGGCCTCCTGAAGCTAGTTCTGCTCAGTATTTCTCCGGCTGCCTGCCTGAGCAAGGTCTGGTGACTCAGAAGTGAAAGCCCCCAAGTCCTGCACCGAAATGTCTCCAGTCTCCAGTTCAGCAGAGCCAGGGAGGAGAGGTAATGGGTCGTGACGAGCCGAGTGCAGACACCAGCTGTGTGCCTCTAAGCCACTGCAACTCTGGTGTGAGAAGAGTCATTATGCATTTTGCTGGGTTTCAGTCCACCATTGTCAAAGTTCATTGCTCACTGCATCTGCACATGACCTTGGGTGGGAAACAAGTGAGGGACATTTTCAGGACAAGGGGAGACTCCTCTTCAGAACCCAGAACCCAGGGTTTGCATGCATCAGCCCACAGGCAGCTTGTCAGATTGTGGGAGGCCAGTCTTTGCATGATGTGTCTTGAAGTCCACAGTGGACTTTTCTCCTCACCTGACCCTGCTCACCGTTTTGGAGAAGGTGCTGAGGTTAAATATCAAGATGCACCCTCTGCAGGGAACAGCGGCCCGGGGTGGTCTCTGGGTCTCTGACCAGCGTCACAGACTGCGAATACACTGTGACCCCAGTGTCCTCTCCCTCCTTCCTCTCTTTAGCCTCCACTAAAAGAAAATTTCTTCTGCTAACCAGGGAAGCATAGATACCAAAGAGAATAGGGGGTACTCACAGAACTCCCAGGCAGAGCCATGAGGCCATGAAACCATGCTATACATGGTATGAGACACACCTGAGCTGAGGTGACCTGCAGCCTTCTCAGGACCATGACAGTCCAGGGAACCTCTGGTGCCTCCATGTCCTTCAGTCTAGATGATACTGTGTACCCATGGAAGACCCTTTTCCAGAGCTACCCCTGGATGGCACTAAGGTGCCTCTACAAGCTGCTGCTGTAGAGGTAGGTACTAGGAGCTAGGCCCTAGATACAGATGAGGCCCCTGGTCTAGGATGACAAAGGGCATTTCTCTGCACCCAGCCTCACAGATGGGGGGGGTGGGGGGCAAACATCTGTTGTGTGTCTTGAGCTAACACCCAGTTCATAGCAGCTCACAGAGTGCCTCCATGACCTCATCTAAAAGTTCAGCACGACCATCACAACAACCTCACTGAGCATCTACGTGTGACACACCCTGGTTTCACTCACAACACTTCTGACGTCCAAAATGCCTCCCACCAATCGAGCTGTGATAGCACCGGCTGCCTTCCAACTCAGTTCAGTGCTGACCCTGCCTGGAGCTGTCATCCAGCTGGAGAGAACGGACAACCTCACCCCACGGACCAGGAACAGACCAAGGACCTCACCTGTGCTCTTAGACGCTGGAGTACCGAGAGTCACTGCATCCAGTATTCGGAATAAACTACAGGAAAGTTTGTTCCTGGCACATGAGCTCAAGGAAACATCACTCACACTCACTTGTGAAAATCTCACACTGTTCAGCGACAGAGTGAAGATATACAGAGGGCCAATCGTGAGTCTGGCGGAGTCTTCCAAGCCCTCCTGAGTTTCCCCAACCTCAACACTCTCAAGAGACTCATGGTGGAGGGGGTGGGGGGAGAGCCGGCTGTTATATAAACCGCTGGCTGTTGTGAAAGTAGTCTTTAGTCCCTCTTCCCCTCTCTGAGGTTGCACAGAGCTAAAAGTCCTCACCATTCCACCTCCTGCTCTTTCTGGACTAGTTTCTGACCAAAGCTCTCTGGAGTCCCAGTCATCCCACTGGCACACCAGAGGCACCAAGGGGCCTAGGGACTCTGCACCAGGAGTAGGGCAGTATTGAAAGTGCTTCTCCCAAGACCATGCACAGTCCTCACACAGCCTGGCAGCTTCCTATACCCATCACAGCTGTGCTGCCAGGATTCTATGACATCATCATCACATAATGGAGTGTAGGTTCTGTTTGATCCACCATTGATGCAGCCCAAATTTTATGGAGCATTAACAAGCAGGCATCTGGCAACGGCTGGCTCTTCTACAGTGGGCATGTCCGGGGGTCTCTGCCTTTGGTGGGCTTTATGGCTTAGCATCAGCTTCCCCTGAGACAGCAGAATTCCAACAGCTGGCTCCACCTCTCCCCTCTGCATCCTCATGGCAGAAGGTGGTAGATAGCTGTCTGCATCCCTGTGAACGGGGGCTTTAATTGGCATGAAGCAGAATCCTCCTCGCATGCCATAGCTTCGATCCCGTGTCTGCTGTTCTCCAAAGACATAAAGAGCAGACGCATTGTGAGCCGTGTGCGTGGGTCCACAACAGAGACTGCTCAGAAATCAGTCAGGCATTCTGGGAGATACATACGGTGGCTGCTGACAGGATGTGGAGGCAAGGCGGTCCACAGAGGGACCGGCTCCTCTCCTCTGCAGAGACAACCTCACCCCCAGTTGGAGCTCAGACAGCATTTTGACTCATGTTGCTTTTTATAGGGACTTGCTAGACCTGCATGTCAGATTGTGTCTGCAAAGTGCCCTTCGGGTGCCAGAACTCGGTTCTTTGACTCGGGGAAAATGCTGTTTAATTAGCAGGCTCCAAAAGATACCCAATTACCAGTTAAATTGGGCTGGAAGAAACTGTTCTTTCAAATCTCCTTTTCCATTGTGATGATGCCCATTTCCATCCCCTTTGCACAAGCTTGTTAATTTCTTTTAATGCCATTAAAAAAAAAAAGACGGTTCAGGAGTCTGCATTATTTGGGAGAGTGCCTCACATCTGGGCAGGATGCCCGACAGGGATGGTGTTTCCCCCTGGGGGAAATGAAGGAGTCTTGAGGTTTACAGGTGGGTGCAGCAGAAAGCTCTTGTGCCTATGGCACTTCGCTTTGCTGGAAGTAGAGTTTGGGGACAAATGCTTGGCCTGTACAAGCCCTCAGACACCCAGGAAGCTATCGTGTCAAGTTGGCAGGGTCTCCTGGAAGCCCAGGGGATGTTGAGGATGTAAGGTTCTGAGCTTTGAATCAGGAAATGGCCAAGTGGCGCTCTGACAGAGTCAACTGTGAGGTGCTGTTTGGGGGCTGCCGGCTTCCTCCAACAAAAACATAAATCCGTGGATGAGGAGGGGCTGCATATGGACACTACTCTAGCACAGGATAGGCTACCCCAAGGAGGAGAAGCTTCCACAGTGGGGAGGGGAGGGACTGTTTCAGGGAGAGGGGGACACTGCAAGGAAGACAGGACGCTGTGGTGGGAGGGGCTGTTGCAGTGGGAAGGAGCTGTGGAGATGGGCATGCGTGAGGCCATGACCATGCAAAGGAGCCATCGCCATAGGCTGGAGCTGTCAGTTCCCTTTGTGGCTGGGGGACCAGGCAGAAAGGGTCTCTCTTTATGAGGAGATGTGCACAGATGAAGGCAGGGCAGCTGGAGAGCCCTGGTGCCCTGCTGTTCTGATGTCACCCTCCTCCTCTGTGGGGGCCTCACGGTGTTCCTCCTGTTCCCACATGTATCTGACCTGTAAAGTATGAGGCCCTAAGCCAAGCAGGCGGAGGGCAGTATGATCACACTTGCTAAACCTCTATGGGTTGGAATAGGGCTTGGAGGCAGGGCTGGCTGTGATCCAGGGAGACACACGGCACCATGAACTGTGTTCTAAGGGGGAGATGGCTCTGCAGCACTGATGGGAACTGCACTGCTGCTTTTCTAGGCACACGGAGTTCAGAGAAGGTCAACGCTGTCACTCAAAGAATGTTGCTGCTCTGGTCCGTTGTCGAGTGGGTTCTGCTGAGGCCCTGGGACATTGTATTACCGCAAGCAATCCTGTGGGTCCTTCAAGGGGTGCCCTGCACTGAGCTGCCACACCCTCAGAAACCTGTGAGCTCCTGAATAAGAAGGGTTATTAAGGGCTCCGGCTGGCTTCCCATTCAGCCAGGGTGGCCATGGGGAGTTCTGAACCCAAGCCATTGTCTTCGTGTCTTTTTGTGGTCCAATGAGGAAATAGTCAGTTACATCCTCCCTAATTGTGATTGTATGTTAAATTCCAAGTATGGGAGCTCTTGGTAGCTAGGTAGGCACTAGCTAGCTCAAGCAGGCCATTGGGGTGGGGGAGAAGAGCCTGATGGGAAGAAGGGCCAGCAGACACCAAGCCTCCCTTTGCTGCTGCATTTCTGGCATGCAGGTCCTCCTCCTCATCAGATTGCCCCCACTTTCTTCATAGAATCCACGGCTTCAGACCCCTGACATCTCTGACATCCTCAAACTCCCACAAGTAAAGTGGAAAACCCATGGCAGGTCCACATGCAAATGTGGCAGAGTCAACTATGGGGGCACATGTATAGAGGACGGGGATCTGGGGACATGCTGGGGAGTAAGGAATAGAAACAGGGAAATGTCCTCCAGAGGCTAGTGTGAGGCTAGTGAGATAGTGAGGAGCGCCCGTGAGTGGGGAGGGACTTTCCTAGCCTTGGCTTTTGTGCTGGTTTGGATGCCTCGGCATCAATGCTGCTGGGAGGGACAGGGAAGGCAGCAGGAGAGGCAGGGCAAGGGGCATGAATAAAGCTTGTTGGCATCCCTCCACAAGAGGTCAAAGGCTGCCAAGGAAGGAAGAAACTCAGCCTTGGTTCTGCAGAATAGTCCCCATAGTCACCCCAAGAGGTTGAGAACCCTGGTTTGCCCAGGGGCCACTGATTGGCCATGGTCAGCTTGATTCCAGGGCATGTCTCTGCCCTCCTGTCCATGCCTCCACTCGGGGCACAAGAAACCTCTCTGCACCCTAGCAGCCACCCGGCACTGAATGGGAAATGAGTGTTTGCATGGTTGGTCACTAGGTGAGAGAGTTGTGGCAGAGTCTTCAGAGCACTGGGTCACCCAGCTGTGGATGTGGACCCTGAAGCCAACTTAGCCTGCACTTCCTGTTCCTTCATTGCCCTTGGCCTCTGTGCCTGGGCTGCCTTTTAAATTCTGTGCCTCTCCTGCACATCCAGGTCTATTTTGACATCTTCCTTGGTGAGTGGTACAGCCTGAGGCAGTGGTGCCTGCCTGAGTTCCTAGAACAAAGGGACTAAAAGATGTGATGTGATGGTGGACATGGGCTGATCAGGGAAGCTGGGGCTTCCTTGCCACACTGAAGGATAAGTCATGGGTTTTCTGATGCTCAAGGTTGGGTACAGCCTCCCTCCCTCTCTCTCTGTGTGAGGGCTGCGGTAACTTAATACAGCCACAGTAACAACTGGCCTCAGACTTGGGGACTTGGGACAACACAGCCCTGAAAGTTGGGTGTCTGTCTTTGTTAGGGTATCTGTTGCAGAGATGAAACACCGTGACGAAAGCAACTCAGGAAGGAAAGGGTTTATTGGGCTTATACTTCCACAACAGTTTATCAAAGGAAGTCAGGGTAGTGACTCAAACAGGGCAGGAATCGGGAGGCAGGAGGGATGCGGAGGCCATGGAGGGGAGCTGGCTTGCTCCCTGTGGCTTCATCAGCCTGCTTTCTTATGGAATCCAGGACCACCAGCTAAGAAATAGCACCACCCTCAATAGGCTGGGCACTCCGCATCAATCACTGTTTAAGAAAACACCATACAGGTATGCCCTCCATTTTTGCCTTTTAATTTATTCCAGATGTAGTCAAGTTGACAACCATGATCAGCCATCGCAGTGTTTAAAATAGTTTCACTGGCCAAAGTGAAGGTGTCCACATGGCACACACCCATCTGAGGGCAGAGTGAAAAATCCATTCCTCAGCCTTTCCCGTTTCTGAAGCCCCTCCTTCTGACATCCTTTTCCTAAGGGCTTGTGATGACACCGGGCCTCCTCAGATGACCCAAGGGGACCTCCCATCCCGACAGCCTTAACTCAGTCCCATCTGCCAAGGCTCTTAAGACTATGAGAGGTCACATGTGCATGGATTTCAGCATATCATGGGAGAGAGGAGGTGTACACTTTTAGAATCTGGTATTCTGACTACCACATAGATGATCAGACATCGGGCCTTGGAAGCCAATAGCACCTAGTTTGTGACATAGTGCACAGAATTCTACCTAGAATATTTTTCCAGTATCTGAACAGACCTCCTGTGATCGGGTTGACTGAGGACCCCAAGATGATACTGATTGAGGCTGATTTAAACCATTGTGCTAGCTAGCTTTGTGTCAACTTGACATAATCTAGAGCCATGTGGGAAGATGGAACGTCAGTAGAGAAATGCTCCCACCAGACTGACCTGTGAGGCATTTTCTTGATTGGCAATTGATGTGGGAGGGTTCAGCTTGTTGTGGGTGACCCCCTGAGCTGCTGATCCTGGGGTGTATAAGAAAGCGGCCTGAGCAAACATGAGGAGCAAGCCAGCAAGCTGCACTCTTCCGCGGTCTCTGTTTCAGGCCCCTGCCTATAGGTTCATCAGCGATGGACTGCGAGGGTGTAGGATGAAATGAACACTTTCCTCCCCAAGTTGCTTTTGCTCATGGTATGTTATCACAATGTTAGGAATTTTAACTAATAATCATTCACATCTTTAGTGATTTCTGTCTGATTGACTGTATTATTGAGAGAAGAGATAAAATTCCTATAGTCACAGATTTACCAAGTTTTTAAACTGGTGGTTCTGCCAATTTTTAAAATTTTTTACTTATATTTTATGATATTTATTCATTTGTGTGTGTGCACACGCATGTGTGCCATAATGTGAGCACCTTTACCTGCTGAGCCACTGTGTCAAGCCTGACTGATATTTTAGAAACACAGCCTTAGTTTCTTTTCCCGTCACTGTGACAGGGCAGCCTGACAAAAGCAGCTAAAGAGAGGAAGCGTTGGTTCTGGCTCACAGTTCAAGGGTGCAGTCCGTCCATCACGTTGGGGAAGTGAAGGCAGCAGGAGCTTGAAGCAGCTCTGCAGTCAGGAAGCTGAGAAGAACGCAGCTGCTGCTCAGCGACCTTTCTCCACACACAGAGTGCAGGACCTCAGCCAGGGAATGGTGCCGCCCGCTGCGGGAGGGTCTTCACGCCTCTATTAGTATAATCAAGGAATCCCCCCCCCACCCCCGCATGCTCGGAGGCCCAACACCCCCTCCCCCACCTCAACTCTACGGATTTCTCAAATAGATAATTACCAGTAACCACCGCAAGCATTTGAACAGTAAGGGTGTGGAGGTGGTTTCATTTGTTCATTGACTTAATCCGTTTCCCCAGAACCCACATTTAAATAAAACAAGAAGCTGTACAACCACACCCACTTGTAACCCCAGTGCTGAAGAAACAGAGACAGGCCCCTGGGGCTTGCTAGCCGAGCGGCCTAGACTGACTGGCAAGTTCCAGGACAGTGAAGGAGGAGGGTGGACAATAGCACCTAAGGAACTTGAGGTCGGCTTGCATACCCATAGATGCACATAACACTCCATACACATATAATACCCCATGCGTATACATACACGTGCACATGTGTGCGCCCTCATAAACATATGCATATGGAAAGAGGAAAGAGCAGAACACATACACGGTTACACTTTCTTGTGAGTTGAAACTTGTATCTTTGTGGTTGGTTGGCCCTCTCCCTGGCAATGAGATCACCTTTAAAAACTGACCCTTGCATAGACACATTGGCTTGCTTTAATCCACCTGTACCAGCTATAAATTTCATTGTTATTTAAAAATTCATTTGTCCTTATAACTTAGATTTTTATCCTTAATTAAGTGTATATAACTAGATTAAAAAACAAACAAACAAACAAGGCTTATTTATTTTTACTTTGTGTGCATGGGTGTCTTGCCTGAATTATGTATGTGTGCCACATGCATTCAATGCCTGTGGAGGCCAGAAGATGGTATTAAGAGTCTCTGGAACTGGAGTTATAAATAGTTGTGAACTGCCATGTGAGTGCTGGGAACTGAACCTGTAGCATCTGGAAGAGCAGCCAGTGCTGTTAAGTTCTAAGCCATTTCTCCATCTCCTTAGCAGGGTTTTCAAAGAGGAGTCTGGCACTGTTTGTAATTCACCAGGACGTTAGAATCTTCAAGCATGTTGTGTCCACTGATAATGTATAAGTGTATGTTAATGTCTTAGTTTTTATTTCTATTTTCATGTTTTCTATTTACATATTTCTTTCCTTATGGTTGGTCAGCGTTTTAGTACTTTAATAAACTACCTGTTATAAACAATTTATAAGGAAGGAAGTTTAGTTGGTGCTCCTGGTCTGGAGGTTTTTAGTCCTTGGTCAGAGCTTCATATGAGGCTGCATACTGTCCTGAGGACACCTCTTGGCAGCTGGGAGGCAAAGATAGAGGAAAGCGCTGGGTCCCAGTATCCCATCAAGGAGATGTCTCCAAAGTCCTAACCCTCCCCCATTAACCCCACCCTCTAAGGGTTCCATACCACCCACATAGCATCAAACTCGTGGGCCTCTGGAGACCTTCCAGATCCAAGCCTTCCTGCGTTAAGCTTGGCACCTGTGTCCTTGCTTCCCATCCTTTCCCTTGTGTCCAGAAAGTCTGAACAGATGCTTGACAGAGTCGGCAATTGCTCATCTCTTCAGCTTCTCTGAGAAGCAAGGCTGGCCCCTCACGGCTGCTCTGGGTTCACAGACAGCTGGCTCTGGGATTTCTGTCAGGTTTTGTTTCTTTCAGCCCCTTCAATTTCCGATCACTGGCATTGGTTCCCAAGTCATGTATGTCCTCAGGCTTTTTCTGCTTTTGGCTGAATCCCCCTTTGTCCACCTTTTGGCTGAAAAGTGTTTTTGCTACACTGGGTATATGAGTATTTAGAATAAACCACACTGATGATGAACCATAAAGAAATCAATCTTAAAATAATTCACACACACACACACACATATATAATTTTACCATATTAAAGAATAAAGCAAGCTTGCACACTGACAGGGTTGTGCTTGCTTGTCTAACATGATAACATGATGCGATCCAAAGGTATATTGGTTTGACACCTGCTGAGGAATTAATTAAACCCTTATGCATCTATAAGGGCAGAAGCTATAGGTGCATTGTAATACCCGATGTTCTTAAACGAAAGCCGGGTGCTTCAGGAGGTTCTGTGGTGGCATTTGTGGTATGTCGGCATGCACAGTACAAAGTGTGTGCATTGCGTGTTCAGCACCAAGGCTACAGTGGAGATACACAATACCGCATGGGCCAGTGCTGCCAGGAACACATGGGATTTGTGACACATTTGACTCTGAAGTGAGTCTTTGACTCTGGCCTGTTCAGAAGCCTCATAATGTGACCGAGTCTTTATAAAGCATGTTACAATTATTCAGCCCCAAATGGGGTCATGACCCGCATTTGAAGCTCTAGTCTAGATAACGCACATATTGCAGACAGCTTTTCTCTCTGTCCCTCCTTGTATTCAGATGGTCTTTGAAATTGCCTGGTGTCCTGGAGTCTGATATTCTAAGGCAGGATTGCTTCACCCCCAGAATCTAAACCCCACACGCAGACAAAGTGGGACTGGGAAGAGCAGAGTTTCTCAAGAGCAGCCACACCTAGCTGCGGTGGCTCTGACTTTACCCACAGGGCTTAGGCAGCTGGCAAACTCACCAGCGCACACATCCTTGTTCACTCTGGCGAACAAGGGCTCCAGGGAACCATGATAAAGAAGTGGCTAATCAGAACTGGGTCTCCGGCCTTTAGCCCAGGGCTCAGTCCTTCTTGCCAGCGGTTGCATCCCCAGGGCTTCCTAGTGGTGCCCTCAAGCATGCACTGTGATCTTGGCTCTGACTGGTGTGGGCTCCCTGGGCTTGCAGGGAGAACTAAGACAGGAGTTGAGGGCAAGCCAGCTGCTTCGTAAGTAGCTCCAGAGGTGCCATGGGAGAGGAACCTGCGACACACAAGAGAAAGAGGTCTACGGAGGGTCTGAGGGCAGTCGCGTGCTTAATTTTCTGTGAAACCTTGGGAGCCAGTGTGGAACAGGCAGAGTGTCCCTGCCCACCTGGCCCAGCCTCCTGCCCTAACCTGCCTGCCCCAGGACTCCTAGACCAGCTCTCTCATCCCACAGTCTTAAACCCGTTCTCCCACCCCATCCCCTCCACTTTACCCTCCCTGCTATCACCCATCTGGCCCCACCCCCCAGGCCTCTCCTGCACTCCACAAGTAAGCTCTCCTAACGCAAGTGCTATGGAGACATCGTGGGAGCTGTTTTCAATTGCTGGAATGAGAGCAGGGACGGTGTAAGTAGATCTCAGCTTCTTGTTTTCTCAAATCATAGTCATTGAGTGACCCCATCGGAGGGGTCAAGAGCTGGTAGTACAGTAAGGGACAACACTCTCGGGAATCCTGGGCACAGAGAGGAGGGAGACCAGTGAATGGGCCCTGAGCAGCCACTGTGACTGTCAGAAGCTATGGAGGCTGGTGTTCCCTCCCTTAACCCAATGGAAAGCAGCCCTCACACTCATTTCCAGTGAGGAAACTGAGGCATGGGGATGTGAGTGCTAGGGAGACCCCTATATGTGCAGTATTTGGCTCATGTAGCCTTCAAGCCTGGGAGTAGGCTCCATGCTCTAGCCCTGCAGCTTGAATGGTCCTGAACCCATGAAACTAGAACACACTAAAGCCGGAGCCCACTTAGTGTTTGTTTCTTTGTTTTGAGACAGGAGCTCATGTAGCCCAAACTCGCCTGGAGACTTCTCGGTAGCAGAGAATAGCCGTGAATGTCTTGCTGACGCGGCCTGTCTCTGCCTCCCAAGTGCCAGGATTGCACGCACGCCTCATCACACCTGGTGTATGCAGCACTGGGAATCTAATCAGGACTTAGTGCAAGCTAGACCAGCATTCTACCAATGAGCCACATCCCACTCCTCCATAAGCAGATGGTGATGATGATGATGATGATTGGTTAGACAGGCAGCCTGGGGCAACAGAAGCTAAGCCCCATCACAGCCAGGTCCCAGGCATGGAAAGCTACTCAGGGCAGACAGAGTTCCAACTGGTGACCCTCATTGCCCCTCTCTCAGCAAGTACCCCTAGGAAGCCTGGGTTCCCACCCTGGACTATAAGATGCACTTGGCCTCATCCCGGCTGGAATAGAGCAAGCTGGTTTTGCTGGTAGCCCTTAGCTGGAAATGGTACAGTTCAGCACAGTCTGTGTTCTTGAGAATAACAAGCAGGAAAAGGAGAGATAAAGTCTGGAACCGTCAGAGATCTGCCCATCACACTGCCAGGGCCCTAGCCTACTACGCTCTCCCCGCTCTGGGAAAGTTCTTAGTTTTGGCTGCATTTGGGCTCGGCTGCCGCCTCCTCCAGGTGGCATATCCCGACGCAACCAGGACAGTTCGGACATTCCCCTTCCAACTCTCCCCATGCCCCCAACCTCTGGAGCTTCTTCCCTTCTGGCCTTCTCCCTTGGTCTTTGCTGCTTTCCAAGTTGAGCTTCCTGAATAACGGGCGGTGTCCTGCTCCGTGCCCTTGGCCTGCAGCCTAGCAGATCAGTTACAGGATTGGGCAGAGTAGTAACAAGAGTGGTTGAGAGCTCCTGGGAGCAAGAACAGGAACAGCCCTGTGCTGTGCTGTGGGAGGTGAGGGACTGAGTTCAGAAGGGGCTTTGCGCCTTACCTCATAGCGTCCCACCCTGACGCTGTCATTCGGAATCCCTCCAGTCCTTTAAGTCAGCGCCACAAGTGAACCCTGGCCTCTGCCCAGCGTTGTGCTGCCGCAGCCTGAATTGCCCTTCCCTTCCTTCCTTGGTGGTTGTCCAGATGGACACACTGCTGTGTCCCTGAGCACAGTGACCTGCAGGCTGCTGCTTTGTAATCGTGAGATGGTGATTAGCTCTCCACCCCCTGCTCTGGACCAGTTCCTCCGGCCCAGGCTAATTACAAAAACATGCTAAGTAGAGCTCATGAGTTTGGAGGCTTTTGGTTGTTCTTGTTGTTTTGGAACGCTCACCAGCACCAAGAAGACTGACTTCCAGATGCTTTGGGGGAGAGCAACTGGGGACTGGACTGGGAAATTGTGGAGAAATGGCTTTTAGATGCCAGGCCCACCATGCCACCCACCCCTGTGCGTACCCTCCCAAGGTGCATTGCACCATTCTTCCCATTAAATGAGGACATCGGCAAGGGATAAAGGACTTGGGCAGAAGATGGTATCTTCAGAAGCTACAGGTCTTCACCTCAGGGGACACAGCCCTCTGTCTTCACTCTGGTCCCATATCCCCATATCAGCTGGGGATGTGGTGTGCACGGGTGCCTCCAAAACTATGGCGCAGTTGCAGGGCTGTCTACTGCTCAGTGTCACAGGCAGCAGGTTTGTTTCTTCTGTCAGCCTCTCAAAGGGCTTAAAACCCAGAGAGCAGGACTGAGTCTAAAGGAGCCGCCAGGTGAGGGGGCGGTAGCCCTGTGACCAAGCTTGGTAGCTAGCGCCATTTGCAGGGCTGGGGAGGGGGAGGAGAGCTCTTTACGTGGGGGAGAAAAATAAAAAAGAAGTGGTAGCAGGCCGTGACCCAGAAAAGCACCAGACTGGCCCCGAGGCTTCCCCCATTCATTGTGTTCCCAGAAGTCCATAAGGATAGCCAGCCGTCAACCACACATGCTCGCAGGGAAGAGAGAGGAGAAGGGCAGTGCCATCTACTGCGCACAACAGAACTGAACTGCACAGTGGGCAGCCCTCCCAGCGCCCACGTGTAGGAAATGGTGGGTTGCTGGCAGCTACCGGAGCTGTGAAAATATGCAAGCTCACTGATGGGCAGGACCTCGGTCCAGGGGAACATCTCTGAAGGCAGACACCGAGGCCTGGGTGGAGCTCCTGGAGCCGGGGTGACAGAAGTGCTGGTTTGCTGAGTGAGTGTGCCAAGGTCAGATGAAGCAGTCGGGGGCTGGGGGGGCAGAGTCCCAGGTGTGCCTGGCTGAGAGGCCTGGGGGAGGCCTGTATGTCTCACTCCTCTGCCCTCAAGCTGACCCCATGCACATAGAATGGCTGTAGGAATCATGGGGAGGGGCACACTCTCCTTCAAGTCCCATCATGATGTTACTTGTCCCATGAACTTTGGACCCATCATCAGAGTTGCCTCTGGAAGTGACCCAGGCATGAGACACACATACATGGTTTTTCTCATTGTCCGGCTCTTTGGGCCTATGTCCCTTGTGACCAGAAGCTAAAAATGGTTTGAATGATTTTATGGAGAAAATAAAAAGATTCATAGTCCTCCATGGCACAGGAAAGCGAGGCAAAGGTCAACTTAGCACCGGTACGTGACATGGTTGCAGCCACTACCTCCCTGTGACCTCTGGCTGCCATTGTGAGCAGCGGTGGAGCTGAAGTCAGGGTGGACGCTCCACGGCCCTTGGACTGAAACGCCTTCAAGAGGCAGCTTCCTGAGCCCACAGTGTGCTCCAAGGGACTCCTATGGCAGGAGAAAGGACTCTGGCCTTGTCCTTGGTCCTAACCTCTATTCATGGGCCTATTGTTTGATGTGTTTGGGAATATGGAGTTTAACTTAACGGCATATAAGGTGACTCTCGTGGCTTTGCCATGGGGCATGGCTGAGGGATAATGGATGACCTCTTTGGAACATGGAAGGAGGAGGAATGGGAGGTCAAACTGAGCACTGTGGGCAGGGGCACTGGAGTTTTGTCGTGAAATGGTGAGATCACTCAGACAGGACATGACAGGAATCCAAAACGGTTTTATGGTGGTTGGCCACAGAGTGGAAGGAAGGAATCTTGGATGCTGGAGGGTGGAGAGGGGTCATGGGGACAGCAGAGGAGGACAACACCCCCTGCCTCCAAATCTCCATTCAATGTCCAGGGGACAGGACTCTGCCTACACTGTCAGTGTCCTCATGTGTATGAGGATGCCCAGGGGGGACCAGGGTCCTTGCCCCCAGCCCCCCCACAGCTTCCAGCAGACCCTTCCAGGAGTTCAGCCTGACATAAAGGAGGTGCGTGCAGCAGTGTGACACACCCCACGGCCACAGAATATCCATGCTTCCAGGTTCTGTCATTGCACATTTGTCACACCAGTCTGTCCTTGCCTTCAGGGCCCAGAATGAGAGGGGCAGATCAAGCCTAGGCTGTTACAGAGTGCCCCGACGTTCCCAGCTCCAGCTTTGGAAGGTGGGGAGGGAGGCCCCTGGGAAGAAGCCATTCTTGAAGCCAGGTGAGGCCCTGGCCAGGCCCCTGCCCTGACCCAAGCCTGGGTCAGCACTGCTCCCCAAACTGCAGGCTGCTCTTGCATCCTGGGATGTCTAAGAGGGAGGGAACGACACGTGGCCTGCTGTCCTCACTCTTGCCACACTCAGTGTTCCTCTGTCCACACCTCACTCTTCCCAGCTCTAGAACCACATTCTGTTAAAGGGAGTTTTTCCCAGCTGGCTCTCCATGCTCAGTGATGCTGGCACAAAGCCCCCCTTTCTCTTTCCCAGGGGACTGACAGGTCCCTTGACACCTCTCAGACCTAAATTCTTCTGTCACAATGCCTGCCACTTATCATAGGTAATGAGGAGCCACGGTTGGCCTCACACTGGCCCCAAGGGACCCGGTGGACTCTGAACCTGCTTCAGAGACTCAAGCACAGCATGCATCTGATGGATGTGACAAAAAAAAAGTTTAGAAAGGACTGAGAGTTAAATTTGAATTCCATACAAGCAATGGACTATTACTTACTGTGTCTCAAATATCATACATATATTTGTGCTAAGCATTTGCTCACTTGCTGGAAAATTTTAACCAACTGACCATCCTATTGGCTGGCAGCCCTGCTTCCCCTAGATTCTAGCCTCTGAGGACATGCTTTGGGAATGGAGTCAAGCCTGCCAATGGCCTCCAAGCTCAGGGGCTGAGGTCGCACATAAGCCCAGTTACCAGAGAAAGACAATGGCTTCCATCTGGAAGCAGCCGAGGCCTTCCCCTCTGATGCTGAGAGCGGTCTCCCCAGATGCCCTCCCTCACAGCCCCAGCTCTGGCTCTCCTCCAGCTTCCCTAAAAGACAACCCCAGGTAAACCCCTCCCTGGGAACTCCTAGGGCTAATTATGTCACATCAGGCCAGGAAATGAGTTCTGCAAAGTGGCTGCAGCCACGATGGGGCTGCCGTGCAGCCTAATTATAAAACCCACTGCACTAGAAATCTCAAGGCAGAGCAACTTGGACATGACGGAGACATGCTTTATGCTCATAACTCAAAGAGCTTGTTTTAAAAACCGACTGTAAAACCATTTAATTACTTGGTTTTAAAACCAGCCATGTGGAAATTATGTTTCTTCAATGCGCATTTTGGATGAGATTTCTGGCAAAGCATACTCCACCATGGTTCACAGCACTCCAGGCTCCCCAACTCAGCCTCCCCGTACCTTCCCTGAGGCCCTCACACAACTTACTGAACCTCTCAGCAAAGGCAGGGAGCCAAGATCCAGCAGTGCCTGGAATGGCAGCTAGTGAGCAGGAGGCACAGCAAAATTTTGAATACTTGATGGTAAACGTTATGATCTTCCACTGCCCATCACCAGCCTATCCACCCACCCTTCCACTCCCTACCCTCCCTCACACTTATCCACCCTCTTATCCACCCATCCAGCCTTCTACTCGTCTACCCATCCATACATTTACTCATGCAATCATCTACACACCCACTCATCCACCCGGCTTTCTACTCATTCATTCACCCAGCCACATATCCATCCACCCAAGTATCCACCCTTTACTCTCCCACCTATCCATCCATCTCCCCATTCACGCTTTACCCTCCACTCACTGGTTCACCCATCCACCGGCCCTTCTATCTATCCACCCATCCACTCTTTAGCCCGTCCACCTATCCACCCATCCACCTACTCACTGTCCACTTATCTAGTCAACCACCCTCTAACCATCCACCTGTCCATCTACTCGTCATGTAGCCCCTGATAGTGATGTGTATAATAAAAGCCAGTTGATTGATTATCTTGTCTATTTGTGTTCCTATTCACCCATCTGGGTATTTGCTTATATGCACACACACTATATGTGTGTATATATATAAATATAAATATATATATATATATATATATATTCATCCATCATCCCATCCATCATGTATGTGCCACCTGTCTGTATATTCATGTACTCACTGATTGTCCATATATATAGATATAGATAGATCAGTAGATATAGATATTCCCTTCCATCCACACATACAAATTCATCCCTTCATCAACAATCATGCAGCAAGCCTTTAGCCTTTAGCCAACTCTTCCTGTACCTAGTTTCCAGGCAAGAAGAAGTGGAGTGAGTACCATCTACTCTCTAGCTCCAGGACCGTCAGACCAAAGAGGCTCTGAAACCAATATCCAGGGATAAGGAAAGTTCTAAAGTGGGGAAGTGAAAACCAATAGGGAGCCATGATGGGCGAGGACTGGGAGCAAGACGTGTTCCCTGGAGGAGGTTTACTTGAGTTGGCCACTGACGGATGTATAGGATCTGAGTGTGTGATAAAGAGAAGGACATTTGCTCTGACACTTAGCTCAGGTTTCAGCTCCTCCATGCTGGTTTCCGTGTCTTTGAAAATTTCGTCATCTGTGAAGGCAAAGGGACTAGGCTTTTTCAGTGTTATCCAACAGCCGCTTCAGCTGTGCCTCACCTTCCTGTTCTTTACTCCCCCCAGTGATTTCTGGGGTGTCCCTGATCCCCCAGCTTTGCCTCTCTCCTTCGTGATCTCTCCATCACCACTTCAGATACCACGTAACATCCTATGGCTTAACACCTCAACCTCAATGCCCCCTCATAGCCCAAGCTGCCTCATGACATCTCTACTTGGTGGTTTGTTGGCATCTTGGGGCCTTCATCTTATGACATTATTGTATGCTCCTGCAACCAGTTCCCAACGGCAAGTCAGGAAGTTGTGCCACATGCCCTCATGCAAAGGCTGGTGTTGCCCTTCTTCCCGTCCCTGCACCCCACATCAAGTGTGCTGTGTTCTGCCCCATTATCCCCATCAGGTAGCAGGTGTCTGTCATCACCTGGGAAGCCTGTGTATATTATACACATTGGCACTGTGAGTGGCCCTGCATCTGTGGCTCCTGCTGCAAGTATGTGAAGCAGCAATGGGAGTTCTTTTCCTTGCTTAGAACCTAAGCTGAGGCCAGAGAGGGGAGTTCTCAAATGAAAGGCCAGGTCCATGGCAGGGTCTCTTTCTCAGCATACACATTCCTGTCTCCCAACTGGGAAGGTAGCCAAATCAACCTCCTTGTGTCTGATGATTCTAGGCCTTCCCAAGTACCCTTCCCCTTCCTGTTGCTCCCACCTAGACAAGAGTGCCATCCATGTGATAAGTTAGAGGCATGAATCTGTTCTAGTCAGCAGTTACACCATCCACTGCTGTCCATAGGGACAGGATTCCTAGGCAGTAGATGAAGGTTTTGCTAGCACTCGCTGTGACCAGGCCCTGTGGGACATCAGCTAGAGTCTGGCCAGGGATGGGTAGTATGTGGAACTGAATAAAAGCATGATTAACAGGTCCTTCAGTGCCTACCTTTCACTGTTACTTGCATTTGCACCCCCATCTCTTTTATTCTCTCTCTCTCTCTCTCTCTCTCTCTCTGTCTCTCTGTCCCTCTCTCTCTCTCTCTGTGTGTGTGTGTGTGTGTGTACACATGCAGAACATGTTTTCCTAAATTGCAAAGCTCTTTGCTTGAACAAAATCTTACAAAGGCACACAGTCAATAAATCAGATCAAAGGCAAGCAGTGTGGCAGTGAAAAGCCTTTTTTTCTGGGCATCCCTGGCACCTGCTTAGCCACAGTCATGGAACTGGGCATCCTCAGGAGGGAGTACTAACCTCTCTGGAATGGGGATCATGAGGTGCTGCCTCTCAGGGAGTGGACCAAGAGTGGACATAGTGAAGTGGCTGGGCATCTGGTGACAGTGAATTACTCCTGTCACCTTGTCATCCATGTGCTAGTTTGGCTGCTGCACCTGAGTTCCACACACCGCCACATCTTCCCGATGTCACAGCAATCCTATGAGTTGTAATTAGCACGTTTGGGATTGATTTAAATGATGTTCTGGTCAAGGGTAGTGCACCCTGCATTAAAGCCCAGCCCTTCTTCCCTGGGGTCCTAAAGGGAGAGGTGCCTAAAGCAGCCTTAATTAGAGAAGGACCAGTATGTCCCTTGCCAGGCTGCAGCGCTCCTCCCCCTCAGCCTGAATCTCAGGGGGGTAGAGGAGGCAAGAGAGAGGCTTTCAGTGCCTTATTGCTTTCCAGGGCTTGGGTTGAGGCGCCCATGGGTCACTGAACTGATTCCAGACCACATGTGCATACATGGCTAGAGTTCAGCCCAGATCCGCTGACCACAAAGCTCTGTCCCCTCTGGGACGAGGCTTACGGAGAGAAACTTCCAGACAGAGGTAGGGAGCCTCCCATCACCATTATTCAAGCAAAGTTCAGAAAAACAGATGATGATTTCAGCATCATAAAGCATGTGGTCCATGACCGCTCCAGCTCCTTCCCCCAAGTCTTCCACACTGCTCCCTGAAGCTCTGCCTATTGTTCGGCTGTGGGCCTCTACATCTGTTACCATCAGCTGCTGGATGAGGCCTCTCAGAAGACAGTTATACTAGGCTTCTGTCTGCCAGCATGACAGCGTGCCATTAATAGTATCAAGGGTTGGCTATCTCCCATGGGGTGAGTTTCAAATTAAGCCAATCATTGGTTGGCTATTCCTTCAATCTCTGCTCCATGTTTATCCCTGAATATCTTGTAGGCAGGACAAACTAACTTGGGCCCCTGGGGGTTTACAGAGACTGAACCACCAACCAAAGAGCATGCATGGGCTGGACCTTGGCCCCCTAAACATATGCAGCACATTTGCAGCTTGGTCATCATGTGAGTCTCCTAACAATTATAGTAGGGGCTATCTATGATTCTGTTGCCTGCCTTGATTCTGTTGCTATACCCTAGCTGGGCTGCTAGGCCTAACTGGTAAAACACATGGCCACCACCACTGCCATATTCAATGATTATGATAGCATTAGAAGTCACCCCATCCTTTCTACAAACACCAGTACCCCAGTCTCATAACCACTGGGGCTCAAAGACACCAAACACCCCATGATTGACAGTTACTAAAATCCCACTGCTGGGTATACAGACATGAATATACCACTACTGACTAATGCCTTGAGACATCAATAGCCTACCATTAATATTCAATGGATTCAGAGACACCACACCCAGCCACTGACAGTGGGACTCAGAGACATCAAGCTCCATCACTGACAATGGGGCTCAGAAAGACCACACCTCACCACTGGCAACAGGGCTCAGAAAGACCACACCCCGCCGCTGATGAGGGGCCTAGTGGCACATACAGAAAGTCAGTTGAACCTTCCATTTTCACCATGCTTGACCTTTCTATGGTGCTACCCTGTCCTGATCTGACTGGCCTGTAGCATTGTCCTTTTCTGTCCCTGCCCCATCTTTGTTCATCACCTTCTCTGGCTTTGTTGTGGAGAAGACACAGGCCATTGCAGCTTGATGCTTCCCTGTTCCACAGCTGCAATCTGGAACTTCCCCACAGTTCCTTCCAGTAGGCTCAGGCTCAGGCCTGTCTCTTCCATCTTCTCCATAGTTCGGGAGTCCTTGTCCTCCTCCCCGATGTCCTCCTCATCACCTTGCTCCTACATGAATCTCCTGGACCATCCACTCTTTTTTAGGTTTTGCTAAAGCACTGCCTGACAACATGGGGCCTCCTGACTTCCCCTTTGTTACAAGGCTGAATACTTTGAGTCCACAGTTGCTTCTTCCTACCTGCCCTGTCATTGTCTGTCATGTGCCTTGTGAAGCCAAGAATCTGGGCCACACTTACTCTCCAGCTCAGTTAAGGCTGGACACAAAGGGCCCCAGCATGTGTCATTTCCCATCTCTGCAGGGTGGGGGTCAGCATTACTGTCTCCTCCTGGGGCCACATTGTCAGGCGCTGTGTGGCTGGGGTTGGATCTACTATCTCTGGGACTTGTGCATTGCAGCCTTGAAAGGCTTGAAACTATTGTTTTTTAAGAAGAAAGTTTGTGTGACTCATAGTCCGGAGGTCCATGTCCCATTGGTTTTGCTGCCATAAGTCTGTTCTTACTGAACATACCATGGTAGGAGCTTGTGACCCGTCAAGGTCTCACTCCCAGTGACCTTCCTCCCACTAGTCTCTTCTCAGGTTCCCTCACTTCTACACCGAGTGGGGAGCAAGCCTTCATCACCCAGACCTTAGAGGTACTTACCTGAATGCCTGCAAGGAATGGCTCACTTCAGCAGAGGGCCATTTGAAAGACACAGGAAGCATCCTGTCCAGCCCTGGTACACAGTGAATGAAAATGTGGGCGTGACTGGCCTAGGTATAGATGAGGAGAAGGTTTTTATTGTAGATATGAAGGAGAGAACAGCCAGCCTCATCAGGAAGGTTCAGACTGAACATGGCCAGCAGAATAGCCCAAGTCACGAGAAAAGGGGTGAGGGTGGGGGTGAAGCAAGGGAGGAAAAGAGCAATAGAGGGGACCAGGAACCAAGAGAGCGTGTGGCTGAAATGGTTGAGTTATATAGGGATCAGAAGCTGGGGGAATGGAGGCGAAGCTTGGGGGAAGGAGGCTGGAGAGGGTTAGGGCGCGGGGCAGGGGTGAGAGGTGCTGAGAGGAGCTTGGACTCTGTAACAGGTGCTTGCCGTGCTGAGAGGGCCTGGTGAGATTTGATGTTAATAGGCAGCTCAGTTAGCCATTTGTCCTGGATTTCTTCAGGATCTGACACGTTGTAAGTGCTAATCCAAGGCTGATTGTTTTGTCACCTGTGTTGTCCATGCTGAGTGATCAGTGTGCCACTCACGGTATCAGCCACGGCTGGCGACTGCAGTTTCCTGAGGAAGGTTCTTCTACGGCTATACAGGAAGCTGCTGCTGTAGGGACCAAACAGGAAGCTACAATGAGGGCCTAAGTTGTGGTAAAAATCCAAACAGGAAATTGTAGTGGTCGTACAGGAAGCTGCAGAAAGGGTCAACCAGGAAGCTGAGGTATTGGCCTAACAGGGTGGTAAGGAGCTAACAGGAAACTAAAGTCAGGGCCTTACAAGAAACCAAGGGCCAAACAGGAAGCTTCAGTGAGGGCCAACAGGAAGCTGCAGTGAAGGCCAATAGGAAGCTGCACTGTTGGCCGTTCATCTCTATCCTCACTGGGTTCTCTGACCAGACCGTCAACAGTCCCTAAGTGTGGCCATGCAGGCCAACTGGCTCGGAGGCCTCTGTCGTCCACCTCCAGGGACAATGACTAGAATGGCCTCTAGCTCCAGTTGACACAGCACTTTAGCCTCTTGGACTAGTGATGACAATGACCTCTTAGCCTCTGGTTACAAATATTTGACAAGAAAGGTTCAGGGACCCCACAGTGCTAGGCCCAGTCAGCCCTGCGAAGCCGGAACAGTAACGGCGCTGCCGTGCATTCCCTCGCCTTCCGCTGTTCAATTAGGGCAGATGAATGAACAAATTGTTCACTGATCTAATCTTACACAGTTAACACAACTGTCCTGATAAAAGACAATCTTGCAAAACATGGTCACCCCAGAGAATTCACTATCCTCCGCACTCTGCCCAGGCGAACGGGCTTCCTCGCATTGTCTGCGAAATGCCTTCAGACAGGCAAACAAACGCAATTAAACCACATTCCCTCCAGGGCCTCTGTGCACATCCCTGCAGAGAACAGAGGTCTCAACAGTGGCCCAGCCTCAAGTTTCATGTTATTGACAAGATTAGCCATAAATCAAAGTTGTAGAACGTGGATGGTGAGTTGTTTTTATATCCCCTGAAAGATGTCTGCCTTCTTCGATGACTATCGATTCCGTGCCAGGTTTCAAGGCAGCCCCTGGCCAAGGGGAAGGCATGACTCTTCCTTTCAATTTACAAGTGTGCCCAGGGACTTTTTTTTTTTTTTGGCATTTCAGCAATTGTCAAGTCGGTAATTAAAACTGAACTAGCCCTTAGCTGACAATCACTTCTGTGAGTGTGTTTGAGTGGCTGTTTTACTAAATCAACGCTGAGTGCTCATCAGCGACAAGTGTTTAGCTCACACAGAGGCAGGGCAGTTGCCACAGTAAGCGGAGCCATCCATGCATCTATGTGGGAGCGCATGGCTGTGTGGCCCTGGGCAAGTCATTTCCCCTCCAAGCTCTGGCTTCTCTGTCTAGAAGAGAGACAAGGGCATCTCCCACCCAGACTGCTATGGAAGACTAAGGCTTGTGTTTATGAATGCATGGTTCCCAGAATTGGGACAGGCGTGGCGTTAGGGTTGTGTTTTTCTGGTCACCATGGTGATCCCAGCAGTCCACAAAGGCCTGGTACAGGTAAATAACAGGAATCCTTTGTATGGTGTCTCCACATCCTGTCAGTGATGTCTTCCCCGTGCCTAAGCTCTGAAGTAGTGCCTCTCCATGTTTGCAGGCTTGAATGAGACCCTTCCCCCATCGTCTCAGGCATTTGAATACTTTGTCCTCTGTTGGTGGCAGTGTTTGAGAAGGCTTAGGAGATGTGACCTTACTGAAGGAAGTATGTCACCAGAGGTGGGCTTTGAGGGTTTAAAGGCTGGCATTTCTAGTTCACTTTCTCTGCTTTGTTATGGTTCAAGATGAGAAGAGCCCTCAGCTTCCTGCTCCTGCAGCCAGGCCTTCACTCTGCCATTATGGACTGTAACCCTCTGGAACCATAAACTCAAACTTTTTTCTCAAAGTTGCTTGACTATAGTGTTTATTTTAGCAATAGAAAAGTAACTATTATACCAGATAAGGACAATTGGGGTGCCCTGCCTAAGATCAGCTGTGTCCCTGCTTCTAGATGGACAGGAAGTACCACCCATCCACTCTTGCTGTAGTCTGCAAGCTCCTGATCAATATGTTCATTATGTGGGGTGGTGAGCACATGTGTGCCACAGTGCACATGTAGAGGTCACAGGACAATTTTGGATGGGTCTTTCCTTCCACGGTGGTCCCAGGGATCAAACTCAGGTCATGAGGTTTGTGCTCTAAACTTTCTCATCTTGCAGAGATCCTGCTAAATTCCTAAGAAAGCACAGCAGTTCCCAGACCGGGCCGAGGGCACTCTGATCCTGTTGTGATATGTTCTACACAATGGGAGCTCAGATCTCTTGGGAATCATGCTGTGAACAGGTGTCACCTGCATCCTGCCCCAACAGATATTTCCATTTTGTCACCTTGATGCAGGAGTGAGTTCTCTAGCTCACAGCAAGCTCACGCTGCTGGAAGAGCTGATTGTCATGAGGCAGCCAAGTCCTGGATCTTGTGAGTCAAAGATGAGACCAGGACCAAAGACATGGCTCTGTACGGGGGAAGGTCTGGATGAAGTGTGCCTTGTTCAGCAAGTAAGAAGGGAATGGACCAGATCCTGGCATTTGAGTGGTAGTATAGTTCTGGATTTTTCCACCATCAGGTCTGGGTAAGAAACTACAGCAGGCATGGGAAAGGAGTATAAGGGGCTTCCTCACCTGATAGAGAGAACAACTGGAGTAAAGGGCCTGGGCTGAGGTGAAGGTCACATGTTAAGATGATTGTTACAGGCTAGAATGAAGGTCATAGGCCAGAGTGTGAGAAGGTCGGAAACTGCTGTCCATTTCCCCAGCTGTCTTCTCCCTCTGTGCTGGTCCTGGGAAGGATCCTGGGGTCACTGGTGGGACCCTGGGCCTGCCCAGAGAATGTATCAATGACCAGTGACTCTACTCCTAACCTGTTAGCTGTCATGTGAAGGCTGTTCAACCTAGTATGTCATGGTGGTAGGGGGATGGGCTGGCATCCAGGCCAGTTCTTTTCTATGTTACACTACCTCATTTCAAAACAGCCAGTAAACCAAGCCATGCCTGGGTCCTGGTCCCATGTGTGGGCATGTAGTTCTCAGATGGGTGCTTCCAGGCCTGCTTCCTACGAACCTTACACTGGGGATCTCTGTCTCCTCTGGGTATGTCTCAGGAACCTTGATGGCTCAGAGTGATCCCTGATCATCTTCCCAAACCAGGCATCCTGTCTCACATCCATATTTCTGTGAATGATACCACCATTTACATCTGCCCATGCCAGCAGGTCAGAGCATCTGTGCGGCCCATGACACTCATTTCCTACCCAAGCCCCTGAACTCCAACTGCAGGGAATCATTAGCACCCATACACCCTCTCCTTTGTCTGTGGTCTCATTTAGCCAACCCACCTGGCCCTTACAGGCCCCATACTCTGGAGTACCCAAGGCCACATCTCAGGCAAACTGAGTCCCGGGGATGACCAACCAGAGGACCACTCCTGCCGTTCCAGAGATCTCACCTGAGGATGCCAATCCCCCATATCAATATCTTGGAGAAAAAAATCCTGGGCTGGAGAATTCTTATTACTCATGACTCACTCAGATCCAGATGAGACTCCAGCAGGTTCTAATTTCAGATCTGGGGGCGGATGCCTCTGTGTTTGTCTCCACTGTCTGCTTCTCCAGCCATCAAAACCAAATTTCCTAAATTCCCAGCTGTGTCCATCTGGAAGGCCAGGAACAGGTGAGAATGGGGGGTTCAGTTGACAGCTGACACCAGTCTTGAGGTTTGGGATGGCAAGACCCTACACACACATACACACACACACACACACACACACACAATCACATATATATACATAATGGATTGAAAGGATTGTGGGGCTGCCAGCCAGGGCTCTGGCAAGCAAGGATGACATTTACTTTCTTTTGTTTTCTGTATGCCCAGCGTAAGTGATTGCAAGCTGATGTGTGCCATTGGGGTAGGTGAGGTGTTAGCATTACCTTTTGCAAGCAATGGGCTGAAAGCTTCATGGCAGGAAGAGGCCCAGGGAGGTAACATCCAGCACCTAGTGGGCAGGGAAAGCCTCTGAGGGAAGCGGCCACAGGGGCACATCAGACTGGGAAGTTCAAACTGGTATCCCATGGACCACAGCAAACAGGAAGGAGACCAGAGGCCATAAGAAGACATGCTGATCTCAAGCAGTCAGGATTAATGATATGGCCAAGGGAGCAAGGATGGAGCCCACCTCTTCCAGGAGCTGCCCCAAGCCCTTTGTGCGTGCCTGCACTGACCTTCCAATAGAAGCCATCTGTCTGTTGCATGGGCTACTCATGGTTTGTGCTACAGAACACAGAGGGCCTGTCTCTGTCTTCGTGAGCCTTAGGAACAGAAATTACTTTGAAGGAAGGCTTTGCTGCAGTAGGGGCTCAGGACATGTGTGTGCACTGACAGTGATATTAAAGGAACCAACTGACCAAGGCAGAAAAATATCCAGAGAGCGTCATGCAATTAGAAATCCATCTCCAATGTTTTGATGGCTTATAGACTTTTAGGAGCCATTTCTGGCCTTTGGGGTAGGGCGAGAGGTGTTTGTAGAATCTATTGTTGTATCAAGACCTCTGGTCCTTGCTAGTTGCCCTGCAGACAAGTGAAGCCATGCCCTTGGCATTGGCATTAGCAGGGTGGTGCAGAGAAACATGAAGAGAAGGAAGTGAGCGCAGCGAAGCTGGCAGTAAGCTCCATTCACCAGACCCTTGGCCTCTCTGGTCTCAGCATCCCCTTTGAAAAATAAGGTCAATCACAGCTCCTTGGAAGATATGCTGTGAGTGTTCCATATACCATTCTGTGTTCCGTAGCCCTGACCCTGTGCTGGGTACTGCAGCTTACTAGCCTTTCCTGGGGCTCAAGCTTTAAATTGCCCAGCCATCAGTCAAATGAATGTGTCAGATATTTCCACGACATGTTTGAACACGTTGCCTCTGATTTCAGAAAGCCCAGCCTCACAGCCCCCAGGACCAAGCTCAGGTACCATATGTCTCCCCAGGAATAGTAGGTAGTAAAAATACACTATTGGAAATAGAGTCTGCCTCTCAATTTGGAAGTGCAATCTGCCTCCACCCACAAGATGCTAATTGATTTGCTTTTTGCCCTGCTACTCTCATCCTTGTCAGCACTTTCACTTCCCTTCTTTCCTGGCTCACTCTCCCAGTCCTAAGGCTGAAAATAGACCTCAATGAGATTGCTGGGCCCTTGGCACCTACCTCAGGGTCACCTAGGCAGAGCCCTGGACCTACCTGAGAGTGTGGTGTCCTGAGTCCAGAGTTCTTACTCAGAAATGAAGTCACAGCACCTACTCAATGCTGTTTGGAGTTGTCTAGGCTGGGATATGGCTATAGCAAATAGATCCAGCTTTGCTACTCTGGGAGGCTTGCCTAGAAAGTATGGTCAGGGAGCCGCACCGGCTCTGTACCAAGGAGGGTCTTCTGGAAGAGAGAGCCTCTGTGGAAGGAAGCTGTTTGATGAGCAGATGGCCTTGCCCTCACCCGCAGGTTAACTGGTGTAAGGCCCCTGAATATGGGATTTTGTTGTCTGGGAGTTTGCACTCAGAACATTTGAAGGGACCTATTTTGTTTTGATCATACATGGTCCTGAATCATGGTAGAAACTCAAGACCAGTGTCTCAGTAACCAGTGGCAGAGCTGGGCTGTCTCCGTCCTCATCTGCATCCATCAGGGACCAGCACATGCCCAGAAAGGCAAAGTACCTACTATCTCAGCCTATTGGGGAAATTGTAGTGACTCATACAAGAGCCTGGGGTGGAGGGAGAAGGAAGAAGAAGAAGAAGAAGAAGAAGAAGAAGAAGAAGAAGAAGAAGAAGAAGAAGAAGAAGAAGAAGAAAAAGAAGTGAATGAGACCCTCCAGCTCCAGCTGTTGGCCTGTAGGCTACTTGAATATTCATGAGAATATTCTCCCAAAGAGAAAAACAAACACCAGATCCCATGAGAGTCCAGGTAGAGAAGGGGCCAGCCTTCTCCCTCATTCATGAATGCATTCTATCCCACTATCCACTCAGGACAATTGCCAAGCCCACCCACACCTGTGCCTATGGTCACCAGAGGTACAACATAGGAGTTGCACAGGGCATGCAGTCCAACCAGGAGGCCCATAGCCAGCAGTTGTAGTATCAGAATGCATCATGGGAAAGAGCCTTAATGAGGGGCATGTGGGTTCCAGGCAGAGGATTGGCCAAAACGTGTACATCTGGGACACTGGGTAGAGAAAGGGATGTCAAGTATGTGTTTGGTGAGCTAAACACAGGGTATCTGGGTGGCTTGTGTCTTTTTTCTTCTTGTCCAGGTGTCTACACATAGTTTGGACTACCGAAGGAAAGACAGAAGGATGTGCCAAAGGGACACAGGGAAGAGCAGAAAGTTCCTGAGAACTGCAGCTGGCTGCCTTGAGAAAAAAAAAAACAGTTTATGAATTACAATGCAGAGTATAAAATAAATATTCATGGTCCCCTGGTGATATAACTGAATGATTAAGTAAATAGCAGGGAGGAGAGGCCAGCTCTGGCGCAGAATTCCACACACTGCTCAGCTGCTTCACTCTCAGAGAGGCAGGATGCAGTCCCACTCCAAAGAGGACAGAAGAGCCAGCCACGGTGGAGGGGCCTGACAAACGCCAACCGCCAGGCAGGCACAGGCACCACAGTGTCCTGATGACTGACTGCCTTCCTCTGTGATCTTCCAGCAAGTGCCATTGCAGTGGTATTTCCCACAAGATCACAGGCAATTGTGGGAAGCTCACCAGTGGGGGGCATCCCAGGAGGGACCCCTGTAGGAACCAACCCCATGCCTCTCCACCACCCATCATCTACACAAGGGAAGCCCAAAACATCCCCAGTGGGAACCAAGAACACCTGACAAAGGATGGCATGGTGTCTGCTATGAGGTCCTGGGACAGAAGCAGGAAGCCAGTGACATCTGAGCCCTGTGCGTTGTTTGGATAATACTAATTGGCTGACATTGGTGCCCTAATTGTGACAATCTTCTATGTGGAACCACCATACATGAGTTTACTTAAGTAAAATCTGAAGTCCTAAGTTGCCACCTAAACCTGGCCTCTGAGCTGGCTTCCACCACGTCCTGGGGTATTCTCTTTGGTAACTCATCCATGCTCACTAGCACATCACATGCCATTGCAGAGTGCCGCAAGCTTCTTATAACTCAGTCCCTGTGACACAAGGAACAGTACTCATCACTAGGATTGCCCACCCGTTTCTTTTCATATCACTCTGTAGCCCTTTCCTGAGTTATCCCTGCTCCTTTGAACCTTCATACTCATCTCAGAGGTTGTATCTTTGTCCCTGTTTCAGAGAGTCCTTCCCAGGCCTTCCTGAACAGAGATAGTGGGCTTTGTGCTGGAGGAGACTAATTAATGTTCCCAGGAAGCTCATTAAGTTTCCTTGGGAAGAACGGACAATGGGATTGTGGTCTGCTCACTTAGAATGGAGCAGGCTCGTTGTGCCGCCGGCTGATCCCCATGGGCCAGTCATTATCTTCTCCAGATTAGTTTGACCTCCGTCTGAAGGACCATCCCAGGAGAGTCCACAGAAAGGCTGGTCTCAGTGCCCCACACCCTGCTGGAAGCTGTGTGCTCTTCTATGGTGCTGGTCCTTAGTCAGCCCACTCCAGCTCCCGCCCAGCAGTGTCCCTCCCAGAATAACACCCTACAGAGAGAGTCATCTGCTTAGACCTTGACCTTGGTTTCCTCCCACATGAACTTGACATCTCTTTCCCTTCCCTGTGCATCAGTTTCCACACCTAGTAAGCAGAGATAATAGGATGAGAATTCCCCTTTTAGAGTTGAATGCAACATGGTTGCACCATGGAGTGCAGCTGGCCCAGAGTGAGAGAGGCCTGCCTAAGGACTCAGTCTACACACAGGAGGAGGATAGTTATTACCATTAGTGCACCAGAGGTCACAGCACAAATGAGAGGCAGAAAACCCAGAGCCGGAAGAGTCTAAGGAACTACCAATGAGGGTAGACTGTTTCCTGGGACTGTGGAGAACTGGGAGAGTTTCTGGGGCTTCAGCTTCCCACCAGGGAGTAGACAGTGGACTGGGACTGGAGAGTTCATGGCAGGGAGACAGTCTTCACTCTGCCATTCCTGCTGTGCCTCAGTGATTGCAGAGCCAAATGGCTCTGGCACCCCATGCCTGAATGCTGTGTGGTGGGGTCACTTTCTCAGCTGACCCAGGCCCACTGACCCTAAGGTCTGACTTGTGAGGAGCTCCTCCAACCCCCCCTTTTCACCTCTGAAGCCCTTCTGTGGACCCACAATGTGACATCAGAGTCTTGGCTACCTTTTTTGACTATTCCATGAAGTAGAAGGAAGTCCCAAGCAACTCAAAGGAGCTGGTGTCCATGGGGACTCGGTACCATAAAAGGAAGTTGAAAAGATGGTGGGTCAGGTGGCCTCCCGGAGCACAGGGAAGGCCTCACAGCTGGGCCCTCCGAGGTCCTTGGCGCCACACAGCCGGGTATGTAGAGCCGCAGATCACCCCAAGTATGGAGCTTCATCCGCTGGTTTCAGAAACACATAGGACCTGGGGTGCTCATGGGCCTCCTATCACTTCAGATGCTCCACAGCGGGGCATGCTGTGCACAGAGAAGAGAGGGATGTGGCAGTCCCCACGAGGCCAAGCTGCCAGAGTCTCCCAAATGACCCATTCCTGTGAGCATCTTGGGGGCCTGCCTCTAGCAGAACCAAATCTGTGTTGTGGAAACATAAGCCAGATGGCTTCCCCTTCCCCCTGGGCAGAGTTCCTGCCTCAGTTAACAATGTCTATGACAGGGGCTGAATATGGACTGCTCACCCAGGACGAAGGCTGGACATCCAAGGGAGGCTGTGCTGAATTCCACTCCTGGAGGTCCAGGGATCCATTTTTCTCTGCCTCGTCTAGCACCATGTGTCCAGCAGCCCATGTCACCATCTCTGTGCCCTTGGCCTCTCATAGGACACTATTTCTAGACTTACCTTAAATCTAGGATGCCCTCCTCTTGAGCACCTGTCACCGATGACCATGGTTCCAAGTAAGGTCCTTGTTGTGAGTGCATCAGAAAAACAAACGCATATGTTTCTATCTTTCCACAATGTCAGAATGTATCGATTGGCTAGTATTCAATTCACAAGTGACCTCATTCTGTTGTCTGAAATTTTGCCAACTAGTCTTGATTCCCTTGATAGCTGTCCAAGGTGAATACTGGTTATTTATTTCAATCTTAATTACTCTCAGATGACAGTTTCATAGAACACAGAAGTGTGTGTGTGTGTGTGTGTGTGTGTGTGTGTTCCTACCTATCTCTATATGTAGGTGTCCTGGTTGTTTTTTGTCAACTTGAGAAGAGAGAACTACAAATGAGAAAATGCCTATGGGAAATTTTCTCCATTAATGTGTAATAAGGGAGAGCTCAGCTCACTGTAGGTGGTACCAACCCTGTGCAGATAGTCCTGGGTGCTATAAGAAAGTATACTGAGCTAAGCTAGTGAGCGGCACTCCGCTGTGGCCTCTGCTTTGGTTCCTGCCTCCATGTTCCTACCTTTTTTGAGTTCCTGTTCTGACTTCCTTTGGTGATGAAGTGTGACCTGAGAGTTGTAAACTGAAATAAGCCCTTTTCTCCCCAAGTTGCTTTTGGTCACAGTGTTTATCATAACAATAGAAACCCTCACTAAAACAGTAGGTCACAACATGGATAACAAAAACTGGTCTAGAAGGTTCAAGAATTTGAGAGACCTAACTGAAAGTGAACTGAAAGCCAGTGGGGGCGAAAAGAAAGTTTCCGGAACTTAGATGATGGGGTGCGCTGCAAAGTCAGCCATGGGGGTCAGAGCGGAGCGGAGCTTCAGAGTCAGTGCAGCTCCAGGAAGAAGGTGCAGACCGTGGAGCCTGGGGCCTGTAAGATGAAGAGCAGGCCCGGATAGAGAGGGATGGTCAGGTGGCTGAATGGATGTCAGGTCTATACAGGTATAACAGGTGGACAGAGAGGAGGACAGTGGTCAGAGCAGGCCATAGCCACCATGGAAACCGAGTTAAGCTGAAGCCTTTGGGCCAGTTGGGAGTTCTCTGCTTCATGTCCCTTGATGCGCACGTGAGCCGTGTGACAGGCAGGTCACCATCACGGTGTCAGGTGACCTCTTCTTTGCTTTTAATTTTAATTTTAAATTTCATTCTTTACATACATGGCATCCTCACTGCAGTTTCCCCTCCGTCCCTTCCTCCCAGCCTCACCCCCAGCACATCCCTTCTCCCCTAGATCTACTCCTCTCCCGTTTTCCACCAAAAAGAAAAGAAAGATTAGAGCTCCCAGGGATATTAACTGAACATGACATAACAAATTACAGTAAGACTAGCTACAAACCATCATAGCAAGGCTGGATGAGGCGACACATTAGGAGGGAAAGGGATGCAAGTACAGACAAGAGAATCAGAGGTCACCCCCATTCCCACTGTCAGGGGTCCCACAAGAACCCAACTATGCAACTCTAATGTGTAGACAGAGGCCCTTGCACAGCCCTATAAGAGAGTTTGTGATTGGCACTTTAGTGAGTCCCTGTACGCTCTGCTTAGTAGATTCTGTGGGCCGTGCTCTCTCGGTGATCTTTTCATTTACTCAGAGAGTTGAGTTTACTTTGATAAATCTCCATGATGACACCCTTCCTGCTTTTAGGGATAGGTCATTTTGCTGGCCAGGTGGTCCTGTTTGTGTGCCCACCAAAGCACAGTCATCCTGTCCCTGTGTTTGTGTTCACAACAGACCCAAATGCCCCTGGTAACATTTACTCTTTGCAGACAAGGAACAGACCCCCAAACCACTTTTTATACAACATAGAAGGTCTTAGGGCATGGTGTGCTCTCAACACTCACTCTCCTGGGGGCTTAGAGTGTGGGCGCAACATTTCAGGAGACAGTAGCCAGCTGGCTACAGTGGCCTTGCAGTAGCCCTCCCCATCCGCCTTCTAAGCCCTAGGCTACCACAACCTAGTTCAGCGTCCTCCTCTGCACGCAGACACCTCCATTTCCATCACCTACATCTCAAGTACTAAATAGTCCCTGAAGAACTCATTTGGACGTCCTGGGCAACACCCACACCTGCCTCAGCTCTCCTCAGAGCCTTGAACTTCAGGATTCCAGGCCAAGCCACAGCTCTGCCACAGGGCCTGCTGGAGGCCTTTGTGAAAGAGTGGTGAGGTTGGGGGTGGCAGTGAGGGAGCACACCCCTCCTATCCGCCACCCCTATTTCAGTCTCACATTCTGTGTTTCAGATCATCTTGGTGAGCTCATCCCTCGGCGACCGGGAACAGAGCCTCTTCCTCAGCACCGATGAGGGTACCACCTTCCAGAAGTACCCTGTCCCCTTCCTCGTGGAGACTCTCCTCTTCCACCCGAAGGAGGAGGACAAGGTTCTTGCTTATACCAAGGACAGCAAGGTAAGAGGACATGGGACGTGAGGCCTCACGAGCCAATCACATGAACATCAGGACCGAAGCAGCTCTCCTGTCGGGAGACTCCATGCCCACCCACTCCCAGCTAATGAGGTACAGCCTTTCCGGAGCTAGGAGGCCTGAGGCTCACATTGCCCTTATTGACACACACATATATCAGCATGGGGAGTCTCACATCACTGGTGTGTGTTGCAATGAGTGGAGGTAGCAGTGAGCCCTCTGTGACAGCTCACAGAGGGCTGTGAGCTGGGTAAAGAGATCTTAGATCATACTGGGTCCTTGCCCTCTGCCTCTCCTCCTCTCCTTAGGCTTGTAGATGCTCAGGTGGTGGGGCACTGGTTGGTTTCGTGTAGGCAGGATGTAGCCAGTGACCACAGATTTAAGGGCTTAAATGACAGAAATGTGTCTTGTCACAGACTAAAGGCCAGAAGTGTAAAATTAGTAACTTTGGACTGAGGCCAAGTGCCCCTGAGACTCTGGGAAGAGCTGGTCCTCCATTTCCAGTCCTGGTGGTCACCATGTGCCTTGGGTTAAATTGGCATTGTTGTATCTTCTAGGGCAGCCTAGTTAAGTCTCTTCTCATCTTTAGAATACATACACAGACATGCTTGGTGTGCCTAGTCCATGACTACATATCTGTCCCCTCCTGTAGTCCCTATCTTTCATGAAGACAGAGGGACTACACCCCAGGCCCACTACATAATCCCCATATCCTGAAAAGCAACTCTGTGAAGCCCTTTGGGCCATTTGACAGCATGACCACTAGTTCTAAGCATCAGAGTATACCTACCTTGGAGTGGAAGGACAGGCTGCCACCATACCATTTTGCAGGCAAGAGAAAGGTCCCAGGAAGGGACTCTGGCCCTGGTGACAGCTATGCAGTGCCTGCCACACTGTGGCTGTCAAGGAAAGGATCAGGAAGAAGAGCCACGGTCCCTCTCCTCCTGCCACTTTTGGCTGTACCCAGCCAGAGGTTTGAACATAGCCAGTGGAAACTGCTGTTCAGCCGCCCCTAAGACAGGGACAGGCATGAGGCCCAGTGTGGCTCCATCCCCTCAGACCTCTGTACCCAAAGGGCAGCCAGCAGAGACCCACCTTCCATGGTCTTCCAGGGTCCTGTGCCTCGTTCTTGATGCTAACATGCAGCTGTGTGTTTCTTCCCTTGTTTTATCACAGTCTGCCTCCCACACACACTAGGGCTGAGCTCTGGGAAGGTAGCCGTGTTGGATTTACATTTTACCATTTCAATCTCGAGTGTTTTCTAAAATTCTATGATGGGTAGATACATTCTGAACATAGAAAAGGATGGATGAATGAATAGAGTTTTGGATAGACTGATAGTTTATAGATAGACGTTTTAAAGGATTATGAATAGATGGATGGATGGGTTCAGGGATAGAGCCAGATGGAAAAACAGATGAGCACATAGGAATGTGGGGTGGTGGAGAGATGTGTGGGTAAGTAGGATGGTGGGTGATATGTGGATGGAAGGTAGATGGTGAATGAATAAATGAATGGATGGATGAATGGATAGTAGTCGGTTAGCTGAATGAACATATGGCCCAATCATAAATTCCTACTAACAGGGGTCAGCCAGGTAAGAGAACCTTAAGTAGAGCCCTTGGTGGTGGCCAAGCCCACCTTCCCCAGAGCCCAGCCTCCTCTCCAAGGTCTAGCACATATTGTCCAGTGTCATGGCCTATGGTTGCCTGTCTGATCCTATCCCTTTCCCTCAGGGCTGCACACTCTTCTGGGTATTAATAGCACTACTTAGCCTTCCATGTAATTAGACCAAAGCGCAGCTATACCGAGTTATTTTCCCGAAGAAATTGACTGTGTTGCAATTGCTCTTTAATTTATGGTGCCCTGAAAAATTAATGGAGCTGAAACCTCGGTTATTTTCCTTGGCTCTTTTCTGTGATGACAAGGAAAGAAAGGATGGAGAAAAGGTTTAATTGCTGTTATAAAAGGAATGAGGGACTTGGGGAAATCAGTAAGTGATGGGCAGCTTGAGTTTTGTAGGGGCTTGGTGGTCTGTCAATGCTTTCAGATGCCCACGAACCTACGTGTTTATGCAATCAGGACAGCTCTGACTCTAAAAACCTGCTGTGTCTAGACACTGCTGAGAGGCACACACTGCAACACCCTCTGGCTCAGGGCTACTGCATTCACTATGCTCTGGGAATTGGTCCTGGGTCTTCAGGTAGCAGGGACTCTGCCGGGCTTTGCTGCAATCCTCTGGGCATGGTTCCTGGCTACTAGGGTGCAGGATTCCACATGGCTCTGTTCTGGGAAGTATGCTGTTATCACCACGTGGATGGGACAAAATACAGAAACTTTAGCAGTTTCAGCTTTGACCAGACAGAGCCATACGCTAGGTCCAGAACCACCAGGGTAGGCACAAATGAGCAGGATTAGGTTGTTCACTCAGACCCAGAATCTTTGCCCACGCTCTGCCGTTCCCCAGCTCTTTTTGTCTTCTCCTTTACCTCCTTCCTCTTCCCAGGTGCCTGCTCTTGCTCTAACACAGGCACTGCCTCACTTAGGCATTCTGCCTCCCTCTATTACTTCCTCACTACATCATGATCTGGGACACAGTCTGAGGTACCTTATTGCAGTCTGGCCTGGCTACCTGGATGACACCCAATATACGTTTCTCTCAGGTCTTAGCAAGCTCCTGAGGCTCCTAGGACTAGAAGTCCTTTCCTACCCAGATCTCTTAGGACTACTGTCTTATCACCCACAGCCTCATCTCAATGGGCTTGTACTATAGCTGGCAGAACTGGGTCACTTACTTCTAAAATATGGCCAGATTCACTTTGTTTTATTTTGCTTTGCTTTGCTCCATTATACCCCAGCTCTCTTCCACTCAAGAACCTCTTCTGGGGATGAGGAGATGGCTCAGTCTGCAAAGTGCTTTTTGGACAAGGATGAGGACCTGAATTCACATCCCAGCTTCTATGTAAAAAGCAGTGTGCATTTGCCTGTGCACCTCAGAGCTGAGCATGATCCCTGAGACAGGATGGAGACCAAAAGTGCCCCCAAGAAGAGAGAGAGAGAGAAAAAAAAACAACACCTCATCTCACTTTGGTGTTCCAAACCCCGCGAATGCATTCCTCTGACCTGTCAGTTTAGCTGCAAGGGAGTCCACGGAATGCATTCCTCTGACCTGTCAGTTTAGCTGCAAGGGAGTCCACGGAATGCATTCCTCTGACCTGTCAGTTTAGCTGCAAGGGAGTCCACGGAATGGCAGGTGCTAGTGTTCCACCCATCCCCATGAAGACAACCAGGCATTCTGAGCAATGGAAAATGAAAGCTTAGGACAATAGTGATGTCACCACAGCTTAGGGCAGAGCTGCTGCCCCTCTGATCCCATTTGAGGGTCAGTGATGCACTCCCAGGTTATGACTTCCCTTGGTGTTACCTTCTCCTTATCTTGACTACACTGTCTCACCTTACCTTTTCTCAGAGCAACAAAGCCTTAAAACGCATTCCAGCACCCTCCTGAGACACACCCTCTAAGGCTGATCTACCACCCTGTCACAGGCTACCTCTATGCAGATTTTAGCTACTGGAACTAGGGCAATCTCTCCGATATTCATTCATGTTTATTTTCTATGTTTATCTTTTATTGAGCAGAACTCTTCTATTTCTGCAGCAATTGATGGCAGATAGTAAAATCAGAGCCTCCTCCCCCATCCCTCATGCGACTAAATTGGAAAGGCTACATAAAACTCTGGGATGGGCATCATAAACACAGGCACCTTGGTGGTGATAGCAATGACAATGCCACTTATGAATGCGTAAACTTTGTCAACAGACCCCTAAATGCTTGTCTTCTTGACTGACTGACTGTGGGTACAACAAGCAATGGTCTACCAATTTAAAGATAGGTAAACTGGGGCTGGTCATTCATATGACTGAGGGAGAGGGACAGAAATGACCAAGCATCCTTCTTACGGGCCCATTTTACCACTGACATAGTACTGTGAACCCGGGTCTATGAGGTGAGACTCGCTGCTATGTGCAAATGCTGTGTCATGCTGAGTGATGCATTTACCTCTGTAAGCCTTAGTTCTCCCATCTTGTAAAGATAGAAAAATTATCCATTTAATAGTTACATCTGTGAGACAGAGAGAGAGAGTCTGTGTGAGCCTAAGTGTGTGTTTCTGTGTGGGCTTTCAGTAAGACAGTGTTTGATATACATCGCAGCCATGGATGCCCGTGTGCCTTTATAGTTATTGAGCCTTAGGTCATGGCAGTCAGGGAGGTCACAGGTCACAGGAGCACCTTGCCTGGCCAGCAGTCATTCTAGGGAAGAATCCTTCCTTGTTTGACTCTCTTTTACAAATGGAAGGCAGTGCTTTCTTATCGTGCGATCCAGAGCAGGTGTCTATACATAACGTCCAGCTACCTGTTAAGCTCTTTTGGCATATAGCCATGCCTGCATGTCTAACCTGGATTCTTTACTCTCTTAGCTTCTGCTTGAAGGCAGAGGTGAGGGTTCCCATAGAGACTACTCAGCCCACCAAGCCAGAAATACTTACTCTCCTGCCTTCTCTAGCTAGCCCTTGCCCCATGGCCAAATGTGTTCATTCATTCAGAAAACTCACTGGCCTACCTGGCAGACAAGGATCCATTCAGCAATGGTGCAGAAGGTGAGGTAGGTGGGTGAGTGCCCCAGGCAGCCAAGGGTACACGGAGATGGGAAATGGAGTGGACGGAGTTGAGCCGGAAGCTGGGGCTCCAAACCCAGGGCCAATTCCCAATGCTCTGTTCCAAGCCGAGGGCTTGCACTGCCTGTTACCCAGCTGCCTGGTACTTTACAGGGTGATTGAGATATCCCACTGTGCCCCTCTAAGGCCGGGATACGGAATCCTGCATTTTAACATGGGAAACTGAGGCTTAGAAGGAGCCGGAACACGTGCATGGTTGAGCAGCTGTGCATGAAGGGCTCTGACAGAAGCCATGCTGCTGGAGTCGCAGGCTCCCCCTTCAGAATGTCACTGGCAAGGGTGATGTTTGGTGATTGAGGAAACTGAATGTCCTAAAGGCAGAGAGCAGAGACAGAGCGCAGTCAGCTGCAAGTAACAGACAGCGCCACACAGCTCTCAACCTACTTCAGATGAAGACAAACTTCAATATGCAGAACCATGTGGGGCCAAAGGGGCTTCCAATGTCCACATGTCTCCAGAAAGAGAGGAAGGGCACAGTTGTCACAGTAAGCCAATGCTGGAGGTGACGCATATAAAACCATACAATAATGCAAGTGAAAGACGCCCTTGGGACCGTGGTGACAGACTCACTGCATCCATGCCTTCTCTCTGAGTATGTGAAAGGTTAGCATTAAAACCATTCTAGGACGACATGAGAATGCAGGGCCTGGGACACAGAAGAATTAGGGACGTGTGTGCTGGGATTCACTGTGTCTGTCCTGTAGCAAATGCATGCTTGGATTACCGATTCTACAGCTGGGCTCCGAGGCTGGCCAGATGCAAATCAGACTGACTGGAGAGAAGTCAGTCTGCTTCCATCAGGGCCTTCCTACTGCCCTACCCCACCATAACACACAGAAGGCTTGCCCAGCAAACACCCAAGCTACTCAAAGCTACTCCCTGACCCTGCCTGAGAGTTTGAAGTCACAGCCCACTCTGGCTATGCTCTGTCACCCTCAACCAATAGCCTCTTCCTTGGCCACCCGCAGACAGCAGCACTCCTTGTCCAGTGAGGTCACAGGGCCCTGGACAGAAGTGTCTCCCTGAGGGGAGTTGGACTCAGGGAAGTCCTGAGAAGGACTGGGGGAGAAAAAGAACAAGCAGGGCCCCATATGAATCTACCAGGCCACATGTGCCACCCCAGGTTGGAAAGGGAGAGGGGACCCACCCCTGGGTACCCTCTGGATTTTGTTGTTTGTCCATCTGGGGCTGGACACCCCAAGAATTCATCTGCCAGCCTGTCTGAAAAGACCTCCACATGGAGCCCTCTCTTTGGCCTCAGGCCTTGGTGGTTGGCCTGCAGCTCGAGTGTTCCTGCAGGACAGGAATGGCATCCCATGGCGGAGCCTTGTAGCAGAGCAGTCACTCAGACCTCCCTGCCAAAGCTGTCTCTCTTTTGTCTGCCCTGCAGCTGTATGTGTCGTCCGACCTGGGGAAGAAGTGGACACTTCTGCAGGAACAGGTGACCAAGGACCACGTGTTCTGGTGAGAGCCCTGTCCCCGGGAGCCTTGCTCTTTCTTCACCTCAGGGGATCGCTGGGTTCCTATGCGGTTTCCTGGAGATGTCCAGGGTTTAGCATCCTTCAGGCCTTGTTCCTTAGTGACCAGACAGTGTGGCTTTGTGTCATTTAAGTCCTCTGTATCTATCTACTGGAAAACACAGATACACTGGCACAGTGCAGCTCAGGGTGGCTCAATGCTCCCGGCTACCCTTCTCTCAACTCCTTACTAACTCAGCCTCCACCTGCTCCTGAGAGGTGTGCAACCTCCCTTGCTCCATGGCCACCCAGGCCCTGCCTACTTAGGCCCACTTTCCTGCCCCACCAGTACCCTGGGTCTCACTCCTCTGGCCCACAATATCCCAATGTTTAGTCCTACTAGGAACCGTAGCTCCATTGTGCCCAGCAACCTCTGAGGGCTGAAGCAGGGGAGAGGGTGAATGAAGGAAAATGGGCCTCCTGTCTCAGACAAAGACCGGGGATGCTGACTCTCCATTTGCATGATTTTCTGGATGCCCCTCAGGGAGCTGGGCAGCGTTCTAGCCCCGCCAACTGAGGCAGACAGCTCTGAGGCTCAGGGACAGGCATCTGCCTAGAGTCCCAGGCAGTAAAAAGGGAGCAGGAACCAGGACAGCTGGCTCCAAGCCCACACTGTGACCAAGATTCCTTTCCTAGACATGCGCCTGCTGCACAGGCTTTCTCTTGCATGCACACACATACGTGTAATTTTATGTCCTTATTATCTTAGTGCAAATGGACATAAAACTTCGTACTGGCTTCCCAGACAGACCACAGTCCTGTCTCCAACGTGTATGCAGGGTAAAAACAAGCCCGTCCCACCCCATCCTCCTGTAACCCCATACTGTCCCTGCAAACATTTAGTTCCCATGATGGTTCTGAACATGAGTGCCCTCCTCTCCTGGGAGGAAGTGACGATTGTCACTCTGTAGCAAATCACTGGAGTACCCTCTCTGTAGCCAACACTGGTGCCCACTAGCAGGAATTGCCCTTTGAGTCACTCCTGGGAAGTCAGAACTAAGGTCAGGAAGTGGGATTTCTGAGCTCCATGCACATGAAGACCTCATAGATACTAGCACTGCCACCAAGCCAGGCTAAGGGGTGCCTCTCTCGCTAGAGGGAAGCCAACAGTGAGATACGGAGAAGAAAGGGCTAACATTCAGGCTGCTGTTATCTTGGACAAGTCACACTGGCTGTGCCCGCAAGCTCCTCCTGTGGCTCAGGGCTGTGCCTGTTATGTGTCCTATGAGAATCATAGGACACTTGGCAGTGCCACTGTTTGGATCCTTTCTAGAATACAGTGACAAGACAAGGGACGGCCCCTGTTGTGAGCAGTAGATAATGCTGTTTTGACAGCCTTGTCCTTGAATCTGCAGCGGAAAGCACCAGGACCTCTGCTCTATCTCAGGCCTGACTCATTAGCAGTGTTGAAGCTACATAACACACTGGCTCATTAAGGAGAGCCTGAGGGGTGCGCAGCAAGGCGCCTGTTCTGGGACTGTCACCTCCCCTCGGCGGTCAGCAGTCTTGGAGTAAAACCACAAAAGCAGATGCTGGCTTTGTTATGAGTGAGCAAATGAATGAGTAAATGAATAGGTGAATGAGTGCAAATTAATGGCTAAGTGAGCAAGTGAGCGTTCAATAATTTACCAGAGCACCTAGAACAACCCCTGCTCCCAGGACCCACCGGTGTATGTACCTATTGCCTGGGTCTCTATGGCCTCTGCACCAGGAAGGGAGCTTCCTGCTCATGTATATATGTTCTCTCTCTCTCTCTCTCTCTCTCTCTCTCTCTCTCTCTCTCTCTCTCTCTCTCTCTCTCTCTCTCTCTCTCTCTCTCTCTCTCTCTCTCTCTCTCTCTCAATCTCTCTCTCAATCTCTCTCTCACTCTCTCATCCTCTCTCCCTTTCCCTCTCCCTCTTTTTTTCCCTCTCCTTCTCCTTCCTTTCTTATCTCTTTTCTGTCTCTTCTATATAAATGAGCCCATTTGGGAGTTTGGAAGAGGGGCTGTGCTAGCTGGGAGAGGTTCCAGCCTGAGCTTCCTGACCCCTTAGCCCTCAGCCCATGTCTTATCCATCTCTATCCCCAAGGCCTGGGATGGTGCTGACAGAATAGGGCCCACTGGCGCCTGGAGATGCCACAGTACTTTTCTAGATGTCCTGTGGCTGCCTTCAGGAGGCAAAGAGTATGGCCCTGCGAGGAGCATGACTTCTTGGGTCAGGCAGACCTGGTGGGAGCCTCAGGTCACCCTGGCCAGCCCCTGAGTCCTTGGGCAAGTCCACAGTCCCTGGACTGTGAGACAGGGAAGTCTGGTGCAGGTTGGCAAGAGTGACATGGAGGAACACTGCCCTCGCAGATGCTCTGCCAACACAGGCAGCTTGGGACAAACTTGGAAGGGGTTTTCCTTGTGTCCCCTGAGTGGGGAGCTTGAGCAGTCAACCACCAGAGCAGCTGAGAGGACAGCCCCTCAGGTCCGGATCCTAGCTGGAATCCCAGGAAACCTCTCAGGGCTGTGTGACCATGGCATATCTCTAGTCACTTCTGAGCTTCCCTCTGTGCAGGCTCAGGCCAGCTGCCCCAGCCTGTGTTTCAGCCAGGGTGGGAGACCCTAGGGAAGACCCTAGTAAATCAGATACTGTCTTGTGAACAAGCAGGCGCCAGTATCATCTAGCATGGTCCAGATTTACCCAGCTTCACCCAGGCTTCTGTTGGCACTTGTAGGTTTAGGGGGGGGGGTGCTGTGTCTTCTGGACTCACAGAAAAAGAGTAGCCTTGGAGGCAGAGAGGCCGTGTGGTGAGTAGAAGCCCAGGGGAAAGGTCTCACCAGCCTTGTGCTGATACCACCCTCTGCCAATTCTCTTCCAGGGCTGTGTCTGGGGTGGATGCTGACCCCAACCTGGTCCACATGGAAGCACAGGACCTCAGTGGAGGTAAGTGAGAGCTGTGCAGTCACGGGTGTCCCTGAGGTTCCTTGCCCCCTGACAGACGCTGCTCAGCCTGGCGCTTGTTCATTGGTGCATCCTCAGAGGCCAGCCCTGTGCACCAACCTTACTGTGTTCTGATGTGTCATAATTTGAAGCACGCTTGTTTCCCGCTGGGGGTGAATTGAAGTGGAGGAGCCCTGCTCTGTGGAAAGTCTATTAAAAGGGCAATTTGTTCCAGCTCCTGAGCATTGAGTGTTTCCTACTGCACGGCCCCACCCAGCCTGGCTGAGGGCTGAGATTGCTCTGGGTCTCTGGGGCTTCGCCCCCCAACAGGCAAGCTGGGTTACGCCAGCCACTAAGTTCCTACCATTACAGCACAGGGCCTTCACACCGAGCAAGTCCCCCCACCTGTATATGCATGTTAGTCTCTTGTGTTGTGTTGTGATGTGTTGTGTTGTGTTGGCAGAGGTTGATGCCCTGACAGTCCTGTGCAGTCTACAGGCACCAGCCAGGTAGAGTGCTGGGGCTCCTGGGCAGGAAGGGGGAAAGGAAGTGGGTTGATGTGTGTAGCCAACAGTGGATCCACACAGGTTAGTTTTCTGGGCAGGCAGCTGCTGCCAGGTGATGACAAAGGACATTTCCAAGTTCTCAGCCAGGACTCCATGCCTCAAAGGGTGGGACCAAATGTTACCACAGCTGCTGTTTTGGTAGGCAGTGAACAAAGCTCAGAGAGAAGGGCCATTGGTTTGCCAAGTTTTAGGACACACACCCCATGCAGGAATGTACAAAGGTGACTCCCAGAAGGTTCCACGTGACAGCAGACTGAGAATCAGGACATGCCATGCCCCAGAAGAAAGATAGAGTCCTGGGTCAGGGCTGTTTAGGTTCTTCATATAGCCTCCATCTTGGAGGAAGCAGACCCTGTGTGCAGCAGCCCAAACTCTGTGTCAAGAAGCCCCAGACCAACTTGGCTCATGAGTGGGGACCCTCCCCAGCTTCTGAAGACCTCATTTCCACACTCACCACCCCTCAGCCTGGAGCCCTGCAGAAACAGTCTTCAGAGCCTGGCAGCAGACCATTCAAAGTCCTGAGGTCCCATCTCCTAACCTGTTGTACCCATTGTCCTCCAGAGGAAGCACCTCCAAGATCACCACATCCTGTTAGCTGGCTGAGACTGCCTGTCTCCATTTATCCATCATGGGCTTTTCCCCCCATCACCCCCAGGCCACCTTTCCATCTACTCTGCCAGCCACTCCTTAGGATGCCCCAGCACCCTAGCACCCACCTTTCCCGTGCATCCGCCTTTCCCGTGCATCCGCTGGCCTGACAGCCCCTTGAGGCTGAGTGCTGACTGATTGTCAGTGTCCCCAGGACTGTTAATGAAGCCAGGTACCCTGAGTGCCTTGTGTAGGTGTCCTGCCTGTGATGGACAGAGTGATGCTCACTGCCCCCACTATACTGCACTGGCCTCATCTGTCAATCTGCCTCTCTCCAATGCAGCAGTTCTCCCTGCTCCCAAGAGCCAGTCCTCCGTGACAGTAACTCATTGTGCAGGACCTTCCTCAGGCAGTCTCCTCGAGAATAGTGCATGGATGAGAGTGAGAGTAGGAGAATGAATGAATGAGCAAGTGAAGGAATGAGTGAGACAATGTGTGAGTGATTGGCCAAGTGAGTGAATAAGCAAGTGAAGAATTAATGAGTGAGTGAGTATACCAATGGGTGGGTGGATGAGTGAAGGAATGGCTGAGTGAGCGAGTTAGCGGATGATAAAATAACTGAGCCAGCAAGTGAATGGTCCAGGACTTGAGTGAGTGGAATGTCCACAGTATGTCTGTTTCCACCGGCCCTGGAAACTCCTCTCAGGTCTGAGACAGCAGCTTCCTGGTAGAACCCAAGTTCAGTTTGCTGTTCTGGGGCTTGTGAGGAGAGATGGGAACTTTGGCTTCCCAACTTAGAGTTGGGAAGAAAGAGTGCCTAGAGCCACCCACTCTTGCCCAGGAAGGCACCCAGGTCTGTGAGAGGGTAGGGCTTGGACTGGGTGGGACCTCGTAAGGTTCCTGGTATTTCTGTTTGTCCCTTTCTCTGGATAATGGCTCTCCAACATGCCAGCAGTTTCTCCCAGAGAACTAAAGAAGTCCTGAGTGGTCCCTGACCCCACTGGCATGGGTCCCTGACCCATCATGGCAGGCAAGGCCCTTTGAAAAGTCAGGCTCTAGACCAAGCCAAGGTATTGGCTGTACTGAGCGGAGGGAGCCAAGAAAGCCTCACCGCTTCTGCGTCTCTGCCGCCCTCAGTGGGGTCTGCATGTCCTGGCTGCTATTGTCCTCTGCAGACTATCGGTACTTCACCTGCCTGATCCACAACTGCTCAGCTCAGTCCCACACGGCACCCTTCGCTGGCCCCATCGACCGTGGCGCCCTGACTGTGCAGGATGAATACATCTTTCTGAAGGTGAGTGCTCCAGGTGCTGGGAGGTGACAGCGCATGAGCCTTTGCCATCAGAAGAGGCAGTAAAACAGCACTTCACTTCCAAATGTCACGTAGCAGGGCTCAGTGTTTCCGCATCTCTGTGGTGGCTTGGAGCATCTTCAGAGGCCTCCAGGCAGAACCTCGGCTCAAGATTGTTCCTGACTTTCTCTGCCCACCAGGCCCCTCCCCACCATCTGGGGCCCACAAAATCCAAGTATATCTATTTCTCGTGGTTCCTTTCATGCTTTGGGTCTTATCCTGCGTGAACCCCTGTAATCAGGACACTGCTGCAGTACCCCAGTGTAGATCTCGGGCCAATTGGGAAAAGCTAGTGAACCCTGGCTGGGAAGCTTCTTGAGCATTTCTAGATGGGAAGCCTGCCCCTGTTAGAGTACCTCGCCCTCTGTCTTATTTATTTTCCTTATGCTGGGATGAAGTACCTGACAAGAGCGCCCCAAGATGAAGGGTTTCTTCCATTTTACAATTCCGGGAATACAGTCCGTACATCAGGCAAGGTGTGGCCGCAGGAGTGAGGCAGCTATTCAGTCACCCACAGTCAGAGAGCAGAGCGCGAACTCAGCTCACCTTCTCCTCTTTATCCAGCCCTCGATTCCAGCTCATGGAATGGCACTGCCTACATTTAGGGTGGCTTTCCCACCTCAGTGAACCCGGACAACCTTTCACAGACAAGCCCACAGACTGGTTTCCATGATGATTCTAAACCCCATAAAGTCAGTAACTGTCCATCACCTCCTCCAAGCTCATCTAGAGGCAGGTCATTTCCGTGGGCCCCACTGTTGGTCCCTGCTCTGCTGTCTGGAACCTTGTGAGACAAGCTCAAAGCCTCCTGAAAAAAATAAAAACTCCAGAGAATAGCACAGTAGCCCAGTGTCCTCCCCATACTTCTTCCCTGCCCAGTCTCCATGACACTGCTCTCTCAGCATGAGCCATCACACTAGTGCTGGCCCTCCTCCCAGCCTGGCAGGAAACCCTGAGCCCCACTGGCCCTGTTGTGTCACCAGTGCCCATGCCTACCAAGTCTTCCCTGCTTTTCATTGTATCTATGAGCTCCTGTGTCTGTCTGCTTTTGGTAGCTGCTAGTTTCTGTTGCCGGAGAGACTACCCCAGAAAAACACAGTAGCCCCATGAAGATCACAGCCAGGAAATCGCATCCAACCCTCCTCTCTGGGTGTTCTGTTAGGGTGTTCTGTTAGGGGCCCCCAGCTGCCTCCTCTTTGCCTGGCTCATGTCAGGCCAGTTGACACACTATCACCTTCCAACAGGGATGGCTGGCATCTGGCATGTCCCTTGTCCCATGGCCATATCTTTGATCTGCCATGGTAGAATGGTGCTAACTCAGGAAAGGTCAACAGAAGACTCCAGAAACTCTCTGTCAAGCCATCCTCAGGGCACACCCAGAGCCTCACCAGTCTGGAGACAGTAAATGCAAGGTTGCCCGATAAGAAATAGCTGGCTTGCTACGCATGCCTGTTCCACACTCAGGCTGGATCTTCCCTGCTCTGTTAATCTTCTCTGGAGATGTTCTCATAGGCTCACCACAGTGAGGTGGGACTCACTGTGTCCTGGGTGACTCAGTCCAGCACTGTCCTGTAGGTGATTCTGGGTACAGCAAAGCTGCAGTCAAGAGAAACCACCATCGCTATAAGCAAAGGGCATGGCCACTGGCTGAGTAGTCTGCTTTCAAGCTGAGAATGGGGTTTTACTGAAGATTCTGTCACTTGATGCTGTGCTTCTCCCCTAGGTAACATCAACAAACCGAACCAAATACTATGTCTCCTATCGCCGCAGTGACTTTGTCCTAATGAAGCTGCCTAAATATGCCCTGCCCAAGGTGAGGTGGCCCGTCCATTCCCTGTGCTAGATGTGGGCTGTGGGGACTTACACACTGGGGGTGTGAGGTACCAAGGTCAAGTGGGGCAGGAAGAATGGATGTGGCCACACTTCCCCTGCCTGCCCACCCACTGCTCCAGCCAGTCAGCCCTCAGATGTGCCACCTCTGGGCACATAAAATCTGGACAAGAAGCTTGAGAATAAAGCATCTATGGGAGAGCATGAGAAAGCAGTTAGAGAAGAAAACAGAGCACGTGCAAAGGACCTAGGGCTCCTCTCAAAGGCAGGAGCGATGAGTAACTGTCTCTGGGAGAGCCCTAATCCCACTTGGTAAGAAATGTTAATGAACTAGTATTTTCCTTCTGCAAATCTCTCCAGCCATGTGTGCCAACACAGGTACACACATCAAGGTTTTGTGCATCTGTTTACAACAGAGTTAAGAGGAATGGTTTTGCTTGCTTCTCTAAAAGTGAAAGGAGTGAGGAACATAAGTAGAATTTTATGAAGGTGCAAAGTATTTGTCACACTAGTCAGCAAGGCTTTTGTGTGACCCTTCTCAGTACTGGCCCACAGGAGGGGACATAAGCAGCCTTCTGAGGAAGGAACCAATCGGAACCCTCACAACAGCAGGCTAACGGCACGCAACAAGCATTCTAGAGACATTCCACATCTCTGATGTGGCAGTTTCCCTTCTTAGAATTTATGGGAAGGAAATAAGCAGAGAGGCGGGGAGGGACCCGAGTCTGGTAATATCCCCCCTGGTCCTCCGGAGCAGGGACATGGCTCAGTGAAATATGGCTGGGCCACAAATGGGTATAATGCAGTCATTAAAAGTAGTGTTTATAAATAACGTTCGTGGCAGAGGAAGAGACACCCGCGCAGTGTGCAGAGCAAGCTATAAACCAGACGTGGAGAGTGTGTGAATCATGCTTAGGAGAGAGCCTGAACATAAACATGTTGAAGTGTTAATTCCAGGTCTCTCCAGAGGGGCACTGTGGATGGGCCCAAGCTGCTTCATAGCTTATAGGAAACGCTTATCCAGGGCATCTAACCAGCTTGTGTAAGTGGCGTTCGATCAGGGCTGTCACCTGAATTACTGCACCCTGCCACTATGCAGGCTTCCCCATAAGCTTGACTCTGCCAAGTCTTCTTGCCGGAATGATCCTCACTTTCCACCCAGTTCTGCTGGATCTGCTAGCTGATGGGTGTTGCCTTCCTGGTGGACTGCAAAATGGCCACCAGCCAAAAGCAGGACACCCTGCCTCCTACCCACAGTTCAGGGACTGGAGGTGGGCGCGTGGGTTTTGACCAGCATGTTCCCAAGGACCAGGTACCCCATAGACTTCCATCATCCTGCCGTCCCACCTCACATTTGGGAGTGAGTCCCGCATACTTCTTCCTGAGTCACACACTTCTTTATTCATCATCTCTGTGTGTCATGTTTACGTCTGAGACATGGGACCCAGATCCTTTGATTGTGGAGTTCTTCAGAGCGGGATAGATAATATGTGCTTCATACACTGAACCCCTTTTCTATAAAACTCCACCTCCGAATTTTTTTTAAGAGTCTGCTATGTAGCCCAAGCTGGCCTCAAACTCATGGTTCTCCTACATCAACCTCTTGGGTGCTGGGTTCCATGTCCTGCTCAGAAATGCCTTTTTGGACACATGGCTTAGGGTACAGACTGGCAGTGAGGGGAAGAACCAAGTACCATCACTCAGGAGATACAATCAAAGAAATACAAATTAAAAAAACACTTCCTTAAAGTGAGCACACCCCAAAGGGCATGAGGGGGAAGGAGTGTCTTCATGTTAGGGCACCTTGCCTCCATCTTCAGCTCCTGTAGCCTGGAAGCCCTTAGGCAAAGGCCTGGAGAATACAGAGTGAGTCTGTTCAGCTGTGAGGTGGGGAGATTCCAATGCCTAGGCACAATGTCCCCAGCCTCAGCTTCCCTGACTTCAGCTTTTCTGGTAGTCCACACAGGCCTGGACAAAGGGCAAACATGGAGCTGAGGTCAGCCAGGCTTTGCTTTTCACATGCTGGGGCTCTTTTTCTGGGTTGTTTAGTTGTTTGCAGATCCTGGAGGCCTGTGCTGATTCCCTTAGAGCTACCCAATGCACAAGGGGAAACTGAGGCCTGGAGCCATCACCTGGGCTGCAGTTCTCCCAGCACTTTTTGTCCCATGGGGCTGAGGGCTGGGTGGGACACGTGGAGTTTGTCTGTAGGGTGCTGTCTGACGCCTAAATCAAGTTCTTTCTCTCTGAAGTTCAGGGCAGAGGTAGGGCTGGCAGCAGATCCCACGTTTCAAGCAGCAGGCAAGTGTTTCATGAATGGGTGCTGAACAAATAAAGGGAGGCTTCACTCCCAGGATGGGAGGAGCCCGGCCTTGTACCTGACCCATTCTGACCACATGGGGTTCTCAGGGGAGCCCTTCCTCGTTGTAGGGAGATGGACAATGTCCAGTGGTGATAGGGAAGAGGAGGCATCCCCAGGCTACCCCCCAATCTCGTGTTGAGGGTCCAACCATCACTGCCATTTCAGAGGCGTGACATGAAGGTCAATGGAGGTGAAGCCACTTGCCCAAGACCACAGGGCAAAGCATGGCTCACCAGGATGCCTACCTTGATCAGCCTGTCTCCAGGGCAGTGGGGAGGTGGGGCCTGTGCCCCAGGCTGCCATCTCTGACAGCTCCTCGGTCCCCAGGACCTGCAGATCATCAGCACGGATGAGCAGCAGGTGTTCGTGGCCGTCCAGGAGTGGAACCAGGTGGACACCTACAACCTGTACCAGTCTGACCTTCGTGGAGCGCACTACTCACTGGTGCTGGAGAACGTGCGCAGCTCCAGGCAGGCGGAGGAGAACGTGGTCATCGACATCCTGGAGGTAGGCGCCAGGCAGGGCAGGAAAGGCTGCTCATGCTCCGCCCTTCCCTTTCCTCCATCTTCCTTGCCAGGGGCTACAGATACCAGCAAAGCAGCAGATGTTCCAGGCTTTAGGATGTGAAGCCGAAGCATAGGGGGTTAAAGACAGAGAGGGAAGCTGGTTTACTAATGAGGTGCGTTGAGCCAGTGTTTGCTAACGAGAAGGAGATTCCTGGTGGGCAACAGCTTGCAGACTTGGGACCAGTCTTTTAGCATGCAAGGCTTTCCCCGGGCAGAGGCAGCCACGACCAGGTGTGCTCCAAGCCGCGATCCTGAAACTGGGAGAGGTCTCTCCCCGGTTCTCCTGCCTTGTGACTCCTCTTCCCCTCCCTGTCCCGAGAGCTGGAGTCTGTCACGTCTATACTGCCTCTCCTACCAGTCCTCACCCCTCCACATAAACTGCCCAGCCCGACCTGCTAGGATGTGGCCTCTCCCTCTCCCTGCCTGAATTCTGCACCTCGCCACCATGCAGGCTTCCCCATAAGCTTGACTCTGCCAAGCCTTCTTGCCGGAACAATCCTCACTGTCCACCCAGGTGAGTCCCTGCCTCACCCCTGCAGGGGTCCTGGTCTTACCTGGCCCCACACAAATTTCCAGGGCTCCCACTCATGCCGAGGCACCGGCCCAAGCTTCTGGCATTCATACCAATGCTCTCCATTGGTGAGAGTGGTGCCCTGGTCCTCAGGTCCAATCCATAAGAAGTCCATTAGGCACCTGGCATGGACAGGCCGCTCACAATCCTCTCTTTTCTCCTGTGGGCACTATGGCCGAGGGTGGCAGCATTACTAAGCCCATGTGCAGGTGAGGAAACTAAGGCTCAGTAGACCCCCTTCCACCCCAACCCCACCATCCCTTTGAGACAGACCAGATTTGTGGAACAACAGCAGAGTTAGCCACAGTGTCCACCAAGATCTTCCCTCACACCTGCCCTGGGAGCCCCCCACACCCAGGCCACTGGGGACAGCCATAGGAGATCCACTGGATCTTCTGTTGGATGGTGAGTCTGGCTCAGAGGGTAGCCCTTGGCAGACAATGGGCTTTGTCCCTGTGAGAGGGAGGGGACCTCCCAGGTGGAGGCAGCCTCAATGTGTCTCCAGCTGTCAGCAGCGGTGTGGAGCCATTCTCCCCAGCAAAATGATGAATGCAATCGTTTGTTTGTGAGGAGAGCCCATTTGTCAGCGCTGCCTCCCAGCCGGGCTACACAGGGACAGTGGCATCCTGCAGCCCTCTAGTCCTCAGAGGTTGTTTCTGCAGCCTCTGAACACTGAAGCCCTCAGAGGCACAGCTGTTGCCCCAGGCCAGGGTAAGCAGTGACAGATGGGAGGATGCCATGGACAGTTCTGACATGGGGAGGTGCTGTCTACCCTCTCCACGGTCATCTGTCACACACACACCGCCTGCACTTGGGGTTTCACCCTCACTCACTGGCAAGGATTGCCCCACATGCTGTGCACCTCCAGCCCACCGTGAAGGAGGTGACTCCCATCAGTGTCCTTAAGCCCATGCTCTCACTGGGACATAGTGAAATGCCTTTTGACAAATCTATGTAGGAGTCAGGGTGGGCCTCTTGGAGGAGGGGTGCGGAACTGAGATGAGGCAGAGCAGGAGTCAGCTACCTGAGGAAGCAGTGAGTTGAGCCATAGACAGACAGACCACTGCGGAGAGCTTGTCTCTAGAGTTCTGAGTAAAAGACACAGTTGTCTAAGCCCCAGTCTTTTGAGGAGCTTTGTGTACACCATACTGTATACAAGGAGAACTAGACAGACTTCTGCTGTGGGGCTTGGATGAAAGGGAGTATTCCTGTACCTGTCACACCACGCTAGAAGCGCTCAGCGAATGACTCTAAGTCTTTGTCAATAAGGGGCTTGGGAATACGGTGTTCCTACAAGGTATGGAATGCCTGGTTCTTGAGCTTTCTTACGAGTCAGCTCTGTAGCCACCCTTGGGTGTTGCAGCCTCAGCTGAGAGCCTTGTAAGACCCCTTGAGGAGAAGAGAGATGAAGGCAGGGTGGCCCTGTCAATGCATGCTAGGATAAACAGGGGCTTTCCCACTGTGGTCAGTTGTTGAGGTGGGGTTGAGCTGTGGGGGCCCAAGAAAGGCCAGAAGTATTTGCTGTGACACAGGATCCGAAATAGCCACTGAAGGTCAATAGTCACAGCAAGTGAGGGGATCCTGGGCTCCAGAGTGGGGGTGATGGAGGAGGAATCTTCTCATCAGGTGCTGTTCAGGGGACCAGGGCCCTCCCTGGCGTCTGATGGTTAGAGGTCTTGGGTAAACAGTTCAGTGTCCTACAGACCTAGAGTAGACAGACCTTTTCCCATTTAAGCCTGGGACCAGTCTCCATATGTCAGGTGCAATCAGGGTGCGCATTCTCAGCAGGGGACACTGCCTGGCCACTGTCACTCTGGGTGACCTGTGGGGAACCTTGTGGTCCTTCTTGTGACTCTTCAGGTCAGAGGAGTGAAGGGAGTCTTTCTAGCAAACCAGAAAGTGGATGGCAAGGTGACAACGCTCATAACCTACAACAAGGGCCGAGACTGGGACTACCTGAGACCACCCAGCACCGACATGAATGGGAAGCCCACCAACTGCCAGCCGGTAGGTACTCTGCCCTGTCACATGCCCCCAAGAGAGTGGCATAGGCGCCGTGGCCAGGATACACCTGAGGCACACAAGCCACCAGTTTCTACTAGACATAAAGATGCACACAGAGCGAAACATGGGCATCATTCTTGGCATTGAAATTACAGTGTGAGAAACAGCCCCCAGCCTAGTCCCTCACTCATCTTTAGCTCTAGAGCCCTTGTCCAGGTGTCCTCAAGCCAGGGAGTCACTAACGTAGGCTGGCATCTGCTGTCCACACCTGTGTTCTTCACCAGGCTAGTGCTGGTAGGACCCTGTGGTACCAGCCAAGGTTCAACGGACAGTAGAAGCAGTGTCTTCCAAGCCTGCTTCTACACATTACTGAATGTTCCTGAGGGGAGTGATGGCGGGAGTGTAGAGTGCCATTAAAGACAGCATTTTCCAGAGTCAGCAGGTGGTCATGAGTAGGAGCTGCCCGAAGGAGCAGCTTTGTCTGGGCAGGGATGGATTCTCTCTGTCCCAAGCTCTCTGTTCCACTCTGCTCTCAGGCCTCCTCTTCGGGACCCACTATAGACGTAAAAGGCCCATACTCTGCCTACCTGCATGAGGAATGAATCACCTGCCATTTACAAAACCCCTCAAGGGTCCAGAGCTGCTATGAAAGGCTAATTTTTGTATCATCTTTGGGAAGTTAAGCCACATTAATCTGCCAAAGCAACTTTCAGCTAAGAGAGGGTTCTTGTCTGCAATTATGCAGCTCAGTGAGGAGGTGGCCTCCGTGAGATTTGTGTCTAGGGGACCCAAAGATGATGGGATGAGAAGAAAGTGGCCGAGTGGTCCAGGCAGGCAAAGTATGCACTAGAGACCAGTGCAAAGTGCCTGGAAACCAGTGGGCCACAGATACATCAAATGAATGTAGCCCTGGCTTCCACCTCAGTGCCTGTGGCCTCCATCCAGCATGGAACAACATAGACTGACAGGTGACCAAGACTAGACGCCCATGCCTGACAGTCTCATCCACTCAGCCGCGTGTGGCTCAGGGTTCAGATGGCGATGGCAAAGTTCCTGAGAATTCAGGAAGGTAAAGTCAGCCTGGAGCCATGCCACCTCGGAAGGGCTGGAGTCTTTGTCATGGTCTCAGCGTGTGGGTTGACATTGTCCCTGACACAGGGACAGGCTGGTGGGACTTCTCTGCTAACTTTCTTCTCTTACTTTTGGTAACACTAGTTTTTTGGGAACTCCTAGTTTCCTGACTGGCTTGGCTGGGGATGTCTCCTTCCAGTCATAGGGAAATAGATACACCAATATAGTGGATCAGTTGATTAGATCTCTTAGTCTGTGTGTTTATGTATGTGCGCATGCATGTGTGTGTACTAGCATATGAGTGCACATTTATATGAGTACATGTCAAAACCAGAGGTAAATGGAATATCTCCCTCAGTTGTTCTCAGCCTTATTTTTTGAGACAGGGTCCCTTCACTAAACATGGAAGTTAGACTGGCTGGCCAGCAAAGCCCTAGATTCCACCTGTCTCCACTCCCAACCCCTTGGTCTAGGGCTTCAGATTCATAGAACCATGCCTAGCAGTGATGGACATGCTGGGGTCAAATTCAGTTCTTGTTTCTCACCCTTCTAGCCATTCTTTCAAGTCACCCTTACCAGCTTTCACTGACAAAGGCCATGGGGCAGCTCTGGCCACAGAACTGGTTTTCCTGGGACGCTCCCACATACTGACAGTTCTTTCCTCCGCAGCCGGACTGCCACCTGCACCTGCACCTGCGCTGGGCAGACAACCCCTATGTGTCAGGCACAGTGCATACCAAGGACACTGCCCCTGGCCTCATCATGGGTGCCGGTGAGTGGCTACAGCAGCCTTTACACCCTGAGGGAGCTTGCTCTTATATCATGGATGGGACCTGGAGGCCATGAGCCTGGGGGACTATGCTGTGTCCATTAGCGGTAGTGTCATCTCTGAGGAGACTTGACACCCCTGGAAATCCTAAGGAATTTGAATATGGGATTGGTGGAGGGAGGGTTAGATAGGAGGGTGGATAAGTTCATGGCTGGATGGGCAAATGGATGGGTAGATACATAAATGAGAAGATAAATGAGTGGATGGGTGGTAGGGTGGGTGGTAGGTAAGTGGATGGGTGAATGAATGGATGAATGGGGGGTGAGTGGGTGATGGGTAAAATGGTGGATGGGTAGATTGATAAATGGATGGATGGATTTGCAGGTAGATGGGAGTTGAATGGATAGATAGAGAGGTGGGCAGGCAGGTGGATGACAGTTTATCTAGCTAGCTTATCAAGAATTTCTTTGATACAGGCCATGGTGGGATTCTGGGGAAACAAGGTCCAGTTGGTGAAGATGTATGTGTGCTGTGCTGTGAGCCTACAGGGCTATGCTCCTCACTGGAAGCCCTATTCCTTCTGTAGCAGCCATATGGGGTAGCTGCTCCGGGCTTGGCTGGCCTGCATCTTATGGGATGCTGTCTACCTGACCCAGGCTAGGGCTCATCTTCTGCTGTCCTTTTACCTTTTGTGCATAACAACTGTGCCCTCCACAGGAACAGAATGTGCATCTGCTGGGTGCTTGCCTTTTGCCCGGACTCACTCTGTCCCTGCCCACCCCTTCATGTGGATTGCAGGGCACTGCCCCCAAACACACATGCAGCCCTCTCCGCTCTCAGAGACCACAAGCCTATGCCTCCCCAGCTGGCTCATGTCCTCCGGCCTGACCCTGACCATCATCACACAGTTTAGCCTCAAGTACCACCTGTGGGCACTTGATAGCCCTTGAGCCTGTCCACCTTGGAGCTAAGGCTGGAGCCTTGCACTGGGCTCAGTTGGGTTGAGCTCTTTCTGCCCAGAAGGGATCAGCTCAAGCCCTGTAGTCACAACAGGGACACTGTCTGAAAAGGAAGGCAGACAGGGACCTGCTGTAGGTGACTATGGTAGAAATATAAGCCTTGGCATAGTTTCCTTTCTGGAGACTTTCAGACCTCCCTCAGGGGATCCGCCCAGTCTTAGAACAACATGGTCTTTTCTATTGGGTCAGGTAACCTGGGCTTGCAGCTGGTGGAATACAAAGAGGAAATGTACATCACATCTGACTGTGGGCACACCTGGCGGCAGGTAAGGTGACAAAGGTGCCTAGGTTCCTCAGCCAACCCTTTCCCCCAGCACTCTATTCTGTACCCCTTCTTTTGCTCTCTAAACTCCTGAGCCAGGTGTCCTGCTCCAGATTCTCAGCCTCATCACTTCAGGAGCAGCCTGAGGCCTCTGCTGAGGGCTAGCGTCCGTCCAAGGGGTGGGGCCAGTCAGTGGGGGTCCCGTCTGCCCAGTGCTTTGTGACTTCTGCTGGACATGTAGATCCTAGAAACAGTTCGTGGCCAGGCGTGTCTGTGCGGACGTCTGAGAAAGGGGACTGAAGACCACGTGGTCACTTCCTACTTGGCTTTGTGAGCCTTCAGAGGTAGAGGTACAGAGAGAGTGGATGCATAAATGAAAGACGAGGATGTGAGAGGATCAGGTTTAGGATCCTGGAGGATGTCCCGAGTGTTGCTGTAGCAAAGGGGTGTGGCCCAAGATGACAAAGAAAGGAAGAACATGAGGAAACTGCCTGTGGGAGCCATCCTCTCAATGGCAGGACCCTGGGCAGCCCCCACTCACACATGGACACCAGGCCGACTGGTTAGCGGGATGCTGGGTGCCATCCGCCAGTAGCACAGGAACGGTGAGGATACCAACAAGCGGGCTGGCAGGCCCCACAGAACCCATGACATGTCGAAGCTGCAGGTTTCCACCCCATGCACCTCTCAGGAGGGTCCTGCCCTGTGAAAGAGACACTGGCTGACTCTCTGGTGTAGGCGGGTTTCTAGCTGCGTTGGTCTGCCAGCTTCACAGAGGGGTGATCTGGCTGTAAGCACTTGAGAGCATCAGTACCCAACTTCTTGCATAGCGCCCAGGTCACCTCCCCCATGCCTGGACATGCAGCCCCATCCCCTGAGAGGCATCGAACACCCATCCCTGCATGCAGAGCTCACCGTCGTCAAGGCGTGAGGCCGCTGCTTTTTTCAATAAGGTGCAACAAGCAAGGCGTCTGCAAAGGGCAGAAGAGATTTATTGCATTTCAATATTTCTATTTTACCGAAGCCACTCTGAGGTTCTTAAAGGTCGCCGTCTGTCCACCTTCATTTATGGCAGCACCGAAGGGCTTCCTTGCTTTATAGACATTGGGGGGGGGCACTTTCATGAAGCCGTTTGCTTAGCTTTAACTCAGAGTCCTTGGCATCACTGTCACAGGGCAAGGTTCCCTGCCTGAGGACAGCAGGGTTCACAGGTGAGACCCCTGATGGGGCAGCGCATGTGTGCACACACATGCATGTATATGTCAGGGAGAAACAGGTGCATACAGCAGTTACAGGCAGTTATAGTGGGAGAGGTACTGTGCTGTAGGTGGACTGAGTCATCAACAGCTCCAGACCAGTGGACATTTGTGGTGTTTCCTCCCTGGCCAGAGAGGCACTGACAGAGAAGGATGGGCCAGAGCGCAGAGTCACACAAGCTTTCTCGTGGAGTGGCTCGAGCTTTAAGCCAGGAGACCCCAGCCAGGCCTGGTGATGCTCACCTGTAACCCCCGCATCTGGGAGGCAGGGAAGAAAGATTCTTGTGCAGGTTCAAGGCCGCTCTAGTCTGCAGAACAGGATCTGTCTCAAAACCTGGATAACAAAAGACCCCGAGCTTCCTGGCGTGGCCAAAGTTCTCACCAACAGCATTCGAAGACCCTGCTAGGACTCTGAGGGGAACAGAAAAAGGCTGATCCAGGAATAGGTCTGTGTCCCCTCCCAGCCATGCACCCCAGGGGCTGCTTAAGGTTCAGGGAACCACAACGTGGACGCTGTCAGAGGCTCTCTCGCAATTTCCCCGACGTTGTCTCCAACCAGCTTACTGTTGGGCCTGGTTTCCACATCAGCCAGGGCTGATGTGGGCGGATCACACCCATCTGGAAGCAGCAATTCGGCCCTTTCTCTTGCCTTACCTAGCTTGGACTATGCCTGTTTCTCTAGCGTGCTCTGTAGCGCTCCTCCCTCCTTCCTTGGCCCAGGTCACCTTGCTGCAAATGGAAGCATTCCTAGGGGCCAGCCCACCGAGGTTTTGGTCCCAGGACTCTCCTCTAATCTCCTGAGCCCAGGCACCGTCAGCACCCATAGCAGGAGGGAGAACAGCCACTACCTAGAGGAGAGGGAGGATGTGGCCCAGGCAGCATGGGCCTCACTTACAGTGTCTGAAGACATGCTCAGTACCCCATCTGTGCCAGTCCACTGAAGTACTCTGGAGTGACTGAGGGCCACACCTGGCTCTGCCACCCCTAGCTGTGAGACCTTGGCATATCCTTACTGCCGTAAGCCCAGCTTCCTGTAAGATGGTGCTTTTCCACAGCGTATGGCTGTGGCCGACATAGTTGTCCCTTCTAGGTGGACCCTATCAAGGTACTTTTGCCCCTGCCCCCGGACTCTCAGTGGGCATTCATTCATTTATCCTCAGAGCATCCATTCATTAATTCATCCATATGGTGGTCATTCATTCATGTATTCATCGATATGCCAGCGTCCTAGGGTCCCAGCTCAGACACCCACTGAGATGGTCACAGAGGCCTCCAGTAGCTCCCTGGCTGGAAGAGATGATGACGCATGTAGATCAGTAAGACTGGGCCTACTGAAAGCCAGAGGTGGCAACATCTGTCTGGTGTCAGAGGTAGCAAGGATCCAGGCTCTGTCATTGTACCCCACATAGGCCTGGGGCTCATCCTGAACCCAGCTCTGAACACACTGTGCTTCCCTCATTGCTGGGCCATTTGCTGGCCTGGGTTCCCATAGGCAAGAGGGTAAGAGTGCACGCTATAGCTTCCTCCACCCCTCAGTGTGCCCCAAGCCCCACTCATTCTTCATGTGCTAAGTCAGGGGTGTAAATGGGCATGTTAGAGAGCTGGCATCCCTTCCTGGCCAGGCTCCGCCGGCCTTGGCGTCTCCCCTGAGAGCGTGTGTCACCCCCCAGGTCTTCGAGGAAGAGCACCATGTACTATACCTGGACCACGGTGGTGTCATTGCCGCCATCAAGGACACCTCCATCCCCCTGAAGATCCTCAAGTGAGATCATGGGCCAGAGGGTGGGCATGTGGGCAGAGGGCACACAGCATACTGGGACAGTCCCCGGGAGCCTAACACTGGGGTGCCCCCGGAGATGGACCGTGCGACCCCCCAGGATGAACAAAGAATACACAGCCTAGTCAGGGTAACTCGGAGAGTGCTGAGGGCTGAGGAGGGACCCTAAGTATTAGCAAGAGCATGTTAGTAGAGGAATGGGGCCAGAGTGTACAGACAAGGAAGCCGATGAGTGCTCAGGTAAGAGCTGCCTCAACTGAAGCTTCAGATGGCGAAAGGATCCACAAATTGAGGGCAGGGTAACATTGGTGTTTAGGAAGCAGAGCAAAAAAAACTGCCAGGGAGCTGGTGTTATTTTAGTCTGAGAAAGAGCTGCATATCCTGGGAGGTAACATCACTATAATATTGGGCATGTCACTGATGGAGGAACCCGGAGTTGGGCTCAAGCCTCGCATGCTATTATTACTTGATGTTTCTAAGGCTCGAACATCCCTGCTATTCACAAGGAGCAGTGCCTGTGTGGAATCCCAGCAATATGTCTGGGGCACCAGTCTGTCACATTACTGATTAGTCAGGGACACTACTTGGTGCTGGCAGGTATCTGCTGTGGTCTTACCTGAGAGAGGGAGGTTGTGGTCCAGCTGTTGCGATGGTTCCAGAGCTGGCCTCTGTTGGATAGGAGTCAGGCCTGGGGGTAGACAGACATGGGAAGGAGTAAGATCATGCCGCTCTGTGGACACTGGTGCCTTTCACAGGTTCAGCGTGGATGAGGGCCACACTTGGAGCACACACAACTTTACCAGCACCTCAGTGTTCGTGGATGGGCTACTGAGCGAGCCAGGGGACGAGACGCTTGTCATGACGTGAGTGTGTGAAGGAACGTGGGTGAAACAGGAAAGTGGGAGGAGGCTGGCTGTGTCTGGTCTCTGTGCTCTGAGGTAGGCTCAGACTGAGCCCCTGCTTCCTCCTGCATGCCCGTCCCAGGCTAGTGACTCCTCTTCTCACCATGCCCAGCAGGAGGGGGCACTCCATCCCTATCGGGGGTACTGACTGGCTAGGAGTGGAACAAAGCTTCATGGGCCAGGCCCTTGCCAGTGTATGCTGTTCCTTTCTAGCTGATGGTAGTGAAGACAGTACTTAGCCATGTGGCACAGCTAAGATCCTGAGGCCCAACAGGGTTATGCAGTGGGAACCATGTTTGATGCTGGTCCCGCGGTAGGCTGGCCCCCATCTCGTAGACTGGTCAGATAAGGTGACCTCACACTCAACCTAAAGTGGCTCCTGACATCCTAGCAGGCCTTGCTGTCTATGGCGTGGATGTGAAGGGCCAGCGGGGCTCTTAGCGACTCAGCATTCCACCTTTGTCTTCTGTGAGCTCACTGGATGCTCTTACAGATGTCCATGTAGAAAAGCCCTGAGAGAACCTGACTACCCCCCATTCCTACTTCATACTTGCCCCTGTTGTAGAATAATGAGTTTCCCCATGTCCAGTGAGGTCACGGCTATAAGATTGTCAGCCTGTCTCCACAGAGCAGGTAGCACTGAGCACAGCAGAGACATGAGGCCAGGCTACCAGTGTGTGGAGAAGGATTCTGCCCCTTCCCAAAAACGTCTAACCTGTCTAATGGTTAAAGTGCATTTATTGAACATCTATTGTATGCTGACACTGAAGTCCCAGGAGAGCTAGCTGTAAAAAAAATTATCATGGACTGGCTTTAGGGGCCTCTGAGGAGAGACAAAGGAGGAAGACTGCCATTGTGTCCCCCAGCTCCCCACCAGGGTGGATGGGGCCTGCACAGGCCATCAGATTGCGTGGCACGTGGCCTTTAGGGTACCTGAAGATGAGCTCCAGCTAGGCCAGAGATGGGGGCAGCCTCCTGGGTATGAATGAAAGATAGGGTGGGGTGGGGGGCCTGAAGCAGGCCTTGCCCTCTCTCAGACATATGAAGTGAGGGGGTCACAAAGCCATGCACTCCTCCCGCCTCCTAAGAAGATGGCCTTGCTCCTCTTCCCTTCAAGAGCCTTGTGTCTGTTTGGGCTCTGCCCATGAGTGGCCTTACATGCTTGACCATCCTGAAAGCCCAGGAAGGGGCCCCTCGGTCTATGTCACTGATGTGCCTGGCTGGGTAGCACCTGATGTGTAGTTGGAGCTCAGTAAACAAGAGTTCAGTGAAGCCACACATACGTGTGGCAAGGATGCAGCAGCAACCTCCCACATGCCCAGGAGGGCCATAGAGTCCCATGAAGTGTCCACAGAGACCCATGGAGCATCCATGACCCCTGTGGAACCCTACAGAGCATCCCAGTACCCTGTGGAGTATCCATAGCCCCCTGGAATCCCTGCAGAATGTCAATGACCCCCAGGGGTAAATGGAGTTCCTCCCCCACAGCCAGGCTGCAATGAGAAAGCCGTCCGTGGCACTGGCCTCACAGCCTCCTTCCTGCAGAAAGCCAGGGCAGACTCTATTGCAGGACATAGTTGGTGTGTGCATTCTGGAACAGCTGAGCACCAGGCATGGAAGGCTGAGCTGGTCCAGATCTCCCTCACCTAGCTGCCTGAGAGGCGGGCAAGTTGTTGCTGGTCAGGTTCTCCATGATACTGTGACCTACCAAGGTCCTGGGAAGGCTCATGCCTCATTCTGTGGACTGTGCCCTTGGAGGCTGTGCTTTGAGACAAGAAGGATGGTTAGGGGTGTGGCGCCTTGCATTTGTCAAAAGAAGCAGGTGAGGAAGTCTGGCTCCCCTCATCTGACTGCAGCCTCGTCCTTTGAGGAAGTTGGACAGTTTGCAAGGCTGAGCCTGCAAAGCAATAAGAGGACCTGGCAAAAGGTGACAGCCCAGACAGGGCTCTCAGAGCCCCAGCAAGCTGGCATGGTTCCCAAGCCTCAGTTTTCCCCATCTAGGCTCGACCATGGGGTCACCTTCTGCCCTGAACTCCTTCGCTCTCCTCCATTTCCCTCACTTCATCTTGTGGTCTGCATTTTGTAGCTGCTTTGGGACATTAGCGCTTTGTGTAGCCATGGTCCTCAGATCCCAGTCTGGCCCCCAATGCAGCTTTCATCTCTGCAGATGGCTTTTCATCCAGGGAAAGAGGCAAAGTTCACAGGCAGGCGCATTCACGTTCTAGGGACATTAATGCTTTGTGCAGCCATGGTCCTCAGATCCCCGTCTGGTCCCCGATGCAGCTTTCATCCCCGCAGATGGCACTTCATCCAGGAAAAATGGCAAAGTTCACAGGCAGGCGCATTCACGTTCTAGGTTTTTAAACAGTTCCATAAGGTTCCCATGGAGCCTTTCATAAAGCTGCGTCTTCAAACACCTTAGAAATTCAGCAGACTCAAAATCATTCACGTGCCTTGGAAAGGACATGGGCTGGCAGAATGAAAAGCTGTCTGAGCCTATAGCAGGGCCCCGCCCATATGACACCTTTATCCTCATCCACCCAGAGGTCATATCTACGATCACCTTGTCAGGACATTGTTCACAACACTGCCCAGAGTTGCCTCCCACAGCATAGCACAGGGCAGAGGGTCCTAGCCCTGGGCTGTACTATGAGGACTTTCAGACTAGCAGGCCTGTAGGCTGTACCCAGGGCTAGGGCAGAGCCAGCGGTCCAGACCACTCCTACTCTCTGTCAAGCAACCAGTGGCCCTTTGGCCTCTCCTACTAAGACCACTCAAGTAGTCGAGAGATCCTCACAGTGGGAGTTGAGGTCTGAGTTTTCTTTATAGACAGGAACTGACATACACAGAGTAGATTAGCTGGACCAGCCTGCTTCTCTGCTTGAGCTCAGGATGCAAAGTTTGGGATGTTCAGGCTAATTGGTTATATATCCCAGGCCAAGCCTCACAAGTGTGAGCTGCCAGCCCCTCGTACCAGGTACCATCCTGGATGGGTTTCTTCCTTGGTATATTTCCGCTCTAAAGTCTGGGACGATCACCATGCATTCCTCACAGGATGTGGTGAGCCCTTAAGCAGACAGAGATATGGGAACCCCTCTCCAGCTGTCTGGTGACGATGGGGTCATGACATCTGAATGGCAGGTTCGCCGAGACAAGGCCACCCATGGTCTGCAGAGCAGTTGGATGGGAGGAGTGGAAGCCAGTGTGGGATGCTGGTCTCATATCAGCAAGCTGAGCACACTTAGACTCCAGATATCACTGTGCTTCCTGTGTATCTGGCCTCCCCCTGCCCCTCCCTCTGCTCAGAGATGCACTGCACTGTCACACTGACCCTTTCATCCCACTGTCCAAGCTTTACGATGACGTGTTATCTCTCTGGAGTGCCAACCCTTCCTGGGGTAAACAGCCTGGAGCCAATGGTAGGCAGAGGGAGGCCAGCAGAAAGGCAGGGAGATACCAGACAACACTGGACATGGCTCCTGTCCACACGGTGCAGGTGTAAGGCCTGATGTATAGACTATGGAAGGGTCTGCAGGAGCCATGAAAGCATGGAGCCTGTGCACCTGAGAGCCTGTGCACCTGAGAGCCTGTGCACCTGAGAGCCTGCTCCCGGTGGGAAGGGGATTATATGCATCAGTGCAATCAGCAAGCCGCAGACAGCGATCACTCTGAGGGATGATAACAGCAGGCCAAGTGCCAATGGAGAGCATACCACATCATTGAATCCTTTGGGGTAGGAGAGGTATCTCAGTCATTGGTACCGGAAACCTGAAGGGGGGGGGGGCATGTCAGCACATCAAGGAAAGGTCAATCTAAAGTGGCTTTCCTTCTTTTTCACCTCAGGGTCTTTGGTCACATCAGCTTCCGCTCTGACTGGGAGCTGGTCAAGGTGGACTTCCGGCCCTCCTTCCCCAGGCAGTGTGGTGAGGATGACTATAGCTCTTGGGACCTCACTGACCTCCAGGTAGGGCAGGCATAAGTCTCTCTCCTCCTCCAGGGAATCTCACAGATGCCCACCTCCAGGCATCTGCCCACCCGAGGGCTGTGTGGGCCATTCTTGTGCTTGTAGCTGCTCTGATCTGTATCTCCTCATGACTCCAGGGACTGCAGGGCCTGAGCCCCACCCTCAGCCAGGTCTCCATGATAGGATTTGGGAAATTTCTGCTTGTGGGGAGATGGGCAAAGACTATATGACATCAGGGTCTGGGGGCGTCCCTTGTCATACTTCATCATCAATGTCTAACCCTCACACCTTGGGTTGAACGTGAGGTCCCATGTCAGCTCCTGGAGGGCAGTATAAGGGAAACTGACACCTAAGTGGGTACCTGGGGGAGCTGCAGGTATGATTTATTGGCACTCACTGAAGCCATGGTCAGTCTGGAGGGCTTTATTATAGACCGGGGAAGATAGAATAGCAAGCGGAGATTTATAGCCAAGAATGATGGAAGACTCCTGGATTGAGGAGACACCTGGATTCTGACTGAGCCACTAGCTGGGACAGTATCTGAAGTCACCCAGGGTCTGGATATCTCTGTAAGTGGAGCTCTGACGTCGTGAGTTCACAGATGGAGGATGGTCTAGCTACTGCCTCAACAGCCCTCTGTAGAAACTAGTCTGCAAGAAAGTGCTCAGATGGGCCTAGAGAAGGTTCTAGAACCCGATTTGCTACATCTACACAGAGTTTGTCCCAGTCCTGCCCCATCACTACCAGGGACCCTGTTATTGGGATCAGAGTAGTATTGCTCCAAGTACAGCCTGACCTACTGTGTGTCCACATGAGCCCTCCAGGCATGGCTTGTCCACAGATCTTCAGAGACCTGACCTCTATTGGCACAGCTGTTCCATGACCACCAAGAGCCAGCCATTATGCTTAAGATGGGGGAAACTGGACCAGTTGCCTGGCATGTCAAGTTCTTTTGGACCTGTTTTCCTGTTTGTCAAACCCCACCCTAGCTGACACCAGGGCAAGGAGACAACAAGCCAAGCTGATGACAGCTGTCACCGTACTCTGTTGGTTCCTCACCCTGGTGTTCTTTCTACAGGGTGATCACTGCATCATGGGCCAGCAGAGAAGTTACCGGAAGAGAAAGTCCACGTCCTGGTGTGTGAAGGGGAGGAGCTTCGTATCAGCGCTCACATCACGTGTGTGCAAGTGCCGGGACTCTGACTTTCTCTGGTGGGTACTGCCCCTCCCTCCTAGATGTTCCAGCATCTTTACATCATGATGACCTTGTTCTAGAACCAGGGAAGAGGCCACAGTGTTCTTAAAGGCCTGGTCTTCAGACACACACTGCTGCCTCTACCTTAGCTACACTCCACTCAAAGGTCCACTGCCTATGACAATGTAGTTTGCAATGTTTCTGCCCTCAACCTGCCTCACCCTCTCTACCCTGCACCCCATACCCAGGCCTCCTGTGTATGGAAGGCAGCTAGTCCTGGCTGTACAGCCACTCCTTGCTTCACTCTCTATCTCTAGCATCCTTTGAGAGTCACTCTCTTGCCACAAGAAGCCCTCCAGGCTCTTCATTTTCACCCTCCTTTGTTCTGGAATGGAGCTGGTCTGTTTCATCTGTTCTCCTTTGGAACAAACTTGTCCATGTCCCTACAGATGGACGCATCTAGACCTGTGGTATAAGAATTTCTACCTTAGCCGTCTATCACCTCTAATCTCACCTTTTAACCCAGCTTTCCCTTCCCAGTGACTACGGGTTTGAGCGCTCATCTTCCTCAGAGTCTACTGCCAACAAGTGCTCTGCCAACTTCTGGTTCAACCCTTTGTCCCCTCCTGAAGACTGTGTCCTGGGCCAGACCTACACCAGCAGCCTTGGGTGAGTACACCCAGCCAGCCAGCCAGCTAGCCACCTATCCATCCATCTACCTATCTACCCACCCTCACATCCATCCACCCTTCACCCATCAGCTCCAGGAGGAGAGCCCAGGCATTCCCTATACTGTGCTTCTTGGCAGCCCACATCCTAGAAGGAGAGAGCATGGTCCTGGTGCTCAGGACTCAGCAAGTCCCCAGACTGACACAGTGGCACACAGGTCCCATTGAGCTCTTGGGACTAGAGTCAGGAGACAGTACCTTGAGTTGGCACAGTATAGAGAAAAGGTGGGCAGCCAAGGTTCCAAGGCTTCTAACTGCTGTGGGACTGAGACCCCAGGGCCGTCTCACCTTTCCCTGAGCCTTTCACAGCCATGCTGTGATGGAACCAGAGGCACTCCTGAAGCCTGGGGGACTCTGCTTAAACAAACCTTCCACGTGGAAGCCTTGGTAGATCACACTCCCAGCCTCTACCCCCCCCCCCCCGGGCTTTCCTCTTCTGTAGCTGAACTCTCAGCCACCGGCATATTCACCTGCTGGGCCTTAGCTCATGACACACTGTGAGGCTTCCCACAGTCTGCTGTGCTGGCTCCAAGCTCTGCAGGAGGGGGAAGTGGCAGGCAGAGCCTTCTCCCCACCGAGGGGGTGGGACTGAACACAGTGCTCATAACATATCGATTTCATATAGAAATAGCAAGAGCATAATATCTGTGAGCCTTCAGCTTCAGCAGGGCACACAGCCTCCATGTGATGTGCCCGTTCCCTTATCCTTTGTGAGGGATTCCTTATTACCTACCATGAGAGCTAGAAGAAACAGAGGTCCAGGAACTGAATGTTTTCGCTTTGGCAGTATGTCGCCTGACATCTATCAACTATCCACTCGCTTATCTACCTCTATCCATCCATGCATACATGCATACGTAATCTACCCATACATTCTTCCGCCCACCTACCACTTCCACCTATGTGCTATTCATCTATTCCTTCTACATAGCCACTCTTCCATCCACCTATCTACCCAACCGCATGTCGCCTATCCACCCACCCATCCATCCACTCACCCTTATACCATCTCCCTATCCATCCATTTCATTCATTCCCTGCTCATCGACACATCTGTTTGTTCCATCAGTTTGCCCATTTATCTACCCACGTACCCACCCATCCTCCCACCAATCTGTCCATCCATTCTTCTGCCTCCACAAATACCCATCTTTCTATAGTCATCTACTCTTGATATCGGTCCTGGCTGACACTTCAGATAAGAATCGCTGCTTGCCAAGCCACGGTGGGGCTGCCAAAGAGACCATTGTGCCACTGTTGGATGAGTGGGTGGCTATATGGGTAGTGGATGGGTGGGGCCATCCCATGAAGAGCAGCATGCTTGCTTAGGGCCACCCAGGAAGCCAAGGTCCAGCCCATCTCAGCCCTAAGCTTCACTTGAGCCATCTTCCACAGTTCTCAGGAAGATCTTGAGTATAGATTGCCTCCTTCTATCACCCCTTAGCAAACACACACACACACACACACACACACACACAGCAGTTATTATTACTGTGGACAATATGATCAGGCTATGGATGCTTCAGCTCTCCAAAACAGACCCACACAGCCAGTCCCTCCATCCTGATGCTCAGTGCTCTCGGCTCTCACTTGGACAGAAGCAGCCATGAGGTAGTATGGGGAGCAGGCAGCAAATAGGGCTGTAGAGGTTGGAACCATGAGTGGCCTCCAGAGAGGAGACCATCCCTATCCATCAAACCACTGTCTGCTCTGGACCTGAACCTCCCTCATCCACCCAGGTACCGGAAGGTGGTATCCAACGTGTGCGAAGGTGGTGTGGACCTGCAGCAGAGCCCAGTGCAGCTGCAGTGCCCCCTCACAGCACCCCGGGGCCTGAAGGTGAGCATCCGCGGAGAAGCCGTGGCTGTGAGGCCTAGAGAAGATGTGCTCTTTGTGGTGCAGCAGGAACAGGTGAGCATCGCCCCGGACTGTCCCTGGAAGGGCAGTTCCAGCCAGCTACCCAACAGTGAGGCTCTGGACAGTTTGGAGCATGGCCAGAGAGGCCAGCCTGACCCTGAGGGTGGGGCCACAGGATCAAAATTGGCCTCTTGGTTCAGACCAGCATTGGAGATGAAACATATACAAGAGCAAATGTGTGTGTTAAATGGTCAGCAGGAAATGGGCTCCGCATCGGATATGTATGTACATGTGAGTGCATAGATGTGTATATGTGTATGTGTGTATGATCTTGTGTTTATCAAACATTGATATGAAACTGATTCCTTCCCACAGGTGGCACTGAACTTATTTATTGATTTTTTTTTTCTAATGCTAAGGATGGAACCCAGGGTCTTGTGCAAACTAGAGAGATGTACTCTTCTACTGAGCCACACCCCCATCCCAACACTAAAGCAACTTTAAACTTCTAATTATACCGATTAGTTTATCTGGAATCCCAACAAAGTAATTTTTAAATGACTTGTATTCATAATCCAGGGATAATGCCTTCGTATGTATTTGGGGATAGCTATAAATACAAGTTTATATATATACACACACAAATATATATATATATTTTCTCCGCCCAGTCTCCCACTCATTCTATTTTTACTTCAGAACAAGTGTTACATTTTTTCTGGTTTTAAAAATAATATATGCTCATTGTAGTATATTTAGGAAACACATACATATTTTTAAAAGCACCATGGACATAAATATCACCCAAAATCCTGTTCCCTGAGGGAACTGTTAACTTTTCTGTTTCCTTCTGGTTCCTGTAAACCTGACAGTTTACAAGAAACAACCCTGTGTCTCTGCTGGGAAAAGGCAGCTAATGGTCCCTGAAAGAAATGCAAGAATGACCGCTGGGAAAATGTTCAGAAAACTTAAAGGAGGATGGAGAGCCCCCCATCCCCTCAGGGCTCTGGGTAAACCCCACTCACAGAGGCAGAGGGAGGACCCCCACTTTCCCTTCAGGACTCTGGGTAAACCCCACTCACAGAGGCAGAGGGAGGACCCCCACTTTCTCCCAGGATTCTGGGTAGTCTCCACTCACAGGTCAGCAGGAATCCCAATCTTCAGCTAATGGATGTGAGGGCTAATGTGGATGAACATGGGACTATGCATGCTATACTCAAACATTTTTTAAAAGGTGTCTGACTTTAGAAGTGTATACCTGGTCTCCTGAAAACAGGGAAATTGAGGCCATGGAGAACTCAGACCAGCCACACTAAGCACCTTTGCATCAGACACTGTGATAACTACTTCCTGTTGGAAAAGCTCTTACGTTGTGCACTCATTCCAATTTATAGAAGAAGAAACTGAGGCACTGGCAGTGAAGTCACTCTCTCAAAGCTGCATGGTAAAAAGAAGCAGAGGTGGTATTGTGTCCTCTGGAGGCCTTTCTACTGTCCCAAGCAGACAGCAGCCAAGTCTGTGGCCCCCAAGAGCCCCAACCTCCACCGCCCCCAGAAACACATGCACACACACATTACCTCCCAGGTCCTCTCACTGATTGAGACAGCCCTAAGGTTCACTTGAGCCATCAGACAATCCTGTCTCAGGGCTGTGTATCTCAGACTGTGTTGGGATGACAGGACAGAGGCCCTGGTCAGCTTGGGGCTCACTAAACCATCAGACAGACCCAGCAAAAGCTCTCAAATGCCTGGCCAAACAGCCTGGAAACATGGCCCTCTGCTGCCCCCTAGAGCTTCATACTGGGACCTACAGCACATCTGGGTAGGAGCCTCTGCTGGGTGAGGATTGGACAGAGCATCTTTGGAACCATTGCTGGGCTGCCTGTCGGTTCAAGCTGGAGTGGGCAGAGTTGAGCGGAGCAACACAAAGAGGCCTTGAAATAGAGGCTCCTGGGGCAGTTCCAGCCTGGGAAGGAAGTGGGTGCACGGGCCTGAGGGTAGGCATATGCACACTTACACTGTGACACTGACTCCCTTACACACTCGTGCACACTCGTAGGCACAGTGTGCACTCCTTCACCACACACACACCTACTCTTACCCATCACTGGGATTGAAAACAGAGCTGAGTGTGAGGAGCCGGAGTCTGCTAAGTATCTAAGAATTCACAGCTTTGGGGGATGGAGGCCAGGAACAGACCCGTAGACACCTGCCTGTGCTTGACAGGTGCAGAGCAGACTCGGGGAGGCGGTGTCTCTCCATCCAGCAACAGCACCTCCCCCCAGACCTCAGACAGGAACCCCAAAATAGATCACACACCTGCACAGGAAGTAGGAAGGTGTAAACTTTTAGGAGCCATGTTGAAGCCAGCCCAGAAGTGCGGTCTGGGGAACCTCAGTGCAAATGGGGCTCTGAGCCACACAATGAAACCTTGACGTGCCAGCGACATCTCGGTTTGGAACCGGGAAAACTGTTGAGAAGATAGAGGCAGCTACAGACGGGAGGGCGTCTGGGGAGAGCTCCCAGGCACTGCAGTCAAATGGGAAGGAAACACGAGGGGACACTGGCCATAGCGGGCTCCACAGGAAGCAAGCAAGTGCACAGGAGGACGCACAGGAAGGCGTGAACTTTGGAGAACAGGGACTTTAAAACCACGACCAGACACCCACTTCTTGAATGCTACCCAGAACTCTCCCCTTCATAGGAATGAATTGGGTGTGGACATCCCCTCGCTCTTCCCCCAACCCTGCCAGGAGAGCCATGGGCAGAGAGCCCACATCCAGAGTCTGGATGCCTAAAAACCTCAGTCTCGCAACCTATAAAATGGACACATGTAACACCATATATGCTGGATCCTGGGAATGCCCCATCAAAGCCTCTGGGCATTGTGGACATTGTGGGAGCTCCTTGGCTCAAGGCTGCACTTTCCAGGGTCTGCCCCCACCTGCTGCCCAAACAACCAGGGTTTTCTCTTCAAGTCTCCTACCCTTGGGTTTCTTGCACTCCGTGCCTCCATGAGACCTACTCTCAATGACCTGAATCTGCAGGCTTATTTTAAATGTCTATTTTGGATGGTCCCAACAGACATGGATTTTGGACGACTCTATCCAATCCAGTATAGCATATTCGTAGAGAAAGTTAAATGAACCTGGATGGTGGTGGCACACATCTTTAATCCCAGCTCTGGGAAGGGAGGCAGAGGCAGGCAGATCTCTGTAAGTTTGAGGCCAGCCTGGTTTAGAGTGAGTGCCAGGACAGCCTGGGCTACACAGTGAAATCCTGTCTCACAAACAAGAGAAAGCTCAATGAACATTATTTACATACAGGTGCCCTCGGCTTTTGAGGTCTGGAGGGCGTGAACTAGGAAGAGTGCTGATGGCTAGTGTGGCTGAGCAGGCTGGAGAAGTGGGTAGGGAAGGCAGGCAGACAAGGGAGGGGAACTTGAATGTGGATGCAGAAACTCCACCTCTCATGAGGCTGAAAGCTGGGGTCAACTGGGTCACAGGAGCCCCTCCTTGCCTGCCCAACACAGCTGAGCCTCAGTCCTGGCATGGTGTGGGACGAGATGAGAGATGGGAAACCGTCATGTCAAAGGGAGACAATTGTTTTCCTTGTCGTGTTTCCCTGAAGAGACATCATGCCAAACCTTCTCCATCTGCATGAGACACCCTCCCCCCCCCCCATACACTTTCCTTTCCAGTTCCATGGCCTGGCTCAGGCTCAAGGTTCCCCCTGGGCCCCACACAACCTTCAAAATGCTTCTCTAAAACCTCACCCATGGGTGTTCTGCTCTAAAGGAGAGCATAGCCTTGGTCCCATGAACTGTCTGTCAGCTCAGCCCACTGCAAGCTGAAGCTCTGAGAGGAGAGACAGCCTATTCTCTGTGGCCTCACTGAACCGACATCTGAGGGAAGACGAGAGAGAGGGGTGGGCATCTCATGTTGGAAGCCCACCGTGAGAGTCACTCCTAAGTGACGCTGTGGCATTTCCCTACAGGGTGATGTCCTGACCACGAAATATCAGGTGGATCTTGGGGATGGCTTCAAGGCCATGTACGTGAACCTCACTCTGACGGGCGAGCCCATCCGGCACCATTACGAGAATCCTGGCATCTACCGCGTGTCTGTCAGGGCTGAGAACATGGCGGGCCATGACGAGGCTGTGCTCTTTGTCCAGGTTAACTGTAAGTCCACTGCTCATTTTCCTGTGAAATGGAGAGCCAGGCCTTTGGGGAAGCACAGTAAATCTCATAGGGTTGTTACAGGTCCTCAGGATAGTGAGGCCATGGGCAGAAAGGCAGGTGAGCTGGGCTCAGTGGTCCCAACAGTCTTCAAAGAAGTAATGGTGAACATGGTGATGCTAGTGATGAGGGTAGCAATGATAGTGGCAGTGATGACGGAGGCAATGCTGCAGGTGGTGGTGATGATGACAGTGAGTGCTGATGACAAGGATGGTGATGGTAATGATGGTGATAACGGTGATGGTGGTGATGATGGAGATGGTCGTCATAATGGTAATGAGTGTGGTGATGATAGTGATGATGGTAGAGACCGTGGTGGTGAGTAGACTAGTTATTTTTATGTGGATGTGATTGTAATGCCTGACAGAAACACCTAAGAAAGATTTATTTTGGCTCACAGTTTCATTTGTGTCTATCAACGCAAGGAAGGTGTGGTATCATTCAGAGCAATAGCAGCATGTAGGATTGAGGGGCTCCTCACATCACAGTGGTATAGGAGATAGAGAATGGGTCTGTAATGAGAGCCCCTCAAAGGTCAGCTTCCAGTGGTCTGCTTCCACTAGCTATACCCACCTCCACAGGTTCCACGGCCTCCCGAAAGAGTGTCTCCAGATTAGAACTGTAAACTAAAGTCAGGAACCTAAGGGGGATATTTTAGATTTAACCCATAATGTTCTTCCTCTAGCCACAGAGGTTCACAGTTTACATCTCTAGTGTAAAATGCATTCGGTACAACTTCAGGGGTCACCGTGATCTTGACAGTTCCAATGGTGTTCAAAAGTCTAAGCACAGAGACTCCATTCAGACCCACGGGAATCTCTTAGCGGCCCTCGTAAAAGGCACCCCTGCACTTCCTCTCTACAGTGAACACTGCCGCCCCTGAAACAGGATCAAAACAGGACTGAAGCACAGCGAAGAAACACGAGGTCCCATAGCAGTGTGTAGCCCCTGTAGCGTGTGCTGGCATCGTGGCTTTGGGCATCCATTTTAGCTTTCTCTCTCACACACAGGCTCCATTCACTGCCTGCAGTTTTCTCTACAGACACCCCATGTTCCTGCAGCCCACCCCAGGGTCTCCAATCAGTCTCAGGCCTCCCCCTTGAAGCTTCATGAATTGCCCTGTCAAGGTCTCCCTGAAGGGAATTCTACCTCGCCATGCGCACATTGCCTGGCTTAACAAACGTTCCTTTAAAATCTGAGCACAAGCGTCTATGACCCTGTAACTCTTGCATCCTGCATGCCCGAAAACCCAGCACTGCTTTTCCAAATGCTTTTCACAGAGCAGTGCCAGAGGCTTAAACCTGCATGGGCAGATTTACTGAGAGCAGCAACCCCACGTACCTGCTAGCAGTTTCCTGTATTCGTGACTTTTGCCTCTCTGTGATCACAACACCTGACAGGGAGAACCTGAGCAGGACGGGAGGTTTACTTTGCCTCAGACTTCCAGAAGGGGGTTCACTCCATCTTGGTGGGAAAGCACAGTGTAGTTCATGGTGAGGGAGTGTGCGGTACCAGAGGCTGCTCATACCTTGGTGAAGCATGGAGCAGAGAGTGAGGTTTCTGTTAGGGAACAAGCAGGACCAACAGTTGGGGAGCAAGCATTTGAAACATGATCCTGAGGAGACAGTTTAGATTCAAACCTTAACACTGATAGTAAGGATGGGGGTGGTAATGGTGACGGGGAGGGTGAGTAGAGATGTTTGTGATAGGTGAGCGGAGATAGTGGTAGAAGAAGGATGAGGAGGATGTGGGGTTGCTGATGGTGGCGATGATGTTGATGGGCTGTAGTGAGTGGTGGTATTGGTGGTGGTGGTGATGGTGGTAATGGTGATGATATTGGTGGTGGTGCTGGTGATCATGCTGTTGATGGTAGTGTTTGATGATGATGGTGATGATGATGGTAGTGTTGTGATGGTTGTGATGGTGCCAATGAATCTGATGGGGACAATGCCTAGTAAGTAGCCACTGAAAAGTCCTGTGCCTCACTGTCCCCTAACCCTGAACTTTTGGGGACTCTTCAGCCCCCCTGCAGGCCCTCTACCTTGAGGTAGTCCCTGTCATTGGCATCAACCAGGAGGTGAACCTCACAGCCGTGCTGTTACCCCTGAACCCCAACCTCACTGTCTTCTACTGGTGGATTGGCCACAGCTTACAGGTACACCCTTTGCCCTGGCACAAAGGACTGAAAGAAGGGAGGGGCCTTGGGGACAGCGTCATGTCTCTTGGAGTGGGAGGCTCCTAGAAGAACCAGGTGCTCTGGGTTTGAGGCTGTGTATATCCTTGCCACCTGAATTCCCCAGCTCACCTTCTAGAGCCTTGTTTATATAAGGGCATGGCCTGACCTGTGACCCAGGTGATGTCACCACCCATCCATGATGAGGATGGCTGCCCCCTGCCATTGGCCAGGGCCTGAGCTCTTACTGTAGCAGGGACAGTAGACAGAACTGAGATGGGACACAGTGCCTGACCTTGTGGCAGCCTAGCAGACAACCAAAAGCCTCTGTAGGAGGCCACAGGCAGCCTCTAGATTCTAGAGTCTAGAAGGATGTGCCATGCTATGGAGGCAGGGCATGTTCCTTGTCCAGCTTAGAACTAGGATGTACTCGCTTCCCCACCCCCCACCTCCCAGACACTGCCAGTAAAGAAGCCTCCAGCTACCTACTTGTTGATGACAACCAGGATCAGAACAGTCCCAGTGTGTCCCTGACAGTAGACCAAGGGCCAGTGTCTCCATGGCACTCCATCCTGCCAGTGAGGCCTAACCCTGCTTGTGCCCACAGCCTCTGCTTTCCTTGGACAACTCAGTGACAACGAGGTTTACAGATGCCGGGGACGTGCGTGTGACAGTGCAGGCTGCCTGTGGGAACTCAGTGCTGCAGGACTCCAAGGTCATCCGTGTGCTGGGTGAGTTGTCCCCTGACACTTTACACTGGCCAGTGTGGGCCTGTTCACTGCTGGGTGACCACAGGTTCCAGAGAGGGGTCCAGGTAGATTCGGGTTCTGTGACTGGCTATGTGGTCTTATTAAAGTGTCCCAGACTCTCTGGACCCAGTTTCCTCCATGAAGTGAAGTGTCTCATGAGACTAGTGAGTCTGTTGGTCAATGATTTAACAAGGACAGGTGAGCTTCTGTGTTGCCACCTGCATGGGCCTCTCCACTTGCACCTGCCACTCTGAGGATGGTCAATAAGAGGACCTGGGCATGGTCATCACTTATCTGGACTCCTCAGGGCTGTCATCCCCTCAGTATGATACTGTGACTGAAGGAGGAGGGGTCCCCCCATGCACATCTGAAACTCATTTGTCTTAGGAACATCCTCTGAAATGGACTGCAGCCATCAGTAACATTAAGGGCCTGCAGGCTGAGAGATGAGGCTGCTCTGAGCTGGTCCTCCCTTCACTGTGGACCTGGGGATGCCCACACCATAGGATATTGGGTCACAGTTCACAAAACACTGTACCCCGAGCCCTTTGCCCAGCAGAGCTGTTTCCCACTCTGTAAGAGAGAAAGGAGAAGGAAGCCAGGACAGGTGTGGTGTGGTGTGTGTGTGTGTGTGTGTGTGTGTGTGTGTGTGTGTGGTGTGGTGTGTGCGTGCATATGTGACAGTATAGTGCTAGGCCTCTGTCTCTAGAACAGAGCTAAGGATCTGGGAAATGAAATGTATGTGAGCTGGGGCCTCTGATCTCATGGGACTCTTGGGGTGACCAGAGAGTTGAAGTCCATGGGTCCTTGAGGAAGTGGATGACATCAGAGGATATGCACTCTGGTGAGTTGAGGAGCAAACTTCATGGAGCAGGTACATACAGTGCCATGCCCTCTTGCAGGCTGATAGCCACTAATCATCAGTGCATGTCAGGCTCTTATCTTACACACACAGAACCAGGGCCATGGGGATAGAGGTGGGGCTACCTGTACCATCTGGCATGTGGTACCTTATGCAGGTCTCAACCATGCTTCCAGACCTCACTAGTTCTACTCTCTCCTCTTCCAGATCAATTCCAGGTGGTGCCTCTGCAGTTCTCCAGGGACCTCGACACCTTCAACCCCAACACACCTGAATGGAGGGAGGATGTGGGGCTGGTGGTTACCCGTCTTCTCTCCAAGGTGCCCTGTGGCTTGGGCTTCAGTTCTTATCCTGAGCCACGGTGTGGTCTGGGGGCTGAGGAATGAGGGTGGGACAAGACTGGTGGCTGCTTGGGAAGTGGTGGGTTGATGCCCTGGATCAAGCACTCATTAGCTGGACATCTTAAAGGGAGGGACATTGTCATATACAGCCAAAACACTGTATGTTCCCCTCCTACGGTGGGCGAGAGCTCTTAAGGCCACCGCCAGTTCCCATCGGTGTTCTTTCTGTACCAGACTCCTGACACAAAGAAAGAAGCACAGACGATCACTTCTCTCAGGCAGCGCAAGGCAAAGGCAGTGCAGTGGAGTGGGCAGTGGGATGCCCAAGTCCCTAGGTCCCCCCAGAAAGAGAGAGGCCTCCAGCTCCATCTAAGACTGCCACAGGCAGAAACCTATCCTGACCATGCTTCCTTCATCCCGTGAATAGTGCTAGTGAAACTGTCCTGGCCATTAAAGATTAAGAGATGAGCAGGAGTTTAACTCATAGTTTATGGAGTGGGACTCCCAGGAGGCAGGGGGCTACCCACGAGTCGAACTTTCCAAGTTAGGGGCTATACGGGTGCATGGTTAGGTCTGGGTAGCAGAAAGGAGCAAACATCAGGAGTCAGCAGGACCTTGTGTCACCTCAAGAACAGGGCACACTAGCCTGCCCCTGGTTCAGGATGAAGAAGTGCTTGTAAAGTCAGGCCTAGACAGCTGGGGCAGCATTAGAGCCACAGCCAGAACCGACAAGGTGCTGAAGGTCAGGAGTGTGGATCAAGGTAGGCGAGCAGTTCATACCTAGGCCAGGAAAGGAGAGCAGATCTTGCTGGAAATTTAGCTTGTGGCAAAGGATGAAGAACAGAAGAGGACCCAAGTGTCCTGCCTGTCCCCACAGGAGACCAGCATCCCAGAGGAGCTGCTAGTGACTGTGGTAAAACCAGGTCTGCCCACCATAGCAGACCTGTACGTACTCCTGCCCCCTCCCAGGCCCACAAGGAAGAGGAGCCTCACAAGTGACAAGGTATGGCTGTGGCCACCTGTGCCCAGGTCTTCTATGCATAGCAGGTCCCAAGCGGGGTCACTCCTGACAACCATATCTCGGTGGGGTATCACCCAAAGGTGTACTTCTTACTGTAATGCCACCTGACTCGGGGTACCACCATCTGCCTGTGGTTCCTCACTCAACAGCATCCGAGATTAGTGAGACAGGCAGCTTCCAGGGGGAGGAGGCGAGGCTAGCTTGTGGAGATGGTCTCCACTCTCACATCATTGTCCGGAACTGTCATGTGATCTCAGCTTCACTGCCAAGAGTACAGAAACACACGGGGGAACACTGTGGAAGAGCCTGAGCCTCAGGCTACAGAGCAAACCAGAAGTCAGCTTAGGAGTCCTAATACATCCTCCAGGAGGGTGCCTTGATGGTGGCCACCTTGGAGACTGTCATCAGAGAGACCCCCAAACACGGAGTGCTGAGTAGCCTTTGGGACAACCGGCACCATTCTGAAGGTGAAGACAAGTCCACAGGGACAGTGATAGCTAGGAAGGCACTCAGGAGGCCAAAGGCTGGCCAGCCCCCAGTGTCAATGTGAAAGGAGTATGTTCAGTGTGAGCCTATAATGAATGTTCAGGGTGCAGATGGTGCAAAGCCTCTCCTCCAAAGGCTGTGATTCTGTCTGTCACAGCTTCTGGCTGTGATTTAGCTAAGGTCAGAATCCCAGAGACATAGCCACATGGAAATGAGTGTCAGAGGGCACAGCTGAGTCTCCATACTGAGCCCTGGACAGTAACTGATAGGTGATGACATGACGAAGGTAAGACTTGGGTGAGCTCTGGTGTGAAATGTGAGCCTCACCTATTGGTGTTACAAGGATCTTGGGAGGGGGCATTGTGCTCCCCCTTCAGCACCCCCTAATCCAGCAGCCGCTCCTGACTCCCCTCATAGGTGGGATGTCTTGCTTTGCCTCCTATTTGTGACCTTTCACTTCCTGAAAGCCTCACTGAGCATGATCAGGGTGGGATCTCCTGGGGACTCCCACACACCCACGCGTGCTGAAACCTGTGTCTTCTGTCTATGAAGCACTAAAATGAGAGCTTGCTGGTGGCGGGGCTACCTGCAACATCAGTGGCTCCTAGTAAACTCAGCTGTGGGCTCTCATGCCGTTGCCTGACGAGAACCCTGAGTGTCAGGCAGCAACCCTTCCCAGCCCCAAGGGGCTCTCACTACTCTAGGTCCCAGGACTCTCCCGCCATTTTTGCTTTCAGAGACTGGCAGCCGTGCAGCAGGCCCTGAACTCTCATAGGATCAGTTTTGTCCTTCGAGGAGGGCTCCGCATCCTGGTGGACCTGAGGGACACAGATGCAGGTGACAGACCTGGCTTGGGTCCTCCTTGGGGCAGGGTGGGCCTGGGCCTGGGCCCATGGATGCTGAAAGTGACTGTAGGATTTGAATGAGGCTTTATCTAGCTGCCATTGACCCTTCTGGGACATCTCTGGCTAGGTACACCAACCTTTACATAGCTAGTCCCGGGCCTCACCATCTGGCATGGCCGGTATGGTGCAACTACCACAACCATCAGGAACCTGCCAATTCACTCAAAACCAGCACACAAGTGGGAGCGCTGTTCCCCTCTGAAGGAAACCCGGTCAAAATTGGCCCTACTTATAGTAGGACTTTGTCAGGAAGGGAGGCCAATCCTCTAAGGTCACGTGTCATGGTCTTACCCTTTGTAACCTTCTACACACTTAGCCACATAGGCGAGGCCTGCTGGACAGCATAAAGTAGGCTCATCCAAACCTGGGCTAGGGACAACCAGCCCACTGCATCTCCTCTTGCTACTCTCCTTGTAGGTCCTCAGAGGCCAGGTGGCAGTGGTGGTTACTGGGCTATGGTGGTCCTCTTTGTCATCGGGCTCTTTGCAGTGGGAGCATTCATCCTGTACAAGTTCAAAAGGTAAGGCCTCCTGGCAGCCTTGACACATGGCAAGCAGCTCATGGCCCCAGATGTGGTGGCTCTCAGTGGCCACCGAGGAAGGAGGTGTGAGTTTTTCTTGTGCTGGTAAATAGGAAACTCTCAGAGTCCCTTCTGCTTGGCCTGGTCCTCTGAACAGGCTCAGAGCATCTGCTCCTTCATGCCCCAAAAGGATGCAAGGCTCAAGGAAACAGAGTACAAAGTCCAAGGCTGATGGGGCAGGGTTGGTCTCTTGGACCTCTGTCTCCTGGTTTCCCACACCTCGGCTATGACTGCCACAGGGATTCCCAGTGACCTGAGGGCGCCAGAGACTCCAAGGGAAGGCTGAGAGACCATGCACATCCTATACGGAGCTTCACTATGCTCCTTCCTCTGTGGCCTGTCCTCAATAACTCCAAGAATGATGGAAGCCAGCTATGTCCCTCATCTGCTGTGTCAGTGTGCGGAGTTAGGCTGAGTGCTGGCAGAGTTCAGAGCCTTCTTCACAGGCTCTACTTGGAGGCAGCCCTGGGGTGGTGACCAGGGGAAGGTACAAGCCCTTTCTACAGCATGGTAGTGCTGCCTGGAGGCAGACAGCCAGCAAACTCCCATTGTGAAAACCAGTGGATTCAAGGCCCCATGCCTGCTATCCGTGACTTTCCAGCAGGGACATCCTTGGAACACTTCGGTATAGGCCAATACGACAGGATCCCAGTCACTTCTGGCCTCTAGCATCCTTCATCCTGCAGGGCCAGGAGCTAAGAGGCAGGCAGCCCT
>CM053765.1:88640707-88772863 GCA_028658305.1 Pachyuromys duprasi
GGCAGGACAAAGCCCTGGGTCTGGGTGTGTTGCCGGTGCTCAAGCAGAAGGATGTTTCTGGACATGTGCGTGGGTAAATGACATTGCGAGTGGGAATGTCTCTCTGGACTTGGTCCCCTCCTATGGGACATGCAGGGCTATGGGTAGTCAGTTAGAGGGCAGTGTACTCACCTGAGATAGATGAAGCTGGCCCCTGTGGACGGCACGTCAGCCCCCCACTGCCCCGTGCAAACTTCCCAAGTGTCCAGTGGTGCTTCGACAAACTGCCCCCAGCTGCACGTGGTACAGATGGTCCAAAAGACAGGACACTGCCTGCCACATGCCAAGAGAAGGAAGGACCAGATGTGTCCAGTGTGCGGCTGGCCCAACATCCCCAGGGCCAAGGCCATCTTTCTGAACCAGCTTAGGCTTTGAGGTTCAAGGGGAGGGAAATGTTGCCATAGAAACAGAGAGCTCAGGCAAGGGCCAAATGTCCTTTCCCACAAGCTCCAGACCACCCCAAAGAGAAAAAGGCAGAGCAGGGCAGAGGAATTATGAGCAGTCAGTGGAGGGAAACTGCGGAGTTCCTCATGTTCATCCACCCCACCCCACCCCCGTCCGTCTGGGCTTTAAGATCCACTTTGGCCATGGAAGCTGTGGGCTGACTATGTTCTGACTGACACTTTCTTCCACACTGAGATGCTAGGTAACAAGCACCTCAAGTCTCGCAACCACCAAAGCTCTATTTTTCCCTGACACCATGCCCCTTGCAGGGCTGGCAGGGTTACTACTGGTTACTTGGGAGTCTATAATGACAGGTAGGGCCACCGCCCCCAACATCTAAGTCCGTCACTCGAGAGTCCCTTCCTGAGGGGGACTTGGCCCATACACCCTCTGTGCTACTCAAGGGACTGAACCTGCCTACTTCCATAATCTCTCACTGGCACCGTTTGCTAGGCCCCTGTCTCCTGGTCTCTGAACGGACCTATTGGAGTTAGCTGGAGCTATTCTCAACACAAGGGGCTGTGTGCTGCGTGCTCAGGCCTAGCGGGGCAGGGCGTGTTCTGTCTCCCTCTCTGCTGTCCCTGTGGCCTAGACTAGAAAGCCAAGTTGCAGGAAATCTGGATGGACAAAATTTAACAAGTGTCCCTTGGGACTGGGTTAGCCGTGTGGTGTGTGTGTGTGCTACTGTCCTGGCTGCCAGGCACTGGGAGATAGAGAGGACAGTGCTTCAGCAGTTATAAGCCTAAATAAAGAATGGGTAGGTGATATATGTGGCAGCAATGGGCGGCAGAATACGGTGGAGGAGCATGCTGGACGGTAGGCTCCCTGGGAAACTGTCTCATATAACACTGTCTATACCTTGCCCCGACAAGAGACTCATTCAGAGCCAAGGGCTCACTCAGAGCTGAGCTGTACCTCTGCCAGCAGGAAACGCCCAGGCAGGACGGTGTATGCCCAGATGCACAATGAGAAGGAACAGGAGATGACAAGTCCCGTGAGCCACAGCGAGGATGCCCAGAGCGCCATGCAGGGTAAGAACTTGGGCATGGTGGCCCTGTCTGTCCCCACCACAGAAGGCCATCAGAGCCCAGCGGATACGGGCCAGGCCAACCCTGCCAGAGAGTCTCTCTGGACCATGAGTCTTGACACAGTAAAGACAGGGCCCCGGGGCTGTACAGGATGGAGGCAGAGGCTGCAGGATGAGGGCACTGCTCCTTGAAGTGGGTGGTCAGCTTGTGCAGCTGCCGCAGAGGCAGAGGGCTCCCTCACCAGGAGGGCAACCCCTCTCCTCCTTCACACTCCCACTGGCAAACGCAGAATTCAAAAGCATTATATTCATGGACCTCAGACAGTTCTTCACAGGATTTTCACCAAGGTGACTTTTCATTCCTGCCACGCCCTCGAGGAGAGGACCGTGCCTGTCACCTTGGCTGTGGTACCCCTTCCCACTCCCAGCAATACCCTTATGTCATTTTTCTCCATTCTGTGGCTCCTCAGCTAGAACAGTATCCGGGCCTAACCAAAGTCCTACTGCCCTGCATCTTTATCCCATGCAGGCCCTACCCATGCCCCTTTGGTGGTGGGGGGCGCCACAGCCTACTTACCCTCAGTGTCTGGGAGCATCCTACTGTGGTGTCTAGGCAGAGGGTGGCACACAGCAAGGCTGTCAGTAGCTGACCTTGGAATCCAATCAGGTCAGTGTGACCCCCAAAGACTACATCTTCAAGCTAGGGGCAGCTTCCCCGACCCCTTCTGGCCACTTTCACATCTGCCAGCCCAGGAGTATTTATCAGAGGACGTATTGACAGCATCTGGGACTGTGACTCCACCAGTGACTCACTGAGCATGTGGAAGGTCCCAGACCTCAGAACTTTGGTCTTCATCTGACCCTGGGAGACCTGTAGCTGGAACTCAGCCTTTAAGTCACTCCTGTGACAAGAGGGAACTGGAGGAAGCCAGTCCTGCATGCACAGCCCTGTGCCTCACAGCCGGGAGCACTTCCCAGAGAGCCGAGCTCTACTCTCATGCAAGGGAATGATAGCCTCCTCCAGGAGGGTGTGGGGTCTCGGGAAGACAGGGGTCCACTATCCCCCAGCGACCTGCTGTGAAGTTGGTGGTAACAGTACCAGGACACTGTTCATGGGGACCTCACCCCGGACTAGGCACTGCTTATGACAGTCCTTCTCTGCAGTGCCCTGGTGACTGGTGTCACAGATTTACGGGGGCCAGTGAGGTAGAGGCCCTGATGGAGAGTCACATGAACCGTCAGGTACAGCCCCAGTAGTCAAGTACTGGCTCCCACAGCTTAGGTAGCACCAACCCCAACCCCCAGACTTGCATCATCCATTTTGTGCAGACAGCAAGACAGGGAGACAGACTCTGGAGAACATCCCCCGGGCTCATCATGCAGCCAGCACATGGACACCTATTAACCTGTCTCTGACAAACATTGTGTTCCCTCTCTCCTCCTCTTGCCCCCCTATCTCCCTTCCTGCCTCCTGGTCCAAACCTCATACCACAGTGTTCTTTTCCAAGAAGGGGCAGAGCCTCAGCCCTTCCTATACCCCCTTGCTGCCGATGCCAGGGGTAGCCCTCACGCAGGTCAGTGAGTGCCTCCCTACCCAGTCCTCTGGACCACTGCTTGTGGTGGCACCTGGCACTCCCCTCCTGTCCCCACTTAGGACACCGGAGACCCCACCCCCACCCTGCACCTAGCACAGGCTGGGGCAATCTCACCATGCCCCCTGCATGTTGTCCCTATGTGCTGCTGAGGTCACCCGTGTTCCTGTGTGGTCAGTTTCCCACCATCCTTACTCTTCTGTTTCCTAGGCAACCACTCGGGTGTGGTCCTGAGCATCAACTCTCGTGAGATGCATAGCTACCTGGTGGGCTGATGGTACCAGCTGGCCGGGACACTCTCCTCCTGCTTCCTCCACAAAGGGTGCAGGACCGCAAGTGCAGCTGGAACCACGCCCCCTCTGAGACCCGTGGAAAGGCCATCTCCTCTAGCTGTCCCCACTCAGAGGACAGACACCTCTCCCTGTCAGCCCCAGTTGGCCCATGGGATCCTAGGGCAGCAGACTCATGACCCAGCTGGACACAGGCCTGTGGTGCCACACAAAGTCCCCACCCTTGACTCTGAAGCATCACGTCCTTAGACCTGAACATGCTGCCCTGCTGCCCCAACTTGCAACTGCAGCCCAGGCCTGGCTTCTCCTGCCTGGGGCTGGACCAGCCGGATCCTGGGGTAAGCCTGCAGCTAGCCCCCACTCCAGACTTGTAGACCTGCTCAGCCCCAGCCCCACAGCCCCTGTCCCAGCAGAGGACCCCAGAGCCAGGAAGTCCATGGGGCAGCCCTACCCAGCACCACCTTCTAGGCAGCCTCTCTCTCTCCGCTGCAGTGTAAATACCTGCCCAGGTAGAGCTATTTGAGTTTGGGGGCTCTTTCGTTTAGTTTTCTGTTTTCAAGGCCAGGCAGTAGAATCCATCTAAGTTTTGTCAGAATCCCACTCTCAGAACCCCTTTTTTCAGGATGCTCAGAGCTGGGTCTAGAGGGGCAAAGATCTCTGGTTTTCCTTCAGGGCTACGGGATGGGGCACAAGAAAGGAAAGGACCCTTATATGCAGTTCCTGCTCCAACCAGCAGGATGCGCCCTTCCACAGCCTCTAGGCTGATAACTCTGGCTTCGTCCAGGTCTAGATTCTACAAGAGTCTATAGGCCCCAGAAAGGCACATTAGCTGAATACAACAGGCTCTGAAGCTTATGGCTTGAGGGACCCATGCAGAATCAACCAGAAGAGGTGTGGGAGGGCAGTGTCTCCTAGTAAGATGAAAGTAGAGGACCCAGAGACGGTGGCTTCTCAGGGTCACAGAAAGAAAGCAGCAGAGGCAGCTCCATGGTCGCCTGCTTCCTGCTCCCACTGCCAAGTCAGGGACCCAGCCCAGGTCGACACTGTGAGCTGGCACAATTCACCTTTTGCCTTGAAACTGAAGTCAGTATTCCCTCCCCTTCCCTCCCCTTCCCTTCCCTTCCCTTCCCCTCCCTTCCTCTTCCTTTCCCTCCTCCCACCTCTGGACTCTTGCTGCCCCACCAGAGCCCAGGCTGGCTTGGAGCGAGGCCTGGGTGCACTCACCAGCACCCACCAGTTCTCCCTGGAGAAAAGATGAGGCCTATATAGGAGGAGAGGTCCAGGGCAGACCCTCACACAGGACAGCTCCAGAATTCGGTCTCTGTTAGGGGACGGGCTGGGTGTCCAGACACTCATGTCACAGTCAGGAGTACACAGACCAAGGAGGCAGCTGTATGTGGCACAAAGCTGGTCTGTGGGAACATTTCAACTGTGCCCCGACATCTCTCACTTTCCGCCACTCTCTGAGGCTCAGAGGTCCCTCCAGAGGTGACTGCAGGCCATCCCTCCCTGTGAGGGGCTGCAAATGGAAACCTAGTACCAGTGAAGGCCACGACACTCTAAGACCTTTGCCCCACACACCTTCTTGCTGTCTCAAAAGAAACCTAAACAGAGACCTTTCCCCCATATGTGTTCCCACGCCGCTGTCCCCCAGTATCACACAGAAGGAGGATGCTCACACACCACACAGTCTGCACCAGGTCCAAGGTCAGCACCGAACCCCTGGACATAGCCCTCACTTTAGCTCACCAGTGCCTGGGGTACCCGCTGCAGGTCTTTGCCTTCTGTGAGCACTCCATGTCACTCTCAAGGACACTCGGGGAGGCCTTCCCTAGCTATTCGGATTTTGTGTTACTATTTTTATTAAGGACGTTTGGAGTGTGAAGACCCAAGAGCCTCCCCTGTTCTCATCTCCATAACTGCACATGGCTATGCAGGCACAGGGTTTCCCTGCTTAACAGCTGAGGTGCCATGCATTGTACAGCCAGGGACAAAAGCCCCATGGGCATTCCAGATGTCATCACCTCAGGGGCTCATGCCACTCTACACTGGGCCCTGTGCATACCTGGCATGTGGGCATAGCAGAGGTGATGAATTCTTTGGTTTTTCCTTTCTAAAAAAAATCAATAAATCATTTGTGATGCTTTTAACAAATCAACAGTGTCTGTCTCTGCCTTAGTGTGAAGATGTGCCTCACATCACACACGTTAAAACACCCCACACACATATACCAAGTAAACAGGCTCTGTTCCACCTCAGTGTTAACATCTGATTCATGCCTACCTGTACACACACAAACCACACATACCACATCACACACATATCCCTCATATACCGTATCACATACATACCACCCCACATAACACAACACAACACACAACAAACAAACAGGGTCCTCATCTACCATAGCATGATGGTGTGGTTAGTGCCTATCTGTACATACTTCACATCACACCACATGTACCAAAAGTCTTACTGCACACACATGATGCCACACACCATGGACCAGGGATAATGACAGTTCAGGGGATTTCGGAGTTCATTCCCTGGCACAGAGAGAACTGAACACCTGGGAAAGACAGACACGCATGCCATGGAGAGAAGGAATATATTCCCTTGGGAGGGTAAAGGCCTAAGGCTGGGGGTCTAAACAGACACTGACTTGAGTATTTTCTAGGGCCCTTGGGTACTCCCCTCTCCTTACTGATCCTGTTCTGAAACCTGTGTCCCATGCCTTCCCACTGTTTCTTTTCCCAATGACTTCTGGTAACAAAAAGCTGCCATCCCAAAGTGCCTGCTTTTGGTTTACCAGTTTACCCATGTCCCTCTAACTCTCTTTCATTCTCCACCTCTCACAGATTGCACACCAATTGTTGTCACGGTAGGAGAGTAATAACTGCCCCAGCTGCTTCATGCTGAGAAGAGACTGTGCCTAGGGAGGTGTCAGTCCAAGAGAGAGAGGATTTCATGGTCTCCCTGAGCAGGAGAACGGGTGATTGACTCCACACAGATATGCCTCATGGTCCCTTGAGACCTCGCTGACCTTGGGCAGAGAAGAGGGGTGTTCTCCCTTTTAATCCCTCTGACCACGGGATTACCATAGGCTCCAAGCATGGTTATTAAACACCTATGTCAGTTACACCAGTCTGGTACTGTGAAATATATGAATGAAACTTGAGCAAAAGAACAAACATTTAAGTAAGCTCAGATTAGTCATATATTTTTGTTTTTTTAAGCCAGTCCTTATAACTGTTACAGAAAGTAGCTCAATAACTTGATTGATTTAAGCAGAAGTTTGAACATTGACATTTTGCATACATTATATAACATTCTCATATCTTCATTACTTGCTTAAGCTTTCCAGCCTTCCTTCCTATTCCAGAAAAAAAAAACAGAACAAAAACCCAGCCATATTTTGAAATGCAATGACATTGCTAGATCAGCACTCACCAAGCCCATCTATGACCATCTTTTGCAAGTTGACACAGCCAATGTCATGGAAGTTATCTGGGTTAGAAGATAGTACTATATAACAACCCCTTAATATAAGACAGTAAAATCCAAATTGCATAGGTAATAAGTTCATATTACCTGTGTACATACTATTAAATTATGGGGCATGGTAAGTTCCTAGGTAAACCCTATATAAAACACAAGACAGTCTTCATACAATACATAGAGTGATCTACCATAACCACGTTCCTTGTTTTGAAAGAGTGTAAGTAGCAGATACAGATAAATTTTATTTCGTGATATAAATAATAGTCAATCTCATTAGACTACTTCCTGCTGCTTAGGGGCATAAAGCTCCTTGGGGCAAGCTTGAGCTTCATATTCGGGATCTCTCCACCCAGCAACCAGCAAACAGTAAACAGCAACTGTCAGCAGCAGCAGGAGAAAACAGCAACCAGCAACAAGGGCAACCACAGAAGAAGAATCAGCTGCCTCAGCACTTAGGGCTCTTGCATTTAAATACCCTCTGAAGAGTCTCCCTGAATTCCAAACATAAACTATCCTCAAAGGGCAAAAAAATCACATCTCTACCAGAGCACGAGACAAATCATAATCAACTGCTGTGGACAATCTGAAGCAGCCCCATATTCCACACCTGAGCTTGAAACAAAAACATATTCACATAACATTCCTACATTTTTTTAAAAAACAAAATTCTCACTACACCTCTCCAGGGTGTCCTCAGGAGCTTTTACCAACAAGGACATGGGTACCAACCTGTATTTTCTCCTTCTTTATTCAGGCTGCCTCTCATGTTCAGACTGTCTGTCATCATGGATGTGCCTCTTTAGTAGCCTATGACCCTAATGAATAATTAATCTCAGCTTGTCTATGGAAACTCCTTTGGCCACTTTCTCAAATTTATACTCTATAAGCAAGCATAACAAGCAGTCATAGTGAACAATTTCCCCATAATCTAGAGAATACAGAATGTTCTTTGCCTTAGCCTGTTTATGTCATGGAAAGTTTATGTCATGTTTACATTATAGAAGTGAAAACATAAGCAGGTGCCCAGGGCACAATGAGGCAGAAACTAAAGCTAGTAGAAAGGAAGAGAGAATAGAGAAAAACAGACTTGGAGACACTGGACTCTCAGAAAGAGAGAGACAAGGGCCCTTGTCTTCAGTGGGCTGATTCTTCTTCTCAGCTCATAGCACACTACAGATTACACCACAGTCACACTACACACACACCATATTCACCACAGCAAATACCATACACCAAAATACAGTACAACACACACACGATGTAATGCTTACCCATGCCACAACATACACACCATACCAAACACCACACGCAAAAATACAACACACGCATATTACAACACAACATATACTGCAACACAACCACAACATTCCATAACATGCACATCACACCAAACACAACAGGTACACCACACACAAGACACATACCACACTATACATACAACATCAAGCACACCAAGCACACTACACACCACACAACACCATACAAACACACATACACGTCACAAATGCCTCTAAAATTGTGTCCCCAGGGCAATATGCCCCACCCCTCAATGGATAATTGAGTGGACATAAGATAGCTGAAGGCCTGGCACACATTCATGCACACAGACTGCCTCTCTGTCACCTTCTCTGGGTTGTAGACATTATCTTCTATAAAGTGCAACAGGGTTTTCCAAATCAAAGTCTTGAAAATGTCCTCCAGGCCTTGAATGCCTCTGACCTAGAGTTACCCCTCTATCTGAGTGCCAGACTAGAGCAGGGCAGGGGATGACAGTGAGACTAAAACCCTGACTTTGGAGGTGACCCAGAGAAGGGAAAAGGAAAGTGACCACAAGAAGGTTAAGGGTGAACCAGTCTAGGAACAAGTGCTGTTTTGCTGAGTCAGCACTGCTTCAAGCATCATTTGAGTCCTGAATGCAAGGGGCCTCCATTTTGCTATCTAAACCACATAGTTAATAGATAGATAGTTGGAAACTTGCAGTGCCATGGACAGACTGTACTGGGGATGAAGCCTCTCCTTGGCTCTCAGCCCAGCCCCTAACCAGCCAGGCAAGTTTGCACAGTAGTAACACAGGCTGTGCTCAAGGGCTGCTGGCTTCCTTCCAGCAGGTGAGTTGACCATCAGAGCCAGAAGGGACTGTCAGGAAGAGGTGCAGGGCCATTTGAAAGTTGGGCCCCAGAGCCATCGTTTCTACAGCTCACGCTGTGAGGCCTCCAGAAGATGACTAGTGCCAGATCTAGGGATGTACTGCACGCTTACAGACATGGCTTGTGAGATGGGTGAGATGCCAGCACCTGCTTCCAAAGGGGACTCTGGGAAAGCTAGGCACAATGGTTCTTCTTCCAGGATGAGAGAGCATTGTCTCTAGGCACCTGGGCTATGGTGCTTGGCTGTCACAGGAAATAGTCACCCACACAGGACAAAGTCACTGTATGAGTGTGACAGATAGACATGTAAGACACCAGTGTTCAGTGCTGAGACCCACGGGGCAGCCTAGTCCAGTCTAAAGAGCAGGATCCTGTTGCTTGTCCATCCTATCACCTTCTGTCTCCATCCTTCCTCCTGGGTATGAGAGATGGCGATATTATTGCAGGTGACCACCTCCCAACAGCACACCACTTCTCTACTTGGCCTCCTACGGCCCTTCCAGCTCCCTGAAGGCCACCCTTGCCCAGGCCCTTGCACCTCTAACTTAGTGCCCAGAGCTCAGGTGCCACAGGGTCTCCTGCCCACCTCTACTTGTGCCCCGGAGTCTTGGATGGGCCACCAGCATCCCGAGTACCTGGTGATTTGCTGAGAGACAGGATTCACAAGGAAGAGAGATGCTGTGTGGGGCATCTATAGGCACTCAGCAGGGTGGCACATGGCCAACTGTGCCAGCCAAGCTCCTTCTGTGAGAGCTGGGAGGTACTCATCCCCTCTGAGAAGCATCCATGGTTCCTCTGCCTCACTAACCATGGAGGTGCCTCAGGATGCAGGAATAGCAGCCAAGCATAGTTATGTTCAGTGGGACTTTGTGGTGTAGGTCCCTGTCACAGTATGGATGTGATTGTCACAGCAATGCCCAGACCCAGCATGGTCATGGCACTTGGCCCAGTCTGAGACTTGCTGGCTCACCTTGGCAGCCGGCAGCTGGTGTTACTGTGGCCCACACGTTCAGCTCTGCTAATGACTTACCCAGATTTTGGCAGTGCTGAGCTCAGTATTGAGGCAGTACTGAGTTGCGCCTGCCAGGGGGGCAGTGATGGGGCAATGACAGCCTAGCCACAATGACAGCTTCAGTCTTGGCTGTGAACCAGTTCCAGCACATGGCACAATCTCCCAGCCCCACAGGCCATCCTGGCAGTAGCCCTGAAGCAGATGTGCAAGCCAGCCCACTGTGGAGGGGGACCCTGAATTTCAGTGCCAGCCAGATCTGGAAATGCTCATGACCACCCATGACCACAGCAGGTGCCTGTTTGGCTTGGGCACAGCAGGGACCAAAATGAGAAGAAGAAAAATTTCACTTCATTAGTAAGTGAGCTGGAGACTCCAAGTTGTGAAAATGCTGCAGTTAATTTTATGACCTCACCAAGTTGTGGGTCAGCTTAGAGAAAAGGTGAGAATGGCTGGTGCACAGATTTAGTGAACAACAAAAAAGTTGTTTGTTTTTTCATGTTCCTAATGTTCCTAATTGCATTCCCCTGCCCCCTGAATTCTTCATTAGCTGAGTTCTTCAGGGAAGTACAATCTTCAGTGATCTAACACAATCCCTACCTCAAACTCCCCATCTTCCTGAGTCCCCAAATCCCTCCCCCCTTTTCTGCTCCATCACACAGATAGCTGCCTGTAACTCTTCAACCCTCAGATAAACAGAGAACAGAGCCCAGGCGAGCAGCCACCAGCTGCAAGCTTAGGAAAACAGGGGCCTGGTGCTTCCTGGTACACCTCATTCTTAAAGTGGGCCATAGGATTTGTTTCTTACACCAGTGAGACAGGAGAGGTAAGAGGTAAGAAAGGACAGGGAGTCCTGGCCAAGAACATGATCAGGAAAGGGACATGGTCCCATAGGCCCTCAGACCATTCAAGTCAAGAGCAGAAGCTGGGAAAGGAAGCCAAAAGGAACCCAAGGAGCCTGGGTCATGTGGCTGCAGTGAGTGTGCTTTGAAAACAAGACCAGTAGCACTTATGACTGGAGAAAGATGTCATGTAGTACCTAGTTTGAGGCCTGCACTGTCTAGGGCACTGAGTGAAAGACAGGCAGGGGTTAAGCTCCAGAGAACAGCCCACGTGGCTCTCCTGGGGAGAGGGGTGGGCTGAGACAGGACAGCACCCAGCTTAGATGTCACACCACAGCAAGGCCACAGAGATCGAGTGTGGTGGAGCCTAGAGCAGAGGAATGGGACCAAGGATAATAAGGTGCCCAGCCCCAGGACATGGCAACACAGCATCCATTGCGCTTCGATCTGTGTATTCTTAGGAAAGTCAGAAGTGAGGTCATGGCACTGAAGGAGCAAGAGCAGACTCGAGAGGGAAAGGAAGAAAACGGCCATGGGTCAAGAAGGAAAGTCAGCGCTAGGCAGGAGACCCCTAAAGATTTGGGCCATCCTATTTATGGTCTTCTGATTGGATTCGGGGGTGGGTATGTGTCCTCAGGCTACAGAAAGGCTGCAATGCCTCTGGGCTCCATATCATCCTCCCATGAAGTATAGGTTTTGATCAGATCACGTGCCCAGCACAGACAGAAGACCTTTGGTGTGTTTTGGTGTCTCCTGCATCATCTGCCAGCTATAAAATGGGAGTGCTGCTTCTAAATAAAGGAATAAAAGAGCAAGATAGCCAGAACACCCACAGACAAAAGCTACCAAGGGTCCCTGTATTTAGTACCAGAGACAAGAAGAGATGCTGCCATGATACAGTGTGGCTGGATACAGGGCGGGGTCAGCATTAGGCACAGGGTGGAGTGGTCCAACCCTACTTCTAGGGTGCAGGCAGGGTGGAGTGTGGAGATTTCCAGGCTGTGTTGGCTACAAGCTCTGCCTCCCAGCATGCCAGGAAGCAGGATTCCAGCAGCTTCTGGACCAAGCTCTGAAAGCAGAAGGTGCCAAGCAGAGGGTGCTCCACTCGGGCAGGGTGAAGAAGTGCAGGGTGGAAATAGGGGCTGCCGCTGCTGGAGGAACACTCATTGGTGGCAAGAGCAGCAGGAGAGTGTCACAGCCTTGATGTCATCTGTATAGAAACAGCCCCTGCACCAGCAGCATGGGCTGCAGGGCGGTTGCCTGGGAAGTGTCTGGGTGAGACTAACAGACTCAGAGCCTCTGAGGAGGAGGAAAATGTGCATTAGAGTTTAGGTGGTAATGGCGGGGGGGGGGGGGGAGCTGAGGACCACTGTTGAGTAGGATGCCTACTGTAGCGTATGGAGACATACGCTACACAAAGTAAGTGAGTCCACAGAGGCTCATGGCTGCAACCTGAAGCCATCCTGTCAGATTTGATTGAGAATAGGGCAGCAGAGATGCTGGGTCAGGAGCTCTGTTGGAGTACTGATAGGAAGGTGTGGCAGGGTTTCTGCCCATGCTTATAGAGGAAGCTGTTTAGAAAGCAAGCAAGCACCCACAGGGGCCCTCTTGCCGGCCAAGAACAACTCAAGAGCCACTGGTGGGGAGCAGGGAGCAGGAAGGGTCGTGGGAGTTACCTACATGAGTGTGGAAAGGAAGTTTACATCTCCAGGTGCAAAGGGGAGGCTCTGCCTTCAAGGCTTTGTGTTGCTGTCTGCTGAGGTTTATTGGTCCCTTGGCCTCACAGGCTTTGTCACCTGTTGTCAACTCAGCATAACAATGTCCCCTGTAGATGTCCCTTAAGCAGCCAAGGCAGAAGCAGAGGCTGTGGGAGTTCCTGTCCCATCATGGCCCCTTCATCTTGGGAGCAGGACTCACCTGTAACCATTGTGCCCTCTGTAAGACAACTGTAGGGGCAGACTGTGGTCTCGAGGCTGTTGGGTGGGTGTGTAGTGGGTTACGGCACTTGGACACAGCTTCTGTAGGTCCCTTGCAGGCTTTGATCTGAATGTAGTGCAGAGACAGTCTGAGACAAGCCTAAGGTTTGTAGCAAAGGCCTTAGGAGCCTCTCTAATTCATGTAGATTTGAGAGTGGTTTCCTAAGCTGTACTCTGCCAACCATGCTGGTGGCTCCATGAGCCTTTAATCTCCCTTTTCAATCTTTCCTGACATAGCACTGGGATTGGGCATATCTGTCTTACTAGACCCCCTAATTGCTCCTTGGAGACTCAACCAGCAGTATGTCTTGTGTGTAGCAGTCAGCATCACATTTGGCAGAATGCTGAGACAAACATCCCCTACTGAGGCAGTAGGGCACAGGCTCTGCACCGGCCAGTCTGCACATGAACATTCACTTGGTATTTCTAGAGACAGAATGGGCCCTAAGAGAGCCGTGCTCTAAGCCAGCCAGACTCCTAAAGGAGAGGCTGGCACCTCAAGAAGGAGGCAGCCAGCTCTGCTCTGCCTGGTACTTCTTGAGAAGGTTTATGAAGGGTCCCTGTAGAGCTGCTCTCTTTGTTCCTGAACAGCTTGGGTTCCCAACTCCAGCTCAGGAGGAATGCACACTTGACCCTCCTACTGAATCTTTATCCCAGCTGTGCCTCCCACCTAGCTTTTGACTACCTGGTTCCTTCCCATAAGGACAGAGCTGGGTGTTTTTTTTTTTTTAACAGCCTCATAAAATTGATGTCTCTGTCACACACTTCCAGAGTCACAGACATCAGATAATGTATCCTCCATTTCCCACGGAGGAGGTTCCTGCTGTGCATATAATAGCCCCCGTGCCACTGTGTTACAGACCATAGCCCACAGCAACTGGGGGTGCCTGTGGCCAAGCACTCGGGCACCCTCTCACTGCTTTAAGTGACACTGAAGAGACCCTTTATTCCCTAGCATCCTGTCTGGACTCCAAAACCAGAGACATCACTTTAAAAAGGGCTCAGTGACACTTGACCAATGCTGAGGACTCAATAGCCAACCCTGGACAAGGGAGGGTGGGCTTTTCCTTTTCAGAGCTGGCATGATCATCTCCAGGGGCCCCCACAAACTGAATTCCCCCAAGGAGTAGCTCTGTGTCCTCACAGGTGGCCAGGAGCCTGGTGGGTTCCCATCTCCAGATCCAACTCACTGAGACCCTCCATCACCTGTGATAAATGTCTGGTCTTCATCCATTGCCCAAGGCCCAAGCCTTGAATGGCTTGAATGGGCCTCTGGGATCGCCCATGTCCCTGAACACCAACACATGCCTCACCACGGTCCCCAGGTACAGATCCGATGGCTCTTGATCCAGATGTCAAACCCTCTACTCAGCTCCTCCTGTCTGTGGCCATCAGGGCAGCTTTCCTTTGGGTATATCTCCTCCATGGGGTCTCCCCACCCCCACCCCAAGCAGGCAGGACCTCTTGGGTGAGTTTCCACATCTGCTCCGCTGCCTGCTCTACCAGCCGGCCATCAGCTGGCATGTACTTGTAGAAGCCCCAAGAAGCCTCACAGGCTCCTCTCTACTTGACAGGACCCTCCATAACTTCCCCAAACCCTCCAGGGCCCACCCCAGCCCTCTTCTCACGCCGTCTCGTCTCACATTCAGCTGCAAGCAGCTACCACCTTTCTTAAATGCCACTGCCCAGCTCAAATAATCCCCACACCCCTCAAGACTCTACCAATGACTTCAAAGTGAGCTGCCTCATCTAAGAGTCCCCAAATCTCCATGCAGCGCCCACTGGAAGAGCGCATCTGTGTTTCGACAGCTCCCTGAGAACAGGCACCCGGGGAATCATTCTGTTTCCAGCACTTGGCACAGAGCCGGGAGGTGAGGAGGCAGTGACAGTGTCTGCCGAGTTAAATACTCAGATCCACAAACCAAAGCCACCCAAGGGTCCTCTAGAGTAGAGGAATCTCTCGAATACGCTGCCCTCGCTGTGCACCGGCGACGAGAAGTGATGACTCAGGCAGCCGTAGATGTCTCCATCTGTACCGTGAGCCACTGTCAGCAGGACATGAGGCTGGGCCACACAGCATAGTTTTATTAATACACAAACAAGTTCCGCCAATGGGCGCCAGTCGATGGGTACATAGTTTCAACAGTAGAAAAATCAATTTGTAAAGCAGAAAAGTCAGGTGAAATGACTACAAAATGGGGGGAATGGGCTGAAAACTAGGAATTTTCATTGCAAGTCTTTTTTGCATAAAAATTTTTACTTTCTGAATTAAATACATTGAGCTGCACAATCAAAATATATTTACAGTCATTCCAAATGGGCTACCAACATAGTTAATTTAAAAAAAAAACTTTCTTTTTTATTTGCCTGTGTCTTTCTAAGATTATTTAAAATATGACCTTAGTTTTTTTTAAAAAATACAATAAAGAAATAATTACATTCATAACGTGAAAACATTTTACAACTTAGAGCCACGAGCAATTCATTTGGACTATCTAGAATGTAGAAACTGATGTTAAAATGTAAAGTAAACCTTTGTTGGAAAATCAATTAAAACATCATCATATTAAAAACACCTTTGGTCCCTAAGAATTATGAACCGAAGATACCATTTTGAAAGGATAATTCAGTCAAGTGTGTGGGAAGCCCAGGTTTCCAAAGACTACAGTGGTGTGTCCCCAGCTACTGGCAAAGAGTGTTCCTCAAAACCGAAGGGAGGGCTTCCCACGGCAGTGACGCGGCCGATTGTTACTTCCGCCTCTTTCTGGGGCTGTTTGCGAAGGTACAGGTGTTTGTTATTTTCAGTTTATTTCACAGTAGAAACCCAGCTCGGTGGTGTGGTTAGAAGTCAGTCAGTGGGAACAGACATTCAACTACACCTTTAAAAACTACGCCATGGATTTGAAATGTTTCCGGTTTAAAAATTACTTTAGAAAAGAGGAAAACAACAGTCAATCACATGGACTGCCACGCCCAGAGAATGGACCTTGGGTGTGTTCTGTCTGCTGGTGAGGGCAGGTATAAACGAAGGAGTCACTTGGCTCAAGAACCCAGAGCATAGGATGGATGTCAAACTACAGGGGAGCCTCACCCCTTGCCTCTGGGAGGAGAGGCCGGGGACCCCCCTGCCGTTCTAACTGGTGGGGGAACTGCAGTCCCCACAGAGTAGAAGCCTTCCTCGGGGCCTCGGATATTGCTTTTCAAAGCAGATTTTCTAAAAGTGCCAATTCTCCGGCCCACAGTGTGAGCTTGGTTGACAAAGAAACAGCCAAAAGCGAAATGGGCAAGTGGACACATGAGGTGGACAGCTGGATGAGGCAGCACCAAGGCATGTGCAGGAGAGAGACGAGACACTGGCATGTGAGGCAGGGGATCAGTGAGCATGCTGGGAGATTCTCTGTGCAGTGGTTCCATGCCCAGCTGATCGGGCATTCTGGCACCCGGGATAACCTGACTGACCCAAGCCCACCCTTGCAAGAACACTGGTACATGAGATTGTGTGACAGTGAAGGTCCATACCCATGCCCAAGCCGGGAACCACAGCAGGTCCCCAGGCAAGCATGATATTTATAGGCAAAGGTTAGTTAGTGAATGGATGTAAAAGTCGAGGGGATTGTGAAAGCTGATGACATCTTGCCAAATTGTAACAAAAGTAGACCCCAAGAAACACTGTGGCCTCAGACAAGGAGAGACCCCAAAAGGTGGGGTACCTCCCATGGTCCAGAGGATCCGACTGCTCACAAAAAGGGGCTGGCATGGCCCTCTGCCCACCTGACTCCACACAAAGCAAAACTGGGCCATTGAGGGCTGGGGTCATGCCTGTTTCTTTGGGAGGGTCGTAGAATGAGAACACTGTGAGAATCCAGACAGGATGTCTTGAGGGTATCCAATATGTACATATATAAATTAAAACTATATTTATTGAACATATACAAATAAATAACTTACTTTGAAACAAATGCTTTAAACTAACTTTCTGACCAAATCTAAGAGCATTAATGGGAACACGGGGCAGCAGGGCCCTGGGTCAGAGGCCTTGCCTTCTCTGGGACCTACTTTATATGGCTCCGTGGAACTTACAGGCTCTACCACAGCCGAGCAGATTACAAGCCTAGGTTTCTCAGTACAAAATACAGACGCCAGGAGCCTGGAGCCTGCCGTGCCTTCATCAGGACAAGCTTAACTGAGGCTTATTTGCTGGACATGATGTCCCTCTAATATTCCCACTCCATTACAGATGTCCCTCTATGCCGGCCGGGACTGGCTGTTAGTTGGGCATTTTCTCCTTATTTTGGTAACAATCAAAGCCTGGAACAGCTTTCCTAGCAAAGCAGCGTACTGTCAGAGTGGGCAAAAGCACTGCTCTGAGATCCAAGGCAGCAGAGGTCTATGGCACGTCAAAGTCTCTTCCCTTTCAAAGCACTAATGTCATGTGACACGAAATGGTCACAGCTCCCTCTGGTGACCCAAGGGGCTCCCCCAGTGGCTGCTCCGTGAGCAGGTTGGTGTGTGCGGAGGCTGCATCCCTCTTCCTGGTCCTTGTGCACAGTTTCCTGGCAGAAACTAGCCCACATGGATGCTGGTGTGGAGGAAGGCACTAGAATGAAGCACCCTCAAACAGCTGTCAGGTGAATTACAGCGGGCTAGCGTGGGGAAGACCTCCAGCTGAGCAGCTTCCCATGTCTGGAGTGATGTCCCTGTTGTGATGTTGCTGCTCTTTGGTAACTCCAAAGCAGTTGCTACGGGGCTGAAGCACAGAGTGCTGACCCCATACATGGAGACTGCCCAGGGCAGGCTCTAACGGCACCTCTAGAGAGTGCCTGCTAAGGACATTCTGGGCTATGATGGGAAGGTTTGCCTCAGGCACAGCATCATCAGGTGTCAGTCAAGGGAACAAGCCCGTTGCTCATGTATGATGGGCCCTGCACAAGTCTGCAGAGATGGCTGACTTCCTCCTCACTGCCAGCATCTCTCCATGGTGGAAAGGTCTGGACAGTACTGTGGAAGTTCCCAGAACCCAGTCTGACTCTCAGACCCCTACGGTAGAGGCTAGCCTCACCCATGAGCTGTAGGCATCACAATCCTGAACATTTGAACTATACAAGAAAGTGCACAGAGGCAAACAGGAGAATGGGGAGGAGGCCCGCACAATCAGAACCTGTGATCCACTGTAAACTGGAGGGAGGTGCTCTGGAGATCATCTCTGTTCAAAGATGGTCCAGGTTCGACTACAGGTTCTAGAGCCTGTTCTGTTTGATCAGGTGGCCAGGATGTTTCCTGCTCGGCAGTGGGGGAGGCTGGGGTCTCAGGTCAGGGGAAAGGTGCACATGCTGGCCAAGGACTGAAAGCTCTGTGCTGCCTCTCAAAATAAATCATAAAATGGGAAACAGGGACTCTGTAAAGTTCCTAAAACCCAAGCATAGCACATGATAAAAGGGATTTTTTTAAGCAAACAAAAGAAAAACAGTGGTAAAAAGAATGAGAACCTTTCCATCCTGGTGACAAAATGACAAAATGTCTATCCAAAAGCAAAACCAAACCTTAAAAATTGCTTCACAGCACAATTCCTCATGGCTTCACCTCCAGTGACGGGGGGCGGGGGGGACACGCAGGAGGAGGGGCTGCAGAGACACAGGGAGTTCATGCAGCTGCTACAGAGCAGGACCCTCTGGCACACAGGGTGAGGTATGCAGCTCTGGCTGCGCGTGGGGAAGGCTCTGGCCATCCTATCTCACAGGCCTGTACAGTTGGTAGGCTGCAGGCTGGGGTTGAGCTGAGGTCCTCAGAACCGAGACTGCCCCATCTGCCAGAGGGTGCTTCAGAACAACTCTTTAACCCCTTTTGTTTCTGCTTTTTAACAAGTAAATTTGGACAACAAAGTTTTTAAGTAAACTGTCCTAAAGGGCACCGTCATACAGTAGAAAGTGTGCGTGTAGGCCGGCCAAGGGTCAGCAGCAGACTCAGTCCAAAGTTCTCAAGTCATGCTCAGGCCACTTTGGGAGGCACACGTGTCGCACCGTGAGGCTGGTGGCAGTACGCAGTCTCTGTCTGGGCGTGGCTGGGTTCCCTCTATGTCCCATTCTTCAGTTCCCACTCCTGGAGAAGAGAGGTGTGTGAATGCAGGCGGACTGACCCTGGCCACAAGCTGCCACAAGCCTCTATGGCCAGGAGCTTTGGGACCTACAGTGTCGGGGCTCAGCCACAGACAACAGAATGCAGAGTGCCCCTGAACAAAAGAATTATCAAGCACATCCACTTCCATGCAGCCAGCCAGAGAAACATATAATCCAAGTACCCAACAGGCACAAATAGGTACATGTAGCCCCTTCTGACATGGGACACTCATCAGGCTGAATGAGGGAGGGAGCTGACGCCTGACACATAATGGGTCCCCAGATGTCATATAAGTAAGGACCGCATATCATCTGAGTCCAAGGCAGTCAAGTGTGTATGATTGGTGGTTGTATGGGCAGCAGCAAGCCCTGCATGCTGTCCTCAGACATGGTCCTCTCCACACATATTGTCAGCCACCACGGAGGTGTCTGGGGAGGCTGAGATGGGGAACCTGGCCAGGCATTCTCCTCCGCAGAGCCAAGTCACCATTCAAGGGCTTCAGCATGTGCAACTCCTCCCTCCCCGCCCCCACCCAAGTGTTTCCACCAGCTGCTCCGTTAGGACCTCGTTTCTGCCAGTGATGTGCTGCCAGCTATTAATTACACTTGAACTTTTGGTTCTAGAAATGTCAAGAGAATTTTCAGCTTAGTCAATATGTCCCCAAACTCATGTCCATTAGGGACATGCTGCTCAAGCCCATTCTTGAGGCTGTGTCAAAGGTCAGCCGCGGTGACAAGAACCTCTGTGCTTCCTGCCTGTACTGGTTGAAGCTGGGGCCAGAAGCCCTCCTGTGCTTTATGGGAACTGTCTGAAGGTGACTGGGTCTCACACCAGCAGTCACAGGCTTCTTTTCTTGTTCACCATCAGAAGGGGACAAGCTTGAAAAGTCCAAGCCAAGGGAGCCTTTCTTTCACAGCATGGCTCCGCTTCTTACGCCTCTTTTCTGATACTGGGAGGGGCATCTCTCAACTCCATTCTAACATGGCTTGGGCAAAATGTCCTTTACAAAGGAGAGGTTAGCTATAGACTAAGAAGGCCCACGGGATGTGTAGGAAAACCACTGGAATGCCAGCTCCTTCCCCAACTCACCCATGAAGCCTTCCAGAAAGCATGCTCTCTTTCTTTGGCAAATCACAGCATGTTAAGTGCTAGAAAGGACATTGTGTCACTCAGCCTAGTTTGTGCTGCTCAAAGGAAGACAAGCCCAGGGTATGAGGTCTTGCCCACTTCAGAGGTGACCTGGAGCTTTGCAGTTCAGGTTTGGTGGCTGTCTTTGAACCCCAGTGCCTGAGGGTGTGGGGGGGGGAGATAGAGGAGCGCTTGCTCAGAGCCTCTGGCAGGAGGCTGAGTGCCAAGTGCAGAGAGGTTCACTCTGAGCTCAGGCACCTGGCCCTACTGGGCTCACCTTGGCCTTCTGCAGCACATGCCCGCGGCAAGGGGAGCTGCCTGAGCCTGGCTGGCTCTTCTTCAGGACAGCTGCACTGTTCACGGGCAGGGGGCCCTCAGCATCGCTTGTATCACAGCTAGAGATGGGAGAATTTTCCAGAGTCCGATGCCGAAACACAGGAGACTGTTGATGAGAGGAAAGCCAGTGTGAGGGGTGGTTCTCAGCTGTGGCATTTCTCAGGAAGAAATAGTTCAGTGAAGAAGAAATACATGTGGAAGTGGGCAAAACTAGGAAGGAGAACCTCAGGCAGGACCTGATCCTCAGAGCCCTTTCAGGCAATGCACTTAAAAAAGAAAAGCTGAAGCCAAGGAATGGAAGACCAAGAAGTGGGATTCAGGGTCCACACTCCCACCCTCATTACCTTTCACCTGTCCATTAACATGGAGCTTCCAAAGTCTGAGAATGTTTCCTGGAGCTACCTACTACTGAGAGGGTTAGGCCTGGGAGCAGAAGCTGCCAGTACCAGACAACATTAGCTCGCTGGCTCTTCTACATAGGACTGCAAACAGTCCTCTGAGAAAGCATGGCATTGTAGAGACCCTGTTATCATCACATAACACACAACACCAGAAACACCTTTGGGATGTGCAGGATACTGTTTTAGCACAACATCCGTCCCAGAACCCCTGTGAGAGCTCTTGACTGGGGCACTCCCAGATCCATGTTTTGGCAGCATAGACCTTTTCTTGGACATTCTCAGAGGCAGCATTGACTCCGGGTGAATCTGCTCACTAGTACAAAGCCAGAATCAAGACCTAGGTCTCTGTGGATGGCCAGGCACTAGCTAGCTATCTGAGGCAGGAGGATCTGCCTGACAAGCCACACTTCCTAGGAAGTGGTCTGGCTACAATTACACAGAATGCTGCCACCAATGCCAAGAATGATGACAATCACAATGCATGGAGAGGACCCTCAGGAGACACGGGAGGCAGTAGAACATGAGCACCCCGTCCTGAGTCTCTGAAGGCCGTGCTTACTCCTGGCCAGAGGACAGCTGGGGAGGACTCAGCAACTCTCAGTGGCTGAGTCAGGTGAGGATGAGGAGTCATGACTTAAAGAGCTCAGACTTGAGAGGTGCCTCCCTCATGCCTGGGTTGGGGCATAGATTGTGGTACAGTCACCGCGGCTTCCAAATACCTGACGGCATTGTCAGGGTGTGCCCATGTGGGTGAGTTCCTGCCTAGCAAGCTTGTATCAAGTCAGATTGGACGAAAAGGTAGAAGAGCTGGCCTTTTGTCACCTGACCATGAAGAAGAGAGACACGGACTGAGCAACTCAGCATTGGCCTTTAAATACTCTGGTGAACATAAGAGAAGCCAGTGTCTCCATACACCAGTTACAGTGGGGACATTAGCCTAGTGCCACCCATGGTTGTGAGCAAGCTGCCTCAGAAAACGTGGGGCACTTCTCTGTGCTATGGCTTCAGGACACTTACCTGCGGACTTGATGTTCCTGACTTGGGTTCAATGGCCAGTCCCAGGGTGACACCACCTGCCAAGGCCTTCTTCAGACTCTCCTTGACCTCCGTCAGCTCCAGCTCCAGGCTGACGCGCTCCGCCTCCCTCTGCTTGCATTCTTCCTCCAGCCTCTTCAGCTTGTCCTCCAGGGCCGCCTGGGTCTTCCTGCCTAAAATGTCAGGACACGTGGTCAACACACAGAGGTGAGCCAGCCGAGTTCTGCCAGGTCTTGCTCCAGCTGCTCCCTGCAGAGCCCAGGCCCCGTCCTAACACCCTGCTGCTGTGTGAGATCAGGAACGGAAGTCAAGCCCGCTCATACTCACAAGTCCAAGGGGCCTCATGACACTCACTTAAAGGACATGGCATCCGAAGGGGACCCTGACTAGGAAGTTAAAGGAGAGGTCTCAAATTCTACCAGGTACTTGTAGACTCCTGTATATGCTGCCATGTAAAATAATAATAATAATAAAATAAAAAGAACCATGCCCATATCTCTGTAGAAGTTGGCATCTATTTTCTCCAAGGCTTGCCAGTTAACTCATTTCTTTGAAATTTGGTACAATGACCAACATGGGCAAGAAATGCACAGAGATGAGGTGGGCAAACCACGGGACATGGGGAGCCTAGACTCTGAAGGACAGAGCTGGGACCTCTCTGCATCTCTGTCCTGTGACACAGGTAGGGAGAGAAGCTGCGCCCTCCATGTCATTGACTTGGCTCTCCATGCCCCCAGGAAGCCTGATAGTGACACCCTGCCCAACCGCCCCCCCCCGATTATACTGTGCCCACCTTCACCTTCCTGTTTTCTGCACCACCACCCCAAATTACTTCCCTAAACAGCCACGATCCAGACAGAGTTCAGTCTGGTTAACTACGATGGGCATGTGCACCAGCCTCAGCCTGCACTGAAGCCTTTTGGAAGCCAGTATCCCCTCGGCCTCCCCCATCAGCTGCATAGCTCCCCTTCTCCTCAGCTGGCAGAAACTACACCTGAAAAGCCAGACAGCTTTGCCCCGGTGGAGGTGCTAGCCAGAATCAGAGGGAGGTATTGGTTTCCATCCCAGATGAGGAGGACTGGTGGGGGAGGGCACAGCCTGGGCCTGGGTACCACCCATCTCTAGACGCCGCTACCCTGACAGCTGTCCTTGCTCACTGCCTCTCTTCCAGGATCACAAACAGTCCTTTCCTCTGATTCCCAAACCTGGGTGCAGCCTTGCTCTCCCCAGGCCCTTCTGAGAATAGAGAGAGTTGCTTCGACCTAGGCAGAGCCCTGTGAAAACCTCTCAGCCCCGGCCACTACCTTCTTCCACAGAAGCCCCACTGAGTTACCTCAGGCAAGGAACAAAATCTACCAACCTTCTTGGCTGCCAGCACCTGAGGCTGAAATTGGTGGAGTCTCACTGTGCAGCCAGGGACATGTCACAAGCCCTGCCCATGGTAGCACCACCACTCAGTCAACCCTATGCTGCCCTGGGCTCCCCAAAGGCCAGCACCCCTGGAGGCAAGCCTTGACTCACAGGACTGAGAGTGAGCTGAATGGGATCCAGAACTCCATTGAACACACCTGCATTCACTTCAATGGCGGCCCTCAGGTCCTTCCGCTCTTTCCGGAGCTGGGCCAGCCTGTTCCGAAGGGCCTCTTTCCTCTTCAGCAGCTCCTCCTCTTTGGACTGTAACCTCTTGGCATCTGCTTCCACCCGGTTCTTACCGTATTTGTACTGGTCAGCATCTGGGTAAGGAGCACCAGGAGTTAGCTCAACCAGAGGGGTGGGGCTGCCAATGCCTGTGGCTTAGCTGCTCTCTCAGGTACCACAGAGCTGCTCCTGGCTAGTCCTAAGAGGAAGGGGAGGCTTAGAGCAGGGAGTCTGAGTGACGTGCCTCAAATCCTCTAATACTTTGATCTGCCTATTTACAAACGGAAACAGAATACGGGGGTGGGGGGAGGAGTCATCAACTTTCAACTAATTGTCAATAAGGCTCAAAGTGAAGATTCTGGGTCCTGGCAAGTCAGTGGCCAGGACAGTTTTAACTGTCAACCTGACACAATCTAGAACCATCTAGGAAGAGAGTCATAATGAGGAATTATCTGGATCAGTTTGGCCTGTGGCCATGTCTGTGAGGGGGTGTCTTAATTATTACACCCTGAATGTGGGTGGTGCCATATCATGGGCTGGGCCCTGGAGTGTGTCCCAGTGGGAAAGCCATCTGAATGCTAGATGTCAGGAAGGTCGCCATGAATCTCTCCTCTCTGCTCAGGGTGGATGTGCAGTGACTGGCTGCTTTAAGTTCCTACCTTGATCTTCCCACAAGGACACACTGGAACCTGTAACTAGAAGCCAAAAGAACCAACTTTCTTCCCTAAATTGCTTTTGTCAGGGTGTTTGTTACAACAAAAGAAATGAAACTAGAACAGCAATCTGTTACTGTCAAAAACAGCCTCTAGTGGGGCTGGAGGGATGGTCCCCGGATTAAGAGTACTGGCTACTCTCCTAGACAACCAGATTCAGGTCCTGGCGCCCACAAAGCAGCCCACAGTCATCTGTCACTCCAGTTCCAGGAGATCCAACACCCTTTTCTGCCCTCCTTGGTCACCAGGCACAAATATGGTGCACAGATATACATGTAGGCAAAACACTCACACACAGAAAATAGAATAAATCAATAACAAAAAACCCTAGACTTTATTTAGTCCTCTCTATGTGTAATGCCTCTCCCCCCCCCACTTCTGTTCTTAGCCTTGCTGGCTGGAGGGAGGATGGCTCCTGGCCTGAGATTCTGGCCTGGAAGAAGCAGATAGGGAGGTGAATGAAATGACAGGAAGGCAGCACATGGTGCTTGGAGATCCACTATTCTAGAGAGCAGTCTTGGAGCCCTGTGATCTAGTACAGATCTGTGCCTCAGTTTCTCCTCCCGTGAAATGGGGATAAGAGCATGTAATTCAGCCAGGTCATTAAGCACATGCCTTTAGTCCCAACACTCAGGGAGGCAGAGGCAGGAGGATTGCTGTGAATTCGAGGCCAGCCTGACCTACAAAGTGAGTCTAGGACAGCCAAGGCTACACAGAAAAGCCCCGTCTTGAAAAGCCAAAATAGATGCATGTCATTCACAGGTGGCTATATGAATTCAATTAATATTTACACAGCAGTTAAAGTAATTTCCCAAATGAGCCCTAAATAAATAGCTGCTAAATTTAATGAATGAATGAACTGTGAATGAGTGACTAAGTAAATGCTTTGGGGGAAAACCCAGAATCCAGGCTGCCAGCACATATCAGTTCACACAGTATTGAACCCAGGCTCCACAGTTTTGGACTACAGTGTGTCCTTATGGGGAAGTCAAGGCAGGAACTTAAAGTAGCCAAATAGACATTTAGGAAAAGCCTCTCTGGAAAAGATACTGAGGGGCTGGAGAACCTAACAAGACTGGCCAAGGCCTGCTGATTGTGAGGCTTCTTCCACCATCTCTAAGTCAATGCATCACCCAACCAACTCCAATGGTGGCTGCACTCTGCTAGCCCCTCTGTCACTGTTCATCTGCATGCCAGTGCATTTCAGAGCAGAAGCCATGGAGGGACAAAAGCTGTTGTGTGAGTCTTTAAAGGTAGATGCAGGTCCCTAATACAGGTAGCTACGTGATAAGATGCCTGGGGTGGAGTGGACACTCCCAGGCAGCCCCCATGGCAATCGCAGGTGACTGGCCCTTCAGAGGCTCACAGTCACGCAGGGCCTGTCCTGAGCTGGCTGTACTGTCACTTCTTCAGTAATGTACCACGTACATGGAGATTCAGCATTCCCTCCCTCAACCAAAAGACCCCCAAAGAGTGACACTGCCTCATTCTCAGCCCAAGAATAACCAAACACCCCATCTTGTGAAACCAAGACACTTTCAGAAGAGTCCATGCCAAACTGTGCAAAATCCACTGTCTCTACCAATATGTACCCCCAACAAACCTACAAATGACAGCTCATAAATTTTCCCACTATTCAGTCCCCATGCAATAACCTCTATACAACTGTAATGCAATCGGCTGAACTCTGCAAAAGCATAGGATGCAATTATTTTTCTCTTTTGTTTCCATTAGATGTCACCAAAGTTAATAAAACATTCCCCACAGATGGTCCCACCAGATACTGAGATAAATCATCCATAAAATAAAGCTAGCAGAGGGCTGCAAGAAATGCCAGGCTGAAGGAGCCCGCATGGGACTCAGATCTTGCTTAACAAGGCATTTTAGGCCGAATCATCCCTCTGGCTCCTGCATCTCCCTGAATGAACAAGACTAAGAACAAGAGTGTAAGCATACCCAAGGCATCAGGGAATGAAATTACAAAGGGAGGGCCAAGGGAAGTGGGTGACAATGAAGAGACTCAGCCTGACAGGATCCTGACCTTACTATTTGAAATGCAGATTTGAAAGCAAACATATAGACAAGCTCCTATGGAGAATGCAATGGTTCCCTGGGGCTGAAGCAGCCAAGTGTTGCTGAAGTCCCATGCTCTGACCATGGAAAAAGACAGCCTTCCTGTGCCCTTGTACACTTTGACTCTAAAATGTGTGCCAGCCGCCCGCAGGTCCGAGGCTTCTTCTTTCCTGCACTAGGTAGGTATAGAGGACCCCAGGTGAAGGTGGCTAGCCTTATCTACACCATCACAGAGCGTGGTTCACTGACTGCACAGCTGCAGACTTGCATGGTCAAGTAGGAGTCCCAAACAGCAGTGGCTAGTCGTGATTTGGCACGGACACTTGCCTGCTCAGCCTAGCCTGATGAAGGAGCTACAGGACCTGCAGAGCCCCATGCAGTCCTTATGCCTGCTTTCCTGAGCCCACACTATCTTCTCACTGCACCCTCAGCGACTAGTGAGTGTCCTGAATGAATAGTCCCATGGGCTGGCTGGCTGAATGGTGGATCACCCAAAACAGAGAGGGCAGGACAAACACAAACTCAAAAACCAGCACACACAGCAGACTGGGGAGAGCAGCTGAACTGTCGGGCAGGCTGTCTCTCTCTGCCTGGTCTGTACAGTTGGCTCTGCAGCCTGAAACCCTGGCCCATGTTCTAGCTCAGGTCTCCTGCTGTGAGACCTCTGGTTCTCCTGTACTACACCTTGGGGCTCATTCCTCTTTTGCATAATGGGGTGCACAGCACCTCCGCCGACAATACAGCTGCTGGAGGCCAGCAGGAGTGGAAGGCGCTGGCTGTAGACTGTGACTTGCACAGAAGTATCAAGGCCTCCTGTGCTCTTGAGCATTTGGGAGCTTGGCTTTGGGTGCCTGTAACATCACCCTTCCTACTGCATCAACTATAGCATCAGCTGTCTGCACATCTGACAGATGAAGGGGCTGCATTCAAAGTTTCCGTGGCCTGTCAACAGTGTTCTAGGGACAAAATTGAAAGACTCCTGGACCAAAGGCCCGGTGCCTCACCATTAAATGCCATACCAAGAAGCCAAGCAACAGTCACCGAGGCTGGGTTAGAGATCCGGGCAGGTGAAGATCCGGACAGGGAACAAGAATGCACATTGTCTTCCCAACACCTCCCCACCAAAGGCAGCATCTGCTGCAGGAGTGGCTCAGCCAGCCTCAAGCTGGCAAACTGCACCAAAGCAGAAAGCCAGGAGCCGGAGGGAAAACTCACTTGATGCTGTCCGTTTCACACCGCCTGCAGAATCCGCCTTCTTTTGCTGGCTGCTGGGAGGCTTCCCCTTCACAGGAACCCCATTAGATGACACTGGAGGTTTTTTGCTCTTCAACTGTTAAAACACACAGATAAAATTAAAAAGAATCCAATGAACACTCTTTCCCCGAAAGTTATTTCATTTAGTCTTTGACCCTTAAGTACAACCTACTGGCATGGTCAGAGGGCAAAGGAAACCAACTTGGTTTCCAGCCACTGGGCTTCTGTGACGTCCCTTTGGCAGGTGGGAAGCTTCCAGCACTGAAGGCCAGACACTATCTCTCTACTGGGACCTCAGGTGTCATTCAGAAAGCAGTTCTCAGTGACCACACACATGCAGCAACAGCCTCTGAGAATCTGTGAACCTATATGTCTAGAGCTAAGCTGTTTTTTCATAACTGGACTGCTTCTAGGGGAAGGGCCTGGCTCTGTAGGGAGGGTTCTTGCCCTTAACTGAGTGATCCAATAATGAGATACATAATCTCCTTTCAGATCAGATGGGTCTGAAGAAGGATGCAGGGGATGCACATATAGAAATAGCATAAACAAATAAAAAGCAAGCCTGGAGCAGCTATAGGCATAAAACAGTTCAACAGTCCCCCGCTCACCTGACTTCTAAAAGCCACAGCGTCATGTCTGGAAGGTGCCCTGCAGGCAGTGAACTTGCTATAAAGGAAACTCGACACCCTGACGTGTCTTTCTGCCCACCTCCACCTCCCACTGCCTGCCTCTCTTGTTGGGGTCCAGTGTGGGACTGCATATAGATCTAGCTGCAATTCTGGCTTGTTATTTGGGAGACCCAAAGCCAGCCCCTCAAAACTTTCTGAACCTCCATATTTAGAAATGGAAAGACGCTGACACCTCCCACAGGCCCCCTAAATGACACTGCACAGCCAAGTAAGAGATGGCATCCAGGAGCTCTCTGGGAGTGTATGGTCTCACCACCAACAGGCTCCCAAAAGAATGGCCATACAAGGACATGAGGTGAAAAGGCACTAGAATTTAGCCTGGGACTGTTACCTGTTTGAAACAGGGTGAGTAGCGCTGGTAGCAACACACCACGCATCACATGATTTCTGACTATCGAGGGGACCATCCAGATGCCCAGGGGGCAGCCTTATTAAGCTACCAGCCCACGGACAGATACATAGGTAGGACGCAAAGGCCAGAGCTGGGCAGGGGTCCTTGTGAAACTGGGAATGGCCAATGATGCTCACGCTGGTCGCTCAGCCAGCGGTCCACACCCCTCAGGCTCTCCAGGGATGGCAGCTGAACAATTGTGCCTAACACAGCAAGCTTTTTGTGTCGGTTCTGACAAAGCAGCATCTGGAGGTGCAGCAGTGAGTCATCACCACCTGGAAGCCCAGGACTTTGCCTGGTGTCCGTTATTTTTTCAAAAGTCCCCAAAGAACAGAGCAGAATGTGGAAAGTCTGGCTTCTCTTTAAGTTCTCAGTGTTCTTAAATGAGGTGCCCAGGGCTCCAGGCAGAGTACACACACGCTTAGGTTAAAAATTCATGAAGGCAGTTAGTGTCTGCTCTGAAATGTTGACGCATGCCGCAGAGTGGGTGAACAAGAGTTCAGCCTCAAGCCTACCTGCCTCTCAGAATCGGAGCCCTCCTGTCACACAGGCTCAGGACACATGTCATCCTCTCCCTGACAGCACCCTGAATCTCGGCATGTGGTTAGCCATGTTTACAGACAGGAAATAACCACTCCCTAGGGGGCAATCCTTGGTCACTTATACCCAAGATAGAATATACTAGAGGAACCTGCCATTCCAGAATGTTCTGGACAGTGGCATGGCGTCTTCTCGTAATCTGTAATGTACTGGAGAATTCTCTAGAAGTGGCGGGAGGGGGAGGGGAGGCAGCCCGGCAATCTGGGGGTTGGTCACAAATGCTCCTCCAGTCCCTCGGTGGCTAACTGTGCATTAGGCTATGGCTGAAAAGGCCATGACACTTTGGTTGGAGTGAGGTAGCCAGTACAGTCACCGCAGGTCCACTGGTAATGTCAGGGAGTTTGGGAACGCAATCTGTACCTGGGAGTGCAGCCCAAGAGACGCCCTCCCGACAGAAGAGGTGTTAGTGAGAGATGGGGAGCAGGGTGGGCTGCAGGAGGTAGGGGATTTGTAGTGGTTAGAGGACAGCCTGTCAGCGGGTGGCCGAGACGCCCTCCGGTCAGCAGGAGAGGAGCGAGCAAAGATTGTCGGCGACGGCAAGTTATCGTAGAGGCCCGCGTTATCATAGAGCACCTCTTCCGCCAGGCCTCTGCTCCCACAGCCAGGAAAGGCGCCATCCACGTCCCACTGCAACACACACAGCCTGCTCGTTAGTGGCCGGACGAGGACAGACATCAGCACAGCGAGATGTTAGCAGCCCCCGACATTCCGCACGACCATCACTCGCACACACATATGGCAGGCACATCTCCCACAGCTGCAAGCTGCTTCATGAAAACCCTTTTGCCTTTGGAATCATAGAACGGCTTCTCCGCCCTTAAATTGAGTCATTGGACTATGGTGGTTGTGTTCTGTTTTTCAAAAAGAAGAAAGCTGAACTGGCATTACCAGCGCTAGAGACCTGGAGTTTGGGAGTTCCCTGATGAACAGGAATGAGGTCGGGGGAGCTGGGCAGAGCCTGGAGCTCGTGCTGCGCGGGGATGCGAGATCAGGGGCCATGGCGCCTGCTGTGCTCTGGAAACATTGGCTTCCTTCTCACAGAGTCCACTCAGCAAGCAGTGGAACCTAAGGCAAAGACAGCTCACGCTCCTAGGGAGAGGCAGAGCTGGACAACACTGAGCTCATGACTACACACTGCTGTCAGAAAAGCCTCAGGCTCTGACAGAGGAACTTGACTGGAATCAACAATACCCTGGGCTTGTCCATGCTGCCCTTGTGGCCAGCAAATTCACCATCAGGGTCAGCACAATCTAAACTCCATACTTGAGCATCTGAAGAGAATGTCACAGCCCAAAGAGTCTGCTGAAGATGGAAGTCAAGTCATCACACAACACGAGTGTCTCAGCCTTAGATGGGAACAATGGCATTATGCTAGCAGATGACCTGAGCAAAGCTCAAAGCCACGTCACAGGACAGGGGGATTCCAGAACACTGGCTTAAAGGCATAAATAAACTCCAAACTCTTAACCACTGCCAGATCCCTTTAGGCTTTAAAGGTCTTTGCAAATTGCCCTGCATTGTAAAAGGAAATATTAGTTCATATATTCTGCCCATTTCAGTCTGTTCTTTATGTTCCCCTTGCAGCGCTTCTTCCTGCCAGACTATAATTACAGCCCTTTGTTATAAAAATAGGAAAGGCCTAAAATCCCAGGGTGGGAGCGTCTTCTTCTAAGGCCACAATGGTGTCTATTTTTGTGATGCTGGGGACAAATGAGAAATCATAAAACAACACAGAAAAGCCAGAGTGAAGCATTTCACAGTGACAGCCACCCACATATACAATGGTCTATATTTGACTCTCATTTTCCAAAAATAGCAAGGATCAAGTCACGTGGAATGTTTAGTAAACAGTGACAGAAATAAAAGTTTCTAGAATGAAAGTGAGTGTGTGCAGAGCCCTTTCTTTTAAAGGAATCAAAGAAAGCACAAAATAAACTGAACTTCTAGCATTGGGTCTGACACTCTGAGCATTAGGTCATAGAGTGTAGACTTTGCGGAACCTGGAAATGAAGCCTCCAGAATGCAGCCATGTGGCAACAGAGGCCTGCACACAGGAAACAGGTTCTGGAAGCCCCAGCAAGGGTGCTCCGAGAAAACAAAAGGGCGGGACACATGCATACAGAACATTATATCTCTGCTCCTGAGGCCCAGAGCTTGCATGTAAGGAGGATTCTTCAGCGCAGAGCTGTCTGTTTCCAAACACACATCAAAGTGTGGGTGAACCTGGGGAGAGGCACTGAAGGAACCTGAGCTGGTGTGGTGTCTGGACTGTTCAGGAGACTGGCACATGCAACCATGATAGACGAATCAAGTCCCCGAAGCGCCTTGCTCACCTCCTATGTGTGTGTGTGTGTGTGTGTGTGTGTGTGTGGTACTTGGGTATGTGGAGGCCCTGTCTGAAGGTCTGCAGAAGGCTGCAAGGGACAGCTCACCCTTGAGTGGAGCCCAGATGTGGGAGTACAGAAGCAGGGCTGATGCAGCGATGCTGGTGGCTGCACAGTACACGGAGGTCACAGAGGCCACGCCCCACCTTGAACATGACGCAGTAGCCAGGGCTGGGGCCTACAGGCCATGACAGCACAAAGGCTGGGCTGAGAGTCCCCATAGGGCTACAGGGCAAAGGACAGAGGGCACCGCATTGGGAGGTCTTCCAATGCAGGAAGGAGCCTGGCTTCTGCCATCAGAGTATTGGGCAAAGAAGGAAGACAGGAACAGTAAGGATGAAAGTCTAAAACATCACCCATGGTTGAAGAGCTCGTCTCAGCACAAGCCTTCCCTCACATGCTCTCCCATACCTGCTCACTGCACAGGCAGGCACAGGCCTGGCCACAGAGGGTGCATGTACATATCTACAGCCATTAGCCAAACATGAGAGACCCAGCAGGGCTCTGCTAATGATCTGGAAACACTGGACAAAACAGAAAGAGTAAGAACTAAGGACAGACAGACACCCCTAGAGGCTGGCTTGGCAATGATGCGCCAGCGGTTCCAGGAGCCATCTGAGTGTGCAACAAGGCAGCCACTCCATGCCGCTGCTTCCATCTGATGGTGGCTGCGGCTGTATGGGGCATAACTAATCAGAGCAACTTGCGCTGCGCGTGTCTGACCTACTCAAGGTGTAAGACTGACTATTCTCTCAGCTCCATCTACCTGTTCTAATTTAACCCGCTATGTTCCAGCTGGATTCTTGGGTGCTGAGACGTGTGTGATGGTGGTAACAGGAGTAGACAAGCTGTCTACCAGGGCTCACATGTCCTGATGTTCACGTCAGAGATCAGGGTTTGGGGGAGAAGTGGTATAGGTCTCGGTCTCACTAGGATGGAAACAAACACTCCAGGACAGGCTTAACCAGCAATTTGTCTCCTATCAAAACTGACCATTGGCTCTCGAGGGACACTCACCGAGCCGTTGACGCAGGGAACGTCATCGTAGTGCAGTGCTGTCCCGCTGGGGTGGGCATAGCCGTTGGAGATGCTCCCCAGGTATGGGCTGGTGGACACTGCCCGCCTGTTCATAAAGCTGAGAGAGAAACGTGGATGTGTCAGTCCATCAGCAGGGTCTTGTGGAGCCTGATACAACCAAAGGCTTGTAAGGCTCAGGGGCTGAACCCTTAGGGCCCTGTGTCACCTTCACCCAGAGTGAAGACAGGCCCCAGCACAAACTACAGACACCATGTATGGCCACACACAGAAACACCTGCAAGTGGAGGGGGCCAGTCACCACTGCATTCACCATGGCCTGGGAAAGCACGCACAGCAGCTCTTCCTGAGGGGCTGGGCCTCTCACAGCTGTGAGCCAGTCTCGTCCTGTCTGCAGAGTCTGGCCTTCCAAAGGTAGGGGAGCATGGCCTATTCCACCACCTGGCCTTCTTTGGAATGTCTGCGACTGTTCAACGAGCACTCACTGAGCCCTGGCAGCCACACACCCGCCTTCAGCAGGAAGTTGGTTCACCCAGGAAGAAGCTGAACCCAGGGAAGGTGTTCATTCCGGGAGCATACTGTATCCAGGAAAAATGTTGCACCCCTGGAAGTCATGGTACCCGAAGGAGGCATGTACCCAAGGAGGTACTAGATCCAGGAAGGGCACTATACCCAGGGAGGAAGCGGCAGCCCCTATCTCCCATAGCTCACCTTCTGCCCCTCCTATCCAAGAGCACCACACTGGTTCCTAACACACCTGTGACATAACAGCTGAGCCACTTCCTGAGGTTAAGGTCTGGTGTTGCTGTGAGAACCTCGGGCTAGCATCTGTACTGTAACGACCATGGGTAACTGGATTTGCGGAGGACATCTGAGTCGGACAGGGTCCTGGGGACAGAACTTTTGTTCTTCAGGGCATGACACTGTGTCCTGGTGGAGTTTCAGAATTGTCCTACAGCAGCCCCTCCCCCCCGTCGGAGTCTGCAGAGAATTGGGGTGTCACCTGAGGTAAGAGGAACCCATGCCTGGTGGCCAGAAGTGCACAGATAAAGGACAGTTTGCTTCTCCTCCCCGCTCTTGTTTTCCAGAGAGCCAGGCCTGCTGTACAGCCCCCCTCCCCAGCCTGTTCTGTACCCGCCCCTTGCCTGCCTCTCCCCACTAGAACACAAGCTTCTGTTGGAGCTGCAGGACACAAAGGGGAGAGAAGGGTTGGGGTCGCAGGAAGCTGGGCTTGTTTCAGGAACAACAGTGAAAACACAGGAAGAAATGACCAAGATAGCATTTGCTCCTAACTGGGACAACTAGAATCACATAAAGTTAACAGACAAATGCACCCCTCCCTCCCCCAACTTTGTTTCCCTGAAGAAAATAGCTTGGGACAACACTGCCACCTGCGTGGCTCCGCAAGACCTGGCGGCCACACTCTCACGGTGCGCTGCTGCCCCCTGCTGGAAGAATGTGGCAAGCACGGCTCCTCTGGCAGTTGCAGCAACTTAGGACTTCCTCGCTTATATAATTATTCTACACTCAATCTACACCAAATCAAGTGTAGGAAAGTTAACCGCACAGGAAGGATAAAATGCAAGAAGGAAAGATTCACTAGCCACTTAGGACTTACTGCATGTTTCACACGCGCGTTTAAGGCATTGACTGAAAGACTCAGTGAGGACTGTCTGGAGAGAGGTTGTGATAAATGCGAGAGCGGCAGGACACCAAGCGTGTCTGCACCTGCTGGTGCTGAACACTCGGCGCGGCATGGTTGTGCACACAGCTCTTTCTCCTCCTCACAGCAGGGACTTCCTGTTTACTCTGCAGCATCGGTGTCTGGCTCCCTGCCCAGGACTCACACTTATGCACAGGTATCAGAAAGGATGGAGGACAGCCAACAGGACACAGGTCTCTAGCTGGGTACATTCCCACTTCCTTCAATGGAGATGCTCAAAGGATTCAAGAAGCATCACACACACACACACACACACACACACACACACACACACACCATTGTTGGCAGAGGCCTTCTCCACCGTCCAGAACAACCCAACATTTACAGAGAGGAGCACCAACCGATAGAGAGGACTCATGTGGAGCCAAGAGTAAGCAGGGGTACCCCACTTGCCTCTAGCATCTTTCCACACTGACTTTTGGCCAAAAGTGTAAGAAACGAGTCTGCAACCAAAACATAAGGACCCCCTAGGACACACTATATGTAAACACAAGGACTCCAGGGACCTGGAGACGGTGGCTGGAGGGTGGCTGCCCCCCCCCCGTCCCTCTCTGTAAAGGCAGAAGCATCCTTTCCACCACCGTGCTCTGCCGGGCCTACACTGGGCAACACTTGCGAGAGGCGAAGTGCCAGGGCACTGTCCTTTCGTCAGGTGACCCATGGTCTTTGGTCAGCCTTGTGGTGCATCCCAGCGCCCAGCACCATCCACACTGCTGTGAGCCCATCCTGGCAGAGTCCCACAGGTTTCATTTTTTCCCTCTGTTTCCTGTTTCTCTTCAGAACCTAATTTCCCTCTTCAGTCAGACACAGTTGCTGATAATTCTCATAATCATTGGCAAAGATTCACCGCACAGCAGCCAACTTATAAAAAGCGAAAAATTAACTTAATCCCAGACTATCTATCGCTTGGCAAGCTACCATATTTTGAAGGCTGTTTCCTTGTTCAGTCTCTTCTCTGTTAAGTTTTATGGAAATGTTTGGCTAGAAAACTAAAACATGAAAATTAACTTTATTGCTAGCTGACGTCCCTAAAAAGATTTTAATGAGGTGAAAAAAAGAGCTTCCTAGGCTAAGTTTATGGGCATGTGCTTTTTAATGATGAGTGCTTGATACAGCGACCTGCGTTCCTTTCTCCAAGATGTGACCACCCCACATTTGGTTTAGATTAAAATTCTGCTTGGTTTTAAAGGAAAAGCTGAGCTGTATGCAGAGGCAAATACTTTCATTCAGGGTTTCTCCTGAATGTGGTAATCCGTTTGCTGGTTAGAGTTAACACTGAGTGAGTTCTGTTTGGGGGATTTTAGTAGCTTCCACATAAGTATAGCTAACAGTTGTCAGCATACGGAGCTGTGGAGATATCACAGTATGAAGGTCTCCCGCTTGAGTTTCTGCCTTGACGTCAATGATGGACTGTGATGTGAAACTATACACTGACATAAGCGCTTTCCTCATCAGGTTGCATTTAGTCATGCTTTCTCATAGAAACCCTAAGGCATTTTTATACCCTGCTTTCAAAACTGGCTTGTTTTCTTAGTGTTCAGACTTTGTAGATCTGTGCATATTCTAGATGCTAACCCTTTTGTCAGATGTTCAAGTGGCCTGTTTTGTAGGTTGTTACTTTGTTGGAATGATGGTATCCTTTGCCATCTTTTTCATTTAAAATATCCCCAGGAGTTAGGTAGCTTGCAAGGGACCAGGGGGGCAGGAGGGGCTGTCCCAAGGAAGGGGAAATAGAATATAGAGTTATAAAGTAGAACTAGAATAGAAGAATTAAATGGAGAGAGGGAGGACAGGACAAAGATAAAGGAGGGAATATGGGAGGAAAGTTAACATTAAAGGCCTTTTGAAAAGCCACTTGGAAACCTACTACTGTATAAGCTTCCTAAAACATAAAAAGTAATTAAAATGGAGACACCATAAAACTGGGGAATCAGTGCACCAACTAGACCAGGAGTCTTCAAACTACAGCCCGTGGGCCACATGCGGCCCGCAGTTTGGCTGCCAAGATACCTGCCAGCATATACACTCAGTGTCACAGCTTCTCAGGAACAACGTCAACCACCTCCGCCCACGGCACGCTGTGTGCTGGGAGGGTGGGCGTGAGGGCGGTGTTGGGAGGGACACTGATGCGCCCTTGCGCCTGGTGCTTGGCACGTGCGCCGCTGATGACGGCACTGGAGGGCGCTGGATGCCGCGTGGCGAGGAGTACCACATGTGGGTGACTATATAATGATATAAAAAGGCGCCCACTCCACCCCCAGGCAACGCGGTGTCTGTGTGCTGTGCCTGCCTGTCAGTGAGGTTTTCCTCCACTCCCTCCACTGCCAAAGGTCAGTCAAAAGTGCCATAGAAATAAATTTTTTCCAGATGGGGGGTTCTGCCCGATTGGGGGGTGGGTGACTCATATGAAAATTCCCCTTTGGGGGTGGTGGGGCGTTCAGTGCTGAAATCAAAGTTGGGGGTGGGCGGTGGTTGGGAGATTAGGGGTTCGGTGCTGAAGCATTTTAAAGGAGATTACATTGAAAATTTTATATGCATTTTGCATTTCCTTTTCAGTGTTCACATGCTGATTCCGAACATATCAATTTGGGCGTTATATAGGGAGATATAACTGAACTATCAGGGACTGAGCTGGTCTGCTTAGAAAAGCCTGCAAGGGGTAAGTGTTCACATCAGGGACTAATGGGGTTTATACACTGTGTGTGTATATATAATATATATATATAGCCAAAAGCAGGTCCACAGTTCCCATTGAAATACTGGTACATGATCTGTTTATTTATAAATGTTCTTCATTTAATTTATAAAAGATATGTGCAGGAATACCCAGGAATTAGTAGTTCATATAGTCTGGCCCTCCAGCTCTCTGAGGGACCGTGATCCGGCCCCCACTTTAAAAAGTTTGAGGACCCCTGGACTAGACTTTTTATGCCACCAAGTAAAATCCCCAGTTGCAGAAATGGGTTATATCTTATTGAGTCATTTATCATAGAGGTCCCGTGGCCACCCCAATGTTACAGGCTATTGTTTGTGTTATTGGTTACCTCCAAAACCTGATGGCAAGAGCCTATTGCTAAAGATACCTCTTACCTATCCTATCAAACCTGGATGAAGAGAACTGGTACCCAATAAGAAGTTTTACCACGACTGATTAGTGTTCCACAGTGCTGGAATGTACCATGTACACTACAGGAGGAAAAAAACAATCACTAGTATAACCCAGTGATAAGCCCTACTGACCCACAACAGCAATCTTTCTGCAAGATACACTGATGCAATAGTGGCACCGCTCTATGGTGGCGACCAACCACCCTTTGACTGGCATTAGGGCCCACTCCATGAACTCACACCTAACACTGCTAAAGTGGCTAACAACCGGAGACTAAATAGGTCCTAGAGGAAAACCTGCTACTATTATTCTGCTCAAGGAACATAGCAATAAAATGACTCCTAAAGACAAACCCAAAGGTCAGAACATTGCTCAGCCCTCATCAAAGAGGGCTGCTTCTTGCGGTAGATGGTAAGTAACACAGAGATCAACAACTGGAAAGTGTGTAGAGAGCAAGGGCCCTCCGTCCCAAATGCGATGTTTTCATCAAATCCCTCCCCTCAAGGTTCAGGGATTTATGAGGAAGAAGAGACGGAAAGATTGTAAGAGAAAGAGGCGGTTGATGACTCCAAGGAAAACAGTGTCTTCCAGACACAACAGAACTGATACACATATGAACTCACAGAGACTGTGGCAGCGTGCACGAGATCTGTACAGGTTCAAAACAGACAAAAATCCCAGCCTGGAGAAGAGAAAGAAGACACCAAGTCCCACCATGAACCAAGAAGCTATTTGTGCCAGGTATGGTGGTGCATGCCCTTCATTTCAAAACTTGGGAGACAGAGGCAGGTAGATCTCTACGTGTTTGAGACCAGCCTGATCCACATAGTGAGTTTCTGGGCAGCCAAAGATACAAAGAGAGACCCTGTCCCATTCCCAATCCCAGCACCCAAAGAATGTATTTGGGACTGATACCTGCCAAGAAAGGGACATATTTTCTCCAAATGAGGGTCACCAAGCCTATCAGCCGCATTCTAGGCCTGGCCATGCCCAGGAGTAGTAGCCCACATGAAAAAGACCTCAGATTTTTTCATGCATGCTCTTTTTGTTATTGTTTGCTGTTTTTTGTTTTTGTCTTTTTTGGTTCATTTTCTTAATTTTTTTTTGTTTTTGTTTTGAGGGAGAGAGAGAAAGAGCATAAAGCTGAATGGGTTGGGAGGATCTGGGGGGCGTTGGGGAGAGGAAAGAATGCAATCAAAATATATTTCATGAAAATATATTTTAAATACTTTTTTAAATGTTAAAAAGAAAAAACAGGTCAGACACAGAGACTGACCTAAGTGTCTGGGTACATGCTGGCGTGTCACAACTGACCTAGTGTTAGGAACTCATGACTGGTTCCGGCTCTTCTGTGAAGATTTCTTGCCCACTACCTACTGACTTCAAATGAAATGTGAGAAATGTAGTCATTTAAAAACAGTAATCATGAGTCTATTGTGTGTATATGTATATATACATCCCTATATGTGTGTGTATATACATGTGTTTATGAAACACATGAAGTTTATGAAATTTTTCCAACACAGATAAGGAAGGCATCGCTGATTTTCAGGGTCTGTACATGTCTCTCTGCAATTGGTTACTGGATTCCTACCCCTGCTTCTGTACCCACTGGCCACACTCAGCTACTTGGGTGACGATGTGGGAAAACACAGCCTCACGGGGATGTGAGGCCGGGAGGCGGGGGGTGGGGGTGGGGGGGACCTAGCCACAGCTTCTCAGGTGGCTGTGGACAGTCTTCAATGCTACACCAAAATTTAATGAGTGGCAGTCTCTTAGTGACTGGTTGTCAGACTCTCTGCACGCTGACATGGAGGCCACGGGCTGACACTGCCCTAGGGATGGGCCTCATCCTGTCTCCATCACCACTGTGCACATCAGAGTGGTTCCCACTCTGTAATTCTGCCACTTTCTCATCAGAAGGGGTCCTGTGAGCTGGGGAGCCATTGAGCTCACAGTGCTGGTACAAGTATGGAAACCACCTTCCGTGTAAGCCTCCCTTTGCTGGCTCAAAATGTGCTAATTGCTTTCCTAGAGTGACAAGGACAATGGGTCCATTTAATATAATGTACGCTTGAAAGGCCCGAAGTCTATCAGTTGACCTATTTTTTTGTTTGTTTTTGTCTTTGAGATGTGGTCTCATGTAGCTCAGGATAGTCTTGAACTCACTATGTAGACAAAATGACCTTGAACTTCAGATCCTCCTGCCTCCACCTCCCATATGCTTAGATTAGAGATATGCATCAGTTAGTGTGGTGCAGGGGGTTGAACTCAGGGCAAGTATTACACCAACTCAGCTACATCCCTTGCCCATTGGTTGTTTTTCAAGGTAAAAACTAGGAAGTTGGGAATGGCAGCCAGGCCCATTGGCAACCCACTGCCTGGAAGTCCTTGTGCCTGCTGTGTGACTCTGCAGCCCTGGCCATGAGATGCTCATCATAGCACTCAAAACACCAGAGTCCAAGGCCATCCAGCATTCCCTACCTCCACAGTGTGTGAGGGGAGCACAGTGCTGTGGAGGCCCATTCACCACCACAGCCTGGACCACAGTGTCAGAGCATCAAGAACACATCTCAGGCAACTATGGAAAACACTTTCACCTTGTGGAATAGCTGATGATATCGATGTCCTCTTGGGCTGTGGACCCCATAGCAACTGCTGCTGCAATCCCCTCTTTATTATTGTGCTCAAGATGCATTCTGGCTCATAATATACCTTTGACCAAAGTAGAATTATTTGTCACAACTTAAATTTAGAAAGCGCTGCACTGACAGCTTTGAGATCTTGGGCCTTGTTTCAGCAACATGACAGAATCTTTTCTGCTTTCCAGAATGCCCCTCTCAGCTCGGGACTGGCAACAGCTACCCACAGGACAAAGTCAGGAATACCATCTGTTGGTGCAAACAAAAGCAGCCACGATCCTTTGTCGTCTCTGGCTGCGAGGGCAGGTCTGAGCGGCTGTGACAGGGATCATCTGGCCCATGAAGACAGTACTACTATCTCCAGACACGCCTGCCATGCCTGCTCTAGCAGAAATCCAAGAGGGCTGGAATGACCAACGTCAGGGTCACTGGGGCCAGCACGCCACCAAGGGAAAGTCCTTGGGTGTGCTTCTGGTCTGCATGCTCACCCAGCACCTGCTTCCAAACAGTAGAAGAGGAACATCACTGAGTCCAGGCCTTCCACAGGCCATGTGTGAGTCTTACCAGAAGGTCTGTTTGGCCGTCTGAATGACATTCGCTGACATCTCCACATCTATGTAGTCGTAGTGCAGGGCTCCTGGGTCCGTTGATGACCCCGTCTCAGCCAGTAAGATGCCAATCCATCTGCCCATGTCTTCAGAAGATGATGCCTGCCATGGGGAAGAAAGTTGATTCATTCAGCCAAAGACAAATATATGAGGCAGGAAGGGAAAGAAAAAACAAAACATGGAGCCCTGAGTGTAGATGGGAAAGGAGACACACTCAGTGATCGCCAGAGGGAGAGGATTAGCTCTGTGTTCACTCGAGGCTGGACAGCCAGAGGTTACAGAAAAGTTATGCACAGGAACTTAGAATTTGAGCCACCGACATGCCTCCCCATGATCTGGGTGAGGGCACCAGAGCAGAAGACATAGATAGTCACAAGAGTAATGACATCTGAGCCACAGCTAGTTGTTCACAAACTGGGACTGGGCCCAGCCTGGATAGCATGCAGGCACTCTACCCCATGGCTCCTAGGTGTCCTGGCCCAGCCTGTGTTTTCCCTGTGTGCTGGCCCAGCCGGTGTGGTGTGTGGCAGGGAGCTTGTTTCTCTTATCCAGATGCTATTTTAAAAGATAAAAAGACAACTTATCTTCAAGCCCACTGTGTAGGGTGACATTTTTGAGAATTCTGGTATTTTGGTTTCTTTAAAAACCACGGAAATATAAGGATGTGTTATCATTTTAATCCCAGGTGTGGGAACATGGGGCTGCTTCACACCATCCGCCGCAGCTGACTATGATTTGCCTCATGCTCTAGCAGAGGCGTGGTTTCATTGGCTGCAGACAGTTTCTGTGAAGGTGTGATGTCTGGAATTCCAGGAACTTTTCAGAGGGTACATAAATGGGTCAGCGGTTATTGGTCGCTTAGCCTGAGCGGAGGAAGGGCCCTTGACGGGAAGCAGCAGCTGTCTGTGTGGAAGGGCGGCCCTCCATGGGTGCTCAGGGAGCATGCCTCACTGGAGCGACGCTCGAGGTGTGCCCAATTAAAGTTAACTGTTGTGTGCATTTAGATTACGGATAGAAATCCTCTTCTGGGTCTGTTGTCTTACCCCCAAATACTGCACCATGGGAGCTAGGGGCATGGCTTGGTATGCAGGCCTACTATGCAGGGCATTGTGGGTCCATCCCCAGCAGCACACAGACACACAAAAGCAATCTTCAGCTTCATGACTAAGCCAACCCGTGTTTCTACAGCTACTTCATGGAAGCACTTACTATTTTTTTCTTTTAGATTTATGTATTTTATGTGTATGAATGTTTTGCCTGAAAGTGTGCTTATGAACCATATGCATTTCTGGTGCCCAAAGAGACCAGAAGATGGCCTTGAGTGGAATGGAGCTACAGATGGTTGTGAGCCGTAATGTGAGTGCTGGAAACCAAACCAGAGTGTTCAGACACCGGTGACGAACAGCAAGTAAAGGTTTACAGATGGGCTGAAGCCCCCTGAAATCCTGTGTACACAGGTAAGTAGATAATCACTGAAATGCGTGTGAAGAAAACTTCTCTCTCAGTAGGGGCTCACTAATTCAGGTAGAAGAAATCAAGAAACGAGAGTCGCCACTCAGCCGCCGTTCTCAGCACAGGGACTGCTGCAGGCCAGCCTCCATGGCTAATGTGGAACAGCCTCAAAGGCTCCGTTTACTTGATGGGCATGAGGGGGCATGTAGGGACTTTCAGCTGGGAAAAGGCCCAAGGTACCTGCGGTGGTTTCAATAAGACATGGCCCCCATAGGCCCAGGCATATGAGCACTCTGTGCACAGTTGGTGGTGAAGCGTGTCACTGGGGACAGGCTTGGAAAGAAAAAGCCTCATAAACTTCTGGTTTTCACTCTTTCTTCTTCTTCTTTTTTTAATATTTTTTAACTAATTAATTAATTTATTTATTTTGTATATCTGAGTACACCTGTATGCCAAAAGAGGGCATCAGATCTCACTATAGATGGTTGTGAGCCAGCATGTGGGTGCTGGGAATTGAACTCAGGACCCCTGGAAGAGCAACCAAATGCTCTTAACCTCCGTGCCATCTCTCCAGCCTCTCTCTTTCTTCTATCAATTGTGTTGGTCATGGTGTTATATCGCTGCAATAGAAAAGTAACTGATACAGTGTCCAGATGAATCACAGCACTATGAGACACGCGACAGCAAGCCCCTCCCCACAGGACACACCATAAGTGGTGCCACGTCCAGGCAGCTCCTGTGAGGGTGCCAGGATAGTGCAGCACCAGGAGGGGAAGGAACACCCCCGAGGAGGGGTCTTCTATAACATGTCAGGTGTATGCCCCCGGAAAAAGTGTGAGCAGCGTGAACAGGACAGAGAGGCTGGGAGGCCTGGAGGATAAGTGGGCAGAGGCTCCCAGATACGCACTAGGCACCAGGGCCGTGCTGGCAGAGCTGGGGAACTCGGGTTAAGACCTAGGCTTCACGGAGCGCATGGTATTAGTGTCACCTCCCATTCTGGCCAGTGCTGTAGTTCCAGCTAAGCAGTGTCTCTTGCTTTCATTTTTATCTTTTGCAAACACACACTGAATTGTGTAATAGGAGAAGGGGAACGTCTACAAAAGTGTGTGGGAATCTACATGCTGGGGCATCAGGAAACTCCACGGAGGAGAAGGACATGTGGCTTCTTTGCACTGGTTCTGTAATTCCAAAAGCATCTATAAATGTTAAAATGAACTGTGAGGAAGCATAAGCAACAGCCCTCAGCCTTCCTTGCTGGCTCACAGCATGACCACCAGGAAGGCTATGATTATCATGTCATGGGGGTGTGTGTAGATGTGTGTGTGTGTGGGGGGGGGGTGAAGTGACTTTTTTTCTGGTATACTGATGATGGAACCCAGAGGCTCGCAGATACTAGGCAAGTGAGCTCCATCACCAGCCCTGTGTGTGAGCGCTCAGTCACCTCAGCCCTGTAGAAACAGTTAATTTGGGAAGAGGCCAGTTCACCTGAGACTCTTGCTGTCCCTCTAGAGAGTGAGCCCTCTCCCCACCACACAGGAGGAAGCTTTGGAACTTTCTGTTCTTCATGGACTCAGTACTAAACACGCCCACACAGGTAGCCCCACCCTGGGCTCCTCTCCTTGTCTAGACAACCAGCCAGTTCTTACCCTGTGTGCCAGCCTCTTCTCTGAGGCCTCCTGGCATCTGCTGCTGAAGCTTCCCTCAAGACCTGCATCTGCCTGAGGACACTCCCTCCAAGGTTTCAGTGTCATAACTAGAAGGTCTCAGACTGCACTGAGGTTTGCAAAGGACACTGACTCAGCCGAGCTCTGGTTTTTACTGGCAGACTGGGCTGCTGTTAGGTTAGCTGAGGGCATCCCAGAACTGAACTAAGCCAGGCCTTCTGGGCCATGTATTATTGCATAGCAGCCGCCAGGGAGCAGGAGTCAGCCTCTTTTCTGGGACCACCTGGGCCTGTGAACCTTGTAAGGAGAATGTAATGTCCCTGTCAAACCAAAACAAAACCCTACTATGAAAACAGTTCTGGAAATAAACACCCACATACTGAAATTCAAGATCTCTTTGACTGCTTGCCTAGACACCTTGACCAAGCTCAGAGCCCCACACCCACAACCACAGCGATTTAAGATTTGGCTCTGCATCTGGCCGATAGCATGCATGTCAGTCCACTGTTCCATGCCTAACACAGCCTCACTTCTGCTGACCTCATGGCATGAACACACTGGCATGTACCCTGGAAAACACAACTGTCACATCTGTGAATGTTTGATGTGTGTGCGTATCTTAATCATGATAAGGATAAAGGAGGGGGAAGAGAAAAAATAATTCTAGATTAATGGCAGATAGAAAAGAACAAGATGGAAGACTGGTGAATTATCCTATAAAGCAGCCAAGCAGACGATTAAGGCCACAACTAGCCACAGGCTAGCAAAGCCCAAGGTGCTCCTTGCTCCCGTGTACCATATCACTGATCCTGCCACAAGGTCCAGGTTCTAAGACGACTTTTCAAGCAGAAAACAGGTAGAGAGCTTTCCAAAGGACCAGTGAAGGAAACAGTCCCCCGAGTGTCCCAGCAGCCTATGCTTAGAAGAAATATTTTAATGGAGATTTTTTTCAACAAGTTATTGCCTGGGCACTTTAAAAAGGTGGCCCATTATTCGGAGATGGGTATTTAACTGTGGCAAGTAAAGTTTTCACTCATGATGCTCTAGGAAGCCTGCAGCCCCTGACTCTCCAAAAGAGAAACACTACAAAACAGAAATGGCCAAGAGAGGGAAGGGGCTGGATCAAAATAGGACCCTGCAGGGATCTAGGGTCTTTTGCAGAGGACCTAGGCATGGTGTTGACAGAACCTGTGCACACCTCTCTGGATAGCTGTCCCAGGGAATCCCATACCTCTAGCACGGCCACTTCCTGTCCATTTCGAAGCAGCCGGAAGGTCAGGGGGTGCTTGGAATCCAAGCCTGGAATCACCTCGCAGCCACGGAGAGGGATGGAGACGATATGGGTCTTCAGGTCAGCCCTGTCCTTATGGAGAATGAGCTTGCTGTCCTTCACTCTGCACCAGCGCTCCCGCCAGCGGCTGTTGGAGAGCACATTTAGGTAACCTACAAGTAGAGGATGCCACAGCTCAGCCTCCTGAAGAAGCCAAGGTGCCAGCAGGACCCTACCCATATCCTTGCCCCATGGACATGCCATGCATGAAACACACCACATTTTAAATGCTCATAAAGAGAGAAGAGTCACAATTACACAGTTAGCTTTTCAACAGGACCTGGAGGCTCCTCCCTGGTGCAAAACCCATTTCATGGTGTAAGAACCAGTTTCATCATCGAGGTTTCAAGAGCACCTTCAGACAGTGACAATGGGTATGGGTTGGTTAGAAGGGACTGAGAGCTGCCTGCATGTAAAGGGAGAGAAATCGCATGCAAAAAAGATCTAGCTGCAAATGCCGTGAGCAGGGCATGGAAGACAGAGAAATAAAAGTATCTGAAGATGAAAATTCTCCAGGAAGTGGGAGGCCTGGGGAGTGGTGAGCTCCCCAGGGCTGGATGTGTTCCAGCAAGTGACGGAAGGTGGTTGGTATGAGCTCTCCGCCCACGGGCCTGAGGCCTCCTCCTGGTCTCTATGTTCCATCCCTGCACTGGAAGCAAGGGCTTCGTCTCCCAGGGAGACTAACCCAGATGAAACCTGACTGCCTGAGTTTGGGGCCTGTGCGCAGGTGTTCCTGGCATGTCTGGCATAGTACTGTATCTTCAGTGTGTCACATAGACGTGTGATGTCACATGTGACAGAATTATAGGGAGAATTATTCCCTAACAGAGAAAATGACCATTGGGGGCTCTCATAAACACAAAGAGCACTTTTCTAGAAATACCGGGGCCTGAGTTGGAGGTTCCAGAGTGACTGTGGCAACTGTGCCTACTATGGCCTCCAACTGTCCCACACTGCAGACACCACCACTCAGAGATTAAGAAAGGATTAGACAGTGGGGAAGAATGGCCAGCAGGTGGAAAGAACGAAGGTGAAGAATACTCGGTGTTGCTCAGCCTCTCTTAATTCTTGTACATGTACGCTCACATGCTCAGTGCCCGGATGAAGTTTTATACATTTCTGATGACTATTTTCAAGATAACTACCCACATCTGAAAACTGTGAGTCCTCATCTGGCTGAGGGGAGGGTCTCCTGTACCCATACACTCTAAAGCACATCTCTTGCTGAACAGAGATTGCTGTTTGCCACACTAGTCAAGGAATCTTTGAAGTCACAGACACAAAGACAGAAGCCTGTGGGCTCCAGACTCACCACTTTCTGTGTTTAGGGTAGCTTTTAGACATTTTTCTCCAAGGAAGGAGAAGGCACCCTCAGAAATGGGGTGTCCTACAAAAGGCCACAGTCAGACCTGATGCCTATATGAAATCAGAGGAGACAGATAAGGAGGGTTATTCCCAATCGGCTGCAGGCCTCACCTGCTCTTCATCCTGAGGAACACTGAAGATAAAGGATACCATTCTTTTAAAATAGTGTGTAGATGGAACCATTCTGACTTATTATTATTTTAAAAGAACAGGAAAGCCCTGCTTAAAGGTGCAGTCAGATGAACATCTCACTGGAACTGTTCGCTCTCTGTGTTCTGAACGCCATCTACAGCAATCAATCACACGGAGAGCCAAAGGCTGGACCTCTGAGTAGACATCACCTGTGTCAACAGAGCCTAAGTGTTTTCTGAGCACAAGCCCACAAACAGGAGGGCAGGACACCCTCCAGTAACTTGATATACTCTGTAGGCAAGGCTCACACATGCATGGGCTGTTAGAGAGTCATCCTCCATGGGCGTGGAGGCACACACCTGTGATCCCAGCATGCAGCAGGGAGGGGAAGGGGATCATGAGTTCAAGGCCAGCCTGGGCTATATAACCTCACGTCTCAAAAAACAAACACACACACACACATACACACACACACACAAACACACACATACAAAGAAACTACCCAGTGTGGTAGCACATACATATATTTTCAGTACTCAGGAAATGGATGTAGGAAGACACGAGACCCTGCCTTAAAAAAAAAAAAAAAAGCCCTGAACTCTAGGGCATCATGGACTTCATGGAGCTGCCAAACAGGGAAAGGACATGCTCCATGCAGCTCTGTAGAGCCAGCAGCTGAACTGCCCTTGGTTGGGCCTGGGCAAGGATTAGAGGGTATATCACAGGACCTCTAGTGACCATGCTGTGTAGAGCCTCAGACACCAAGATAGGTGGGTAGTCTGAGACACCAGGCAGGGCAGATAGCTTCAGACACCAGCCTGGGCAGACAGCCTCAGGGGCCAGAGTCAAGCAGTCTCAGTGACCAGCCTGGACAGATAGCCTCAGACATCTTCCTGGGAAGATAGCCTCAGATACCAGGCCAGGCAGATATAGCCTTAGACACTAAAGCAGGCAGATAGCTTCAGACACCAACCTAGGCAGATAGCCTCAGGGGCAAGAGCCAGGCAGATAGCCTTAGACACCTTCCTGGGCACACAGCCTCAGACACAAAAGTAGGCAGATAGCCTCAGACACTAGGCCAGACAGATAGCCTGAGACCCTAAAGCAGGCAGGCAGCTTCAGGTAATGGGCATTGTGTCAATAGTGAGAATAGTGAGAGACTAACACAGGCTTGGGGAGTCTAGCAGCAACACCCCTAAATTGCCCACGACTCTGATTTAGGGCTCACGGTGGGGAGCTGCCTCTCCACGTGCACACAGCTGTCTCTGGACACCGCCCATCAACAGAACAGACAGCAGCACCGGCTCTGCAGTGCTCTCTCTCTCTCCAGATGGAGTCTGGCCACAGTCACCAGATGCTATGGCTTTTCCAACATTTCAGCCACAGATGAATGATTGCATGAGACAGGTCCTCCCTTAATTTAGAGCATGACTTCATGGAATATTACCATATTCTAATACATTCTTGGGATTTAAGTTTCAGAGAGAGAGAGAGAACGTTTCTCTGTATAACAAGCCTGCTCACATAAACAGGAAGCTCAAGGACAGGTCCATGGCTCTGTGTTTGTCAACTGGTCTCCATTGTGCCCCACGTTTTTCAAGGGGTTTCCCAAGTTTTCATTTTCTTGTGGAAGAAACACAGAGATTAGAGAGACCAGGCAGAAAATGGCAGAGCTCCCCAGGCAGGGATCGAGAGTCAGAGGGTGGATTCCACTCTCAGCACTAACTCCTCTGCCTTGCTGAGGAGCCAGCCAGATCTTCAAGCTGACATAGACATCTGCCACCAGAGGGTGCCAGAGCGCAGCCAGGATGTGAAGGCCTGGAATCCGAAGGCTGCAGGCTTCAGGGGACAATTATATGAGGGTTTTATTGTTTGGTTTTCCATTTTGCTTTTATTTATTTATTCCTTTATTTATTTGTTTCGATTTATTCACTTTGTATCTGGGCTGTAGCCCCCTCCCTCGTGTCCTCCCAGTCCCACCCACTCTTCCTCTTCTTCCCCTATGTCCCTCCCCTGATAGGGGAGGACCTCCTCCCCTTCTATCCGACCCTAGTCTATCAGGTCTTATCAGGACTGGCTGCATCATCTTCTTCTGAGGCCTGGCAAGGCTGCACCCCAACAGGGGGAGGTGATCAAAGAGCCAGCCACTAAGTTTATGTCAGAGATAGCCCTCGTCCCCCTTACTAGGGAACCAACTTGGAAACTGAGCAGCCTATGGGCTTCCTCTGAGCAGGGGTCTAGGTCCTATTCATGCATTTCCTTGGTTGGAGTATTGGTCTCTGCAAGACCCTGGGCCCAGGATTTTTGGCTCTGTCGCTCTCCTTGTGGAGCTCCTGTCCCTTCCAGGTTTTTCTAGCTCCTTCTTCTTCCATAAGGTTTTCTGCACTCTGCTCAAAGTTTGGCTAGAATATCTTCTTCTATACCCTGATGGGTAGAATCTTTCAGAGGCCCTCTGTGGTAGGCAAATTAAAACAGGGTTTCTCTGTGTGGCTCTGGCTTCTTGGAACTAGCTCTGTACCAGGCTGCCCTGCCTCTGCCTCCCTCCTGAGTGCTGGCATTAAAAGTGTACATCACAATCACCACCGCTTGGCTGAGTGTTTTTATTTTCAATTCTCTAAGTGATTGTGACTTATATTCCTAGTGTTTGAAGATCCACGAGAATAAAGATCATTAATACTACTATATCTGATAGTGCAGAAAATCCCAACTTTGATGCCTACTTGGGCAACTAGTAAGACCCTGCCTCAAAAAAAAAATGTAAAAGGTCTACCATTCACAAAGCTCTGCGTTCAATCCACACTGCCATAGACATACAGAAAGTCTTCAGTTGTTTACCTGTTATGGAAGCATGGAAGTATAATCCCAGCTACTCAGGAGACAGAGACAGGAAGATAACTTGAGCCAAGAAGTGTGAGACCAACCTTGGCAATATAGCAAGACCCCGCATTGTATCTCTCCTTCCTGGCCCCCTTCTAAAAACCACTATTTCTTGGTTTCGTAGAGTTGAAATCACTTGGGCTGTGGTATAATCAGCTTCAGCCAGGCTGAAAGTTATGTGTTATAGAAAGAACATGGATATTAGTGACAGCCTGACCCAGATTGCTGTTTTCTAGGTCTGGGGCTATTACAGTAAGGTACTACTATATCTTAAAAACTGGGTAATTTCAGTTTAATATTCTGAGATTCTTTCCATTCCAAATGCTACAGAAAGGCAAGAATAAACAAGGTTCCATTAGAATTATAAAGTTAACTCTAGAGGCCTGAGATTCTACAGTTTTCACCTGAGCCTGGGCAGGGCTGATGTACGGATGTGTTTTCTTGACTTTAAAGCATGGCAGATGAAGAATGGATAGTGACAATAACATGGGAGCTCAGCACTTGCTCAGTTCACCTCCCACTCTCACAGAAACCAAGGGATTGCTGGAGCTCACGTCCCAGACAAGCAGCCCGAATCCCCAAAGCAGTGAGTGGCTTTGCTACCATTTCCTGGGGCCCCATGCTGGGTGATGGGAACACAGCAGAGCACGTCATAATCTGGTAATGCAATGTGAGGCTTGGACAAGACTGAGCATCAAGGTGGGTAGTGAGAGAAGGTGCCCAGAATGGTGTGATTAGTGTAAGGTGCCTGTGTGGGGCAGACAGGCAAGTAGACAGAAGAAGCTGTGGAAGAAGGTCTCACAGCTTTACTCACAGAGTAATAAGAACCCTGGGACTTTGTCAGCCCATGAAAGGCCAGATGAAAGCCCCTTTGGGTATAGCATCTTGGTGCATCTCTTGGGTACATACCCTGGAGGGCTGTGGGAAAAGCTGCTCAGAGCAACACTAACGCATCCCTCAAAGGCCTCTCAGGAGGACAGAGACAGCACCCAGGGCAGCCCAGCTGCTTCTGCAGGTCTGTTCCCCAGCCCATGAAAACCATGCAAGAGCACCTCAGAAAACCACAGCACCCCACCCAGCATAAGCAGACTGCAGTGCGTAGACAGGCAGCAGACTCAGCTCAGTAACTCCAGGGAGTCTTTTCTGTCTGCTCAGCTGCTCTGCCCTTCAGGCCCATGAGCTTAGTGCTGTCTCCCAGCAGCTGCAGGGGCTCAGCTTGGCAGGCTCAGTCCCCCGGGCCTGAGTCCAGCTCCTTTCCTCCGCTGAGAGTCTTGCAGCTGCACTGAAGGGCTGAAAATGGCCATTGTTCCCTCCTCTCCCAGAGACGCTTTCCCTTACCCCTGGTCTGCCAAAAAGCCGCGGTGGCAATTTTAGAGTTGTGTGGACAGAGGGCACGGTCTCAGCAGAGGCCAGAGCTGTTAGCAGCGGGATGTCTCAGGCGCCTGCTCTCAGGATCACCCGTGCTCTCCAGAAAATGGCCAGAATGGAGACAAGCCACCCCGATTATGGGGAAGCCTTCCAGGCTGTGCTTTTCTGATAAGGAAGTGCAGAAGCAGACATGAATTACAGGGAGTCGGAAAATGTTTGGGGGAGGGGAGGGTCACCAGTTCTGTCTTCAGTGAGCCCTGAGACTCAGAGCAAGTCACTCCCCTCTGTGAGCATCAGCGGTCTCCTCTGCAACAGGACACGTACCGCAGCTTCCAGCTCTCCCGCCTTGTTAATAAGCAACCATTCCTAGTAAAAGCCTTTCTATCTCCTGCCAGGCCTTTAACCCCAGTCCTCAGAAGACAGAGGCAGGCAGATCTCTGTGAGTCGAAGGCCAGCCTGGTCTACCTGGTGAGACCTTGTCTAAAAAAAATAATTTCTATCTCCTCCACTGACCTAGAGAAGTTGGGGGAGGGGGGACAGAAGCAAAACTCATTTTAAGTCTTTACTGCTGTCATCACAAGGATTGATGACAAAAGCGGGGAGAAAGACTGTGTCCCCAAGAGCTTCAGGAGGACGGAGGTTGGCCAGGAGCAGTGTGACAGTGTTGCCAGACCGTCCCCCACGCCGTCACAGCTCTGTCCAACTAGCTGTTCCGGAGCCAATTTCTCTCCTCATGGAAGAGAATGTGATGTGGAAACTATCATTACCTGCTGACCTGATTCTGTCCTTCTGTCCCCAAGAGCCACTTGATGAGAGACAGCCCATGAATCTGGGGTACACCTGGCTCCTGGCACCTACAGAGGCATTCTTTCCTGAGTCAGCCCTCAAAGAAGATGCTTAAGGAGACAGAAGGAATTGTAAACAAAATGACTTTGAATGAAGGAATTGTGTGTTCACACTGATGGGAAGCAGAGCCTGAAATAGCAATATACAAGGACAATTAGAGCCCATCCTGTTTTTGTTTTGTTCTGATATAGGGTCTTGCTATATAGCCTTGGCTAGTTAGTACTCACTACATAGCCCAGGCTGGCCTCACTGGCAGCAACCCTCTACACTTCTGCCTCCCTGGTACTAGGTTTGCAGGGATGTACCCACATGCCAGGCTCCATGGATTTTTTTTAAGGAAGGAAAGGGCCTGGTGGTAGGACGCTAACTAGCCTAGAGAATCTCTAGTACTATGAAACAAAACAAAATCAAAAGTCCAACCCTTCTTTCCACTTACAAAGCTTTCCTCCTTGAAAGAGCTACGCACTTCTCCTAAGTGTGGTTACTGGGCCCGTTACAGTGTGATGTCACTGCCACTCTCATGGAGGTTCCACCCAGCAGCCTGACCACAGCCTAACTATGCTAGCACCCTCCCCCTCTCTGCTTTCCCCATGGTGGTCATAGCTGCTTGTTGCGCATGCATTCCTCTGGTTCTTTTCTCTGTTTGGTTGCTCTCTGTAGTCCCTAGCCCAGACACCATGGTGCACAAGACTAGCTTAGTGGCTTCTATAGAACACATGCTTTACCTAGTCCCTGACAAAGCAGCTTCAAAAAAAAAAGTCAGAAGACAACACTGTGACACTGTGACTGTGGGATGGCCAGCCATCTCTGGATTTGCTACTTAAATCCAAGGTGTGACTAGAAGGAGACTCTGTTCTAGAGCCTTGGCCTATCTTGTGCCTGTGTCCTAGTCTGGAAACACTGGCGTGGAAGGTGTTCTCATACAGCAGAGAACGTTGTTTTTTACCTTGAAAGAATGAGGAGAGCATCACAAGCCACTGAAGATTCTTCTATTCTAAAAGCTCAAACCACTTCCCACAATTCAGGTGGCCCCACAGCGTACCCAGCGACAGGCTGCTGGCACGTGGCAGGGTCTTACCACAGGTGGGCACATCTTCCTCTGCTGATGACGTCTGCTCATCTGTGGATGGCTTCTTCTTTCCCAGACCAATGATCTTGGTAATTTTCTTACCAGTGACCTTGGACACAGTTCCCTTGGCCTCTGACTTGGAGGTTTTCTTCCTCTTCACTGTCAACACAAAAGTATGTCTTAGCCGTTCATGTTTACTGGGAAAATCTCAGTATTAATCACCAGGCATTTCTCCCTCCCCAAAGTACTACTCGTCGTTCACATGGGCACCTATGATGAGCCATCTGGGGGTCCATATGCTGGGGTCGCAGAAGGATATGGCTGCACTCAGGAAGCCTGTACTCCAGGGAGGATCAGGTATGTATGCATGTGCATACAGGCACATGTACACTACCAGACATACATGACATGCTCATGGCAACAAAGCATGAGAAATGATGGCAAGAACCACGTGGAGATACAAATCTCTGGGAGAATAGCTGAATGGTCAGACAGAGCCTGCCCAGGATGGACTTTTGGCTGACTTCTCAGACATAAAGAATGAGTTCTTTCTGTCTCAGTGGTAGCAACTCCCAGGCAGGAAGTTGATACATATTATCATTCTGGGGAAGGTGAAGAGAGAAGGGCCCAAGGAACCAAGGAGAGGGGCTGGAGCAACCTGGCTGACAAGGGGCGGGTCTTCAAGGGCTATCAGACCAGAGATCTACCCTTCAAGCCATCACCTCCCATTTGGCCAGGACAGTGATGGGTAGGAATGAACTATCAACCTATAAATCTAGAAACATTTTGTACAAAAAGAAGTTTTGGCTTCCCCTGCAAAACCAGAAGACCTGGAAATCCTGGGCTCCCATGTGCAAAATCTTGGTTCAGAGTCTCTGCAGGGTGATAATGGCTCCAAGTTCTGACATAGGGCAGTTTTCATCTTTCCACACCATGTCACAAAGAGAGGTTGACTGACAGCTGGTGTCCCCTATCTGCTCCTACTTAGGCTTCATCCATGAATCCAGCTGAATCACGAGGACAAGACTCAGAGAAGTCAGGACACACGCAAAGCTGGAGGACCTGCTCCTTCCACTCAAGAACAGCTTTGGGCAAAGGCCAGTCATCCATCTCAGTCTCATAATGGCACCATGTGATAAAGCCATATGCAAGCCAAGTGTCTCCTCCACTGGGTTACAGCCTCACTGAGGTGCAGTTCTGCATCAAGACCAATACAGCATCACCTTGTCACTATACAAACCTAGCTCAACCCTTTAACCTTTTGTGGAAACATTTTAGGCAACACAAACCATTTTAGAATGCAATGGGCATCCAGGATCCCTTCTCATAGATTGTGTGTGCACAGAACATGTGAGTATACAAGCCAGGAAGAAAGTCCCCCAGGGATAAACCATGCCTGTGGTCTTAATCTTGAGCCTCTGCTGTTTGCACCCCAGCCTGCAGTATGTGTCTTCACAACACAGAAATTTCTGAGTTATTTTTAGTAAACAAGATTAAGGCATACTGAGATCTTAAGGGAAATACCCATGGGAACATCTGTGCACCCCCTTTTCCATGCTCTTAGACATATATCTACTTACTGAGTAATGAGAACCTATCCAAGGCCTTGGTGGAAAGACTCAGCTCTTCTTACTATACCAGACAGAAGCCTGGGTCCAGAGAGCTGGGTCATTCCTACTTCAGTCCTGCCAAGCTACAGGGAGTGGAATCGACAGTGTCTGGTTCCATCAGCAGCTCACCAGGAACCTGCTTCATTGCCTCCCGTTCCCAGGCAAGCTGGAAGGGAGGTGACTGGAGACATTCTCCTCAAGGCTCTGCCCCCAGGTAACCCTTCCACTCAGGCAGGACTCAGTAAGAGCAGGATTCAGATTCAGCATAAATGAGACCAGCTCCTGCCAGCAAAGTGTTTGCTGGACTCCAAGCCCTAAGGCAGAGAATGATCATACCCTAGGTCATCTTTAGAGGAAAGGTCCCTATGTAGGGACATGACAGAGAAGCCATCAAGGATACTTTGAAGCTATTCTGCTGGAAAGGGGGCAGGATTTAGCACATTATCAAATTCAAAAGTCAACAGAGAACTCTCAAGTCAGTGAGGTTACACCACAGAACAATGGAAGGGTTCAAAGAGCACAAATGGCCAAGACCAATGTCTTAGTGACAGAGACAGAATGGGAATGTTACACATTTCAATGTGTGAATGTCATAAACCTAGGCAGGCCATTTTCTCCTACAGAAATGAAAATGAAATGAAGGAAGGGAGGGAGAGATGACATCATCAGACCTTGGTCCAACAAGTCTACCCGCAAACACCCCACTGAAGACTATTTCTCAAATAGTCCTCACACAGCACTGGCTGGGGACAGGGTAGTAACTACAGTCCAGGACTTCCGTCATCTTTTCCCACATCTGTTATAGGATGGTCACTGACTCCCTAGTGTCTATACCGGGTCCATCTTTAAAGAAGAAATGGATGTCTCAGGGCAGAAATATAGCTTTTACCACTGTTTTCTCTGGTGAGACCACAACATGTAGGCAGAATGGATAAGCTCAGGATTCCTCCCTATGACCGCCAAAAACCATCTCAGTGTTCCAAGCTAAACAGACCAAGAACAAGGGCAAGAGAGGGGCTTAGGGTCCGTCTGGACTGTGAGGTTCCTTTGTGATCTTTGACACGTGGCTACAATACACAAAGCACAGTGTCAGGCAACAGGAGAACGTGTGAGCTAGCTCACCAACTCATTCCCAAACACACAGAGAACCGGAGGGGCTGCAGAGATGGTCTGGCGGTTAAGAGCATGTACCTCTCCTACAGAGGATCCCAGGACTGATGTCAGGTGCCTTCCTTCTAACTCCAGAGAAGCCATCTTCTGGCTGCCACAGGCACCTCATGCACATGTGCGTATACTCACACATAAATAATAGAGAATTTTCTCTTTAAAGAGCAAACAGGAGAGGCCTAGAGACAGATACAAAGCCTACATGAACATCCAACGGAATATTATTCCATAGATCCTAGTCACACAGGTTCATGGGAGTTGGAGGACATAAAGCAAGAAAACTGAGCTATCGACCATGTCTACTGCACCTCAGCAGCAAAACGATAAACTTGGCTTATGTAACTGCTGAGGTCCCAGCTTGGGAGACTGAGTCTGGACAACCTCAAAAGTCCATGAGGTTGAGATCAGCCTGCATGAAAAGACTATCTCACAACAAAAAGAACAACAACAACAACAATACACACACACACACACACATAGATAGACAATAAGAGAGAAAGAAGCTAGATAGCAAAGCAGAAGCCTGGAGACCTCAGAGCAAAAGCTAAAGATAGTTTCCAGCTCTAAGATCTTCATTATATATAACATGACTGGTAGTAGCTTTCAAAGGGCAGGACTAAAATTACACTCAGACCAGACTGAATTAGAGAAACCACAATGAAGAAACAGACAGCGTGACCTTCCGTCGTGAACTGTCACATTGTCTGGGTCCCAGAATTCTCAGGGCTGGGACAGCTGCCGGCACAGCGCATGACTCATCCCAGGTAGGAGCACTAGTCACACATGAGCCAGATGGCCAGGCTCCCTGAGCAAGCTCTTGGGTGCACAGAGTTCTGGCTCCCTCCACATACCCTCAAAGCACACCCCTCACTTCAGCACACACTCAGGATTAAAACATTCAGCCATGCAGATGGGGGACAACCTGTAGGAAACAGACGTTTTCTAAGTGACTCGCAGGGAGAGTATGCACAGAGTCTCCAAAAGCTCAATGACAACCCCATCGAAATATGGGCAAAGGATCTGAGATGACGTTCTACCAAAGAGATGCCCAGATAATGAGTGTCTAAACTGCTCACCCACTGGGGAGGCCACAGCTCTGTGCCACCACACATCTAGGCAATACCAGGTAAAGACTACAAGCCAGACAGGGACAGCGATCCCATGAGGATATATGACCTTGCAAGCCCACATCTGGATAGGTCCCTGGGGGGCATGGGGTTACATGTCTGTGCAAAGTCCTACCAGGAAATCAGAATATCCCCAGAGTCGCTGTGTGTCCTGAGATTGGTCAGTGGGAAGCTAGTAGCATTCATCTCCACAGGAAATGCTATGCGGCAGTTCCCACATGGAAATCAAGGTGTACTGAGACTACAGGAAAGAAACCCCCAAGAGGTGATACGCCCCAGATCCTGAGCACAGGCTGGAAAGAGCAGTGACGACCTGAGATGGCATGGGGCAAAGGTGGCAGAGAGGAGTTGAAGGAACACTGGGGTGACAGAAATGCTCTCTCTCTCTTTCTTTCTCTCTCTCTTAATTGTGGGGATGGCTACTTGCTGCACATTAAAATTCATAGAACTGTTAAGTCAAATTGGTGGGTTTTACTGCATGTCATCTGTATTGTTATAAAGTCAAGCTTAGAAACAAGAGACTTTAGTCCACACTCATCGATGTTCATAGCAGTTCTGCTCTCTATAGACAAAGGTCAGAAGCAACACAGTACCACTGGTAGATGAACGGCCGGCCGGATGCAGTCCATATAATGGAATATTATTCAGTCTTGAAAAGGAAAGAAAGGCTGACACATACTACTGTATGGATGAACCTTGAAATTATGATATTGGGTGAAATAAGCCAGTTGCAAATGAACAAGTACCACAGGATTCCTCTCGCATGAGGCCCCCACTATGTGGAATCCATAGAGACGCAAAGTAGAATGCTCATTGCCAGAGCTAGGGAAGCGGTAAGGGACTACTTGAGTTTCATGGAAACAAGGTTTTGATTTGTGAAAACAAAGACCCAGAGATGGATGTATGCAATGGCTACACCATGCTGTGTGTGTGTTTAATGTCTACAGAACACTTTAAAATGTTTTAAAATTATAAATTTTGTGGTATGTGTTTTTAATGGTTTAACAATAATTTAAAGGCAGGTAGGATGAGAAGGAGGCTCTGGCCTGGTGCAAATCAAGAGGCCTTCCTTGTGTTCTTGGGGAATGGAGGGTGGTGCGCCTGCATGGCTGAAGCACAGTCTTCCCACACTGTCACCCCTCTCACTGCAACTGGTTTGTTGAGTTCAGATATTCTTGGCGTGTGTGTCAGAATCTCACCTTGTTCTTTTCCATTACATGTGGTGACTCCATTTTCCACGACACCTTCTCCATCAGAGCTGGGCCTTTCTGAAGACAGTTTCTATAAGGACACAAGAATCACATTATTTCCATAGTGGTCATGCAGGCCTGGTGAGGTATGGTGGAAAGTGAAACGTTATATCAAAACTTAAAGGACCGAATTCTCAACACTTTGCAGGCAGCAAACCAGCATAGGCTCGCTGAGTGCTTCAAGTGGGCACACTGCACTCGGACGTCATTTAATAGCTATGAATGAACCAGGCCCCTCGCTCCTCTAAGTCTACATCTTCATTCATTGCTGGTAATAAAACAAACCACCGAGTCTGTAAGATGACTCCTTAGAGCTCAGCCCAAATAAGGCACTGAAAATGGACAGAGGCAGAACTGCAGATGTGCCCGCTGAAGTGCTACAGTTCTCACAGAATGTTTTTAAAACTAGCAATTATGAATATAAGGATCGAGGTCTGAGGTGGCAGACATGAGGGATACAGATACCCCGGCTAACCAATACATTGCACACATGTATTGAAATGTCTCACCAACTCCCCCATAAATCTATATAATTCATCTGTAGGCACAGAAAATAAAAACCATTAACAAAACAAAGAGCTACATGAGAGCTGGCATCCCTCACCTTCTCCAGTTCTGCCTTGTTCACCGGGGCACTGGCGCTGGGTGGTGGAGAACACTCCGGCTCCACAGGGCCGCTGCAGCCACTGTAGGCCTCTTTGATCACCTGTGGGAGTGAGACACAGTCTGAGCCTGCCCAGAGTCAGGGGTTCCCAAGTGATAGGTTGAGTCCAACAGAGGACAGACAGAGGCCTACTGTGTGGCAGGGGAACTAGAAGGGGCCAATAGCATCTGGTGTTTAACCTCACATGGATGTAAGTTTGTTCATTGATTCACTCATTTGCTCTCCAAATCATCTGTACAGTCCTGGCACTAACTAGGAAAATAAACTCCAGGTTCTCTCTGAAGTTCTCTCCCGTATCACTAAGATGTTGTCACAAACAATAAGGATCATCAAAAAAGTGAGTGACTGAAGAGGTTGTCAGCAGTTGAGAATATGTGCTGCTTGTGAAGAGGATCTGAGCTCGGTTCTCTGCACCTCTAAGGTGGCTCACGGTGACCTCTAATTCCAGGTGCAGGGGATTTGGCTCCCTCTTCTGGCCTCCTCAGGTGTCTGTACACACATACAAACTGAAGAGCTACAGAATAAAGCATGGTCCTTTCACAGGAAGGTGTCAGGTGCCATAGAGAAAGAGGATTGGGTGCTGTCCCAGGATGACACACAGGCTGTGAGCTGAGTAGTACAAAAGTCTAGCCATGGGAACTGACAGAAAAGCTTCTAGGCAGAATGACAGCTATGCAAAGGCCCTGCAGCCTGTGACAAATGTTTAAGGAGACCCCAGAGTGCTCAGTGGCTGGGAGGAGAGCACAGTTATGGGGAACGGATAGCAGCTGTAGGTGCCCAGTTACACGGCCTCGTTCCTGGGGAGGATACTGAACTTGGTCAGTGAAAGCAAAGATGGAAGGACTGCAACGTGAGGAGAGAGGGACTTCTGCTGCCTGGCTTTCACCTTGGCAGAACAATGAACTGTCCTGAGCTGCCTCCTCCTCGGAACACAAATGTCATGTTTTAGATGCTTCTGATCTTTAAAATTTGTGTTGCAAATTCAACTGCAAAGCAGTAGCCTTGGAATGGGGAGGTTTTGGAAGGCAGCAGGGTCAGGCGAGCTGAGCCTCTATGAACAGTTGAGATTTCAAAGAAGAGCTTCCATGCCTTTTGCGTATAGCACAAGAAACAAAGAATCTACGAAGCAGAGCACAGGCCTTCACTAGTCTGCCAGTCTCCCAACACCTGGATTATGGACTTCGTACCCCTCGAAGTGTGAGAGGTAAATTCCTCTTGTAAATGACCCAGTGTCAAGTATCTTGTTAAAACAGCAGTAATGGACTAGGCCCTGCACCCCCCACCCCATGATTGCTACCTTCAATTGTTAAGTTGATACGATGTAGTTTCCAGATTGCTACCTTCAATTGTCAACTTGATACAATACAAGTCTCAAGGAGGGATGGTCTAGATCAGGTGGGCACATCTAGGAAGAATATTCTGATTCCTTTAACTGAAGTGGGATGGCCCAGCCATTGTGGGTGGCACCATTCCTTAAATTTGGGACCTGGACTCTGTAAGTACAGGAAAGGGTCTGAATGCAAGCAAGCATGCAATCCATTGCTCTTTTCTCTTGACTGTGAGGGCGATGTGACCCTCTATTTCAGGCTGCCTTAACTTCCCTGCAAGAGCGGAACTGTGAGCTAAGACACACTCTTCCTCCCCTAAGTTGCTTATCAGGAACAAAATAAAGACTTCCACTTCTACAGACCAAGTCCCTCAGACAAGGCCCAAAGCACAGTGTGTGTGCTTTGTTGTTGTAGCAAGAAGAAAGTACACAGACACAAAAGAAAAACCAGTGTGTGGAATTTGGGTGAGCCCTGTGCAGGAACTGAAAGACCGCACAGGTGGCAATGAGGTTGCAGAGGTGGGGAGGGGCTGGGCATGCAGGCACTGCCTAAAGAAGAAGCAGCTTTTACTGGTAGACTCACTCAGGACCTGGGCACACACTCCTGTATTTCTGTCATCAGCGTTGGGGTGATGAGAAAGACATACAGGGGCCACAAGAGCCCAAAGGCTTGAGCCCAAAGGCATATCTTAGTCAGGGTTCAAAATAAGTACAGTTGCAAGTGAAAACAAACAAAAAAGAAAACAAATGAACAAACAAAAACAAACAATGCTCCCAGCCACAGTGGTGAGCCTCACAGGAAAAGGGCAAGCCAGAGAACAGAGGCAGAAGACCAAGCAAGCACTGCCCCTTTCTATCCTGCACTTAAGGGTAGTTAAAGAGCAGAAATTGGGAGACCAAGTATAATGGGTCAGAAAGGCAGGATGCAAGCAAGAAGATGGCCTCAGGAGCAAGGAGAAGGAAATCCAGGAAGGAGGGGTGTAAAGAATAGACAGCAGCCAGACAGCCTAGTGTGTGTGTGTATGTGTGTGTGTCTTGACAATGGTTCTCAACTTGTGGAGTTGCATATCAGATATCTTGAATATCAGATATTTACATTATAATTCATAACCACAGCAAAATTACAGTAATGAAGTAGCAACAAAATATTTTTATGGTTGGGGTCACCACAACCTGAGGAACTATATTATAGGGTCACAGCCTTAGAAAGGTTGAGAAACACTGGTCTAAGGGAAACAAAGGGCAGAGGAAGGCAGCTCCCCCTCTCTGTCAGGAGGAGCTGCACAAAGGAAAGGATTCTTCGTGCTCCCTTTGAGTACAGAGGTGGGGGCTCAGGAAAACGGGTCACGCTGGGGCTTGAGCAAACTCTTGTCTGATTCGGCTCCCTCAGCGAATCAGGAGGACAGGGTACCAGTCACCAGCTTTGTGGCCTTGGGGAAAAGAAACAAACCATTCCAAACTTCTGCTTTCTCTCTAGCAAAGGATGGGACTGAGAAACCCCATCTTGCAGACGATGTTCAAGACAGCATCCAGCACGGACACCTTCCCGGCGACAGCCTCAGCGACATGAGGGCTGTCAGTGGTATGAGCAGCCTTTCTAGTCACAGGGGCAGGAACTGCCAGGCTATGGGCCACACTCTAAGTGTCTCCTCAGGCACCCCCTGCATGCTCATCCGTTCATGAGGCCCAGTGGTATGAAGTCCAGCACATGTGGGACTTACAGCCTTCGTCTCTGCAGTCAGCAGGTGGCTCTTTTAGAATACCCTTGTTCTTCTGGGAACGAAGCTGCATCGGGGTTCCAACCCAGACTCCCAGGCAAAGCGAAACCCAGTAGCCCCAGTCTGCATAGTGGCAGGTGGGTCAACCTACACAGCCAGCCCCACAACTGTCACTGTGCTGGTGCTAGCATCTGATTGGGGTCTGTCCCAGCCACTCTGCCACTCAGCTTTCCCAAGAGAAAATAGTGATGCCCACACTTGAGAAGGAAAGAAAATGAAAGAAGCTGACGCCTCGCTGCAATGTGCTCCTTTTGTGACTTCTGAGGTAAAAGCCTGTGGGGACATTCCACCCAGAAATCTTGCCTTCCCCAGGCAGCAAGAGGGGGAAAGAGCAGCTTCCCTCACTCCCAAGCTATGTCCCTCAGGCTCCCCTTTCTTCTCTTGCCCCAGGCAGTGACTAAATCTTCAAGTGACAGGAACATTTGCACAAAGGACAAGACTATTCTTTCTCTGGGGAAAGAACATACCAGAAGGGGAAAGTTCTGATCTCCGTGGTTCAAGTCCAACTCCCCCACCCACCATCTGAGCAGGGCTGAACCTCTTACAGAGCCTTACTCTCTTCAGCTAAAAAGTAACACCCGGTGCCGCTGGGAAAGGCGGTGGTAGGCACCCCCGCGTGGTGGGCAGCCGAGAAGCGTCCCAGCCAGCACTTCTATACCAGGCCTCCAGTAACCTCATCTTGTAATTGTAGCTTTAACTAAGGAAATTGGCTGCAATTACACAAACAACCCTGAACTTGATGAGTTTTTCATTCTCACCAAAGCCTACACTCCAGAATGTGGCTGTAAAGGTGTGGTCTGGAAAAGCTTTATTGTCTTCCATTCTCTTTGTTTTTCCCTGCCCCTGGGAGAACCATGTGGTAGCATGGTTTCACCTATTCCTACCAGCCCTGGTAAAGGCAAGTGCTGTGTGTATGCACCTGTGTCTGCCTGTCTGTGTGCACACATGTGTCTGTCTGTATGGCTCTCTCTCTCTCTCTCTCTCTCTCTCTTTCGGGGTGTGTGTGTGTTTGTTTGTACAAGCGTGCTGGTCTGACTCTGTGTCTGCCTGTCTGTGTGACTCTGTATATGTGTGTCCGTCTGCGTAACTCTGTGTGTCTGGGTGATTCTGTGTGTGCTGTCCCCTCAGGACATGTGTACTCTCTTGCCTCAGCACAGCTCATTCTCCAGAAGGCAGTCTCATCCCTCTTCTCCAGGCACCCTGCTCCAGCCACCTGCTATGCATAAGCTGAGTCTTAAATGTCTCCAGAGGCCATATGTTGAAGCTGGGTCATCAGCCTGGGACTTGACTGGGAAGTGATGAAACCTGAGGAGATGGAGCCTAGTGGAAGGAAATTAGGTCAATAACCTGAAGGGGATATCATGACCCTCACCTCCACCTACTACTGTCTTCCTAACTGCCCCAAAGTAAGCAGCTTCCTCTGCCACTGGCTCCAGCCATGACCATGACCCTGACATCAGCCTAAAAGCAATGGAGCCAACTAACCATGGACTAAAACACTGAGCCAAAATAAATTTGCCCTCCTTCAAAGTGTTTCACTCAGACATTTTGTCACAGTAACAGAAAACTGGCTGACACGCTCCTCAAGGTCTGAGCACTTCCATATCTGCCCAGAGGCAGCTAAGTGTTGATCCATGAAAACATGCTCACTGGATCTGTGTTATACACATTGCTTCTATGCACTGACAGATGCTCAAAGCAACAACTTTTTGTTTTAAGACAGGGCTCACTATGCATCTTTGGCTGTCCTGGAACTCATTATGTAGACCAAGCAGGCCTCGAACTCACAGACATGCACCTCCCTTGCCTCCCAAGTACAGAGGTGATGTGTGTCACTAAAGGTGTGTGCCACTATACCCAACAGCACAACTTTTGAAGGTCTTAACAAAGGGAAAAAATGCAATGAAGACAAACTAGACTTGATATTTTCTATAAATATGTTTTAGCGGAACCAATAAAAAAACATGGAAAGAAAAGAGACTGTCACAAAGTGAGCGCATAGAGAAAAAAAGCTGACTGGCATGGCACATTTCAACGTGTTTTTCAGACCATGCCAAGCTTTCCAGAGTAAGAAGATACGACCTGGCCATCAGAGCTGCCTCCTGACAACCTTCTCCCCAGCTCCCATGAGTCTACCTCACACACAACACTCAGAGTGCCATATGGGCTTCTGTCATTTCCCTCTCACCTAGAGGCTCATGTCTCTTGTGGGCAGAGCCATGTGTTGCACAGTGCTGGGATGGGCATGCAGCAACCCAGAGGGACCCAGATATCCATCTGGGGCAGGCCAAGAGCACAGAAGGCAGCTTGGCATTGTGAGACTCTGTTTTTACCTAGTCTCAAGACCAACTTATCCAGACCACAAAGAAAGCACCTGGAGAGAAGGTGAGCATGGCTGGTCTTATTCCTACAGGGTTCCCAGCTATGTGAGAAATGAGGCTGCTTTATTCAATGCCCTCTGAATCTCCCAAAGGTACCTGCAGGGCCCATTCCAAAGAAATAAACGGAGGCCCCGCCACTCAAGGTGCTTAGTGCTTGGCGACTTTTTAGTATAAGGTCTAGGTGTACTTAAAAGAATGGGATTCAAATTGAAAAATCACAACTCCTCCACACAACAAAATACTCTGTGGTATTTTTGTTTGCTTTTAACTCAAGCCCTCCACCCCAGAAACACAGTCTCTGCACATTTTTATGGAAACCCGATCATGCTGCTTCTGGGAATGCTGGCTCATGTCTTGTGTTTGACCTCTGCACAGAGGCTCATGTCTCCAGCTTCTGTACACACATGTACATTCATGCGGGTAGACACACACACACACACACACACACACACACACACACACACGCTTCTGGCAAGGGCTGAGGATGATGGATGTAACAGGCAAACAGAACACATGGCCCTGTTCATGCTTTTTGCAGAAGAGGGAGCAGCATTGTGTGCAGGTCAAATGTTGCTGTGTGCTTATCTTACTCTTTGAAGGCAAGTGAGCTCTAGCTGAAGGATTTTAAATTTTCCTAACAAAGCTATTTCCAAATGTGTACACCTGGATCATAAACTCTGTCCAAGTCTTGATAACAGTAGACTTGGATGGTAAGATACTTGTTTATAAAAGCATTTCCACAGGGACTCAGAGGATAGGAACTTAATGCCCAGGTAGAAGCCTAGGTTCTAGGGTGTCTTCCTGGGGCCCTAGAGTTACTTGATAATATACTGTATTTTAAAAAAAAGTAAGCAAAAGAATTAAAAAACTAAAATAATAATAAAGTGGAAAGTAAGTCATATTATAGAAAAATCAGCCGATCCAAAAGTTTATTACATAACTGAAAAAACCGAGAGCTTCTGCCCAGACAATGAAGAGAGTGCATGGCATTTCAACATCACCACATAGAACAGCACATAAAACCACCCTTGCCCTGACAATGCAAAACAAGCTAGAGAAACCAAAAAACTCAAACCCAAAAACACCAGCACTTTTCAAAGCCATCTGAGCGTAGGGATGCAGAAAAGCCACAGTGAAGGAAACCTAAAGATGAAGGAGCCTCAGAGAAAAGGGCTTCCCCTGGCTGGGGAAAGATGCTCCCTCTACAGCTGCACCCCTGGCTGGCGGGAGAGCCCAACCAAACTTAGGTGCCCAAGGGCCTGCAGAAGCCAATTCTCACCCTCAGTGCTCCTATCTTTCCTGAGAGGATAGGGAGGAAAGGCAGGCAGGGAGGAAGCAGGGCCAGAGTCCTGAGATGCAGGGTACTTCATTCGGTGCGAGGTGTCTGTTTTGCCAAGAAGTCCGGATGCACAATGAGTGCCCATTGGGAAGGTTCCAGTTTCCAGGATCAAAGGGACACCAATGTCACAAGCTGAGGCTGAGCCTAAAGCAGAGAGTCTGGTAGGCTAGACCTAAAAAGTCCCATAGGCTACTCTAGAAAGCTGGCCACTTGTCCAAAGCACACGGAGACCTCGGGCCTCTTGTCAGCTCTCCAGTCCCCTGCCGTGCCCCTGTGAAAACCCAGCACTCATTCTGAAGGCAAGAGTAGTAAGAAGCAAAACAACATGGCCACAAGTCTATCATGCCCAACAACAAGGGAAATGGCAGAGGACGTCTCTGTGGTTTCCTTCTGCATATTCCAAAGGCTATGCAGACTCCTGGGGCAAATTCAGAAGCAAACCTAGAGATAACTGGAATGAGCAGTCACTAAAACAGCTATGACAGATGTGCTGAAACAAGCAACGGAGCAGAGGCTGATGCCCAGACAGATGGGATTTCAGACAGACATAACAGGTAATGGCAGGAAAGTGCTAGAGTGGAAACTAGAATCCAAGATTCAAGTGAGGATGAGGGTACGCTGGGCCGGATGCTTCCAGAATGGTAAGGCAGGTCATGAGAGGCATACAGCCAGAGGGTCACAGAAGTGAAGAGCTGGCCCGGCTGCCTCAAAGCCAATGAAAGACAGATGGTAGGCAAGGACCAGGAAGGCTGCCCCTCTGCGTCAACACCACAGGGTCACCTGCTGAAAGCCTAAGAGTAAAGCAACTTTAGACTCTCCAGTGACAATGACACCAAACCCGGGAACAATGGCTTCTAAGGGAGCAGAGCAAGATGGTGGCTTACATACTACCTGGAAGTCCATTTTCAGGAGGCCTGCATTATAGGAAATGGGCTTTCAAATTTTTCTACCTAATGAAAATAAAAGGCTTACTTTATGTTTAATTATGTGTATTGCATATGCCTGTGTGTGTGTATGCACATGAGTGCAGATGTCCATGGAGGCCACAGGTGACATAGCCCCCTGTAGCTGCAGTTACAGGCAGCTGTGAGCTCTCTTATATAGGTGCTACAAACTGAACTTGGGTCCTCTGCAAGAGTAGTATGTGTACTTAACCACTGAGCCATCTTTCCAGCCCCTCCCACATTAAAACAAAACAAAATATCAACTTCTTTGATGTAAAAGGAAATGGCGCAGGGCAGAGGCTCACATCTAAGCCTGAGTGGAGGGACCCAGTATATACCCACTCTGTCTATCACCCCCTTCTTGACAGGAGAACCAGGAGTTCCTGGTTCTAGACACGGAAGCAGAAGTACTTTGAGAAGAGAGAACTAAGCAGGGAGGCATGTCTCAATCCTGTGTGCATAGGGCAGCATTTGGGGCCTTAGAAAAATGCAAAGCAAAAAAACCCATAAAGACTTTTAGGCTCCTAACAATTGTGAATTATTCTGAATCTTGTTTTTAAAACCTCCGCCACCTCCGTGGCTCAGCAGGTAAAGGCACTTATACTGCTCAAACCCAAGAAGCTGGATTCAACCCCAGAATCCCACAGTAGAAGAAGAGAAACGACTGTTGTCCTCTGGCCTTCAGAAGAAGTTTAAATCATGGTTCTGCTAAGGTAATTCATCCAATGATGGATCTGGAATAAACTAGTCTGAATTAGGCTCTGCTAGACTGAGGCAGTTAAGATCCTATGACTAAAACCCTTTTGTCACTTGACTTTCATTGTTTTATTAGCATATATTAATGTTAATTATACATAATAGATATCTTAATGAGCTTGTCACACATGCATATAATTTCTACCATGCTCACCCTGTCGCCCTCTCTTCCCCTCTCCTGCTGCTCCCTCCCTAATGTCTACTTTCCTATCTTTTATCAGGGTTAGCTACAGAAGCATGAGCAATAACTCACAGGAGCACAGGTATGTTATCAGAGGTACACAACAGAAGAAAACGCCACTTCCTCCCCAAGCAACCATTAAGTGCTTGTAGATCCTCAGAAGAAGAGGGGGATACCACATCCCCCCCACTGGTAGACCTTACCTATAAATCCTCGAGGAGAAGCAGGGCTCTGTGAGTCCCTCCCCCTCCCTCTGCATCTTCCAGTCTTCCCAATCCCTCTCCCACAATGTTCCCTGAATTTGAGGGGGTGATACAGACACCCCATTAGGGCTGAGGGCCTTACAGTCATTTTGACTCTCACTTCTAGGACTTCTTGTGCTCTGGTACTGTAGAAATAACAACACAAACATTACATAGAGTAATCAATTCAAACTCTTCAGAAAAAGATTTTCTGCCTTGTATTATTTACTTCCCTTGTAAGAAATGCACTAAAATTAAAATTCTTGCAATTAACTACCATTCATGAGTGGAGTCATCATGCTATAATTAGCTAAGCGCCTCAGTTTGTGAGAAGCTCACACTTGGGGAAGTCGGATATGAGGTTATTTCACTCCATCAGCATCTTGGAAGCACATTGCTTCGCTGGTCTGTTCGCCAGATGCTCAAGGACTCAGGGTGACATCATGTCAGATGTGTGGCGGTTAGAAGGGAGCTAAGCTGAGTGTCTGATGCTGCAGAACAGACGGTGAGCAGGCCCCTCCCCAGGCCCAGGGCAGCCCTATCCAGCTGTCCTTAAGGAACAGAGGGCACTAAGCACGGAAAGGAGAGAAACCCAGAGAAAGAAACAGTCACCAAAAAAGCTGCTCACTCCACAACTGCCCTTTCTCCTTTAGTGAACAGACAGGCTAAGATCACAGGAGGGGAAGGTAGAGGGTGATGAGTAGGATTAGGGTGCATGATGTGAAATTCACAGAGAACCAATAAAAAGTTTGAAAAAAATTAAGAATAAAAAAATTTTAGTTGCCTGGCATGGTGGTTCATGCCTTTAATCCCAGCACTAGGAAGGTAGAGACAGGGGGAATCTCTGTGAGTTTGAAGCCAACCAGGTCTACAAAGTGAAAATCCAGGGCTCTGTTACACAGAGAAACCGTGTCTCGAAAAAGTAAAAAGAAAGAGGGGGGGCAGCTGTCTATTACTTATTCAAACAAGAGCAAAGGTTCAGCCAAATCAGAAAACCGACCTTGATGGATCGCTGCAGATCCATCCTGCAGATTGCAGCATCCCTGAGACTCTTCCTCTCGATAATCAGATGAAACCACTAAGTGGCAGGAGACAAGGAGGCCATGAGCAGCTGGGGTGATTAGTGTGGGGACCACATAGAAAAAGCTGGGTGCAGCAATGTGTGCCTGTGACCCCAGCGCTGGGGAGGCAGTGAGGTGGTTCCCTGAGGCTCTCTGGCCAGCCAATCTAACTGCCTCTGTGAGTTCTAGACCACTCACAAGGGGAGGCCCTGTCTCAGAACAGCGAGGTGGATGGTGCCTGAAAAGCCGCAGCTGATGTTGTCCTCTGTTGCTTCAACATGCGCATGTTGCGAGCATCTCTCTCCGCCCAACCCCACCACACCCATGTACATCCATGCAGCATAAGTCAAGGAGATGGAGAAGCCTCTGTGAACCTTGAAGGTTCTGGAGCTCCTGCAGCATTATCAAGCTCTCAGTCTGGAAGGCTATACAACTATCAGGAGAGATTCCTGTGCCTGAGGCTTGCAGAAGGGGAACCCCCACACCCTCACCCCCACCCCACAAAAAGCCTCTCCTCAACCTCACGGATTTCAGGCAAGCCACAGCCACTGCTGACAGAGTGAAACAGGTCACATCTGTGTGATTCTCTGGGCAGCCAAGAAAGCGTCATCATGGGGCTGGAGTCTGACTGTGTGCTCCTGGGAGCCATGGGGAATCAAGGCTCATGGTTCCCTGGATATGGTGTTTGATAGTTCCTCTTCACTGAGACACAACTCCAGGCATGTGTTTGGGGTGTCTCTAGGGAGGGTTAACTGAAGAGGAAGGGGGGCTGAAGGTCTGGCTGAACTGAGCACCAAGCACTGCTTCCTGGCTATAGACGTACCTCACACCTGTCACCACGCCCTCACCACCATGATGGATATTAACTTCAAACTGTGAGCTGAGATAAGCCCTTCCTTCTTTAAGTCCATTTTGTCAGGTTATTCTGTTACAGCAGTAAGGAAAGTGGCCTATAAACTGCATGTCACAGGCACCATGGTCATGGATGTTCAAATGGATGGCACCACCTTCCAGCCCTGTCCTCACCACGGGCCGTGATGAACCAAAACCTTGGGAAGATAATTACACATGCACAGCTCCTTCCTAACAGCAGAAGGAGCAGCTATGGTTATAGAATCACTTCCAAGGGCCATGCAGCATAAAACCCAAAGGAACCATGCGATTGTATTTACTTTAAAGGATTGGTTTATGGTTATATGATCTATACCAGATATTGTTGCTGTAAGAATTATTTCAATGTATTTTCCTTCCAGATACCATGACCAGCATGCACGCTGAGTGACAGTAAGTTCCCAGCTCCAGCAAAGCCCAGAGTCATAGGCAGCATGCCCATCCTGTTCAGGTAAAAGCCAGGGTCAGAGCCACCATGCCTATCCTGTTCAGAGGTAAAAGCCAGACCAGCATTTTAAGAAAAATTTAAAACTGCAAAAGAGACATTTCCAGACTGAAAAAGAAACAGTAGAAATTCTAGGGCTTAAAACTAGGGACCCCTAAGCTCCAATACAGCAACACTAGAAAGTACAGCATCTGAACTGTGATGAGGTCACAGGATGGAGCCCTCATGGATTAGTGCATAGCAGAAACTGCAGGTGGCCTCCTCGCTCTTTACCACAAGGGACAGTGAGACCATCTCACCAGAGACCAAATCTGTAGGCACCTTGACTACACTTTCCAACCTCCAGAGCTCAGAAGAAAATTGCTGCTGTTTAAGGCCACTCCAGCTGGGACATCTCAGCTGAGCAGCCTGGGTGGAATAAGACAGTGCCTGAAACCAAAATTACAACACAGCGGCAGAGGGACCAAACATATCAGAAACAAGGAAGACACAGTGAATTGGAGGCGACCAAGAAAGAAATAAGCCAGATCAAAAGAGAATAAGAGACAGAGAAAAGCCAGACCAAAGGGGAATAAGGGTCAGAGAGTACAAAGTGAGAAGGTCTCACATTTAAGCATTGCTTCTGGGAATACAGGGTGGATCAAAGCAATACTAAAAACCCAGCAGGACAGACGGATAGCCTCCTGTGGCAGACAGCCTTCTGCAGCAGGGAGTCAGGTAAGTGGAGATTCTACCAATGAGTGTTCACTATCAAAAGGAAACAGGAGCTGGGTGATAGCTCCGCTGTTCAAGGCTAGACGCACAACCACACCTTCAGAACAAGTAACAAAAGCAAAAGGTTGGCTCAGTGGGGAAAGGCTGGAGGCCCATAGAGTGGGTGGGGGATCGAGAATCAGTTTTCACAAGTTGTCCTCTGATCTCCACATGCCCGCCATGTCTCATGAGCATGCATGTGTGTGTATACCCATGCATGTGTGGATTGGGGGAGGGGATCAAAATTAAAATGTAACTTAATTTGTTAAAAAAAAAAAAGACAAAACTCCTAACTTAACCCATCTGTCCCGGTTTTTGAGAAATTATCTAATGAACAAGGGCCTAGGAAGAGGTCTGGAAGTGAAGGTGGCTCAGAGCCATGGCAGATGGCCTACCTTCAGCCACTGCTCAGCCTGCTCTTTGCTCTGGACGGCGAGAACCAGAGGGTCTGTGCCTTGCTGGGTGATCTTCAGCTCGTGCTTCTTCTTCTTGCTGTCCCTTGGGATGTAGGTGATGCTGCAGCCTTGCAGCGGCAGCTCCATCTGAGGCTGCTGGTCCTTGGAACTCTTATAGCACTGCAAAGAACACAACAGCCCGATTAATGCCCTGAGGGCACGTGACCAGAAACAGCGCAGAAACCCAGCACAAGCGAGCCTCATGGGCTGGCCAGGCTCCAGGAGGGATTGGGACAGGGAGGATGGCTCAGCAGCCAGCTAACCGGTGTGATTCATCAAGAGTCCGCTGCCTCCTCACTCTCCTACATCTGACAGACACAGGTGTGTGGCTATAGAGTGTCCAGGACATGACTGAGAAGACACTGATTTAACTGTGTTCTATTGGAGCATCTTCATAACATTGAATTCACCTTTATGTAAACACGAGATGCATGAAAAGACTATTAAGTCTGTTACAACTGCATAGACTTGTGGGCAGACAGTGTAACAGTGAAGATGCTTGGAGCTGGAGAGATGGCTCAGTACTTAAGGACACACACTGCTCTTGTAGAGAACCTAAGCTTGGTTCCCAGCACCCACATCAGTTGGCTCACAACCACCTGTAACTGCAGTACTGTCTGGAGATCCAGGAAGAGGCAAGCCCAAGCTGCCACCAAACAGGGACTCTTCCAAGGCCACTAAAAGCCTGAGGAAGGGAGAGCAGACAGGACTCAGTTCAAGGGACATGCATAGGGAGCCCACAGGCTCTGGAGCTGGAAGGCCCCACTGAACCTGCCCCATGAAGCTGACCTTGACTCTCTCAGCACTAGGTACAGGTGGCCCTGGGTAAGAAGGGTGACTTGGCCTCAGGGTCCTTCAATGGAGGAAATTCTCCCAGTGATACCCATCAGTTAGAAAATGAGTGCTTTAGTATGTGGGGGGGAGTACCTGGGTGGGTGCAAAATTATCTGGGCATGGAAATAAAGACCTAGACATGGGATCAATAAAGTAGGTAGCAGTGACACACCCAGGAGGCCAGGCAGAATGCTCAAAGAAAAAGCACGCTTTCTCTCATCGGAGTCATGAGTTATCTCTGAAGAAAAGTGACACACACACCACCACCCCTCCCTACCTCCCCCAGACTAGCACCAGGAACAACAAAACAGCTACTTTAAGCCAAATATGGTAGTACTTGCCTATAATCCCATCATTTAGAATTAGGGAGGATTCAGAATGGAGGAGGAGGGAGGATTGAGAGCTCAAGACTAGCCTGGGCTACATAGAGAGTTTGAGGCTAACCTGAACTATATAGTAAGACTGTCATAACAAAGCCAAAATCAAATAGAAGAACAAGTTTCATCTTGCATTTTGTCTTGCATAGTGTTTTCCCCATTTTCTATTTGTTTCTTCAACAATTGAGCTATTACCATCATGGGGCAGAGAGAGGGATCTCAGAGGAGGTCAAATTGCAGAAAAAAGCAGGGGAGAAGGAAGAGGGCAAACAGGTGTGGGAAAGGAACCTGGAACCTGGGCTCCAAGCTGCTGACTCTGCACCAGCCCGAGGCTGTCTGCATTGGGAACCAAGCTGCTCTTTCACATGAGATTTGAATGCATTTTAAAACATTTTATATAGCATATCTCCATCTTGCAGCTATTGCATCAGATTATAAATAAGGACTATGTTAATATTTTTCATGCTTTAAAATCCCCGATGGCATCATTTTTGGCATAAAATTCAGGCCACACATGTGGAAAAAACATGGACTCTGTTTTAAAAGACTGAGCGAAAAATGAAGCGCATACAATTTCCTAAGAGCCTACGCAAGAAAGATTCCCATAATTCACTGGGGACCATGATCTCTCTTACAGTGTTATCTGCTCCGCTAAATGTGTGGAAACAGAAACTCAGATTTTCTGCGTTAATGACTCACTTTTGAGTAATTGTTTCCTGAGGTTAATTTGAAAGACAAAAGGCAAAAAACACAGAGTGAAGCTCCTGACCCAGTGACCAGCCTGGATTCTAAAGGAAGGGGTGTGGGGTAGGAATGCAGTCTCCAAGGCTGCGTCTCCTTAGAGCCCCCACGGGAGACAGTCCGTGTGGCCAGAACTCTGAATCTTCTCCACCCTGCTTCTGGACTGACTCCACCTTCCTTTTTTACTAAAAAAAATAAAATAAAATAAAGAAAGAAAAAAAAGAAGAAGAAAAAGAAAAAAAAACCCACTCTTTTGGAGAAAGCTTTTAGCTTTCCAAAAAAGCGTCCTTTTCCTCTGTCCTCCCCTAGGCGCCTCCACAAGCTCCAGGCCTCTGCTGTGACCTGGCTGGGAGGAATTTACTGACTCACTACAAATGAGAAAGTCTATCTCGCAGTTTCTGGCAAGTCTCAACACTGTTCATTTCCACTGACACAAGCCACAGGCCCAGCAGGGTGGACTTGGGTGTGGGGAACCATGAGCCGTCCCTGAAGAAGTGCCAGCCAGGCTGGGCTGGGCAGGGCCCCTGGCTCTCAAGGTCCCAGCGCTTGCCTCCCCTGTGGTAGCATCTGCATGTGCCAGCTGCCTTCCTGTGCTTCAGGCTGCCGATGGTGCCGCAGCCCCAGCCCCGCTGCGCTCCTCACCAGCAGCTTGGTGTCCTTGATGACGCAGAGCAGCTTGGTCCACTGGCCAAAGCGTTTCTTGCGCAGCAGGAAGGCACAGATCTTGGCGTCTTTCACCAGGTCCATCGAGGCCTCCTCTGAAGGCCACTGGTGCCGAGTTTTCTTCCCTTTTCCATCCTCTTCCTCTTCATCATATGACTCATAGGAACTGCTCATGGCATCAGAGTCATAATCTGTGGAGGAGAAAAGAAACAGAGGTGAGAAGCCAGCCTCCCAGATCACCTCACCTGGCTGCATTTCCAACCACAGTGGGCTTCAGTAAAAAACAGCTTCCCTCTCTGGCCTGAGAATAAAATCTCCAAGACTCGGGCATGGGAACTCAACAAAATGCTTCAAATGCAACAACTGAAACACTGAGACTTATTTTTTAAAGCTCTAGACTCTTTCACATAGGCAGGATGACGTCACCCCATGGCAGCATTAGCTGCACTCTTGCCTAGGGTGGCCACTCAGGAGCCTTGTTCGTGTAGAGCCCTCTGCTCCTCTTTATCTGGCCTTGATTAAATACCTCCCAAGCCTTCCTGCTGACACCGCCACCCACAAACCCTTCAGAACACTTGGAATCCACCAGAGGCCAGCTCTCCCCACTACTGAGTCACCTTGGATCTGACAGAACAAAGCTCACTGGAGGACACATGAGCTCTCATGTTACAGTTTCTCCACACACATCCCGATCTCTCTTCCCTTAGGCTCTCTGCATATACCACAAGCTGCTGAGATACTGTGTGCTGATGCTTTTGCCATTAAGATTATAACTTCCTCTGGCTGGTGCCATGGACTCAAGAGTGATTCCCTGGTACTCGAGTGGCTAAGGCCTTCAAGCTAACATGATTGCTTCTGGAGTTGGCACTCTGGGGTTACAATTCGGATGAAATCTGTTACTAATATGGCTATGACCTTAAGTATAGAGTCCTAATCCAGTGGGGAGTGGTGAGAGAGAAGGACAAAAGGAAAGATAGAAGAAGAAGCGAGAAAGAGAAAAAGCTCCCTGTCAAGACAGGGCTGAGGGCATGGCCAGAGGGAACACCTATAAGTTAGGCCACTGTAAGACAAAATTACAAAATAGGCCGAAAATTTCCAGCATTTCCCAAGAATTTCAGCATTCTAGCCTCGGGGGCTGAGGGTGATTTGTGGCAGTAACTTGAGCAAGACAATACAACACACTGGGTCAAAGGCCCTTGTGACGTCACATACAGCACAGACCGGTCACTGTGCACACAGGACAGCTCTTCACGGCAAGCCATGAGCCTCGGGAAGGGAGAGCATCTTGTTGCATGTGATAGCTATCCCAGCACCTAACAAAGGGGCAGGGGCTTGGCGGGTGCACGGTCAGAGAAAGAAGGAGAGTGGTCACGTGGGTTCAACCACACACGTGCAGGTGCAGACAGATCCTTCAGAGGGAGAGTGGCACATTCCAGCCTGGGGCAGGTGGGGGCGGAGGTGACAGACACAGCTCCGGAGGGAGGGCGGGCGTGGTAATAGGCCTGAAACTCTACTGAGGATGTGAGATGAACTGGTCTATGCACTGAGGGTGCAGAAATGAGGGTTTCAAGTCGCACACCGAGGAGAGAGAGTGCTTGACGGCCAGGCTCCTCCTGCATTCCTCAGAGCAGCAGCCTCTGTTTCCTCTCTCCCCTCCTCCACACTAGCACCTCACTGCTCCCAATGTCTGCATCTAACCAGCACCCTTACTTTACATGGCAGCCAAAAAGGAACATTTCAATCTTCATTTTTATAAGAGTTAAAGAATTAAGCCTTGAATTCACCCATTTTCACGTACAGTTCAAGGGCCTCAAAGCCCAGTGACTGTGTGGACACCATACAGCAAGACAAAGACAGAACATGGCCTCCGTCCCGAACATGGAGGAGAGTGTACCATCTAGAGAGGCTCACGCTGTCACAGATAGGGACCTAAGAGCCGGTTGTGCCAGATGCTGGAGAAGGAGATTGTCTCCCAGCCCCTGGAAAAGCTGCTGGTAGCCAGCTAGAAGTCTAGGAAGAGTGCTAGAAACCAATGCGCCCTGGGAAATGACAGTTTCCAGAGCATGTGGCCACTTTGTGTTGGAAATGGTGTGGAAGCCAGCGAGCAGCATGTGGCAGGTAGCAGTAGACAGCACTGCTAGCCTGTGCTCTTCCCTGCCCTAGGAGCCTGCTACAAAGATAGCTTACACTAGGATAGGGCGTTGGCAGAACGCTGACACTTAAAAAGTTGTAAACAACTATTTTGCAAAGGTACGTGAGCCATGGTTCATGCATGGAGATCAGAAGCTAACTTGGAAAATTCACCCTCTCTTTCCACCATCCGGGTTTAAAAGGACGATTATGAGGTCAGGACCAGGAGCCGGAGGACTGTGACTTCAGCAGAAATCATCCAGGAAAATCTCCCCTCCCCACCACGAAAGAAAAGCCTACACCCAACAGGCAGCCTGGCAGAAGCCTCGGCCTGTAGGGCTGTGCTCTGCGAAGATCAAGAGAGAACAGGGCGGAGTGCATACGGATGTGCCACAGACCGCTTCTTGACCAACCTCAGGGTACTACCTCATCTGCCCACGTCTGGCTCTGTGGCACAAGGCACCTCTGACTTGACTCACCAGAAGCTGGAAGAAAGGACTCCTAGGTCTCCCTTCCCTCAAGCCCCTCCTGTATACATTGCTTTCCTTAGGTCCCAGATCCATGGCTCGTACATTTCTGTGGTGATGGTCAGCCTTGTCTCCTCCACACCCAATGCCTTGGCTCAGCCCCACTCCTGTGAATGAAGAAACCACCCTGGCGGGTGGCTGCCACTCACTTGAGGTGATGTACTCTGGAGCTTTTCCAGGACTCAGCGGCACGGCTTCCTCATAGTAACCCTCTGGAAGGGAGGATGTCGGTAAGGGCGGGGGCCCACTGTCAGGAGGCTGAGGGCAAAAGAAAAACCGTTCTGGGTTAGAATGGCTGCTGGAGATTCACCAGGACCTGCACCACTCTTTCTGCTCATGTCCAACCTCCAGCCTCACCCTGGCTGCTCATAGAACACTTAATTCTCACAGGTACCTGGAGGGAGTCCCACCTTCCCATGGGGACATCCCACCTGACTACCATTGGCATACACTGTGAGCCGTCTGAAGCCTGTCCTATCTAGGCTGACTCACACCTGCCCTCTGAGCCCCTCTCCAGCTGAGACAGGGTGTGTGTGGTCCTCCTCATCCTCATAATGTTCCCTAGACACACTATAGCAGAGTTCTCCTTACAGAGTGCACCAAGGACAAAGGAAATGTGTGCGGATTCCCAAGTATTCCTCTCAGTATTGGACAAAGGGGCTGAAGCCCTGCAGGTCCGTGAACCATTCCCAGCCTGCTGCTCTGTGGAAGGGCGTCTGCTCCTTGCTTAAGCTATCCCGTCAGAACTCCCTACAAACTCAGGCTGTGTCAGCATCTGCGCTGCTACCACCAAAGACGAAGGAACCCCTCGAACTCCGCCAAACCAGATCCTGCCAACCTGCAAGACGCAGCTCAGATCCCCTCTTCCTGAACTTTCCTCACAACTAATCCCTGCCAGCCTCTTGTGTGACATCTGTGGAATCCTGCTGGCCATTACCCTTGCTGGTCCTTCCGCCACAAACGGAAGGAGGTCTGATGCACCAGGGTCCCCAGCTCCTTGCCTGGCAATGATCCACAGTTTCATTGCTCACAGGCCCCAGCAGTCAACTTGAATGGGAGCCCTGGAGGAGGCTAGCAGTAGCCTCACACTGTACCGCTGCAGAGAGCAAGGCCCAGAATCTAAGGCAAGCTGCTCAAAATCAGACTTGCTTTTGCCATGGTCGGATTTTCAGATACCCTGGCATCTACTAAAGACTGTTTTTCATGTTCCCTCCTCCTCTGTGCAGAGCTAATCCACACCCTATGTTCTGTAAATGACCGGGAAGTGACAGGGTAAAAGTGACAAGCTCCATCCAGCTCGAACACATTGTGGGCTTTGTTTTTATTCTTATTCAAACCCTCCAGAATGTGACTCTATCACTTTCCACTAACTCTGAGTCCAAAAAATCCTTTGTGGGTGACTAATGTCCACTGCACACCCACCCTGCTTCTTCCTCCCGCAGCTGGAGAAAGGATTGATTCCCAGTTCAGCTAGCCAAATGCTCATTACCCAACCACGCAGACGAGTCCCCTGCAGAAAACAGCGTCCATTCCCTCCTATCTCGACCCTGTTTCCTGGGTGGTCACCATCCTGCCATCTACCTACAAGTCTAAGGACCACCTTTGTAGGCAGCCGTCACTCACTGGAGGGATGTACTCTAGAGTTGTCCCAGTGCTCCTGCTGGCTTATCTTCTTTAGGGGAGTGTCCTAAGAAGGGACCTGACATTCTGTGCTTGGCACCCAGGGAAACTAGCCATCCAGCCTGGAATCTGGTGGCTGCTTTGGGGACCTGTTTGATCCTCTGAGTACTTTGTGAGAAGGTGGGGATTTTGCCTTCCTCTGAGCATGAAACTGAGTGCTCACACCTTTGGACTGTTTCAAAGAGCTGAGTCAAACTGATGTCTGTCTGTATCCAGGTCAGGCCTCCCTCTAAGGAGTTGTGAGTAGGGAAGAGGTGAGAAAGGTTGGTGGGTACTGGAAGGGTGGGGGTATGAACAGACTTGGTCAAGCCACCAAGGACACAGGCTTCAAACACACTTTAGACCTCACGATTCCACCTCTAGAAACACACAGGAAGGTCCTTTGGGCCAGTGAGAGAAAACAAACACAAAAGGTTCAACAAGAGTTTCTGGAAAAATATAAGCAACCGTCAAAAGAAGAATCCTGGCCAGTAAGATGGCCCAGCAGGTAGAAGCACTTGGAAGGCGTGTTGGTTTGCTTTCTGTCGAGTGATAAAGGTCATTGCCAGAAGCAGCTTAGGGAGGTTGCTCATCTCAACTGACAGCCCATGGTTCAACCTGAAGAAAAGTCAGGGCAGGAACCTGGAGGCAGCAGCTGATGCAGAGGCCCTGGCGGGATGCTTACTGGCTCCCCATGGCTTGCTCAGTGTGTTTCCTTATGCCACCTGCCCAGGGGCAGCACTACCTGCTGTGGGCTAGAATCCTCCACATCAGTCAAGAACATGCCCCACAGGCTTCCCTGCGAGCTGATCTTATGGAGGTATTTTCTCAATTAAGGTTCCCCCTTCCCAGATGACCACATCTGTGTAAAGGTAGCAAACTCCCCTCCCCCAAAAAAACTAACCAGTACCCTGTGCAAGTCTGACAACCTGAATATGATCCCCAGAATTCCCAGAAGAAGGAGAGAATCTGCCCTCTGACCTCCTTGTGCACGTTGTGGCACATGTGCCATGCTCACACACCAACAATACAAAATAGAAAAAAAAATAGAATGCCCAGACGCACCGCCACACAGGGCAGTGGAGCCTGGAGTCACTGACTTGAAAAACCCCAGTCAGCACTGCCGAGTGAAAGACCCTGACCCTTTTCTAGATCACCTGAATGTCTCTGCTCAGCAAAGATGGCTGCTCAGCAAATGTGTTGACGCAAAGTTGCCTTCCTCACTTGTGTCTGCACAGCTTACATGTTAAATACTTAACCACTTAAAAAAAATATTTCATTTTTGATTGTGTGTGCACATGCCCACCTGTGTGTGCCAAAAATGTCAGTGCCTGCTGGGGACAGAAGAGACATCGGACCCCCAGGACTAGAGTTACAGGTGGATACGAGCCCCTCGTTATCATCATTGTGATGCTGAGCAGAGAAGAGCTGGGGGGAGGGGACTGAGAATCAGAAGAAGAGGACAGAGTCCACACCACCACATCCAGACCTCCACACCCCCATCTTACCTAACACCATTACCTCCAAACACTCTACTCTCATCTGGAGCCCTGTGTTTCCCACCATTTCTCTGCCTATAGCATAACCTCACACTTCCTGTAGGTCTTTGCATGAGAAATACCAGAGAATCCCCAAAACTGTCTGTACCTGAGAAACCACTTTCTGACTCCAATTCTACACAGCCAGGGATTCATCCCTATTGCTTTCCTGGTTCCAGGAAATCAAATCTAGAGTAACAGACAACAACTGTGCAATCTGAGTAAGAAAATCAGAGTTCGGTGAGATCTGCCCCACAGCGGCAGCAGGAAGGGCAGCGCAGCACACACGCCACACACGATCTGAGTTTCCCTGGATTAGAATTTGGAGATGTTTTTACGAGTTAAAAAACTGAAATAAATAAGTGTGCTTCAATCCTAGAAAACTACAATCAATTAATCAATCAATAAATGTAAGTTTCAATCCTAACACCAAGAATTCCAAGTGAACACCCAGCCTTGGCCGACACTCCTTAGAGAGTTCACCACTCCATCCAATCACTCTCTGACCTGCTGCCTATACTGCAGTCACTACACAGCAAGACCCAGAACACATTTTCTTCTGCTTTCTCAAGCTTAACCTATGACAGTGACGAAAGAGAGCCACCAGGAGCCAGCACCCATGTGGAAAAGCAGGAGACTGCAGGAGTGGGATCCAGCTGCGTGTCTGGATGAATGCAAGAGAAAGATGCCACCAGACTACATAGGGATGACACGCTGCGATTCTGGAAGGACAAGAGATGAAGGGGAGTGTGGGGTTCATGTCCACCAAATGGTCACATGTGGCTACACAAAGAATCAGTAGCTCCAGGCCTGACTCTGTAACTTCCAATGCCTAACTTCAACACCAAGCATCCCATGATACCATCTGTCAGACAAAAACAAGGGTGCCACAGGGACTTAGGGGCTTCTGGAAGGGTAATATGAAGGCTCCAGGCTCAGTCAGAAAGGCTGATTCAAAACTTCGGTATTTCACAGGGCAAAGAATGGTGGCTGTCAGAGGACAGGTAAGGAGAAGCTGAGAATAGGTGGTGTTTAGTGGGGACAGAGAACTTGGGAAGATAAAATATATTCACTAATGGCAACCAACTGCACACTTAGGAATGGCTAAGAAAGCAGGGTATGGAGGCAGAGGCAGGTGGACCTCTGTGAGTCTGAGGTTATAAATTCTCAAAGCCCACACTCAGTGACACACTTCCTCTAGCAAAGCTACCCCTCCTACACCTTTCCAAACAGCACCACTGACTGGGGATGTGTTCAACTGCCGGGGATGTGGCGACTTCAATAGGAATGGCCCTGCAGACCAATGAATTCAAAAGCTTGGTCATTAGGGAGCGGCACTCGGAAATGTGACCTTGTGGAGTAGGTGTGTCTCAAGCCAGGCCCAATGGCTCTCACTCCCTTCCTGCTGCCTGTCAATCCAGATTTAGAACTCTCAGTTACCTCTCCAGCACCATGACTACCTGCATGCTGCCATGCTTCCCACCATGACAAAAATGGACTAAAGCTCTGAACTATAAGCCAGTCCCAGCTAAGCGCTTTCCTTTATAGGAGTGGCCATGGTCAGGGTGTCTCTTCACAGCAAATAGAGCCAGCCCCATGGGGTATTCTCCTCCAAATCACAGACCCCTGCTGAGCCGGTGGCATTGAGGAACAGAAGCAGAAATAGATCACCACAGTGAACTGGCTTCAGAGCTGGTGTAGGCATCAGCCAACACCGGCACACATGTCCAGTGAAGGGTCTGCCCATCCCAAAATCTCAGCACTCACTGCATACCAAGTACAACTAGCTTGCACAAGAGTTGCACATGTCAAGGAGTAACAGATCCAAGAGCTGTCCAGAAACTGTCACAGAACTGGTCCTGTTATACTTATGTCTGCTTTGGTCTGTGTCCTCCGGAGGGCACTGGCATGAGTGCTGGCCATGTTGCACGCTGCATGCGCACTCACGGGGTTCCAGAGGTCCCCATTCTCATGTCACCACCCCTAGTCTCTCAGGAGCACTAAAACTGGCTGGTGAAGCATATTCATCGTGCAGAAGTCTCCAGTTCACACAGCCCGCCCCAGGCGGCAGCCATGTTTACTTGGAGGCAATTTGCCAGCCATTGGACAGTCCCTCGTTTTCTGAGGACAGCATCTATGTTACAAGGCTGACTCTTGGCTGGCATTGGTAAGCAATGTGAAAAACAAAAGAAGCAGGGTGTGGCAGCGGCACACACTTTTAATCCTAACACTGGGGAGGCAGAAGATTTCTGTGAGTTTGGTGTGAGCCTGTCTGAAAAGAAAGGAAGGAAGGAGGACCACAAATCATCTTCGAATACTTTAATTTTAATTTACTTGAAAAATGACAAGAGACAGTAATTGCAGAACGCTGGTGTGTTTAGGGTACGCCAAAGAGAATAAACAGATAATTTTTATTTCAACAATCTTCTTTAAGTAGTAGTGAGCTTCATGTATGTTGCTGTGTAAGACATTCTGATTTTTTTAAAGGGAGGGTTTCGTTTGGCTTCAGCTCCACATTCCAGTCCTCGGCTCCCTGCCTGCTTCTTCTTCAGCCTCAGCATGATCGGTACACACAAGTTAGAGTCAAAGTATCACTCCGCTTGCCCCTGACTCGATTCCTCATCAAGTCTTTGCCTGCCTCTGAAACACAGATGGAATCTCCACTGTCCCCCTAATTCTCCTTCTTTCCAGGCCCAGACAAGAACTGCCCATTAAGCTCTGAATATCCAATGGCTTTACAAAGTCGAAAATTCCAAAGTCTTCCAGATTCTTCCCAAAAAGCAACATGGTCATTTTATTACAGCAACAAGTATTTATAGCAACAGACAGAAGGCAGTATTTGTTGTCACAAGCCACAAAAAGGCAAAAACCAGAACACAATATCAGTTGGTGAATGTGGGAAATAATTGCAGCTGGTAGAAGTCACAGACACTGTACTGTGATTTTTGTTCTTTTCCTCCCCTCAGTGAGCAGGACACATAAGCCAGAGAAACCCCTCCCCCGCTAAGTTGGCCACAGTGTTTATCACCACAACAGGAAGCAAACCAGGACAGACACCATGATTTCTCATGATAAACTCACGGCTCCCACCCATCAGCCTGCCCAGCACTGCTGCCTCCTCTGGGCATCACCCACTCACATCCCAGGATCTACACACTCACAGGTACTACATGGTTCTGGGTATGTCAGACTCACTCTTGGGTTTGTGCCTGGATTTGGGGGCCCCCTCTGCGCAGTGTGGTCTCCTTCCAATCCCATCCTTACAAGAAGCAAACTCACCACGAAGTCAGTCTGTCAAGATCAATAGTGCCTGGCTGAAAGCCAGCCCCAAGGCAAACTGAGCTAAGTTTACTGACTGGCTAGCTCATTTGACAAACTCAATTTTCACTAAAAACCCCAAGAAAGACAGGCATGGTGGAATATGTCTGTGATCTTAGCACTGGGAGTTGGAGGCAGGAGGATTACCAATGCCAGTCAAGCCTGGTATGCATATACAGTTAATTCCAAGTCAGCCTGGGCTATAGAGAGAGAAAGAGAGAAAGGGAGAGAAAGAAAAAGAGGCGAGAGAGGCCTGTCTCCCCACTACCCCCCAAAATCCTCATAAAAATATACTAGCTTGCCTTGGCCAATTGCTGAGCTGCCATGGGTTGACACAGATATCCTCCAGTCCCTCCGCGAAATGACTGGACTGATGAGCACACAATGTAAAAAGCTCTGAACGGGCCAACCAACCTGTCACTGGGTGAACTGGATTGGAGGGGAAGTCCACAGAAATGCAATGGCACAAAGTGCTGATCCATCAATGAGGACTCTTATTCTGAAACTGCCATCCCAAGGGTTCTTCTGTGTCCCTGCAGCGTGTACAGTCCAGGAGGGGCCAACTGGAGGCTGCACAGGGTAAACCAGCTCCATTGTCCGCACGCTTCTGGGCGCTCACTCTTCCCCTCCCTATACCCTGAGATACTCCCAAGACACAACATGCAACAGTGGAACAGAAGGCACCGCACATTGGTCTGCCACAGAACGCCACAGCTTCATGTAAGCCAGGAAATAGTGGATCACTGATTTCCATTCAGCTCACCAATACAAAGTACTAACATTGTTGAATGAAATACTTCTGGGATATGATTTCATGTAGCTAAAAATATCAAATGAAATTAATAATACTATAATAATTATAAATAATGAAAAGTTTTTATAATAGGAAAAGAAAAGGAATAATTAAAAATAAGCTTATGGTCCAATAAGATGGCTCCCAGATGAAGACAATGCCCTCAAGCCTGATGACCTGAGTTAGAGCCCATATCCTGGTTGGAGAAAACTGACTCCTACAACTGACTTCCATACCCTCATGGCACAGGTGCATGCTGGAGCCCATTCGGAGAACAGGCCCAAGCCTGTCCAACCCCCACCACCTGGGGCCCATGCCAGATAACAATTTCTGTTTCCCCTACTTATCAAGTAACCTTTAGTAAATCACACATCCTCAAAATCTTTTTCTAAAAATTGGTAGCCATACTCTTCACATGCTATGAAGCAGTGGTTCTCAACCTTTTAATGATGAGACCCATTATTATAGTTCCTCATATTAATATAGTTCCTAATGTTATGGTTCCCCACCCTAACTGTAATTTTGCTACTGATATGAATTATGATGTAACTATATGTGATTTCTGATGGTCTTAGCCGATGCCTGTGAAAGGGTCATTCGCCCTCCAAAGGGGTCTTGACCCATAGTTGAGAACCACTGCTACAAAGTATTTACCAGTTTTCAAAAACCACACCATGAGGATTACATAAAATAACAGCTGTCCGCCGATCTGTGGTCACCACATTCTACAGTCTTAGTTGTCTATAGTCAATCAAAAGCATTATGTGGAAAGTTCTGTAAATAGCCACCAAGTTTTAAATCCCTTGACTAGAGCATATTGTTATAACTGTGTTATTAATAGTATTAATTGTTGCCATTATCAGCTTACTCTGCACAACCATAAATTAAGCTTTCCCGATGTCTATACAAACAGAAGTAAGCAGAGCCAGAGAAAGGTACAGTGCTGTGCAAGACGCACCAGGAGCAAGAGACCACAGAATGAGGACCAAGCCAGGCTGTGAAGACAGATAAGGCAGAATCCTGACTTTTCTGTTTTGGACCCTGGCAGAAAGAATATGATGACCCAATACCCAACAAAGCAAATGTGGAAAACCAGCAGCCAAGTGATCACTTTGCCCTCATTTCAATGAAAGCCTGATTCCCCTGATTAAGCAAGCTGCAGGATATAAAGATACAGAAAGAGCTGAAGGCAGATGGCAACAGCACAGGAGGACATCTCCAGTTTGAAAAACATAGCAAAAAGAAAATCCTGAAGCCATTTGAAATACACTAACTCAACTGGAATGTGCACATTTTTCTCTGTTGAAAAGAAAAAAAAATCCATCCTGGAACACAGCAATGAATGTCAGAGGTCACCCAGAAAGAGGATCAAGTCCTCAGGCTCCTCAGACATGATGCTGCCTGCTGAGTCTTCTGGCTCCCCTTCACCTGCCTTAACAGATCCTCAAGAACCTCTGTGCCCAGCAGCTTTAGGACCCTAGGAACACACTCCAAGGAGCACCTCAGGCAGAGCAAAGCCTCTCACCTCCTGGCTTGCATCACAGGCCTGGCAGGACATGAGCAGCCCAGGCCTCCAGTGGCAGTGTGGATGGTGGGTGGATGTCAACTCACCAGCCATGGCTGAGGGATTTCCGGCAGAGGCATCTGGGGGGGTGCGGGCAGGCTGTTGGCCTCTGCCTTCTGAGCATGGTCCTTCCCTTCAAAGCCTGTAGGGATTAACCAAAACCACAGATCTGGGTGAGGAGAAGGAGACCAGCAATAGCCTTTCCTGAGCCCTCTTGAGAATGGTGCAAATATTTACTTTCTCTGATTCTTTATGGCAGTCCTGTAGGGGGCGGGGCATCATGGTTCTCTACTTAACTGTGAAGGTGGTGAGACCCCACCAGACAATGAGGAAGGGAAGGGAGGGAAGCTGGAGGAAGAATTCATGGAGTGGATAGTATCAGAGGCTATATTGGAAGAAAGCGAACAGTTTAGAATTAAGCTAGAGAGGGTTTGGAAGCCTAGTAATCTGGACAAAGGGCGCCCAGTGGCCCGTGAGACTCACCCTTAGATGACTGCATCCGAAGGAGGATGTTGGTGAGCACTGCCTTTTTCTCTCTGACAGTTGATGTGAGGTACTCATGATCCAGGAGCTCCAGAAAGAGGCGGAGTTCAACTATTAATTCTTCCATTGCTGCAAAGAAAGGAGAGAGGAGGAAGGGGATTGTCAGCCTGAGGGTTTGCAGACCTCAGGAGTGTATGCTTCACTCCAGCGGCTCATGTTCAGTCTTATCACTGGATGAAATAGTCTGCCTTCTAACTAGAGAAGTGAGCTTGCTAAGCCAGGCTCACTGTAGACTCACGATCTTCCCACCACAAGCATGGCTCCTTCACCCTTACTTCGAGGGAGCAGAGCTCAACCGGAGAAGAGTCAGAGCCAAAGCCAAGAGCTGGAGCAGCCCTAAAGTAGACATTATTCCATGTCAGTGTGTGATGCTGAATACCAGTGTCAAGAAATAGATCAGAATTTAAATTGCCAGTTTCCGAAATCAGCACACAGATTCCAAAGCTCAGCCTCAACCTGCTCCTCTGATCTAAACACACTACAGCCAGGACACTAAGTGTCAGGGCAGTGAAGAGTCAGGTTCAGGTGGTGACCCCCGCCTCATGTCATCCCTGTAATGGCAGACATCGACATTTTACACAAGACTGGCATGCAAGGTTGTATCAGCAACTTTTAACTGACAATGTAAGCTCTAGGGCAGTCCAAAACCCTCTGCCAGGTTGGCAGGTTCACAATAGTTTCACAACAGCAAGAGCCTATCTTCCTGCTGCTGCAATGAGGGGGCAAATAAATTCAAGGGTGAAACTGCATGCATACACATGTCACACGCCGGCACCTAGCCTTGAGCACAAAGCTTCAATTGCTGGCACCTAGGCTCAAGTACTGACAGCTAGACTCAAGCACTGGCACAAAGCCTCAAGTACTGGCACCTAGCCTCATAGGTAGCATGGTGTTCTTCATAGCTGAGAGCCATTCTCTCTGAAGAGTGCCCTTGATACATCCTTGACATTACTCAGGTAGTAAAAATAATTGCTTTTATCAATGTCTCAACCCTTGAGACTGGCCCTTTCCCCTGCTGTGGCCCTGGAAGCCCTTCTGCAGATGGCAGCATGCTGGTCTGTGTCTGTCACCTGACTTGAATGAACAATGGGCCAGCTACAACTATTCATTCATAGTTTTTGTTTCTCAGCCACTAGCCAGAGCCTCTTATGTTCTAGTCATGCACAGAGCCGCACCCCAGGCCTATGTGTTCAGTGTTTCGCAGCTGCCTCTCAGAAACAAGCTAACCACACTTGGTCACTTCTAAGGAAACAGCTGACAGGTTGTTTCCAATGACCTTTTTGAGGTTCCATTAAGAAGTTTGGAGTCTGTGTAAGCCACTGTGAGCCCAAGCAGCCTCCGACAGTGTGTTTTCTAACAAGGTCAGGAGCAACTCAGAGAAACACTGCTTTCGGGTGCTGCACAATGTTACCTGTCCACAGTGAAGGATCTGTACCACTCAGGTGGGCAAAGACCCACCTGAATTATAAAATGACCTGACATTGTCTCCTACACTCTGGAGCCAGACAACATGAGAAACCCAAAGAAAGTGGTCACCGTTTTCTGTAAAGGCCACTGAAAACCCCTCCTTCCCAGCTATCTATCCAAGCATGTCTTTATGGCACTTCCACCATAAAGACATGATCCTCTCAGTTCAAATGTAGAAGAGAACCCAGCTGTCTTTCACTGAGCCTGATGTCAAACACGTCAGCAAAAGGAGCAAGCAATGTCTCCTTCTATTTGTCTTGTTTTGGTAAATAAAAATATTTTTCATAAACCTAATATGTGTTAACATGTAATGTTGAGTGTTGCTTAGTAAATTAACAAATATCTTTAAACTGCTAGCGATGAACCAGTGACATGGCACAGCGGGTAAAACCCTCTCAACTGGTGAGAACAGGTTTGCTCTTTGCTTGCCTCTGGAACCCTAAAGCACAGTTCTCATAGAAAGCCCTGGAATGTCACTGGATGAATGTATAGAAAAGGCAAACTGTGCCTACCCACATCACTGTGAGGGCACTGGCATCTTGCTTGGCTCACAGCAAGTACTTGATATGTCTGGGTCATCTATAAGACCACAGGGTGTAGAGGGCACAGTAGTATGAACGTACAATAGTCAGGTCTCACGGTGAAGGGGGACTGGGCTGGAAGAGTCAGGGTGCAGGGATGATGCAAAGTCCCACTGTAACCTGGAGAGGTCACCTGTGCATGGCAGTGGAAGGAGGAGTAACTGAGGTGACTCCTGGACAAACTCCAAGAAGGCCCCTCTCAGAACAGAGATGCTAAACACCTACACACCTGCAGACCACAAGGCCTGCCTGGCAAACTGGGAAAGGAAATGGCTCTGGAGAGACAGGGGGTCTGGGAGTGCCCGGGTTTGCTGGGGCCACCTTGCTTCAGCCCTGAGGACAGGCACTGCCTCAGCATCTGAAGTGGGAGGAGAGAGTCCTGTCCACTGAGGTAGAAATAGGAGCCCAACCAGGAGTCACAGCAGGCTGGGGGTCGGGGGAGCCCTTCCAATCTGCCTTTCATACTTCTACTATCCATGTAAGAGACAGGACTCCTCCGAGGTGGCGTTCTAAGACCCTATCTCCACAACATGGAAAGGCTTCCACCACAGTCAAATCCTTCAACACCAACCTTCCGGCTGAGCTTCGCTCCAGTCCTAACTTGTTTTCTGCTGCTGTGATAAACACCACTGACCATAAGCAAGCTGGGCAGGGTGGGTGGGGACCAGGGAGGAGGGGAGGATTTACTTCATCTTATTCATAGTCATCCTACCAGTCCACCACCAAAGGAAGCCAAGGCGAGCAGACAGCATGGAGGAATGCTGCTTACTGGCTCGCTCTCTCTGGCCTACCCTGCTACCTTTCTTACACAGGTTCATCTACCTAGGGATGGCACCGCCCACAGTAGACTGGGTTCTCCCACCTCAATTAGCAATTAAGGAAATGACTCACAGATATGGTCCAGGGCCAAGCTCATTTGAGCAACCAATTCTTCAGTTGAGGATGTTTTTCTTAGACACTGAAAGCAAGTATGACTCAAGGCCACAGCTCACTCACCCTGCTGGAACCCGGTCTGAGGACTGCACACACACTCACTAGTAGCCTCCTAATAACCTGAGTATTTTTCATGCTGTTTTCTCATTGGACCCTTAGCATCTCTGAAACAGGTGGCAGAAATGAGATTAGAAACTGGCAGCAGGCACCTGGCCTGTGGCAGCAGGCTGAGGAGAAAAATCTCTGCACAGGGAGCTCCTCCTTTGTCAGACATGTCAGCGCTGATACTTGCACTCTATGTTGGATGGAGTGGCAATCATTGAACACGGACTGGGGCCAAGGACATAAGAATTGCTAACCTCCCCACATTAAAAAAAATTCCTCTGAAATACCTTTATTCTCTTCTACTTGACACTGTGCTAAAGGGCTCACAGTTTGTCTCTTCCCCTAGTCAGGAGGCAATTTCCAGTCAGGATCCACAGTGTGCATCTCTCTGCAGGACTATCTAGCATGGTGCCTGATAGGTTACCTGCTGACTGTGGTAAGTCAACGCACTAGCGATCTTCTCGTCTCCACTTCGTGCAGGATCCCTGAGATGTGTATTAAAGAGAACATTCCAAGGGCTGGGGAGGATGCTGTCCCTGAGTGCTTCTGTAACATCTTTAAAACTGAAGAGAAGCACAGTGGGAGGCCAGCTCCGAAAGGCCCCTTGGGTAGTTGCACACCTGGCAGAGCCCCATCTGGTGGAGTGCATTCCCGGGCCTGTGCTGAAGGGACCCGGCACTCCAGCAGCAGGGAAGCGAAGCAGCCGCCACCCGAGTGTGGCCGTGCATATTTTCCCTTATAGGGTTACGGTTCAGACTCCTCCAGCAGATTCTTCCAAACAGTTCCCCAGGCCTCAGCAGATAATCTAAGGAGGTTGCTTAAAGGCTGGCCTGTGAGTTCCCAGGACCAGCAGCTGAGCTGTGAGGCTTCTGGGTTCTGAGTTTCCCTCAGCTCGACAGCCCCTAATGGCCTTTAATAATGGAGATGGCTATCATCCGGGAGACTGAGTGACTGTGGACACAATTATCTAATCTGTGATGTCAGAATCTGAAGTCAGCTGCCCAGCTGGCTGCTGGGAGGAGCCCAGAGGCTGTACATAAGATCCTCAGCCCAGAGGTGGGAGCCTACCCTGAATCTCTCCTTAGCAAGCCCCTGTGTGAATAGAACCAGGGGCAATTTTCTGGGTTTCCCAACTCTGGTGCCCCAGCTCACTTACATCTGTCCAGTTCAATTCACTTCACTTTAGTAAACTAGTGGTCAAACACTATGCTCATAAAATTGTATTCAAAATTTGAAGACCAAGAAGACCCAATCTTGGATGTCCACACTCCCAAAATCTGGATCCATTCACAACACAGGGAAGATAGCACCAGAAGCAGGAGCAGCAGAGGGTTTTAGAAAAAGTGGTCTTGATTTCTCTCACTTTTGAAAAGGTAATTCCAGAATGAGCACTACGGCTAAGCTGGGATGGTGAAAGGCTGGAGTGAGGTACTGCCAGGTGAGGGGAAGAGAACAGCCACTAACAGTAACCAAAGGGCAGAGAAGGGGTGTTGTGCTGCTGTCTTTTCATGTGTGTGTATGTTTGCATATATGTGTGGACACACGTGTGTGAGCATGTATGCATGTGTGGGTTTATATGCATATGGAGGTCAATGTCCAGTCTCAACCTTGATGGATCTCCACCTTATTCATTGTACCAGGGTCTGTTAATCAAACTCAGATCTGTATAGCTAATATATGGCACCTATATAGCTGATCTCACTAGCAGTCGAGTCTGGGAACCGCATCTCCACCTTCCCAGACTGAAACTAAAGGAAGCTGTCATGTCCACCCAGCCCTTACATGGGTTCTGGGGATCCAAACTCAGGTCCTCACATCTGTGGGGCAAGTGCTCTGACCACTGAGCCATCTCTACAGCCCTGAGAAGGGCAGGTTTGTGTGTCCCATCACTGTAAGAAAATGTAAACATTACAGAACTAGAAACTTATTGTGGAAATATTTGGGTACCGAGAGCAAAGTGGAGAGGGATGGGAAAACAAATACAATTCCCATACACTCAAGTGAAGAAACAAGCAAGCAGAATACACACACACACACACACACACACACACACACACACACCAGAATCATGATAATTATGAAAAAGCCAGTAGGCTACGGTATGGATTAGTGGCAGAGGGCTTGTCTCTAATGTTCCAGGCCCTGGATTCACTATCCAGCACCACAAAACAAAAGCAAGAGGCATGTAGCCAACAGTGCTGTGTCAGCTTTTTCAAGATCTTTTGATCTTGATCTCTTTTTCGTTTCTGTAATTACTTAAGGTGAATGAGTCAAGTTTGAAAAAAAAAAGCCATCTATATAGTACGGCAAACTCTTCAAACAAAAAGCAAACAACAACCGAAACAGAAACTGGATGGTGACCATCTGCAGGAACCACTGATGAGACGTTGTGCCAAGCGGGATATTCTAACTCAAGGGCCATGGCTATCGGCTCTGCAGTTACTGGGAATAGCTGTATGTGCACACCCTGGCAACACCCCAGTTTCCCTGGCTTTTTAGATAGGGTGGCTTGTGTCATCTTTGGCTAGCACTGTTAGCGTTGGATTCATTGTACACTATTTGTTCCCATGAAAATAAAAATATTTGTTAATTTCAGGAAGTTTTACTTTAATGAAAAAAAAACCTTTGAATTTCCAAAAATGAAGTTACAAATCATCATAAGAATTGAGTTGTCTACAATACAGGGTTTACACTGTGGGTCACCAAGAACTTCATATAAAATCCCCCAAATCAGCAAGGCTCCTTGACAGCCTCACTCCTATGTCCTAGGTGAGGTCAGGTCCCATCTGATCTGCCTTGGTCTAGAGACTGGCTAGAGCCAGTGGATCCTGAGCCTCCATCTTTCCAGTGTCAGCAAAGAAAGAAAGACTAACGGGCCCGGGCAAGATGGGAAGAGCATCAGTTACAACCTCATGGGGCAGATTCTCTGAAAGACTGGCTAGAGATCACAGGCAGTGTGGACCAAAGCATATCAGAGAATCTAGATTTTCCCTAGTGAGCCCTGTCAATCAATCGTAACAAGGCGTCCACAGACTCTCACATCTGAGCACATAAAACATAAACTCATCAAAGACTAAAGCGGGAAGCATAAAACACCTGGGAGAAGATATTTATAATTTTAGGGTAGCCTTGGGTTTCCAAGAATACCAATAGTACCAACATATGTTTAAAAAACAGATTTTTTAAAAACTATTTTGTTTGTTTAATTAATTAATTATAATTTGTTCAATTTGTGGTTTTTAAGTTTTTATAATTTTTTTGATATATAAAAGAATTTTATTCTGTTTGTTAAAAAACCTTTTGTAAGTGGTATGACTCAGTGCTTAATTTTCTTTGGGGCTAGCTTAGGCTTAAAGATATATAAATATATATACATATATATTAAATTTTTTTTATTTTTATATCAATCAGAGGTTAGGTACTTTGCATCCCCGGCATAGCCCCCTCTCTCTTTCCCTCCCACTCTCTCCATCCCTCCCTCATCTCCTCCCCGCCCACTCCAAGTCCACCTACAGGGGAGGATCTCCTCCCCTTCCATCCGACCCCAGTTCATCTTGTCTCTTCAGGGAATTTTTTATAATTTTATTCACTTTTTATCCCTATTGTAGCCTCCTCCCTCCCCTCTTTTTGGTCCCTCCCTCCCCTCTTCTCTCCTTCCCTCTTTCTCCTATCCCCTTCTCCCCGAGTCCACAGAAAGGGGGAGACCCTCCTCCCCTACCATCTGACTCTAGCCTATCAAGTTTCATCAGGACTGCCTAGATCCTTTTCCTCTGTGGTCTGGCAAAGCTGAGCCTTACCAGGGGGAAGTGCTCAAAGATCAGGCAACATAGTCCATGTCAGAGATAACTCTTGTTCCCCTTACTAGGGAACTCACATGGAGACTGAGCTGCCTATGGGATACATCTGAGCAGGGGGTCTAGGTCCTCTCCATGCATAGTCCTTGGTTGGTGCATCAGTCTTTGCAGGACCCCCTGGGCTCAGATTTGTTAGTTTTGTTGGTCTCCTTGTGGAGCTCCTGTCCCCTCCGGGTCTTTCTACCCGCCTCCCTCCTCCCACTTCCCCACCCCAGCACACTCTTCCATAAGACTCCCTGAGCTCTGCCCGAAGTTTGGCTGTGAGCATCAGCATCTGCTTCAATCCCCTGCTGGGTGGAGTCTTTCAGGGGACATCTATGGTACATCTATGGTAGGCTCCCATCCTGTTCCCTCTCTTCTACCACTTCCAGTGTCTATTTGCCCTTTTGAATGAGAATTAAGCATCCTCCCTAGAGTCCTCGTTATTATTTAGTTTCTTTAGGTCTATGGATTTTAGTATGGTTATCATATATGATATGGCTAATATCTATTTATAAGTGAGTATATACCATGTGTGTCTTTCTGGTTCTGGGTTAACTCACTCAAGATGATCTTTTCTAGTTCCATCCATTTGCCTGCAAATTTCATGATTTACTATTCTAGATATTCTCTCATTTTCAAAAAGTAATTTCTTGTTTCTCAGCTATTAAAAACCAGAAATTAATTTTGAAAAGGAGAGAATACGTAGAATAGGTGTGTCTGACAAAGTGTTTCTGCCAGCACACTGAATATCAAGAACATACAAAGGCAAATAGCCTGGCAATGAGCAGGCCAAGGAATTATGACATTTCACCATAAAAGGTCACAAATGGCCACTGAATGTGTAGGAAGGTGCTGCACAAACCAAACCACCATAGCATTTGCCAGCTGACTAAAGTTTAAGTGAGAGAAACACATATCCCCAGTGGGAGGGGACATGGAACTTTATCCCACCCCTAACCCTCATCGGACACTGTGATAGCATCCTGAAGTTAAACATGTACCCAGGAATTTACACAAGACACATTACTGTACACATCCACACAAACAATGTTGGTGATTTTATTCAAAACAGCCAAAAGCTCAACCATAGCCTAAAGGTTAGGGATAAATGTTGCACTGCAATCAGTCCAGAGTAACCCTCAGAAATAAGAAGTAATAAAGTATGCACACATAAAGTCCAGGTAAATCTCTCGAAAGAGCTACATGAAGGGAATACCAATCCATAAAGCAAATGATATCCTGGAGCCAGCAATTGCACCCAGCCACAGAGCCAATCAGGGTTGGCCTAGATCAGGGTGTAGGGAGGTTGGCTGGCTGACACCATGGCTGGGGATGAGCTCTGAACTCACAGACTGGGACTCCGTGAACCATGACAACAGTTGTGATCAGATTAAACAGGAAACACTGCTTTATCTGGTAATATGAGATCTGCATAAATGTAATTTTTCAGAAAAGATGACTGGCTAGCAACAATAAGTGAATTAGGAGCAGGAATGGGGAGCTTGGTTGGCTTTCCACGTAAGGAAGACAGGCTCTACCGCAGGCATCGGAAATCAAGGGCCCCGACTCGCCACCATTCTGGACTTGGCTCTTGGGACTAGGGTTCTTCCAAGCAGAGAGAGTGAGAAAACACACACTCAAACACAAATGAATGGAGCCAAATAAAACATTAGCAAGTGGATATTGTCATCTTGTTGGTGAGAAAAATGAAGTTTAGAGAGGTTAACAGCTCACACAGAGAGAACAGGAATCATCAGGTCAAACCAGTTCTGTCTTTATCCAAAGAATCTGAGATCCTGATGAAGCACAGCTGGCCAGATCAGAGAAGCTGTCAGGAATGCACAAACCATTGGCCCACGGTGTGCAACATCCGGAGAGAGGAATAACTGCCTAGCTTTGGGCATGGTATATGCTACAAAGGTCAGGTGCTAGAGGATCACATCCTTTGTGACCCTCTCGAATCCCATTGGCAGGCTTCCTTCACAGTGACAAGGCTTCCTAGTCACAGGGACAACAAGGAGGTGTGTCCAATGTACAGTGCTATGGTTGTAACCATGCAGACACTATAGCCTAGGGATAAAAGGCATGTTCCAGGGCACAAGACTCAACAATGGCATAAAGAAGTACTCACACTCTATATTTCTGTTGGGACAAAGCAGTGGGAGAAATAACAGAAAAATCATGCACCCTGCCAGACCATGCCACAGCCCTTGTACTAAACCCACACTACAGCTGGCACCACCTGACCACTGGGACAGCAGACTCTATGCAGAGGGAACCCTGGCTGGCAGCTTCCACAGATCCTCTATCATCTCCAAGGGGGACATCCAGACAGCTAGCTGGTTCCAACCTGATCATGTGACTCTCCACTGCTTTATTAAATAAAAAAGTCTGCCCCAATTAAGTTCTTACAACTGCAGCTTTGGAGACTGGTGAAATGGCTCGGTGAATAAAGGCATCTGACTCCAAGCTTAATAACCTAGGTTCCATCTCCAGCACCCAAATGCGGAGGGAGCAAAACTAACTCCTGCAAGTTGTGCTGACCTCCACATGCATATGTGGCACACACATACCCCTACCACCCACATACCATACAATAAATGAATAAAAATACAATATACAAGAAACTACAGTCTAGGACCTCAGGGATACAGTGGGAGCAGAGCCTTCTATAATCCTGAGACAGACGGTGGGTGAAGGCCATGCCCTCCCTGGATGGCAGAGGGAAAGAAGGCACAATCATGACTCATGAAGGCCTCAGCATCATGCCACAGACAACTCTCATGACACGCAAGAAAACGAAGGCACCAAAGGGATGAGTGGTCTGCCAATCATACCACAAGAGGTGGCAGGACATGTGGGTTTTCTTTAGTATCTGATGAATCCTCCTTGCACTGTTCCACAACAGTGTAAGGCATGTTCAAGGGTGCAAGGGTCAGCAATGGCATGAAGGACTACTCACACTCTATATCCCTATAAGGACAGAGTGGATGAGCACAGTGGCCCTGGCATCCCCTTTCTATCAGGAATATAACATCAGATGATGTTGGGAAGACACCAGCTGCCTTCTGAGCTCTGTGCAGGTTGTCACACTCTCACTGTTGGATAGCCCAGGCAAAGGCATGGCAGCATGGCCCAGAAGAAGGGCAGACCTGTTGCAGGAAAGAAGGGGCCTTCCTTGAGAGCCACCTCCCTCTCCATTCCACGCCCACCCAATGGAACACTCCACTATTCCCAGGAATGCTGGATTATTTGCAAACTAGTGGAAGAGCTTACACAATTGCTTCCCCGCAATTGCTCTGAGTTCAGAGAAATAAAAAGGAAAGGCTGAAACCCAAGGCAAAGCACACGGCTCTAACACCGCAGAAGCACTGGAAAGGTAGCACAGAAGCAAAGAGGAATAAAGCCCAAGTAGCTCTGGGGAGTCTGGCCAGTGCTGAGTGTGACGGTTTTCTCAAAGAGCCAGCACCAGGCCTTTACAGGAAGTCCTGTCCCTTGTAAATGTCAGCAGCCTTCTCCTCACTGAACCCTTGCAGTTCACAGAGCCTGCAGCTGGGCTTCTGTATTCTTACTACTCTCATCTGGTCATCAGAAGGCACTGAGGCCAGGGACTGTGTCACCAAGTCTATTCTGTGAGCTAGAAGGAAATGCCCAGGGGCTCCAGACAGCAGGCCTGAGACAACCTTAAAGCACCAATGAGGAAGGGCCATGGCTCTCCCAGGAGCAGAGGCTGAAAGGCTGGCATCTGTCTCTCCTCCTGGATCCCCAGGCAGATGGTTCCCACCCCCCCCAAACCCCACCAAGCATGTGGGAACAGGAGGCAGGGTGGTGGGCACCTCGCTCTGGGTAACATATGCCAGGGTGTTAATGGAAGCAAATTAGAGGCAAAGCTTGTCTCACAAGCTGCACTTCAGGGATTGGAGCTGCCATACTCACAGGATGGGTGAGAGCCAGGATCCTCTGGGATATGAAACTCAGGGCCCTGGAAGTTCTGCTTTACAGCTCTTTGAATGTAGCCTTGAGTGCTCCCTGTAAAGCCAGGGTGGCCAGAGGCTTGGCTGCAGATGTTATTTTTATTTTTAATGTTCTATGTAGGGAGTCTTTAATGTTCTATGTAGCACAGTCTTGACACAAATAAGCCCTCAACGAATCCTGGCAATTGCCACTTTCATTAACAATATAATCTTCTTCTACACAAAAGAAGTTAATCAAGGGTTCCTCTCCACCCCCAAAGAGTGTTTGGAATGATTAAAGACAGATAACATGCAGCCTCCCTGCTCCATGGCTGACAGTCAATGCTCAGCAAACTGTTGCTGTTTGCTGCCTTCAGAACCCATGTCTCCCATGTGTGCTTTTCATGGGAGCTGTTCCTCCAAGCAAGTGGCTCCTTTTTATCAGTAATGAACTGTGTTGAGAAGGACATCACCACTTCATAGGTGAGAAAACAGCTGTCAAGACAGTAAGGAAACTTCATAAAGGATCCAGACTCAACCATATTAGGAATATCAGGAAATGCTTACACACACACATACACACATATACATACATACATACATACATTCATAATGAATACACATAACACACACATATTCAATACCTTCTACACAGGGTATTTCCCAGATCTTTGACTCAGTTTAGACCCCTGCCATGGACCAGGCTTCTATTTCCAAGGGCCTCCTGTGGAGAACTTGGGCATAGCCTCTGTGGAATACTGGTAGCACGGGGTCAAGACACCCTGCGAAGGCTCAGGTGTTGATAAAAAATTACAGAAATGAGGCCTCCAGGAGACTAGAACTATAGGAGAAGCAGGACTTTCAAGTGAGATACTTCCTGATTACTCAGAGCAGGACGGTGGACAGTGATTACTCAGAGCAGGATGGTGGACAGTGACTGAGGCTTAGCTTCAGGGCAGCCTGAGCCATTGTCATGACCATTATCTACCCAGAAACATACCTTCCTAGGCTCTTCTTCCAAATGCAGTCACCTCTCCTGGCTCCCTCCCCACTGCCCTAAAGCCCTCTACCAAATTCTCCCGCACCCCTCTCTCTCTGGTCACTCTTGCAAATGTCATATTTTCCTCCCCTGTCTGCACTCTGGCTTTACACTCAAACACCTAAGAAAATACACACACAGAGAAAGGGCCATGTTCAGAGACCCTAAGTGACAGGCAAACAGAAACCCTTTGTACTCCTTTGAGACCTTTCCAAATGTCTAAATTATTTCAAAATAAACAAAGGAGGGAACCCACCATCCCCCTTCACATGCCATCCTATTTTCCTGGCCAGAGGCTCTCGCCATTAAGTCCATCATTTTTGTTTTTCCCTGTGAAACACTAAGAAGCCTTTACCTTCTGTTCTAGTTTGCGTAAGGTTCAAGGGTGGTTCAAGTGTTGGGAGCTCTGTCCTCCGCATGCCTGAGTAAAATGGTGGTGGGACCGTTATGAAGTGAAGCTCAGAAGAAGGTCATTTCTGGCTCCTCCCTGGTCTTTCCATGGTTTCCTGTCTCACCCAAGTTATCCCACACGTCCCCATGATGCCACTTGCTGGGAAATCGAGGCTACCTGATCACCAGCTTTCAGCCACAATACTGTGAGCTAAGAAAACTTCATAAAGAATCCAGGATTGACAGTGTTAGCAATATGAGGATGGACACACTCACACAGAGAGAGGGGAGGGGAGAGGCAGAGGGAGAAGGAGAGAGACCAAGAGAGATTTTTAAAGGATATTATTCCCCCTAGTTTGTCCCACACAGTATCAATTTCATGGCAATAACATACACATAAATGGAGACTTTCAAGGAAACAGAATACTCTAATGCTGGCTTGTAGTAGAGCATGCTGAGAAGATGGTGAACCTCTCTGACCTGGGAGGCATGAGTCAAGCTTTGCCCCTGGGAGGCTCCCCACTAATGCCCTCTGATAAAGAATTTCCACAGTGTGTATGTGCCTTCCCTGGACCCGAAGTCCCATGAGGGTCATTGCAGAGCTGAACAAGGTCATACTACAACAGGCTCACCGGTACCGCCTGATGGCTAGTGTCTGAATGGGGAATGACACCTCACCAGCCAACAACCCACCACAGAAAATGTGCTACAGCAACCTGGAGTTTTCCTGTTGGAAACAGGATGGGAACAAAAATTATCTTTCTTCAAGAAGAGCAGACATAAAAAAAAAGTCTTCATGCTACAGACCAAGACTTTATTTTTATCAACAGCCTGCAAACTGATCAGCCTCTGCCTCTTCTGAGCTCAAGATAAGTGTGTAGTGGCTGCTGCTTACCTGTCTAGAACCCCACAGCATCTAAAACCAGACTGTAGAAGGGGAGCTAAGGAGCAGGCCTGGAAAACTGAGCACCAGGAGGGGTGGTAGGTGAATGAGACAGCCTTGAAGCAACATGGTCAATAGGTTCCAACCAGCTCGAAACACCGGCTTGTTGGTAGTGGCATCTGAGATGCTGGGCTTTTAAGAAAAAGCAAAAGGAGTAATGCTTGGAGGAGCCAAGCTCAAGAGTTCTTCATCACCTCCGTGATTAATAACAAACATGGCAAAAAGCCCAGATGTGTTTTCACTCTCTTTGGTTGAAATGGTTGTCACACTCACATGCCTCCCTTAGACCAGGCAATAGCCATAACCCCACAAATCTATTTGGCTGGAAGCTTAGCTATCTCTAAAAATGTGGCACTGAATAAATCCTGCAAGAATAACATTCTTAGTGACTCTGAGTATCACCAAGCCATGAAAACTTGCAAACCAAGAAAAGTATGAGACAAGTCAGCCATCTGTCCAGAATGCACTCATCTTTCCCACTATAGAAAATTGTATATACTGGCAAATGGTCTTTTCCTGCTCAAAATGTCCATTGTTTTTCAGAGTCTGAAACTGAATGTTAAAATGGCCAAGGACACCAAATAAAGATGGAATGTACAGATGTGAGTAAAATGAGCAGGCTGGAGAGGGGTTGGTGAGGCCTGCAACACAGAGGCAGGCTCTTCATGAAGAAGACAGCTGTCACCAACTGCTGCGAGCCCCTTTACTTGACCTTAGCCATACCAGCCTCAAAAGCACCAAGGGTACATACCCCACACAAATGGCTTCTGAAACTAAACCTTCAACCAACAAGGGGCAGAGCTCAACCCCTAGAACAACTGAAAACCTGGAAATCACAGGAGCTGTGGTTTCTATCCCAGCTGCCATAATCTGGCAAAGGTGCAAGGACTCACTGAAGCAAAGGGGTGGATGGCAGGGGCAGGTAGTACAGCAGCCAGGAGAAGCAGAGTCCCAGGAAGAGAAAGGGACTGTGGAATAGCTTGGATCAAAGGCCAAGAACAGCAGCAGCACCTCTGAGGAGTTTGAGTATCTGTGCCCAACTGCTTTCATCAGTCAACAGCTCTGCCTGAGTTAAGCCTTGCTGCAGTCAGGCTCCTTTGCTGGGAGTCCATTCCAGACCTTAGCAATGCCTTCCCCCTTGATAGTGAAAGTATTCTCTTTATACCAAGAATAGTTTCTGAGAGGAATGCAGTTTTAGGCCTACTGCTGAGGAAGAGTGCTGGAAGCCAGCTCATAAGGTAAGGATGTATGCAGAGCGTGCCCAGCAGGGTGCAAAGTAAAACTTAATACAGCTAGGAGGCCTACTGCATCCCAACTTCTCTTCATTCCTGATGATACCAAATTGTGGGTATCTCACACCTGCACTTGGCCCAGAACACTAGGTCGTTGCTGGGACCATTATTTTCAGCTCTCATTTGTACAACCACAGGTGATGCCTCTCTCTGTCATCACACAGTCTCAAAGATGCAAAAAAGTTCCTTCTGGAGCCATGCACCATGATGCTGCCTGGCTGTGACAGAAGTGTGAAAGGGGTGAGAAGATGGTGTCAGCCAGGATAGACTCTGGGGACAGGGAGAGCTGTCTCATTCCAGGCAGGAGTGTGTCAAACATGTCCTTCCCTGGATGACTGGATTGGATAACAAAAACGTTTCTCCAAGGTCTGTCATTTTCCTAGAAACAACTGGAGCAGGGAAGGCTGGAACTCTGACATCTGACATGTCCCCAGATCCTGAACTTTCTAACCTTGCGTAACTCCGCTTGACCAGTGAAGCTGAGACAAATACTTCAAAATCCAAAACCAAACCACTACAGTCTGAGGTGCTCTGGTCCTAAAACATGTAGGCCCTAAGCATTACAGGCTCCACCTACAAACACATAAATTCCGAACTCTCAACATAAATAGAGACACTAATGCCCACAGAGCTCAGATTCCCGCAGGCGCCATCTTTCTCCAGCCTCTCTCATCCCAGCATCCTGGAGATGCTGCAATGGAAACCACATTCTCGTTCCGGTCAAAAGCCGCTTGGCTGGGGATGGAGACACAGCTCAATGGTCAAGATCACCGTCTGCTCTTGCAGAGGGACCCAAGTTTGGTTCTCAGCAGCATCCACATCAGGTGGTTTATACCTGCCTGTAACCACAGCTCCAGGGGATCTGACGCTCCTTCTGGCCTCCGCAGGCACCTGCAAACACGTGCACTCACATGTGTGTGCGCGCACACCCACAAACACACACACACATGTACACGCTGGCATGTACACACTTTTTAAACTTACAAACTACTCAGTTGATCATAAAGAAGACCTCAACTTACTTATATACTTAAAAAAAGAAAGCCCAGGTTTTAAAAAAAGAATACAGAAGAACATCTTTCTAAAGTTTAGGGCAGAATAAGTAAAATTCTCATGCTTCCAAGATAATCAGCAATGTGTCTTCACCGACTGCAAAAAGACCAATCTTTCTGAGTCAGGCATGAAAGAGAAGCCAGCTGGTTGGGACAGATGATAATCAGTTCTCAGCGGGCTCTTGGTCCCAACTCCCAGGGTGATACATGGAAGGAGAAAGCTATCAAGGGCCCGGCATCTGACCACTTACTCACTGCACCATCTGCTTCCCCCTCATGCAAATTTAAAATTAATATGCCTTGTCTTGAGACAGAGCAAGGGCTACAGCTGTCTTTCTAAGGCCACCAGAAGCTGCTGCCTACACAATGGTGGTGAATACATTGCACTTTAGGTGAGAGCCTAACGTACCTCAATTCTAGACCAAGAATAAACACTCTAATACTCTGCACTGATTAATTTCCCCTCCTTTTTTTTAAATTGTCATTTCCAAAACTCTTGATAAAATGTGCAAGAAAACTGGGATTGAAAGACCTTGAAAATAACTGCCTTCCTGAGACCCAAGACATGTGGTCATTTCTAGCTGGTGGGGCCCACAGCACAGTGCCCCCCTCATTTCTACACATTCAGAGGAAGGGCAGGAGCCCACAACACAGTGTGGGGAAAAGCCAAGAGGCTGAAAAGCTTCAGGGGCTGGGCACATGCTTCACTGGTAGACCAGAACTGTACCCAGGTGACCAGGAGCAAAGTTGGACATCAGTTGTTACTTCTCTCTGAGTACAGAGACCTCTACCCATGACTGCAGGCTGTGTCTTGCGTGCATGCGTGGTGTCTCCTGTGACCCACAGCTTCTTCTCCGAGGGTGTTATCTCTAGATTTCTGCTCTAGGACCATACCTCGAAGCTCAGCACCTGAGGAGAGTCAGCCACCCAGAGTGACCTGGGAGGCCTCAATGTACCACAGTCCATGATAACATGCCAAGAAGGGACAGAAGGAAGGACAAGCCTCTCCCAGTCCAGTCAGGAAATCATTCAACAAATGATTATTAAATATTCTCTGTGCCAGGCAGTGAGGACCCAAATTCAGCTCCTAGCACCCACATCCAGTGAATCATAACTGCCCGTAAGGCCAGCTCCAAAGGGATCCGGTGCTCCCGACCTTCACAAGTGCCTGTACTCTCTTGCACATGCACACACACACAATTTAAAAGAAAATAAATATCTTTTTAATTAAAAAAAGACATTGGAAGATCACTCCCTGAAGTCTTTGTAAGGTGACACCTTTCTCCCCTCCATCTTCTGCTCCCCCATAAGAGGCCCAAAAGGTTGGGGAGACATCACAGTTACCATTTTAAAACGGCTCAGGTTTCCAATGTCTGATGGGCATGCTCCTGCCCTTTTAGGATAAGGCCCTGTAAACCATCTGGCCAATGACAGAATGTCTTTTTTTTTTAAGGAGGAAATTTTAAATGCAGGCAAGTGTGCATGTTTATTTAAGTGCTTTGTGCTCGCACACAAGCAGACGGCACTAACAGATTTCTCTGTGTTTGGCTGACTTTGCCAGCTTGCCATAAACAGGCTTCCGCATCTTTTCTTAATTGTTTATAAATAGCACCAACACCCGAAAATGTAAATCAAGGCAAGCTGTGCCTACACTTGGCTCTGCTGTGATGGCAGTACGTGACAACTGCCAAATCCCGGAGAGGAGATCCAAGGCCCGCAGTGGATGCCACAAAGCCAGCCTCCTTGCATTCATTCCTGTGACAGCCAAAGAGACAGAAGCAACTTGCTCCCCACAAAGACAGACGAGCCCTTTGTTCAGCAGTAAGACACTTGCTGGCTCTGTGTTGGTCTGCTCTATCACGTCCAGTGAGAGCTTATGTTGTCTCACATCCCGGAATCCCCCACAGCTACTGAGCCCATCTTACAGACGAATAACACAAGGAATGGAGAATTGAATACACTGCTCAAGATGTCAGGCCCAAAAGAGGTTCAAACCTGCAGCAAAGGCAAAGCTCCCAAAACCTTCGCCATCACACTGTCCAGACAGGACTCAAGTCTCCTCCGCAAGCAAGTCTAGGGACACCAACCGTCCTGGTTTGTTTTTAGTTGCTGTGATGAACAACACCACAACCAAAGGCAATCGGCATGGGGAGGAGTCTGCTTCAGCTTACAGATCACAAAGCCATCATCAGGGGAGCCAGAGCAGGAGCTCAAGATAAACTGAAGCAGAGACCATGGAGAAACACTGCTTACTGACTTGCTCCGGGGCTTACAAAGCCTGCTTTTTTATACACCCCAGGCCCACCTGGCCCAGGGTAGTACCACTCACAGGGGTTTGGACCCTCCAATATCAATTAGCAACTCAGAAAATGCCTCACAGACAATGGCCACAGAGTTGGTCTTCCCAGATGTGTCCAACTGACCAACAAGATCAGCCATTGCACACACCCTACTACCTGATGTCATGAAGTCACAAAGACTGGTCAGTGTTCTGTTCCGATGACAACGATGAAACAATCACACCGGCTAGCACTCAGGATGCCAGGCTCAGCACTTTATCCTCCGTAACCCTCACCATGATTCTGTGACAGTGCTGCATTTAGTCCCTCATCTACAGACAAGAAAACTGAAGCCCATACAGGAAGGAAGTCATCTATGAACACTTGTTAGGGTCTTTTGGGAAATATTCAAAAGCAAATATTCTTTTAATTACAAATGTTAACCAAACATAAAAGTAACTAACTTCAGGGGCTAGAGAGATGGCAAAATGGTAAGAGAACTGACTACTCTTCCTGAGGACCTAGGTTCAAGTCCCAGCATCCACATGATGGTTCACAAGTCCCTGTGACTCCAGTTCCTGCAGATGTGACATTTTCTTTTGGCATGCAAGTGGTGAACCAGCAGACATACATGCTGGGACAAACTGCTGAAGTGCCCATTAACATATCAAAGTGGATTCTGGGCACCAGGTTCTCCCAGCATCCCTCAGTCAGTCCCTACCTATTTACAGGGTTTAGCTGGCATATGTCCCCTACCCCTGAACTTTCCAGCCCTTCCTCCAGCTGACCTTCCCTATATAATCCAGTCATTTTGGTTACCTGGTTCTTTTTGTCTGCCCTTAATCCTTCTGGTCTCTTGGGCAGCCTCTTGGCCCAGGTCACCCTCTTACCTCCTTCCTCCCCATCTCCTCACATGGCCCACCTCAGTCTGGTCTTGTTCACTCTAAACTCTCCCAGATGTCTCTGCCTCTGATTATGCTCTCCCTTTTATTGAAAATAAACTTTCTCCTGCACCATCCCTAGGAACAGTCATGTCCTTTCTTTTTTATATTTTTCATTCACCCATAAACAAAAGTAAAACACAAATAAAAATAAAATTTAAAGGTAATTAACATGAAAAAATATAGCAACAATAAAAATTTAAAAGCATACAAAAAGTGAAACTGTTCCCTTCCTATACTCTCTACCTACTGCCCTCTTTAGAGGTAGCCAATGTTAACAGCATGCTGAGTTTTCCTCAGGAGCCTTTTTATGCATTTAGAAATAACTACACACACCTAAGTTGAGATGATCCAACCATGACCTGTTCTCTGCTTGCTGACTTCCACAATCCCTCAGAAACCTCCTACAGTCCTGGAACAATGCAAAAAGATGAGGTTCTATGCCAGGACTCCCTCCCACCATCGCTCATGTGACTGCAGATGTCCAGTCCTATTTCCCTACAGTATCCAGAAGTAATTGTTGTCAACGGCTGGCAAGGCTCTGGCATCCAGATTCTTCCACAAGGAGTGACGGGCTGCCCCAAAAAGTCATGCTGGGAACTACTTAGTGACACTGTCTCAAAGCCACTAATTCCCTGTCCTGAGTGAAAAAGGGGTGAAGGCTGAGCCATGCTGGCCCATGTGTGACACACTGTTGAGAACACACAGTTTCCTAGACATAGATACAAGCTTAGGCTCTGCCAGATCCATGACATGGAGCATACTACTTCTGCCCCAGCTGCTTCCTCCTGCCTTCACTTCTTGGAGTAGATCCCTTCATCCCCTGCCTCCAAAGACTCCACTTATGGCAGCTTCTCTCCATCTTGAACACTCCTGACGCTTTCAATCTTCTCTTTGTCTTCCTACTACCATTTTCTGAGCTACAATTGTAACTATGCAAGATTAGATGGGTCTTTGTATATTTCGCTTTTTAAAAATGTAAAGACATCCTGAAGAGACAAGTAAAACATCCCATTGAGTAGCAAATATTTTAGGTGAGCAGAGTGGAGAGAATGCCTTTGTCAGGGTCCCTTGGACCAACAAGGACAGTGATCCACAGACACCCTTGGTGAACACAGACACTCAGCTCGCACAGGCTAAAATTCTTTACACTGAAGAGACTCAATGCAAAACCAGCAGAGGGTAGGTACAGGGTATGCTCAGGAAACCAGGAGTGAGCTTCTAGAACCTTCTCACAAGGAATCATACAAGACACACTTAAGTCCCTCCAGCAAAGCACTATGATAGCACATAGAAGATATTCCAGCAGTGACTCAGAGCTCAGGATTATCACGGGGTGCAGTTCACACTGGTGCACTCTATACAACATGTACCAAAATTTCAGTCTCTAAAAGAAAGGCAAGTGTGGGCAAAGTCTACATGTCTACACAGCCAGCAGAGGCCTGGGGAACCCCTCCCTCCAGTCAGAATAGGCACCATTCCCAGCCCAGGTTTCCAGAGACAGCCAGCAGCCCACCTCACACATAGGCCTGGCCTGGATGGTGATCCACTGCTATGAAGCCTCTCTGCTGCTCGGCTCAGTACCCTGCATTCATGTCAGTGTGTGCCTATGGGCCCTCTCCTCTTCACTGCATCTGTTCCCAGCCTTCCTGCAGTACGTATGGCCTCCCTTAATAACTATAAAATGGTAAGCCAATTCTTAGATTTTTTTTTTGCACAGGAAAAAGATTGAAATTCTGAGATATATATATATATATATATATATATATATATATATATATATATATCAGAGAAATGCCAAAAGGAAGAAGGCAAAACAAGAACACAAGGGAAGAACCCAAAGAGTCACATGGGATGGAAGACAAGAGGTGTGAAGTCAGTGGTGAGCAGTGAGCTGTCACTAAGGCTTCCATGGATAGAAAACCTCTAAGGTGCCATGGGGAGGAACCTTCAATGACACACAGACAACAATTCTAGTTGTCAGCACGAGTCACCTTCCTTACACACCTCACCACATCTAAGACACAAATCCCTTTTACCTGCTCTACTTCCTGATAACCTAAAGTGAGAAAATAGGAATTTAGACAGCCTTAAAGTTCAGGGGAAAGGTGGATGCAGCTGGAGTCCGAAGCCCCGAGAATTTCGGCCATGAATCCAAGCTCAGAGAAAATCGTCTTATCCATGAAAGGGAGGAAAACACTGCTTGTGTCATAGCTGCGACGGTCAAATGTAGAAACGGATGTGTACGATCTGTTCAGTGACAATAAGTTATGAATATTAGAAATCCCCCAAACCTTTCATCAGTGTTGATGCTGTTCCGAGTTATCAGGTCAGGCCTGGGAAACACAGGAGGCTGGAGAGTTGGTGAGACAAAAGGTCCCAGGGCTCAAGGGCCTGCTATGGCTTAGAGGATCCATGGGGAAGAGATGGTAGGTGAGGAGGAAGCTGCTTCAGTGGTCCAGACAGCTGGGGCCAGAAGACTGGGTCTGAATGCCAGAACTATGGCTTGAGGGGCCTTTGAGGCCACCATTGATAACCATCAACTTAGCATTTGAAAACAGCCAAGAAGAGGGTTTTAAATGTTTCCAACACATAGAAATGGTATGTCCTTGGTGACAGACCAGCACACCATGCAGACCTGATGTATACACGGGCTTCAACATCACCTTGCCCCACATACACCTAAAATTACCATGTGTACGTTACAAATACAATGAAAGCACACGTGTGCACCTGCCTATAATCCCAGAACTTGAGAGGTAGAGACACAGGAAGATCAAGAGTTCAAAACCAGCCTTAGCTTCATAGCAAAGTGGAAGCCAAACTGGACTATGTGACACCCTGTCTCAAAAACGTCAAAGTAAATGAAAATATAATTGTTTAAAAATTGTTCTGTGGCCTTGGGCAAGGTGCTTAATTCTCACTTCTCCTGCTCCTCCAGCTACTTACCTATAAAGCGAGGTTAATCATAGTAGGATAAACTTCTCACGGCGTAGAATGTCATTGAACCAGTTGAAACATCACTGTGTGGGGCTTGATTGCACCAAAAAAAAAAAAAAAAAAAAAAAAAGCACAAGCAGGTTTGGAATTTTCCAGAATAAAAAGTACTGTCACAGCCATCATCTTTTTGACCCTAAAAACACCTCTCCTAAGAAAGCACAACAAAGACAGGGCCTCAGAGACCCTGCGGCTTCCCAGCAGTGGGAGAGCCATCTCTTTCCCCCATACTCTAGCCTCACACCAGTTTTGCTTCTAAATGTTAGAAGAAACAGCAACCTAGACTCACCTAGACTCAAAATAATGACTTAGAACCAAAGGCTACAGAACTGAACCACTTCATTCACCGCCATAAGAGGCCTCTCTCCCCTGATGCCAAAGCAGGAATCCAAGGCCGGGAGCGTGGAGCACCATGTTTGGCTGCTGGCGGGTCATCTTTGGAGAGATCATCCCATAAAATTAGTGTCACACTTTTCAAAAAGACAGTGTGACTTTTATAGAACCATCTACTCTACTTGGAAAGAAGGTTTAATAAAACCACAGACGGAAAGCACACTCACACAACAACAAATTAAGTTCATCTGTCAGAGGCTCAAGTCCCAAAGCCCTCTGGGCCCACAGCTGCTCTTCTGAGCTGAAATTGAATTTCAAGGGACAAACAGGTCAACTTATTGAAAGAGGCTGGGTTCCCCACCCAAAAAAAATGTTCCATGTAAAATTTTCTTTAACTCAGTTATTGTCTATTTGTTTTTTCTGGATTGAATTGCCACTGCTGGCTCATAAGACAGTGCATACTAATGACACATCCACCTTGGTAGGACCAAGCCAGGCACTACAGAAAATGCAAATGACTACAGAGCCTGCCTTTATGAAGCTCACACTCTGGGAGGGCTGAGCAGAGATGGATCACTCAACTACAATCCCAACCCACAGGATCACTGCTTACAGCAGCAGTTCTCAAACTGTGGATCAAGACCCATTCTGAGGCTGAAAAACCCTTTCACAGGGGTCACATATCAGATATCCTACATATCAGACATTTACATTATGGTTCATAACAGCGGCAAAATTACAGTTATGGAGTAGCAATGAAAATAATTTTTTGGTTGAGGGTCACCACAACAGGAGGAACTGTATCAAAGGTTGCAGCACTAGGAAGGTTGAAAATCACTGACTTACAGCAACCAGCTTTGGCTCTAAAAAGCTGGGGTCCTAAGAGTTCAGGCCAAATTTAAGCTCTATTCTCAGCTCCCCCAGGACAGCCTTTGCCAACTGTTGTGAGCCACAGAAAAACCATGTAGAAAGGAGGAGGAGGCCTGTTCTGCCCTTCTCACAGAACTCCTCAGGGCAGAAGATAAAATCTTGGGTTTTAAAAGTCTGTAAGAAATCACCACTGCCATTAATAGCAACAGGGTGAGATGAGATCAGGGTATTCTCCCAGAAAAAGGAAAGCAGCATGCAGCCATGCACGTAGCCAAACATGGTGGTCTGTGAGAGGCCTGGGTGACTCCAACACCCACTTCCTTCCACGGCCTCACCCTCTGAGCGGCCACTCAGAAAGACGGGGTCAGTAGAGGAGGCATCTTTTTCTGACGGTTTTGATGTCGTAAGCAATAGATCATTACTGTGCATTTTTAGCACAGCCTGCGCTTATAGCTCATCAGAGCCACGGATAAGCAGGAGGATCTGGGTCTCTCTACCCTGGCTGGTGGCGGGGCCAGATTCAGAGAAGGGAGCAGTCCTGAGCCATGTGTTATTCCTAAGATCAGACTGTGTCCAAGGCAAGAGGATGTGGAGTTAGGGGATGGGGCAAACCCTGCCTATAGGGGAAGAGTCAGGACTTCTGCCATATCAGCGCACAGGCCATTTTTTGCCCTTTTCTTTCAGCTGGTGTTTCTTTCTGCAGAACAGTGCTTCATTTTCATGAGTCTCCTAAACTCAGGTTCAGTTCCAGGCACCCGCATTAGGGGGTTTGTGACCATTTGGAGTTGCAAGTTGCAAGGAGATCTGATACCCTTTTCAGGTTTCCATTGTGTCTCAGTGAGGATTTCTATTGCTGTCAGCTTAGGGAGGGAAGGGATTTTAGACATATCCTGATCATAGTCCATCATGAAGGAAAGGAAGTAAGGGCAGGAACTCAGGGTAAGAATATAGAGGCAAGAGCTAATGCAGAAGTCATGAAGGAGGGCTGCTTACTGCTGCTCTTTCACCAGCAGCCTCTCCTGGGCTCACTTCATGGACTCCAGCCTACAACACAGTGCCAAGCCTCAGCTATTCTCCGTAACCCCTTCATGCCTTGAAAAACATAACCATTTGAGTGACTCTTCCACCACCAAGTTTGGCTGACAGAATGAGGTACAGCCGTGGCCCCTGATGGACCATAGCTTCTTCATGCTGACTCAAGGAAACACTTCACAGAAGATTTTGCCTCAATGTTGCTGCTCTCTTCTTGATCATAGCTGTTCTTCAGCCCTAGTTCACCAGCACAGATTGTCCTAATAAAGCAGAGGTTTCATTTTAGTGGCCCTTAATTCAAATTGTTACATGAACTTTGTGCATCTTTGCTTCCCTCTGAACCTTCACGAGTCAGGCCTCCATTGTTTGTACTGCTCCCAGCACTCGTATCTTCCAAGCACCCACAACGGTTCATTCAACGCTAACATTCAGTGGCTTCTCTAGGTCAGCGTTCCCAAGTCCTCCCACATGATCAGGTTTGTCACATCAACACCCCACTCCAGGTACCAATTTATGTCTTAGGGTTTGTGTGTTGCTATTACAAAACACCATGACCAAAAGCAACTTCAAGAAGAAAGGGTTTATTTCATCATACAGCTTATAGTATACCATCCAGGGAAGTCAGGGCAGAAACCTGGAGGCAGAAACTGATGAAGAGGCCATAGAGGAGTGCTGCTTGTTGACTTTGCTCAGCCTTTCTTCTTACAGTACCCAAGCCTACTAGGCCAGGAGACAGTAAATCCTCCAGTGAGCAGGCCCCACCAAAAATCAATCATCAAGAAAATGTTCTACAGACTTGTGTATAGTCAAATCTTATTGAGGTATTGTTCCACTTGGGACTCTCCCCAAACGACTTGAGCTTGTGGTCAAGTTAATATAAAGCGTGTCAGGACACATGGGTATCACGTACACACATGGTGTGATCACATGAATGCAAGCAAACACTCATACACATAAAATATAAGTAAATCTTTAAAGGGGCAGGGGGGCTAAAAAGATGGTTCAGCAGTTAAGAGCACTTGCTGTTCCTGCAGAGGACTTCGGTTGGTTCTTAGCACCTATATGGTGGCTCACAACCATCAATAACTCCAGTTGCAGAGAATTCTTCTGGCCATCACAGCACCAGACACACATGCGTACATACATGCAGGCACATACTCATACACATAATATAAAAATAAGTAAGCTTTTAAAAAAAAGTGTCAAGAACAAAAAGGAGCCTTGAATATCACATACATAACCTCTCCTTTCACAGCTGAGCATATGGTGGCCACGCAATAAAGGGAACAGCCTGGCTTCAGGACAGAGCCAAACCCAACAGTGAGGCAGCACACTTTGGATTGAAGCATGTGCTAAGCACTACTTCTTAGGCAGGCAGGAGAGATCAGGCTCAGGCCTTCCCACCGATACCACAGTCAGTCAGCAGGTCATGCAGCACCAGTGGAAAGACCTATGCTTCCCAAATACTGTAACTGGCTACACTCTATCACTGTAGGTTTCACAGAATAACGGGAACCTTTTCCTATATTCTGCTGGAATGTAATTTTAGACTGACGAGAGAGTTAATAGAATGCAGAAGTGGGGCTGAATGAGAGGCACCTGTGCTGGTCAGTGCTGAAAGAACTCAGTCTGAGGGTTGCACAGGAGCATGTCCCTGAGGTGGCTGAGGAAGCTGCTGTCAGTTGACTCCCTTGGTTCCAGAAATCACTGTTGTGGTGGTTTGAATAAGAATGACCCCCATGGGCTCATAGATTGAATGCTTGGTCATTACACAGTGGTGCTACTTGATAGGGACTAGGAGGTTTGGCCTACTTGGAGGAATTATGTGTCACTAGGTGGGCTTTGAGGTTTCAAATGCTCATGCCAAGGCCCAGTGTCTTTCTCTCTCTTCCTGCTGCCTGCCAATCTGTATGTAGAACTCTCAGCTACCTCTCTAGCATCATGTATGCCTGCATGACACCATCCTTCCCACCATGATGATATTGGACTAAACCTCTGAACTGTGAGCAAGCCCCAATTAAATACTTTGATTTATAAGACTTGCCTTGGTCATAGTGTCTCTTCACAGCAATAAAATAAGACAATGGTCAATGAGCTCACAGCCATATAGGTCAGGAGAAGAAAGCAAAGCAATGAACCAAGCATTAGACTATATATTTATAAAAGTTAAAACCAGTTTTTAGTAGCAATGGCCCAATTATAAAATCCTTGGATATATTCATTTGAAATTCAAAGTATTCCAGGGCACACTAACTTTAGTAGTAAACAAATGCTACCAGTTAAAATTTAAAATAAAAATAATAATACTCATGGTTCAAGAGCTAAGGATGAGTTATCTTTGACAAGTTTATTTCCTCTGTCCTGTTTAGGTTTTATTGTCAACTTGATTCAACCTAGGTTCACTAGGAAGAAAAAATTTCATTTGACTACCTCAATCCAATTGGTTTATTGCTGTGTCTGTGAGAGTCCGTCTTGATTGATGATAGATGTGGGCGGGCCCAATCCACTGTGGGTAGCACCCATCCCTAGGCAGGTGGACCTGGGCTGCGAGCCAGTGAGCAAGCCAGTAAGCAGCGTACCTCATTGCCTTCTGTTCTAGGTTCCTGCCTGAGTTCCTGCCCTGACTTCCCTCAGTGATTGATGTTCAGCACAGCATCGGAAAGCAAGCTAAAACAAATTCTCAAGATTTATGTTGGAAAATGCCAAAGCTGCTGAGGGCGGCAGTGCCACTCTCAGAGTGTTTCTGGTGCTGGCACTGGGTTGAGCGGTTTATGCACATTTGCAGGTTAAACTTCAAACAATCCGTATCCGTCTCAAACATTTCATAGGCAAGCTTAAGCACGTGCCTAAAATTCCAAGGCATTTGGTGAGGCTCAGGACCAGCTCTTGCTAAGGAAGTTGTTTATAAACCATCCCACACAGTGCTGGGGGGACAGGAGTTCAGTGAATACCTGCTGAGTACTTCATACACCAGACTATCTTGCACTGTTGAAATGAGATGTATGTTGGTCCCGCAAAACGAACTATCAGCTTTCTGCTCCATGGAGAGAGGGGAGAGGGGTCAGAACAAACTGAAGGCAGGTGGGTGTGCTCATTCCAGCAGGAGACTCCAGCAAGATGGAGTGCCAAGTTGTTCCCGGCTGTCTGCACGAAGCAAGGCTCAGCTGGGTGAAGCCTGGGCACTACTCCTACCTGCCATAATGGTTCACCTTAGACCATAAGTTCTCAGCCTCTTTTGTACACAGGAACCATGCAGAGACCCTAGAAATGACAGCTCACTGCACTCCACCATCCATAGAGTCTATCGCAGCTGGCCTGCTATATAAGCAAGCATGTTCTTCCCAGACACCTCCCCATGCAGCCAGGGTTGCAAGCCCTCATCCCAGATGCCCACACACTTGGCTCAGTTCAATGCACTCATTGGGATTCTGAGCACTAGAAAGCAGGCTCAGACAAGGCAGCCTCTACCCTAAGACAACAGATGAATGTTTGCCCTCTACTTTGTGATAAAGAATCATGGATCTCTGATTTATTCTAGTCCAAACCAAAATCCAAACCAAATAAACTCACAGGTGAAGAGAGATTTGGGTGTAGGCTTCTACACAAAATACTTCCTGTTGCTCTCTGCCAGAAGCCTGGGGACTAACTGAGCCCGGGGAATTCTGAGAGGAAATTTATGTCTGAACCACAGCAAAAATACCCTGCCTACACATACCCCAAAGCACACCAATGGTTCAGATAGACATTTTTTAAAGGGTGGAAATGAAGGACACAGCAGCACAAAAGAAGTCAGCTCTGCTAGCTCTACTCCCTCGGTGTCACTAATGGCTCTGGTCTGAGCCCTGGGGACAGTATAAAGGAGGGCACCGCATGGAAACAGTGACAGCACTGTAGCTGCAGAATCTACCTCAGGACAGAGAGGCTATTGAAGGAATACCAGCCAAGCAACCGTAGGATTCTGTTCTCCAGTCTCCAGAGACGGAAAGGGAAGAGGGAGCGCGCGCGCACACACACACACACACACACACAGCTGCTGAGAGAATCTTTAAGATGTTTCACACCCACATGCATTACACACACAGCAATTCAAGCCTTCATTTCTTGCAAACCTTGCAACTTCTTCAGCATCAATAATCTTTCTAGAAGCCCTTTGCTGTCAGGGACTGTAATGGATGAGGCTTGAGCTGGCTAAGACATGTATTAATAGAAGAAGAGGGCTCTGGTTGTCCCCCTGGATGCCACCCCACCCTGCCCTCTGCAGCTAGCAGTCGCTCTCAACACACTGAGGAGAAATGACCTGTGTTTCTTTCACTGTCAGCCTCTTGGCTGACCCAACATTCTCCGGAAAGCTAGCAAGCTGGCAGCCCTGTCAGTGACTGCTCCGAGGCCACAAAAGCCATAAAGCACTGAGCTGACGCGGTCCATCTGTCTCTCACAACCTTCTACTTGTCATGCGGGTCACTCTGTGAGCAGGCCTACTGAGGAAGGTTTTGGCAGGTTACCAGAAATTGACTCCTCACTCCTGCCCTCCCTCAGAGCAGTGCAGACTGCCTGGAGAGCAAGAAGATCTGAAGCCTTTTTTTTCCCCCCTGCAAGGCATGATGTGCATTCCTGTCCCTCCCCACTGGAGACACCACATGCCAGCAGGAGCGTGTGCCTCCTTCCCATTGGGGGGCAGGTGTCCTAGGTTAGTGCAGCTTGCCATGAGAACCCAAGTGGGCTGTCTCAGGCTAGACCTCACCCAGGGGTCAAGGCATGACCATGTTGCACCTTTCTCTCAGGTCTTCAGGCAGAATTACAGATGTGCTTTCTTCAGGTTCCAGAGATGTTGTTTACACAGCTGTATCCCCACAGATGTGACGCCTTACAGGCTGCAGGGCAGTGTCACAGTGTACCTCACCTACTCTCCCTGTGACCTCGTGGGACACACTGCTTCATTAGTGCCAGTTTCAGGGGAAAACAGGAAATGAAAGAAAGAAAGGGAAGGAAAAAAAGAGGAATGGAGAAATGGCTCAGAAGTTAAGAGCACTTCCTGCTTTTGTAAAAGACCCAAATCCTGTTCCCAGCACCCACATCTGCCGCCACACAACTACCTGGAATTCCAGCTCCAGAGGAACCTGACAACCTCTTCTTGCCTCTGAAGGCATTGCACTCATCACATGCGATGCTCCTATACACACACAGACACACACAATTAAAATTAAATAACTTTAAAAATATCAAACTCACAAAACTTCAGTGAGTTTTCCGATGCCCACCCCATTACTAGAAGCAGAACATAAAGATCTTTTGACTCCAGAACTAATACTTCTGCCAATGTGCCACGTGATCCCTGAGAGGCTGGGAGTCTTCCCCGACCTTAAAACTGCAAACAGAAATCTCTCACAGGGTTTCCAGCTTCCTAACAGAACGCAACTTATAAATTTCCAAATGTATTTGGAAAAGGGCATAGGCCATTTTCCCAGGTTCATTCATTTGTGTCATGGCAGGTCATTCCAATGCAGTGAGGAGAGGGGTATGTGAAGTATTGACTGAGGTGGAGAGACAGTGATGTCAGCTGTCATAGCCACATGCATCCCTAAGAAGGAGTATTTACGGAAAAGTAACATGAAGTCCAATCAAAGACAGACATAAAAGAGAGAAAAGAATGATTCTGCTGGAGAGATAGCTCAGAAGTGAACAGAGGTGCTCTCCCAGGGGACCTGAGTTCAGTTCCCAGTACCCATCTCAGGTAGCTCACAACCATCTCTAACTCCAGCTCCAGGGTATCTGACAGCTCTGGCCTCCTCAGACAACATCTACACCCCCCCCCACACACACACATGTGCACACACACACTCGAGGCATACACGCACTGGCACACATACACATGCACACAATTAAAACTAAATCATCTTTTTAAAAAAAGGAATTACAGAGCTTTCTGACTTGAAAGACAAGGGAACTCAACCCATCTCCCACCTACCATATACATGGACCACGGTTTCGTCTCACCATTACCCTTGAATGTCATCCTGAATGCTTCCAGAATAAAACTACTACGTACATACACAAACAGGTTTTGAATTGTCATATCATTTTTTTTTCCTCTGAGATAAATGTTCTCCAGTGCAACTGCCCATTCACACAACTCCCAGTTTAGGGTTCTAAGAGACCGACAACATGCCTTTGGAAGGCTGCCCCATTTTCCTTGCCCACCAGCACCTTTGACTCAACTTCTGCATGTACTGGCACTATTTTTCATTTGAATGCTACCTAACTGTGGAGGGGTTTGTTATTGCTGCTGTAGGCTTGGGTTTTCTTGTAGTTTTAAAGCCAGGGCCTCACACATACTAGGCAAAGACTCTCCCACCTAGATACATCCCCCGCCCACAATGGGGGCTTTTGTGTGTTTATTGGTTACTTGAACAGTCTCTTTGGTAAGCCATCTCTGTGGTTTTTGTTTTGTTTTGTTTTTTACATCTTCCAGTGAATGGTTTGTGTCACTGCTGAATCCTAGGAGTTCTTTATATACTGTATAATCTAACCCTCTAACCAATATGCCATTTGCAATTTTTTTTTCTTCCAGGCTGTAACTGCCCTTATAGTCCCTTAACAAGCATGTCTATTTACTAGGGTTTACTTTCCCACAGAAGCCATCACTAGAAGCTGCTGCCAGAAGGTCATGTCTCTACGTTACAGTCTGAAGATAGAGTGTCAGCATCGAAGAAGACAAGGTCAGAGTGAGGCAGTGGACAGTCCACAGTTACCAGCTGTCAAGACCGGTGTGCATGTTTCACTCCAGCCTGGCTACCTCACAGTCAGACCAGCTTCCGCCGCGTGCATAGAGAGCCCACTGGGATCAGGACATGTGGGATTCTGCCCTTATGTGTTTGGTTTACTGTGTCACTTGCTTGCCATGGGATGGGGCTGTTCCTTCAACCACAAGGGTACAGTGCCTCATCTGCTATCAGGAAAAATGCCACCTGCCTCAGGTGGACTGGAGGACTGTCAGGGGGAAGGACAACGCAGTGTAGCGGTCGGCGTCTTAGTTGGAGCCATTTTCTGTTTAGATAATGAGCAAAGAATGGCAAACAAAACAGCCAAATAGTTATTTAGGTTTTTTTTTAATTTTAATTTTTTAAGCATAAAAAGAGATGGTTGACAGGACAGCGGCCTTCACAACACCAGAGCCCCTTGACCAGCATCATCATCCTATGGCAGAGCGTCCTCATAGCCAGCTTTACCTAGCTTCGACAGTATACAAAATCAGCAACATTTTGGATCGGGTAATATGGTTTCGGCAGGAGAGCTGCAGACAATCCCCCCTCTCCCAAGAAACCACAGCACAAAAGTAACCCATGGAGGAGGCTCTGGCTGCTATAAATACCTAGTGGCAAGAACTGATGTCATGCCTTTCCTGCGGGGGCTGCCACATGAAGCCAGCAGGGCACGCAGCACACACCACACCAGGGCAGGCCCCGCAAACCCCATGCTTTCAGAAAGACCTGTCAGAGCCGGGAGCCCCAGAGTTTCCCCTGCACTGACAGGTGTCTCAGCCCTACCGTCTAGTTATCAAAAGCACATTTTCAGGTCTGGACTTTCAAGGCTGGACCAAGAGCTTGTTTTGTTTTTGTTTTTTGTTTGTTTGTTTTGTTTTGTTTTTCCTTAATGTTCTCCAGATCTGAAATTCCCTTCCAGGATTAAAAAAAAAAGTTTATGCTGTAGGAGAGGAGCTGGGAATCAGCTCAGTCAGGGAAGTGCTTGCTTTGCAAGCAGGAGGGCACAGCTCCATCCCTAGCACCCACTTAAAGTGCCAGGCGATGGTACATTATTACAGCACATGCATGCACACACACACATCTATGGATATACACACAATAAATAAATAAATCTAGGAGAGAAACTAAACTCAACAGTTACTGACACATCATGGCCATTTCACAGCAGGAGGCAAACAAATTCTGAAATTATAAGACCAGCTCAGTTCCTCATCTAAAACATACTATGAGACCCAGAAAATTATTGTCATTTAATTTTTCCACCCACCTATGACATGGCAAAAAATAAAACGTTTGGTCCAGGAGTGGAAAGCAGGCAGTTGCACATTATGAGAATGAAATGGAACCTGATAAAGTGAATCTAGCCATGACAATCAACATTGTGCATCCTTTGGTCTAACAATTCCATCCCTAGGGATTCAGTCCACAAACATAGCCATGAGAACACAACACAGTTTGTCATTCCAGAAGAATAGGAATGAGTTCTCCAGGGATGGTCCAGGGAGACGGCAAAACTCTATGTTAACACTATGAATGAACACATGCCTCCACCACGATGCTCAGCTGAATGCAGCCTCCTGGATACATCTAAAATGAAGTGGCAAGGGTTCCAGAGAATGCTGCTGTGTAGCTAAGCGCCAAGGCATTTGACACGAGATTCAATGCTTTATCATAACTACAAAACCTAATACTGTCTAACAGGCCTGGGTGCTGGTCAAGCTCAGGAGTGAGTGCTGTTGAGAGAGGAACAGTTGAAGATGTAAGGATGGCTCAGAAATGGTGCCTCTGACTTGGATAGCAGAGAGTAATGCTGAAAGACAGCTCTTGAAGGCTTCACTGGTGGTAGAGGAAGAAAGCACAGAAGCAGCATGTGCCAGGGCAGGGACACTGAAAAAAACAAGCCTCCAAGGGCTGCTCTTGACTGAAGCTCCTGGCTTGAATTCGAAGTTGAGGACAGTGACTAAGACGCTAATGCTAACTTGGAGCCTGCACCCGGATTATGGAGCAGGCCAGCAACTCCACCCTGCACCTTAACATTGGATGCTAGAGGCTCAAAAGCCATGCCATGTATGACTTAGCTGTAGGTCATCAGGGGGAAAAGAGAAGACAGGAAGCCATGAGATGCAGGCAGCCTGGCTTCACTCTGCCATCTTTGTAGACAAAGGAATGTAGAGCTGTATCTATTTTTAGGGCACTATCAATATTCTAGAACCCTGTCTATATTCATCTACCAGCTGCCATAACAAAAATTTCACACTTTGGGTGGCTTAACAACATAAATAGATTTCTCATCATCTGGAAGCTGAGATTTTAAGATCTGACTCCCGGGGAGGCCACTTTTTCTGCCCTGCAGACAGCCACCTTCTCATATGTCAAGGACAGAGGCAGAGAATGCTCTCTTGCATCTCTCCCTGTCAGGGAACTGACCTCCCCACCTCATCTAGCACTTCACTAGCAGAGCCTCCACCTGCAAGTGACATTTAGTGAATACCCCAGTGTTAGGGACTCATCATGAGTGTGGGGGAGGGCAAAAGGTCCAGTCCCTTTCAATAATGCCTAAAATAGCAAAAAACAAACAAATGAAAAACCCTGCAAGTGAACAACACATTGATAAATAAAAGTATTATCTGATAACACACAAAGGCTGATAAATGAAAAGAAGAGTTGGAGTCAGAGATAAATAAAAGTCAGTCGGGCATGGTGATGCACACCCACAACACCCCCACTTAGGAAGCAGAGACACAAATATCAGGAATCAAAGCCTGCTTGGGCTACAGAATGAGTTGGGGGCCAGCCTGGGCTTTACAAGACCCCAATTCAACAAATGAAGAAAGAAAGCCAGTGGCAAACCCACATTGCTATCAGTCACACAATCACCTTCTCACAATCCCACTGTGATGGTGTCTACATTCTTATTTTTTAATTATTTTATGTATCTGAGTGTTTTGCCTGTGTAGTATTTTGAATGAGAAATAGTCTTGGCCATTTGAACACTTGTATCTATTTGAATTACCTCAGTCGGTGATGCTGCTTGTGTGCATTAAGTGGAACAGCCTTTCTGAGGACGGGCTTTGAGATCAAAAGCCTCATGCCACTTCCAGTTCATCCTCTGCTTGCAGTGGAGGGTGTGAGCTCTCAGCCTTCTGCTCCAGCTAGCATGCCTGCCACTTACTGCTATGCCTCTCTACTACAGAAGTCTCTTAGCCCTCTGGAATCTTAAGCCCCAAACAAGCCTTTGTTCTTTAAGTTGCCTTGGCCATGGTGCTCAGAAAAGTATAAAATCTCCCTGCATTGTTTGTCTGTGCATCATGTGTGTTCCCAGTACTGGCAGAAGCCAGAGGGGGTTCACGGGGGTGCTGGGAACCAAACTCAGGTCCTCTGCAAGAGCAGCAAGTGCTCTTAGCTGCTGAACCGTCGCAGCCCCACAAAACACTGTGTTCTGCTTCAAGCAGCTCTGAATATCCGTCTGTCCACATACACATCAATGAGATCCCTTCCAGGTCACAAACTTCACAGAAGCCATTGTACCAATAAAGGTCACTAAAGGGGCTGCACTGAGGAGGTGACAGCACGGAAGCTGACACATAAAAATTTCAAAGTGCATACATTTGACATGCAAATTAGAAAATGAACCAGCTTTTAAAAAATCTAACTACTTGAAACCAGGGCATGTTTGCATGTGTGCGTGTGTGTTTATGTATGTGAGTGTGTATATACATAACAAATATCTTCCGCCCTCAATGACTTAAAGGATTTTTTGAAAATTAAAACACAATGATAAAAGTTTCATATGAGGATCTAGAGAAAAAGTTTAAGAAAATCTCCCCACAAAAGGAATACACGGTGCTTCAAGGGCTCCCTGGGCACAGCTGCCTCCCTGTTATCTCCAAACATCTATAGCAGGTGAGCTTGGTAAGCCCATTGTTTGAGATCCCTCTGAAGGTTCCATCACGGAGGCAGACCGCTTACAATGCTGGCCATTGCTGATTAGCTCAGTCTCTAGGCCCCATGCCCCCCCAGAGGCTGGGGGTAGGGCTGAAATTCTCCACCCTCACCTTGCCCCAAAGCTCCTAGCAGCCAGCCCCAGGCCGGAAGCCACCAGTCATCTCACTGTTATCCTGTCCTACCACTCTGGTGATTGCAAGGGCCTTGGAAGCTTTGAGCACTGACAAGGGAAGATTTTCCTATCACTTCCATTGTTTAGAGGACTGCACATTCCGGGCAAGAAGCAAGTCCACATTTCTTACTCCAAAGAACTATTACATGACTATTCTTAGGAGGATGGAGGGCACAAAAGTCGGCTTCAGGAGCTGGGGGCGGAGTGGGCGACTCCAACCCGCGCTTCCACAGCCACACTCTCAGCTCTCTGCTCTCCCGGCTCCCTCTGCTTCTCTCCTTCCTTTCCTGGCTCAGCTCTCCCACTTTTTCTCCCTCGTCTCTCTCTTTTCCCCTCCTCTCTGTCTGTCTCTGTCTCTCTTTCTCTCTCTCCCTTCCTTTCTCTGCTAAAACATTCAAAGTGATGGCCCCTAGGGAGCAGAGCTGGAGTGGGAAAGGATAGGGTTGATTGCTATGTTTTTGTTTCAAGCTTTGAAGAACTTTTGACTCTTAAAACTGTACGCTTGTGTAACTGTGTTTAAAATGGTTATTTAATGTTTAAACAAAATCTGAGACTTGACCGACAACACAGCCGTACTAAGTGTGCATTCCTAAACTTTAGGGAGCCCAGCCACTTTGAAGACACGTGGAAAGCTGTAAATCCTCTCCCAGGAAACACACGCCCACATGCAAAACATCCACACAGAGTTCAGGGCATTCCTAAGTTCATCAAGCTTGGGTTCTATCTTAAATTAGAGGTTCTGGTTTTTTTATTATTATTTTTTCTTTCTTACAAGATGGGGTGAAACCCAGGGCATCCCGCACCCTCGGCAAGCACTCTATTGCTGAGCTACACCCCAGCCCAGATTCTAGCTAATTCTGGTTCCTCATAAAATTCCTTTCAGAACAGAGCTGTCCTTTACTACACAAGGATGGGAGTGGACAGAGAATTGTGCTTAAATGAGAAACAATCAAAAGCGCCCAAATGACAGGCAGAGCCATGCTTAGTCTTACATTTGGTGGTCCTCCCAGGCATTCCCTTGCCCAGAGACACCCTAGTTCCCATTAATGAGACCCCAGCTTTATTTACTGGGCTTCCTTTCTGCCTTAAAACAGTTGATGTGCTATCCCTTGGTGTGTGATTGACAGTTGAGCTGACTCAGCTGAGTCCATTCTAGAAACAAGGGGTCCTCCATCCAAACCTCAAGAGGGTAAGGTCACAAATTCCCCACCTGGGTGTTTCTCCCATTAGTGGAATCTCTGACGACTTTTTTGCAAAACTCTAATCTCAGCAGGTCACTTCAGTGCTCCAAAACAAGCTTCATGGAGCTGCCCTATCTCCAATACTGCAAACCTCCATAAAGAGTTAGGATAACATGTCTTTGTTTTTGAAAGATCTCCCTGTGAGACCTGGCCTCACTTTCAGTGTAGCCCAGGCTGGCCTGGAACTCAGGACATCCTGTCTCTCTGCCTCCCAGGTAAAAAGGTTTGCCACAAAAGCATCCTGAGTTTGACCCTCAGATCCCATAGTGGAAAGGGCAAACAAACGTGAGCTCCTGAAAGTTTGTGTGCACATACATACAAACACACACACACACTCATTCATACAAGCACAACGGAATCTTTGTACCCCTGACAATTTGTTTAAAGTGCTGGTGCCTCAGTTTATATGTCCATGAATGGAGAGTAACAAAACAACCTCACAGGATGTTGCAGTAAGAGAAACAGGTAACTTCAGTGGGCAGAATGACTAATCCCCAGATACGCTCATGACCAAACCCTAAAAATGGGGAGTGTCACATTGCATGGCAAACTGGCTCCTCCTGGATTATCTAGGTGGTCAGCCTTCAAATCAACTTTGGAACTTCCTCTGGGTAGAAAAGCAACATGCATGGGGTATATGACACAGCTTCAACAGGAGGCTTGGTCTGAGGGTCACATGTGGCAGCAAAGAAAAGAAGGAAGGGATAGAGGGAGGGATAGAAGAAGGAAGGGTGGAAGGAAGGGATAGAGGAAGGAAGGAACATTCAGAACAAATGATGGTCCCCAATTGCTAGGATTAAAGGTGTGCACCAGCACCACCTGGCAGGATTTTATTTAATAGCAAAGCCCTTGCCTAGAAAGCCCAGGGTCCTGGGTTCAGTCATACACACACACACACACACACACACACACACACACACACACCGTACAAGAGAGGGATGGCTATACCCTATCCAAAACAACAAATCTCAGTTTCATTAGTCACAGATTTCAGGAATTCTAATTTGCCTAGAACACTGCACAATTTAAGTTTCCTTTCTTTTACATCTTAAGTCCAGCAACACCAGCATTAAGGGAAATGGAAGCATCAAACTCCCATAGGAAACTCTGGCTGTGCTGTCCTGCTAGACTGAGCCTCTCTCTTCCTGTCTGAATCACTGGTCACAGCACTGAGCCACAGCACCGAGCTTTCCCACACCACAGGAATTCTGTATGTCTGTTGATGCCACATAGGATAGAATCAACAATATTAATATTTTCATTTTCAAACAGACGTTCTTTGAGGCCCACTGATGAATTTGTGAGCCTCTGTGTTCTTCTGTTGCGACATTAGAGCAACGAAAGTGTTCAGTAGGAGTTAGTGAGGAGTGGGGACAGGACTGATAGCTGGGCCTGAGACACTGTGTAGCTGCCAAGATGGCTTGGGGCGAGAATGATCCAAGCAAACCTTCTGCTGCAGGAGCTGGACTCTCCCTGACACTTGCTCCTCACTTGTGGGGTGCTGTCTTGCAACAAGTGGCTGCCTTTCTAGCCTTGACCTCTGACTGCCCTGACCTTTGTTTGCCTTCCCCAGTCTCCAGTCAGGTCCCTTGGGAGCCAAGACATCAAGAAAAAAAACAGTCATTAAAGGAAGGTGCTTATGGCTCTGAACTGTTACAGAAATCATCAGAAGCTCAGTCTCTCTCTCTCTCTCTTTCACATACATACACACATTCATATAAACCATATAAAACTGGAATTCACACTCGATGATTTCCCCAAAATGCCGGTCAAACAATACTAATTATTCAGGATGTAAAACAATCCTAAGTTTCCTGACAACATATCTGGGACACTGCGTGTGTATAGAAAAGAAGAGGTACTCAATCCTTAATACAGCATTCCTTTATAAGTTTGGCAATACAGTACTTTAGAACTTTAAAAAATTCTTTGTATTTGTAATTACATTGCATCTTCAAAATAATAATAATGTTTTAAGGGTATTACTGAGAACTAATGCACTTGCACAGATCAAGGGTCTGAAGCTGAGAGAATCTGACTTACAAAAGCCAAAATCTTACTCAAGACCCCTCCTGGAGACCTATAGGAAGCAATCTTTAACACCGCTGACATCCACATCCTGTCAATACACAGAAAGGTTCTGGGCCCAATTGCAATAACAGACACAGGAACCTGAGAGTGGAAAAGGTGCCCTGGGAAACGCTGGGTGGTACTGACACCATAGACCTAGACAGGCAGTCTGAGAAAAATCAGTCCTCCACTGTTATGTGAGGGCTACATGGTGACTTACAGAGGTATCAAACTCCAGAATAAGGGAAGTGACATCATGGTGTAAAACCCTCATGGCAGCCACAGAAATCTCCCAGACACTGTGCAGACAGATGGCACCTAACCAGCCTCGTGTGTTCAGTGATGGGTGACCACGAGCAAGAGGGCAATACCAAAATGGTCAAGATCTACTCCTGTCCCTGTCCCCATGCAGTCTCCCACAGACCCCTGTTGCTTCATCTGCACAGAAACCAAGGCAGCTACAAATGAAAAATACCCATCAGAAGGAGTCTGAGCAAGCTAGAGTTCAAGTAAAATATTAAAGGAAGGAAGAAAGGGAGGAAGGAAGGGAGGGAAAAGAAAACCACAGAGAAAATCCGGTGGAGTTTTAAAAATGCCTTATAAACTTTCCCAACACAGCGAATCATATGGAGCACTGAACAGAGGGAAAAAATTTCAAATTAAAAGGGGATGTAACCTGAATAAATGTTGCAGTGAAGAGCATCACCTGTACACATAATTGTCATCATCTATGTCCAATCCCTGTCATTATCTAAATAGCACAGAGAACTGTGTCCTTTCTACACAGACACCTGGCCAGAAGAAACTCTGCATACTGAATTCCCATCTCACCACAAAGACACATGAATTAGTGCTGAGATGGTTTGGCTCTGCTCCTTAGAACTGAGCTTCTCTACCAATCCCTTAACTTGTGATGTTCCTTTTTAAATGCACTAAGATCAAAATTCCATTTGTTTCAGAGTCTCCCAAATAAAATCCTGGCTATAGATTGGGACCTGGAAATGCATACAGTTGGCAGGCTTAATACGACAACAGACCAACAGATGCTCTTGAAAACAGATCTGCACCCGATGACTTCATTAAGGAAGGAATGTGATACAGTGAAGATGCAAACAGAACACAATTATAGAGGGTTCTCAAAGGGCTGGGGTGGTGCTTTGTGAGAAAGAGTGAAGCAAGGGCTGAGAGACAGCTCATGGTCAAGGAGGCTTCTGTTCTTGCAGTTTGGATTTCAGCACCCACATCAGAGGGCTCACATCTGCTTGGAACTCCAGATACAAGGGATCTGATGCCCTCTTCTGACCTCCAAAATTATTCCAGCACATGTGCATACACACACACACACACACAGAGAGAGAGAGGAGTAAATCCTTTAAAAGACCAAAAACAAATTTTAATTTTAATTTTTAAGAAACCGTGCAAGAAAACTCCAAAAGTGCTTCCATCATAGACACTTGTCCTATGCATTGATTATCTACCCAACCTTTAAAATTTTTAATTGTTTTTATTTGTTCTTACTTAATGTGTATGAGTGTTTTGTCTCCATGTGACTGTGTACTGCTTGCAGGCATTGCCCACAGAGGCCAGAGATGTCATTAGATGCCCTGGCGCTAAATCATGTGGATGTAGGGACTCGAACCCAGGTACTCTGCAAGAGCAGCCAGTACCCTTGACCATGAGCTATCTATCCCTCAGTCCTTGCACACCCTTTGCAAAAAAAAAACTGAAAAGCAAAGAAGTAACTTCTTTCTTAGACTACATTTTTCAAATATCTTCTTTCTTTATACCTTTCCCATTGGCCAGCTTTCCTCTGCTATATTTGGTTAAAAGAATGAAGGGTTTTGGGCCAAGAATTTTCTTTAAAATTGTCTGCTTTAAGATCCTCAAAGGTGAGAAGGCTAAAAACCTAGAGAAGAAACTACCCAGGAACACACAGTAAATCAACTTGAGGGCCAAAATTAGACTCAATAAACTCTGTTTGAGTACTCTAGACCATAAAACGGAACCCCAGTCAGACAGAAAAAAAAAAATTAATGACTTTGGAGAGTCAAGGCTTTGTAGCTTTAAAACAATATGAAAAATACCTGGATTCATGCTGTAGACAAAGGACCTCTCATTAGGCCCCACCTCCTGCCTGCTTTGGGTACAAACTGGGTCTGTGTCTTTCAGAGCATTTTTCAAACTATGATAGGTAACCACTTTTGGCCCAAACTCACAATGTCCCTGAAATTCACAAAGTCCTAAAGGACAGGACTAACACAAGAAGGCTCAGAGAGACAAGGCAAAAGCTTGCCAAAGCTGAGCTGGTAGAAGGGCAGAGACTAAGTGTGGATCTTAAAACAGGACAACGATGGTTCCCCACTCAGTTTTGTATTGTATCCCTGCTATTAGACTATGGCTCTCTTTTAGGACAAACTGTAGGTTACTTAATTGAAACTCCTTCCTCCAACTGCAACCTGCAAGGGGGGAAAAAAACCCACCATCCTGATTTCATACAACACACACACAAATTTCCTGAGACATGGCAAGTGGATTATAAACTGCTGCAAGAAGCAGTAACTAATGAATGGCTTCCACTTCAGTTAGTAGCCGATGAGGGCCCCAGCCCAAGGGGCAGCATCAGGTCCCCTCCCTGGACCTCACCCCAGGGCTGCCTTCATAAATCTGATCTCCAACTGTAACTGCTTTGGCTTGTTTCCCTGGGTGTGGATTTTCTTGATTGAAACGCATTCTGCAGCCCGCCAAGTTCTTGGGAGAGTTTCCTCCACTTGCCAGGGGCTGGCTGGAAGCTACAAAGTCAACTCTGGCTTTCCAATTTTTTTTTTCTTCCCAACGGAAGAAATCAAGAAGCAGAGGGCAGAGAGGCTCCATTCCTTCCAATCAGCACGGGCTTCTGGGTCGCCAGGCCTAGAGTTGGAGTAAGAAACTCCATGGCTGGACTCCCGGCACAATGACAGCCCCAGGCTCCCCAGGGACCCGCAGGGTTAGGGGCACATCCTTAGCCAGGCTACCAGGAGCCAGCCACACTCCCTCTGCGCTTCAGCTCACTAGGCAAGGACAATACCAACACATCGAAGGGGGTTGGGGGGAGCAGTCGGTCCACCTTAGGCCAGTTGAGCCCAGCACTCACCGGGCTTTTTGCTCATTCTCACCAAAACACCAGTGCCGGATGCACACCCAAATCGGGATCCGGGACTGGGTAGGCAAAGCCTGAGTCTGAGTCGACAAGCCAAGCCATGGGACACAGGGCAGACACCCTCACACTCGCGGGGAGACCAGGGTCCCACAAGTGCCTGTCCACGCTGTCACCTTCAGTGACACACAAAATCGTACCAAATACAAGGACAGAAACAGCCTTCCCACCCGCAAGCTTCCACACTCGCCGAGTCTGCATAATTACCTCTGAAGCCATTCTCACCACATAGGAGAAAAGGAAGGCGGGCTCACACCCCCCCCCCAAGTCCCTCTCAGTGACAGTCAACTAGTAACACCCCAAAAGAGGCCACTGGTAGGGTGACCAGGGCCTGGAGGCGCAGAGCCCTGGGTGCCACCCGGCGGTGAGACAATGCCAGAGCGCACGGACTCGTGAGTGCTTGGGTCTATCCATGCGGGTCCTCTCGGGGTCCCCGTCCCTCCGAAGCGCAAGGCGGCGGCCACCAACCTGGCAGCGCAAGCTCTGAACCGCTTCCGCTGACTGCCAAGCCGGGGACCACAGTTTAGCCTTAGCGACTGTCCTGCGAGTCCTGCGGTCTGCGCTTTGGGTCTGCGATGCCGGGATTTTCGCCCAGTTCCTGAAAAACCATCCCTGCCCACCGAGCTTGCCAAGTCCTTTCTGGGGACCTGTAGGGCCTCGGGGACCCTACTGGCTCTGGGGACTCTGACCTGTTCAGGGACCCAACTAACCCTGGAGATCCTGTCCAGTCCTCTATAGGAACCCTGCCCTGTCCAGAGACGCTGCCCTGTCAGGAGTCCCTGTTCAGTCCTTCCCAGCACCTTGAAGGGCCTTGGGGATCCTACCCGGCCGTGGAGACCCTGCCCAGCCCTGTCTGGGGACCCTGTCCGGCCCAGGGGACCCTGCCTGGGGACCTTGCCCCGGAACATGGTGGGACACCTGGCCACCGCTCCGTGTTTCAAAGCCGCCGCCGCCTCACCTCAGGATCCAGTGGCTCGTGCGCGCAGGACAGCCAAGAGGAGCGCAGCCCGCGGAGCGCCCGCTGCCTCAACAATGGAGCCCGGGGCGGGGCCCTGCGCGGCTCAGCGGTCTCGCAGTCGGGGCCCGGCGCACAGACACCACCGGTGAAAGCTGTGGCCGGAGGACACTGCGCAGGCGCGCCAGGCCCCGCCCGCCCCCAGAGCTCCGCCCCCTGCGCAGCTAGAACCCGCCCTCTAGCCAATGGTAAGGGAGCTGCTCAGAGGGGGCGGGGCCGGGAGGAACAAAGAGAGGCTGGGAGGGGCAGCGGGTCGGGGCCAGCGTCCGCGACCCTGCGCTGACCTGATTTCGCCGCGGGGCTCAGCGCCCACATGGACTCTCTCAGTTGTGCTCAGTGCTCATCCCAAACCTCGAATATTGGTTTCTAAAGTTCTGAGAGCCAGAGACTAGCCTGCTTGACAGAAAGGAACACTGAGGCTCAAGGAGCACGATCTTCTGCCAACCGAATTATGATCCTTATAGTCTTGTCCGTCTTCTGGTCACTCAGCAAACATTTCGAAGCGCGTCGGTATCGTTAAGAGTGGAAAGAAAAAGGAAGAAAGCTCCCTTTAGGAGCTTTGCCAAGCATCCCAGTTTCTCTGTCGCACTTCAGGAGCCCAGCATTAATCTGGGCTCTTTCCTCCTCAGAGCTTTGTTTTGTTCTGAATATCCACCAGGCATGACCCCTCTCAACCTACCATCCCCATTTATCCATGTCTCAATTGTCTTTAAAATACACCCAAGCCATAGAGGACTCTTCTGGAAGGTAAACCTGCAACAGTCATGGATTTCTCTTTATCTCACAACCTGCCATTCCTCCCCTCTGCCTCTGACACAAGGCAGAGCGGCCAGGGCTGGAGCCAGCGTGCTTCTCTTGGCACGGATACCCTCACCAGGATCTCCACCCACACACATCATCACTTCAGGATCCAATCCAGTCAGCAGTGACCTCCACCAGACCCCAGCTGGACTGCCCCCAAATCACAAACCGCTTACTTCCAGACACAGCCCAGCCCGCTCCTCCTCAGTGAGCTGCCTCTGTGCTCACTGGAGTCCAGAGCCTCAATCCTCCTGTCCGACTCCCCCAGCCAACAGGTGATCTGCTTGCCCAGGCACCGGGGCCTCTTGTTACAGCCCCTTATGACAGAAGCAAAGCTATCCTTGGGTTGGGGGGGGGGCGTGTTTGATCCGTGTCATGGTTAGGGTTAATTGTCAACTTGATGGAACACCCTGTGAAGGATTATCTCATCTCTGGGCATGCCTCTACAGAGCAATTACCTATATTTGGTTGAGGTGGGAAGATTGACACTGAAAGTGGGTAGCACCATTCGCTTGGGCTTGGGTCCTGGTCTGTATCAAAAGAAGAGAGCTAGCTGAGCACAGGTGTCCACTGGCCTCTGCTTCTTGATAGCGCGTGTAATGTGACCAGCTGCCTTACTGCTGCTGACACTGTGACGTCTTCAGTTCACAGCTGTGAGCCCTCCAGCTGTGGGCCAAAACAGACCTTCCTTTCCTAAATTGCTTTTGCCCTTGTATTTTATCACAGAAAAGGAAAAATAACCAAGACGCTTGGGAACACCATCCTGCTATGAGAGCCTGAGCTGGGCCAAAGAAGCAGAATGCTAAATTGCTGTGCTCAAGAACGGGGGCAGCTGTGTTTGAAAAAAGCTAGAGAGGGAGAAAAATAAAGGGAGTCGAGGAAGAGGAGAGGAGAGGGAAGAGGAGAGGGCAGGTGGTAGTAAGGACAGGAGGCTATTATGGCCTGGAACGTTTAAAGAGCAGGAATGTCTACAGACGTCACTCCAGCCTGTGTCACCCGACCAGCCCGTGGCCTCGGGCCTGTTTTATGTGAGCAGACAGGGGTTCAGGGAGGGTTGGGGTGAGAAATTAGAAGGCCTCTGCAGCCCATCCCACACATGCACCCTGGCTTCTCTGAGGACCATGATATCAGTTAGGCTTGCCATCCTTCCTCTATCTCACACCCACTTGGCCAAGGTCTGTCTGCACTGGGGGGTGAGCTATACTTCTTGACAGTCACACAAATGCTTGTGTTAACTAGTGGTTTACTATTCCCCACCACCCACCCCAAACGATGGCCATACCACATGCACCAATCTCTGTTGTTGACTTTGACCCTGTCTGAAAGGTAGAGAAGATGAGAATGCCGGGAACTGGGGGCAGTGGTTAGACTCCATAGTCCCAACTTGAGTCCATGACTCCCCCAAGCTGCGACGCTGTTAGATCTGTTGCTCGGTGTGTGTGTGTGTGTGTGTGTGTGTGTGTGTGTGTGTGTGTTTATACAGAGAGAGAGAAGTGAATGATGACTGGCATGGGACTCCTCACCATCTTGCCTCAACCTCTTGTGTGCTGCTTCTGGACAACACAATTTCTTGTGTTTTTTTTTTCTTTTTTAAACAGGTTTTCATGTGTACCTCATACTGGCTTTGAACTTATTATTTATCAGGGATAAGCCTAAATTCCCAATCCTTCTGCCCCAGCCTCACAAGATCCAAGATAGAGGTGATGGAGGTATGAGCCACCATGCTTAGCTTAGTTTCTCTCTCTTTTTTTCCCCTTAAGACTTATTTCTTAGCCTGGTGCAGTGGCACATGCCTGAAATCCCAGCACCAAGGGAGGCAGAGGCAAGTGGATCTCTATGAGTTCAAGGCCAACCTAAGCTGCAAAGCAAGTCCAGGATAGCCAAAGCTACACAAGAAACCCTGTCTAGAAAAAAAAAATGATTTATTTATGTATATGAGTTCTTTGTTTGCATATATGGTTGCATGACATAAAAGGACATCCGATCCCATTATAGATGGTTGTGAGCCACATGTGATTGCTGGGAATTGAACTCAGGACCTCTTGAAGAGTAGCCAGTGTTCTTAATCTCTGAGCCCTCCCAGCTTAGTTGCTTGAAGATAGCTTTTAGGTTCTGATTCTTTTCAAATTGCAATGCAATGGGAACATTGTCTTTCTCTAATTACATTACGTATGACACACGCCCCAAATCCAACAGGACTCCTATGTATGCTGGCAAAACCACGACGTCATGATTCAGTGCTCGCAGAACAATGCAACAGATGACTGTTTGTCTAATTCAAGCAATATGTGTGCGTTGTGTTCAGTTATACAATTTGACTTCCATTTTTTACAGTTTAATGATTCCCCCAGGGGCTAGAGAGACAGCCAGGTGGTTAAGAATGCTTACTGTTTTAACAGAGTTCAGTTGAGGCAGCTTACTAACACCTCAGTGATGTAACCCTTTAATACAGTTCCTCACGTTACAGTGAACCTCAACCGTAAAATTATTTTATTGCTACTTCATAACTGTAATTTTGCTATGGTTAGGAATCGTGATATAAATATCGGATATGCAGGATTTCTGGTATGTGACCTGCAAAGGGGCTTGAGACCCACAGGCTGAGAACTGCTGCTCCAGCTCCAAGGAATCTAGTGCCCCCTTCTGGCCTCCAGGAGCACCTGCATGGATGCACACAAATAAAAGCTCTCCCCACAGTGCATAGCTAATGCCACATAGTCTATAGACACATTTATGTATCTTACTTGTAATCCCAACACTGAGAAAGCAGAGGCAGGAGGATCCCCAGTGCTCACACACACGTCACCTACTGGTAGGAAGTGAGGACCCCTTCCCATGCATCTTGGAAGATGTGGTCTTGTAGGATATGTCCAGCCCCTTCTACCTGCTGCTACTCAGGCACAAGTGTCTTCTTTGGCAGGCTTTGGGGTGCCCCCACAGGACAGGCTCTTCTCAGGAGGGGACAGGTGTCTCTGCAGACCGGGGTGTGGGCCTTCATCTGACACCCTCAGCTC